>OX388200.1:38723047-39923047 GCA_947578815.1 Epinotia ramella
AAACAAACACATACACTTTCGCATTTATAATATTAGTATGGATGACGAATTATAGCTTCCTAGTAGTAAGGGTCAATGAGCTAAGCCGCCTCCTTGTGGACTACGGAACCCTCAAAAGAAAGTCCCCGCTCTTTGTGAAAATGTTGCCATTATAACGAAAAAATAAACCTAATTTGGGTAATTTGATTCTCTGACTTTCTTGAAAATTATATTTTAATTTTGTAAACCGTAGTGGGGGCACAATAATTTAACATCAAGGTAGGCTAATGATTATGAAAACAATATAGTAACCATGCCAGTCAGC
This sequence comes from Epinotia ramella, assembly GCA_947578815.1. Taxonomy (NCBI): domain Eukaryota; kingdom Metazoa; phylum Arthropoda; class Insecta; order Lepidoptera; family Tortricidae; genus Epinotia; species Epinotia ramella. The sequence continues at coordinate 38,723,352 of OX388200.1, forward strand.
ATCAGCAAACATAATGATGAGTAAGCATTGCATATTGCACCTCTACGGCCTCTCACAGACTGGCGCGGCCCGCGGCCTACGACAGTTTCTGTCAAGTTTACTATCAATCGCGTTCGCAGGCCGAGCTTGGCTTGTCATTTGCGCGAAATTCCCCCTTTCTTTGAATAAACTTGTGTAAACTAGAATAATTGGAGATATTAGTTTGTGACGTCATACTTTGGGAAAACTATTTTTCTCATTTTCTTCTAGTTTATACAAGTTTATTCAAGGAAAGGGGGAGTTTCTTCAAAAATCACGCCGTTATCCTGCAAATGTCAAATAACATTTTGTATGGAAAGCGAACCACCTTAAATTGCGAGACTTACTTCATATTATGGTGAAATTTTCATACAAACATATTGCACTATTCGGCATAGGAGGTAACTACAACTTTAGGATATCACGGTTTTATTAAATCAAGCATTTTAATAATATTTTTTTAAATGCAGTTGGATTGTATGGTTTATACCTATAGCTTGGAACTCCAAAGTATGAAAAAAATTAATTCTGAAGTGAACAACTAAAAGGTGGCTGTGATGAATTTCGCATGGCAGCAAGAAATTCAGAAGAGAGTGGAAACTTTATATAGCTAATATAACCTTTCCAATCTCTTTTGCATTATTGTCCAATTTTAGTTTATTTTAACTCTATCATTTTCTATTATACATCTTCTGATCTGTTTTATAGAATAAAAAGCCATGGCAGGTGTGGATTCAAACTAATATTAAAATCCACCTCATGCTAATATTTACACTTGTTTGCTTGCTTCCTCAACTTAGCATTGTCCCAGTTGCATCCTGGAGGTGCCTGGTGTCCGCTACCTGATCCCAAGAATTGACATAGGCACTAGTTGTAAAGGGGCTGCTATGAGACCAACCAGGAAAGAGGATAGACCTTAGTGGGATTAGGCGTTCGGAAGTGCCAACTTTGCTTGTATGGGTGAGGACCAAATAATTGCCCCGCTGGCGCTTAACTCACTCAATTAAATTTTCTATACAAATTTTAAATATGATTCGAAAATTTAGTCTTCAGTTTGTATGGCTAACTATTAACTAAAAATGGCCAAGAATTTGGTCCTTACCTATCTGTTGATGATGATGTTAGAAAATAAGGTTATTCCACATATTGTAAAGATTTGCTGCACAAAAAGCGTCATGACACATTTGTCTAATTTATAACTTAATACTAATAGACCAATATGTAAACGGCATGGCAACTTAACTTATTCATAGGCGAGCCAGGGTTACTTGGCTTACTTATTGTTTGAGACATAGTATATACATAATGTAAACAATTAAAATTCCTATTATGTACAACCATCTATAGCTCCGCAGTTGATCATGGGGAGAAGGAGGGTATCTTTCCGTAATACACAGTATAAACTAGTATGTTTGATTGTCCTGGGTTCAAATCCCGGTAAGGGCATTTATTTGTGTGATGAGCATGAATATTTGTTCCTGAGTCATGGGTGTTTTCTATGTATTTAAGTATTTATTTATCTATACAAGTATGTTTATTATACCCATAGTACAAGCTTTGCTTAGTTGGGGACTAGGTAGATTTGTGTAAGATTGTCCCTAATATTTATTTATTTATTTATGTAAGGTGGCTTACTTTAACTTAATGTAATACCTATACTTGTATCGTAAAACAACATGGTTAGTTACCTAATATGTTTACCTATATTATGTAAAAAATGTGTAGTTTAAGTAAGCTAAATAAAAAATAAACATTGAATTTAATAGAAAGTGAATAGTGGTAAGCTGTTATGGATGCCTGACCACTGATACAAACATACATGTGATACTATAATGATTTTAATCTATTTATTTGAGCCTTTTATCCTGAACTCCCATTTGTACTTTAGTGTTGATGTGTTCATAGAATGTCTCTGAGTTCAGTGTGCCTCTTGGCACAGGCCTCCTCTAACATCTTCCACTGTATTCTGGTTCTAGCGACACTTCTCCAGTAAGGACTCACTCATCTTCCCATCTCTTGCTCTGTCTTCCTCTACTTCTTTTTCCATCTCTAGAGTACAAGTGAATTATGATATTGCTCCACTTTTCTTTGGTACTATGTAGCATAGCATGTATCCCATCCATTTCCACTTTTGTTGGTCTATCTTGGTAAGTATATCCATAAGCTTTGTTTTGTTTCTTATGAAGGTATTTCGTTTCCTGTCTTGCTTCTTAATACTTATCAAGCTTTGTTCAATGGCCCCCCATACTATAACTATAACTATACCAGGGAATAAATCGACATGTTTGTGAAAAACACTTTAAAATTGTTCCAGTCACCTCTGAGTTTGTAGTGAACAGCCAGAGACCGTCTGGGAATATACTTATTACACTCTTTGCATCTGGGACTTTGCTTTATAAACTGTAGTGAATGAATGTCAAGACTTCAAACTTAGAAAGATAGTAAAGCAATACCTACATATTTATATTTTTATGGTAAAGGCTGACAGTTGTAGACTTCTAGCATATAATAAAGTGCCTGGGGCTTTGCGGCGTAAAGGTGGTGAAGGGAACATTTTCTCGAATTGGTGATTCATGCATTGGTTAGTTATTCGTATCAAAGCCTTTTGTGCTAGATTTGAAACACTGCTAATATTTATGAGCACTGAAATGTAATGAATTTTTATGAACGAAGTTGTAAAACACAGCTGACATAGAAATCAACAAATACAAGCCCTCCCTAGACACGATATTCATTGTATTTAAGGCAAGACCAATTCATTCATAAACTGCGCGAACTGTCAAACCAAAGTTGCAAACAAAGAACATGCTTCCAGTAAAATGACAGTGGCAGTGTCCTCACTCCTGTGCAAGTAGTAAGAATCGCATATCTATTCAAATGGTTCGTTTGATATAATATTAATTTATGTGGGGCACGGGAAACAAAGTTTCCCGATACCACCTGTTCGCTAAGATGACAACAACATCGACCGTAGTCGGTTTTAACACCGATAGAGGAGGTGAATATTTAAACACAAATGTATCGTCTTCGATTATTTCAAATATACGATGAAATCTACTTACCGATCTTTATTTTCAATCGTTCTTCGACTCGCACTTTACGCATATCGTCCGCCATGTTAAATCCATTACTGTTTATCTCTTTCATCCGCTGTTATCTCTTTCGGAACGAGCCTGAGCCTGTCCCGCCACTTCCGGAGTGTCGTAATGTTCTGTTCAAGTCTTTCTTCAGATGACTTTATCGAGCGCTTGAAATCCATTCGTACAAAAACACTATATTAGTCTTATTTATCCACATTTTTCAACAAGGTTTATCATCACACACGCACAGATGGATGTTGCCGCTTGCATTGCGCATGTGCGCAACTAATGCATTATTTTATCAATGAATGCACTCTAAGGTTTAACTCGTATAAATGTGCATTATATGCCGTTATTTATTATGCTGAGCACGCGTGTTTTTTAATTGGGCTTTAGTTTACTTCAACACCTCTTCGATGTAGCTCAAAATAAAGTTCATCAAATTATTGAATGAACAAAAATTATGAATGGACAATTACGTCACGTCACTACAAAGCGCCTGCGCGGATGTGTACTAATACTAATCGTTACAAAGCGTGGCAATATTGCAATTTTATTTTTTATTGCCAGTACCAATAATAGTTGTAAGTTTTATTAATTCTCTTTAACAAATTCCTTGTAATATCATGGCTGGATATTTTCATTTTATTAAATAACTCCAATATTTTTCATCTTAAAAGATACTTAATACCATGCATGGCCCAGTTTGGGCCCAATAGGAAGAGACTGAAAGCCATTACACACCTAGCAATTTGTCACAACAACATGCTGTAGTTGGAATGAGACAGCAATCAGTACATAGTGCGTGTTGTTACGGGATTCCGCCGTACTAATAATTCACATTCGGATACCAGCGACATCTTTTAGTATGTTGTAAGACATGTCTCCTGGATTCTGAAACTGCCGGGAGACAATCTCTAAGGACCGACTCGCGATTGTCTCCTGGCAGTTTCTCAGTAATGAATGATGTCATCAAAATCACCGCGACCGCGTTTAGAAAAGTGTATAGTCTGACCAATTTGTTTTTGACCCTAGCCATGTTGCGGATTTTTAATGGAAATAATTTATTTTAAGGAGTACTCTTTGACAACAGCGTTATGCTGTGTACACACCAAGCCAAGGAACGCCAACGAACGATTTTCAGTATTGGCTGTCGCACGTTCGTGGTTCTCGTTCAGGTGCGTACACACCAGGCCAACGAACGCCAGCGAATGGGTTTCGTTGGCCTTCGCTGGCCTTAGTTGGCTGTGTCTGGACGGATTAACAAACGCCAACGATTGTTTGCTGGCGTGTGCCGGCGATCCGCAGCGAGGCGGCAACATCAAAGGATTTGAAGCAATCGTCCCAACGTGGTGTGGATTGGATGCCGAAGGCCAACAAACGAAAGCTCAGTTGAAGCTGTTGAAGTGTAGTGTAGTGATATTAAATTCAAAGAAAAAAACATAAACAATGGAGAAAATCAAAGAGTAAACATTTCTGCTTTTAAAATATGTCTTTGTCCACTATCTCCGCCTTCGCTTCTGTTTTTTTTTTATTTTTGTTAACTCGTTAAGATACAGAAAACTGGGAATTATAAATCATTGTGTCGTCGTCCATGATCAATATGCGGTTATCAAACATGTTCGACTACTAACTAACGTTGGCTACCGCACGTTCGTTGCACTCATCTTCAAGAACCAACGAACGTGCGGGAGCGTGTGGTAGCCAACGCCGAATATCTTTCGTTGACGTTCGTTGGTTTGGTGTGTACGCAGGCTTTGCCTGCGTCAATGATACCGCCACGCAGCGGATTGCCGGGACACGCTAACGAATGATCATTGAAGGGTCGTTGGCGTTTGTTAAGTCGTCCAGACAGCGCCAACGAAGGCCGGCGAAACCCATTCGTTGGCATTCGTTGGCTTGGTGTGTAGGTACACGGCATTAGAAGTCATCGAATGTCACCGATATAAACAAACAGCAAGGAAGACGAAATACTTTCGATTGTAAAATAAATACAATAAATATGCCGAAAGCAATCCATACGACACTGAATGCCCCGCCAGGAAAATGGCCGAACGACGATATATTAATTCTATTGATTATGAAGAGGCCTAAGTATCAGACGATTCATTAAGTATCTTTTTGATTTTAAATTACGATGTTTTAGTTATTAAATAGGTAGGTTACCCAAATAAGCCCATAAAATGTTATATAGATCTGTCACCAATACCTACTTGTAATTTTTTATTCTGTTTATTTGTTTAATGATTAGTAAACTGTAAATCTATCAAACTGCAATGTATGCTATTATATTATTATGCACTAAGGTAAAAGTCCACTAAAAATAAAATAAACTCGATGACCTAGTTTGCAGTTATTGTCGACGCTGACTCTGCAATTCCGTACGTAAATGAAATAAATATTCTTAGATTAATATGCACACATTATTTATGTTGTAAGATAATTCATTATTTATGTCTTTGATATGTACCTATGATTTTAATTTGTTTGTTTTCCAATTAGTATTATCTCTTTGCCTGAGATACAGGATAATCCTAGATCAGGCGCATTTAATTAATTCCCCTAACATGTAACAGTGCAAGCACAATGTAACGTTAGCAATAAGGTTTTTTCCAATAAATTATTCTATTATTATTATAGCGATATTTGAAAGCTTATTTTGAATATAATTGAATATTTACAGCAAAAAAGGATGCTGGATTGTCCAGTATTTCTATAAACAATGTCTTGACATTGTTGTATTGACATTTTATAGTGCCTCGTGCGGTTTAGATTGAACTGGTTAGTTTGATTGGATTTAACTAGATTTATTTTCTTATTAAAATGTTGTAATAAAAATTGAAGACGAATATAGATAAAAGTCCCTTAGTCGAATCCCAGACCGAACGTTTTATCCCAAAGCGACACATTAGCAGAGTCGGAGTCTTCGGAGTCACAATCTGAAAAATACTTAAATATCGAATACGTACTTGGAACCAGAGTGCCGCAAAGTGAAAACGAACTTCATTCGAGTATCTCTTACTCTGTCGCTAGAATAGGCAAGTGCGACAGAGAGGGAGATACACAAAACGAATTTCGATCGTTTTCAGGGAGCACCCCAGGTATGGATGAATAGGTATTTATTTTAAATCATATAATTTTTACATTCAACAAACAACACAATGCCAATACACACTGGCCCGACTATACATGACGTATGTATATGTACATTATTGCCATATATTATGCGGTATACAGCGACACTACCTCAAGGTTAAAATAATAGGGTCTTGTCGGGCTAAAGCTTTGTTTATAAAGCTTGTAACGTGTGTAAATTCTATTCATGAATTATATAATAATATATTTTATATTGTTAATTGGTGTCCTGTATCCTATGATTTATGCATAAGTAAGAACAGTTGCTATGATATTGTGTAGGGATCTTGTTTTATAATATTGCGTGTTCTCGCACTTAGTTAATGTGCAATCTGCTAAATGCCCTGTTTGCATTTGTTTAGGTTAAATTTGGCCTTACATTATTTTTTAGTTTGGCCCCCAATATGTTCAGAGCAGAACAAAATATACAGTTATATTTGTAAATAGTTTTTAATGTCATAGCTGCTATAATACCTGGCAGCTTAGAAGAATGTTGTAGTTTTTATTGTCTATGGAAAAACAGTTGAACATAAGGTGTTGAGTTTGATAGTTGAAGTGAGTTGCAGTTTTTAAATAATAAATAATTTAATGAGTTAAAAGTGAGTTGTTTTCTATTTCCAAATACCGGAGAAGGCGGAAAGATTATTCCGATAACAGAAAATTGGTTATTGGTTTTCTTGTTTTTTTTTTCTTTTTTTTTTTCTTTTTTTATTGTTTGTTTATTAATTACACCCAAACCGTGTAACGTACATACTTATGTGCGGTTGTTAAATGAAACCTAAATAAATTGTCATTCCTAGATTATAGTTAAATGCATATGCTAGTTTAAGTACTATTAACAAAAGTATAAAAAAACAAAGAAAAATAATAGTACTTTCAGACTTTGCGGAAAAACTAGAAATGATACACGAAAGTAATCGAAAACACAAATGATATCTAGTATATCAGCTTAATACATTCCAGTTTATTATTTTAAAACATGAGCAAAATTGGGAAAATTATGCTCAAAAAACCAACAACACAAAGCGACTTTTCCCTGCAAGATTAAATTTATCGAAAATACTATTTTCCATAAACCAGCACCAACTTTTAGTATGTAGTTAAACATGTTATATGTACCACAAACTGCATAGAGGCAGTCTCTAAAGCAGGGTCTCTTAAAGTGTGGTCCATGGACCCCTTAGGGGTCCGTGACATGATTGCTAGGGGTCCACGGCTATACTTCGCTCACTCTTAACATCGGTACGTAGGTATAAAAATACATAAACATGACACATGAGATTTTTTTTCAAATCTTTTTTTAAAAGGGGTCCGTGGTATTTTTGAAATTCTGAAAGTGGTTCATGCCTAACAAGAGTTTGAGAACCCCTGCTCTAAAGTGTGTATGTCGACAGTAATGAGTATTGAGTAATGACATAATCTTCATTGCCGCGGAGGCTTTTTTAAAAGTGGGATTTTTTCCTGACCCATATAATATAGGTACTAGCTTCCACCCGCGACTTCGTCTGCGTGGACCCGGGATAAAAACTATCCTATATTTTATTCCAGGCTATAAACTATCTTCGTGCAAAATTTCATCCAAATCGGTTAAGCCGTTTAAGCGTGATTGAGTAACAAACATCCAAACATCTAAACTTTCGCATTTGTAATAATAATAAGAATAATATGATTTTATGCTTTGTATGTATAGATTTATATTTTACTTTTTATATAGTTATTGTAAAAACCTAGCCTAAGATGAAAATTAAATAAAGAGATGATAGTGCACAGTGTTGCACTAAAATAGTCTTTGCACCTAGCGGGGACCATCACCGGGTGTATCAAACAAACAACAACCAAACATCTAAACATCTAAACATCCAAACATCCAAACATCTAAACTTTCGCATTTATAATATTAACATTAGCATTATAATATTAGCATTTATTTTAGGATTTGTTTTAAAGGGACTCTGCGCTGTTGGCTTCGGCCCCACGCATGGCTTTCAAAAGTCCGGGACCCCATGGTCCTGAGATATGGAAAAAACATACATAATAGTAATAATATATATATATATATAAACGTGTGTTATATCATGTTAAAGTTAAATAAATATACTTACTATAATTTTTGCTAACATTGGGATTCTATATATCGGTAAATTAAAGAGGTATTTACAAAATAGTACCTAGAGAAGAAAAGTGAAAAACCGGCTAATATTATATTTTCTGGAAATATTACACATTGTGCAAGAATGTTGTGTATTATTGTAATAATACTTAACTATTAGAGACTATACTAACATATTTATCACTCTAAAATAACAAGCAAGCAAGTTGGTGTGATAAATTACATCGTGTGTAGCGTGCTTTGAAGATGATTACACCCACAACTAGCAATTAGTCAATTATCTTTCCTATTTCCTTCTAATCTACATTTAACCGTAGTGGTTATATTCTCTTTGTACATAACCATAGTAAGTTGGTATGATAAATGGCATCGTTTGTAGCGTACGTTAGCATTAAAATGACGCCTGCCTACTGACATAAAAAAAGTACTCTGTGCTACTGACAAGTGAAGTGACAGCAGTGTCCTTGTCTTGTCCTGCCTGTGTCAATACCGTCACAATCACAATCCTGAATCCTCATCCTGTGTCTGACACGGCACAAAGATGACAAATTAATCACTACGTTTACACGGCGGATAATAACATAATTATATTATTATGTTTTTGTTTATTCCTTACAGTGAGTATTTTATCTTTTGGTTTGTGCTTTAAGAGTTTTAAAGGAAATATAACTTGGTCCCCAAAGCGAGAAATGAACGAAGAATACATGCATTCGGATTGTAATGTATTATATATCGCTGAAAACATACCAGGGCCCTACCACGATAGTGTTGAGTACGATAACATAGTGTCTAATTTTAATTCGCGGTTAACAAATGATTGCAAATGCGATACCATATGCACATTTGAATCCTGCAAATGCTTGTGGAAATCGGGTGGTGCGAATTATGAACTGTATGACGAAGGGAGGAGATATCGACTCAACTACCACAAAAATAATAGTAACGATTCATCTTACCCTATTATAGAATGCAACAGTTCGTGTAGTTGCTCAGAGAACTGTGGAAATCGCGTTGTTCAGAAAGGATCAATGAAGGGTTTAGTTGTGAAGAACTGCACTAACATGCCCAAGGGTAAGGGTCTCTTTACTACTCAATCCATTCCTAGAGGTGCTTTCATATGCGAGTATGCAGGTGAAGTTATTACCCTTGAGCAAGCCAAGACACGGCATAAATTAAATGAAACACAGGGGAAAATGAACTACATATTTTGCCTTAACGAATTCTGTAATGAAATCCGTCTGCAGACACTAGTGGACCCCAGCGAGCTTGGCAACATTGGTCGCTACATCAACCATAGCTGCCAGCCAAACTGTGCCATCTTGCCTGTGAGGGTTGACTGCCCCATACCCAAATTGGCTGTATTCACTCAAATGAACATACCTCCTGATACTGAAATAACATATGATTATGGATCAAACACTTTTGCTAATTCAGAAGAAGTAGAAAATAGAAAAATGTGTTTATGTGGAAATGATAACTGCAGAGGCTTGATACCTTCTGACAACTATTAATATCTGTTATTAATTATTAAATACTAATATATCTACAAAATATTACATTACATGTGTTGTAACACAGAGAAAAATATTGATAATTACTTGCTCATGTGACTTAGATGGTCCATAAAGTTTGTATAGCATAGGTTAGAAATAATGCCATTTTTGTGATATCCTAAATATTTGTTTAATAGGATGGTCCAAATTTTTTTAAATTTAATTTTAACTTCTTCCACAACATTGTTTTATCTGATTAGACTAACAACCATCTGTAAAAGTTGACAGCAATTGGCCAATACTTAGATGTCAATATTATTTCGCGTTTTTTTTATGTAAATGAAAATTAGACATTTGTGTTTCTTCACTTTTTGTCATTGAATATTATTAAAAAAAAACGGTGGGAGTACTTACTTGGTGACTTAAACATAAAATATTTAACTTTTAAATCATAGAGACCTCTAAAAGTTGTCCTAGAAAGCTCAATTTTGGTATATATCCCTATGTTAATATTCAAACAAGATAATACTTGTGGTGCAAGGGAAAATAAATGTTTTCATACTTACTTGTTTCAGCTATTGTTTTGTTTACATTGCTAGATCATATATCTTACAATTTGTAAATTTCTGACATGTGGGTCAAAACTACTTTTTAGATCCACACTTTATTTTTATTTAAATCAATACTAAGCCACTAAAACTATTAAAATATTTTTTCTTAAGAAAAGCTTATTACTCAGTAAATCAATTTTTAGCTTACATATGCACTTAATTAAAAATTACTCCATTATTAATATTTTTCATAATTTTGCCTACATAATATACTGACTGCGAACTTAAATTTATATATATGTTTAATCATGTTGACTATCTAATGTAAATTATTTGTAAAGCATGCTGGATGCAGAAACATGTTACAAAAAAACCGGTCAAGTGCGAGTCTGGCTCGCGCACCGAGAGTTCCGTACAAACTATCAATTAACTCAAGATAAAGTAAATGTCCGAATGTTTGTTAAATTACTTATTTTATTTAACCCAACACAACAGAATTCCATTTCAAACAATGAGTAATTTTTACACCAAGACCATCGAACTATCACGATAATTGAATCGCGATTTTTTTTGACCTGCTTATCCTGCTATTGAAATCCCGTCCTAACCCCATTCATTCTAGAAAAATCTTAACAGCGCGAAGTAGGAATGGGGTCAGCGCCATCTATCGGCCCCATTTGGTACTAACGTGCAAGGGCTTAGTATGTATATTGGTGTTTTAGCGATTATTGTTTATCACGTGAACCGATCTCGATTAATATTTTTTTATTTGATAGAGTACTTCTACTATAGTCTTATAGGAATTTCGAAACAAATAATTACTTATAAAGTCGATTAAATTGCAAACATAACTAGGAAATGATTTTAGAAGATAAAACAAAAAAAACGCTAGATACTTACTTACAGAAAAAGTTATACTTTTCCAGTAATATTTATGTTTATCTTAATCACAACTTCACAAGTAATAATTTAAAAATTTTCACTTGGATAACTTTGGAGATAAGGGGGGGGGGGGGGATGGTATTTTTTTTTACATTTTCCTTCATAGATCAAAACTTTACCAATGTAGAAAAAAATTAAAAACGGTTTCAAAAAGTGCAACTCAAGCCCTTTCATATAATACCCCACTTGACCTAATAATTGTATATTTTTTTTGCCGCCCTCCTCAAAAACAAAACAAAACAAAAAATACACTAGATACAGAAAAAGTTATGCTTTTCCAGTAATATTTACGTTTATCTTAATCACAAGTAATAATTTCAAATTTTTCGCTTGGATAACTTCGGAGATAAGGGGGGGAATGGTATTTTTTTTTACATTTTCCTTCATAAATCGAAATTTTACCAATGTAGAAAAAAAAAGAAAAACTGTCTCAAAAAGTGCAACCCAGGCCCTTTCATATGATACCCACCTTGACCTAATAGTTTTCTTTGCCCCCTCATATTCGTAATTTTCATGGAAAATCAAAATGTATATTGAATTTTCTCATTTTCCATGCACGTGGATAACTCTCATTTAAAACCATTCCTCAAATTGATAGCTTAAGTAGTTCGTGAGATATTTCACTTGACAGACAGACAGACGGACAGAGTCGCACCATAAGGGTTCCTTTATTACCTTATTTGGTACGGAGCCCTAAAAATATAACTATATTTGTATGCCGCAAGGCGCCACATGGCGATACTGAAAAAAAATTAATACCTAATAACTACCTTGTATGTTGGACAAATAAATCTTTGAATCTTTGCCATGAATAAAAATTGCTTCATTTTAAAATAGTATTTCTTCACATTTCATCATTTAGTTGCCTGTGTTGTTGGACCACTTATTGTCGGTTAAGAAAAGTTGGTTCATCAGTCATCAGCATCACTATATCACTAACCCTGACCACAAAGGATTGTTGACAAGTAGCAACAATCCTTCCTGTATGTGATGAAGTCGCTAAGTCCTGGGTAGCAGGTTTTATGGTCGAGCTTTATCTGACGTTTTGTTAAATTTGGGCCGTGAATAGTGACCATAAAACCTATCATGCTAGCTGGGCAGAGCACTGTATTGGCTGTGTCATTATCTACAGGAAGACCATATGCATTGCAGATGCTGTTGAACTGCCAAGTTAATGCCCACACTACCTACAGTTGCTGTCGGCCCCCGTTGAAGTATGCTCCCACCTCAGCTTGTGCTGTCTATACAGTACTCTGGGTAGCCCAAATGAAAGTCAGTGGTGCATAACAATCAGGAAATGTGCCAATGAGGTTTGATATCAGAGTGTGTATACTATATTTTTCAGCGTCACTACTCACTAGGCTAACCGGTCGTCTTATATACAAAGTTTAATGTTATTCCGGCATGCCGTTAATAACTACAACTTAAAGAGTCCAATACCTCAAAAACGGCTGACACAAAAGAAACTAAACGAAAATCGGTTCATACGTTTGGGAGCTACGATACCACAGACACGTTAAACTTATAACACCCCTTTAAATTACGTTTGTGTTGTATGGGGATTGGACTTGTGTCGATAGTGCCGGGAACTTCATAACATTGTATCCTAGCTAAGGAGACGTTCGTGTCCTAGTCGTATGAGGTATCCTGCACAGCTATCACGAGACGGCGCGCGAGCTCTCTAGATTTTTCTCGCACTGGATAGTCTCTCTCTTATTAGACCACTTAGAACAAGAGGTATAGTGCGAGAAAAATCGAGAGTATGTCGCGGCCGGCTGGTAAGGCGAAAGGCACACACCTAGTGAGCTGTGGAAAAGGAAAGAGCTGTCCGTAAAGTTACGCAGTGACACTCGGTCGCGGTAGGTAGGTAACAGCAACTGAATTACTTTAGTTCGTATGCACGGGTATTATTTATTCTGTGGCACGGGGTCAATTCACAACAGCTATTTGTTAGAATGAATTAGTAATGTTGGGTCCAGTATTCTGGTTACGCGACCAGCTCCGATTAGCGAGTAGCGACCACTTAAAGCACAATGTTTCTTCAAAAAAGTTACTAACGTTTCAACGGAATGCTCATTTGTTTCAAATCGGTAACTAGTTACAAAAAGTTATAATTAGATTTTTTTAACAGCCGATATTTGACACACACTAGCACCCACATAACGTAAGATGTGCGCGACCCACCGATTTAAAAAAACAAGTCTAGTATTTGGTCTCTTCGAGTAAAACTACTCCCACTTTCCTTTAGGTATAGAATTTAAGCTTATGTTTTTTTTCTTATTAACAACGTCACTGAAACCGAACTTCTCTCTGTCGCTCGAATATGCAAGTGCGACAGAGCCGGAGATATACGAACGAATTTCGTTTTCGTTTCGCGGTAGGCCCTCTGACCACACAAACAGTTACGTACTACGTCTTTTTAGGGTTCCGTAGTCAACAAGGAACTAGAAAATGCAAAAACCGGTAAAATTTCAAAACCGGTTATTAACCGAATTACCAGTCAAAAACCGGTTAACCGGTTTTTTTTTACCGGTTTTTACTAATAGTTAAATAAAATAAGTATTGGAGGATAATTTCACTGTAAGAGTATTAGTTCCGGTTTATTAGTAGGCGAGGTGTAGTTGAATAAATAACTAACATTTTTTTTAATACTTTTTATACATCATCATCATCATTGGCCATGTTTATCAATGATAAGATGATTTAAACAGTCTATGTCATGGTGGTGCGGCACTTACGTACATGTCTCGCAAGGCCGATACGGGAGCGACAGCTACGACCGCATATTTGACACGTAAATCTTGTGCACGGTGATGTAGGGCTAGGTTCTCATGGGAACAACAGAATATCGAACCAAGCTGCATCATGCGCAACCATACCTTCACCCAGGGTCTTCCTCCAGTGGTCTCCGTCCTCAGATTCCTGTTCCTATTTGGTTGGATCGATCTTAAAGATCAATATGTCTCGTTTTGCTCTATCCTTGAATCGAAGCATTGGTCGGTCCGGTCCTACTGGTCGTTTAGGATGGGCTATTTCGCTAAGGAGAGTTATGCACGCCAAACGAAAGGGCTCAAGCCTTTGCACGTGCACCAGCCAGTGAAGACGTATTTGCTTCAAGATAGCAATAATGCTGGGGAAACGCGCTAAGCACCCTTTCATTCGTAACACGATTTTTCCATGAGATCTCTAGAATACGCCGAAGACATCGCGTGTGGAATTTGTTCAATATCCGCTCCTGTTTTGTATACGATGTCCAAGTTTTAGCACCGTACAAGATGCATGTCTGGTACACGATCATCTTCGTATTTACAGTCAGGTGTTATCCCATACCCTTGTACTGAGCTTCCCGAACATCGTGGATGCTTTGCCAATGCGGAAGTTGATCTCTACGCCAAGAGAGAGGTTGTTTGACACCCAAAGCAGCAGAGCAGAAATCGTCTACAACTTCCAGAGGCATATTATCCAACAGTATTGTTAGACAGATATCATGGATTTATATCGATATAGTTCTTACATTCTCTCTCATTATTTCATACATGCTCGTCGATTGAATGATGATGATGATCTGTCCGACCGCTTTCGGCCATGGCGACCACTTCTACTCGTACTCCTATCCAGCGTTTTGGCACTCGTGCGCTCGAAGATGGCTTATGTAGCATGTACCTTATCCTTGCGGCGAATTTCCGTGCACATTGCGGGCACGTTCGTACGCCGTTCTGGTAGTTGTATGCTATGGCAGCAGGTGGGCGGGCCTTTAACTGGTCGCGTTTATTATCAAGGTCAACTGCGCTGATCCTCGAACTCGCGAACTGTTCGTCATCCTGCGCCATTCTGACCGCTGTGCTGCCAAACACAGGGCTCAATGTTGCATCTCTTCATATGTCGCTTTTGGACATCCTTGTACCGGAGGAGTTGTTCGCCTTGCTTTCGCTTGCCCTCCTCCATTTCAAAGTAGAAGATGCGTTTCGCCAAGTCACTCTCACCTCCGCCATACGAGACACGTGACCGCACCACCGAAGCTGCCGACGCATTAGATAGGCCTCAATGCCACCTACATGGGCTCGTCGCAGAACTTCGGTGTTTCGCACTCTGTCGGACCATCTAATCTTCATGATGGTTCGCAGGCATTTGTGGTGGAAACGATCCAGATTACGTATGTGGCCGCCAGTAACTTAAGGTTAAATATGTGAGTAGAAGACCTTGGAACACAGCTTGCGGAATGCCGCAGCTGCAGCAATGACTCTGCTATTGATCTCGGCATCAAGGTCACACTTGGATGTTACAATGCTCCCCAAATATCGAAATGTATGTACCTTTTACTACCTGGCTCGGCTCGCACCAAGGTCTCGTATGCACTGATTACTGATATAATGTATCCCCTGACGGCCTGCAACAGCTAATGTCCGTTTTTTCACCAAGCCTGCCGTTGATTGACCTGACCGTTCTTTACGATTTCTCCGATTTGGTCAGAAAAAGTTCGTCGACGTCGTCCCCTTCTAACTTTCTATCGACATTTCCCTCATAAACTTTGTTTTTTTAATTATTTATTTGCTCAAAATCAATGACTGTCAATTAAAATAATATGACTATAATTACTTACCAACCCAACCATAATATAATACTTGTTTTATTAGATATTATTTTTGCTAAATAACGATCTTGGCTCACAATTTCAGGCATTTTATAAATATTACTCGTTTCGGTTAATAACCGGTTTATAGTGTCCAAAACCGGTTATTAACCGAGCTCAAGAAGTTCCGGTTAACCGGTTTGCATTCCCTACAAGGAACTCTTATAGTTTCGCCATGTCCGTCAGGCCGTCCGTCTTAGCTAAGTAACCATTACCACTAGAAAACTGTAATTCGGCATGGGTATATAAATCAATCACGCCGACAAAACAGTAGAATAAAATCTCAATCATTTTCAACAAAAAATGATATGAAACTGTTAACTGGAGGATGGATGCCAGGAAGTGACTCAGGAAGATTGGGTCAATGTGGTTGAAAAAACAAAACACATTATTATGGTAGACTTCTCGAGATACTTCCAAATTGAACGTTTTGGATTCGGACACAGATTTCATGTCAAATGAGGGACTCAGGAACCTCTTCGGCCTGTTTCTGAGGAAAGTGATGGAACATCCGATTAATAGAAAATACTATTTTAATAAAAGCTTTCTTTTATTTACAATATTGACGCACTACTCATTAGCCTCCGTACGTACGTACGACCGTCCGTCCATCCGTCGTCAGTCTGTCAGTCTGTCCGTCGTACTATAGGCGTCTCGCTGTCCTGCACGTCTATCATGGGACGGCCGCGACATACTCTCGATTTTTCTCGCACTATACCTCTTGTTCTAATTTAAGTGTTCTAATAAGAGAGAGACGGATAGTGCGAGAAAAATCGAGAGAGCTCGCGCGCCGTCGCGTGCTAGCCGTGCTGGTGCGGGTTGGGGACTTCACATACACCTTTGAATTTTTTCATGTCTGCACGACGAAGTTTTACTTCACCGGAAAGTTTATATTTTCACAATATTTGTAATAGCTGTATAGCTGTAATGCTAAAGACTCCCAATATTCCATATATAGGTTTTATCAAAAGAAATCGGAAGTGAAATCGATTCAATTTGCCTTACAAAATTCATAATCGCTATAATTGACGCAATATTTTGTCTTAGCCTCATCGTCATCAGTCTCATCTACAAAAATACATTCCCATCGGCTGTAAAAAAAAACTAATTTAAGTATTGGTGTATTTTTTAAATTAATTGGCAAGGTCTGACGTGTACACCAGAACACGCCCACTAATCTTTTTGAACGAGCGAGCGAAGCGAACGAAGCTCTCCGTTTCAGCTTAGGTCAAAAAAATCGGATACAGTCCAAATGTCCCGCTGTCCGGCTGATCGCCTGTACAGGTCGCATTTCTTAACCAATTCTCGTGAAATTTTGTGGGCAGGCTCCAATGATGGTGTTATAAAAGTGCGAGTCGGACTCGCGCAAGAAGGGTTCCGTATCATTATCTATAAAACTGCAAAAAAATTAAGTTTGTTGTATGGGAGCCCCCTTACATATTTATTTTATTCTGTTTTTAGTATTTGTTGTTATAGCGGCAACAGAAGTACATCATCTGTGAAAATTTCAACTGTCTAACTATCACGGTTCATGAGATACAGCCTGGTGACCGACGGACAGAGAAGTCTTAGTAATAGGGTCCCGTTTTACCCTTTGGGTACGGAACCCTAAAAAGAGGTAGGTATTAGGTTATATTATAAGCTCTCCAAAAGTGGCACACTAAAACTTAGTCAATTGCACTAACTGGCCTCAGTTTCGCGTCGTCAATGCACAATGGAAACGTATTAAACGTGTCCCAGCTGTCAGATTTGGCTGCCATTTTTAAACACGGAATTTCGTTTAAACAACGTATCAACCTCTTTTTTATAATACATCATTGGCAGGCTCGATAATTATATAGTATTTGTTTGTCACAGTATTCCAAAATTTAAACAAAAAAGAATTGACCCGTGTGGTGTCGGGTTAGAATTTCACTACCCCCTTTCTTCCCGTGGGTGTCGTAAAAGTCGACTAAGGGACCAGGGTTGAAGTGTGTTGTGGGCGATGGGCTAGCAATCTATCACTGCAATATCACATTTATGCTAAAAGTGGCGCTGGAATATACGTTTCATGTGCTCTGCCTACCCCTTTTGGGAATAAAGGCGTGAATGTATGTATGTATGTAATGGCTCCTCTACACAATCGGCGATCATGGCCGATCATACAGGACGCAACTATGCGTTAGACGGAGAAAAACATATTTCCATCGCATTCCAACGCATAACTGTGGTCCTAGTCCTGCGCCATGATGGCCCATTGTGTAGAGGAACCATAAGAATTGAAGAAAAGTCTGGCTCTTGAGTTCTCCAGTTCACAGAGCTCGCTTAGTGTACTCGTAGGTATAATATGCGCCTGAAATTGTACTGTTAGCAATGTTTTCGGCTAACAGAATACTAGTTTATATCCATTTCGACAATCTTGAAGGTGGTTTGGCTCAGTGCAAATAGGTAGTAAGTCACATACGAATTTCAATTCTCGCCTCGCTCCGGTCTCGTCTCGCCTCGTCTCGTCTCGCCCCTCTGGTGGAAAACCAGCTTGAACCTTTAACTTTTATTTGATAAACCAATGCATTACATATTCATAAACGTGCTACAAACAACCCTATTTTAACTAAAATGGCGTTAAAATTAGTTTGTCTTTATCTGTCTCCTTGACATTTGTGTTCGTCAGATACGGACAAAGCATATTTTATTTAGCAGAGGCGTTTTAAGTTTTATGAATAAGGGGGTATGGGTTTAACGAGAAAAAAAAATACACCCCCACTTTCGGTGAAAAAGATTTTATTCTACTGTTTTGCTCCGCTTGCCTCCCCGTTTACCTTCAGGACTTCGGCCCTCAGGTTTCGCTTGCAAGTTACCCGGAGATTACGAGTATCCGTGGGAGCTCGGCCTCGGGCCTTAGGCCCTCGGGCTCGCATTGAGACCGCTCTCTGATGGAGTGCTTCAGGCCTTTAATTCCAATGAAAAGCTCGGCCTTCGGCCTCGCTTGCTTCGCCGCTCCCCTTCGGCACTTTGCCCTCAGGTCTCACTTGCAAGACACCTGAGGATAGTGAGTGTCCGTCGGGCACACCCTAGGGCCTCCGGACCTGGGGCTCGCATAGGGAACGCTGTCTAAAAGGATACTTTGGGCATCTATATAATATTATTGACGACCAAGTTTATAAGGGTGTTAATTTAGATTCGAAGAGAATTTGAAATCTTTATTCTCAAATTTGTCAGTAGTATGTATATGTATGTACCTAAGGCTAAACATAAGAATATCATGTACTTAAACCATAATTTATACCTGTACTAAGTCGCGGGCAGAACCTAGTATATATAGGATATATAATAATAGTCCCAGCACCTCTATCATGCGACGGCCGCGACATACTCTCGATTTTTCTCGCACTATATCTGTTGTTCTAAGTGTAATAAGAAAGAAACGGTTAGTGATAGTGATTTCAAATATATATACAAATATCACATATTACTTACAATACATATTCATGAGATGTTTATTCGATATATATTTTTGCACTTGGCTGTACCTCCCCTACACATAAAGTGGGGATGTAATTTTTTTTATCACCTAATAATATCTGAAACAAATTAACAGCGCGCAATTTTTTAAAAGGGCCGCGCTTGCTTTCGGAAGCTGCATCTGCACGGCTAGCACGCGACGGCGCGCGAGCTCTCTCGATTTTTCTCGCTCTATCCGTCTCTCTCTTATTAGAACACTTAGAACAAGAGGTATAGTGCGATAAAAATCGAGAGTATGTCGCGGCCGTCGTGTGCTAGACGTGCCGTTCATAAAATTTAAGATTGTTAAAACTAGAATTATTAATTAGCTAGCGTAATAAAAAATCATGTTTACCTAATTATTATGAAAAACGGAGTTTATTCTGACATGTATTTATTTAAATATTCTTCAATTGAAATTTCCTTTGTATAGTTATTTTAGTAATTTAAACTTGTTAATTTGATAGTTTTCGAACGTGTTACTTGTTTCGCGCTTTTTTGGGGGTCTACTTTGAAATTCGATGGTCGAACTATGGATCGACATATGTCTGCCATTTTATTTTTTCGTAATGAAATGAAAGGGACAGAGCTAATAAAGTTAAAATATTCAGAACTTGTAATAGACCCCATACGATGAAATGTCAGTGCTCCGCATCAAAATTAAAAATCCACCTTGTCTCACGGAGTGAGCAAAATCGTATTTTGCACACTGTTTTCACGCAGCAAAATATGCTTGTTAGGGTGGTGTGGAGGGTGCCTCATTGAAATTTCAAACTTTCGGTTTTTAAGGACCACCCTAGTTCGAGCTGTTGAGGTGAAAATAGTTATTTACGATACAAGTGCCGAAAATAGGAAATTCGCAACGAGTGGTGATAAATTAAAACACGACCGAAGGGAGTGTTTTAATCGACACGAGTTGCGAATTACCTATTCGCACGTGTATCGTACAACGTTTTACCATATGTACATGGCTCTTTAGAGCCTTATCACACTTGCGATTTGCGAGCGTATTTTCTATACAATTATCAGTCGCGGCGAACACGCTGCGTCATCGCCTTCATACAAAATACGCTTGCAAATCGCAAGTGTGATAAGGCTCTTAAAGTTTCGACATATGCACGGAAAGTGCAGTTTTCCGCACTAGTGCGGGAAAGTAGCACCATATGTACTGTAAAATATTTTGTATATTTTTTCTGACTTTTCAGAAGCTAAGTTAATTTATAATTTTTTGATGTCTGAAATTTTGTCGGATTCTGTCACTGGGTAACTATTTAATTGATAATATATCGGTTACACATAAAAAATAACCTATTTATTATAAATAATTTCCAAAATTTACATTCTTTCCATACAAGTTGTCAGTTATAGTCCAGTCAATGAACTGACAACTCGTATGGAAAAAAAGTCATATTTGGAAATAATTTATAATAGCTTATTTTTAATGTTTAACGGATATATTATCAATTAAATAGTTACCCAGCGACAAAATCCGACAAAATTTCAGACATCGAAAAAACGATAAACTAACTAGCTTCTGAAAAGTCTGAAAAAATATTAATAAATATTTTTGTCTTTATTTTGGTTCATTTACATTTGCTCTATAATATTCAAGATAAATCGTACAAAAAAAGACAATGCATGCTTCATTTAAATCCACATAATTACTTCCGGGTGGAAAGTTTGTCGGATTCTTGAATTAATCATCTTAGAATAACATTTTAAAATGAAATCAACAAAAAAAACACTATTATATATTAATGTTTTTCAAAATCGTATTTTGCCTGGAGTAAGTTCATTGACTGGACTAGTGGTCCGACAACACGCACTTTTAATACAGTCCTGTAACAGACGGACGGACGGATGGGCAGATAGTGGAGCCTTATATTATTAGGGTTCAAATAGCATTATTTTAGGTACACATCTCTTAAGATGAGACTTCTGTTAAAAAAATGTTCCTGTAGCTCACAATGGAGGAGAAATTTTGTGCTCAATAACAATGCATTATACATACATACATACATTTGTTATGTTATGATGTTGCAGACGGAAGGTGGCCATAGTATCTAGCTTAAAATAGGTTTAAATTTCGATAAATGCTGGCTTCCCATTTTTATGGTCAAGGTATATGTTTTCGTTTTATGACTTTTTATGTTTCATTTTAAGGGGCTCCTAGCTCCCAATGACCTTCGATCTGTAACTGTCGGTTTTTTCGTGTATTTTATAGCTTATCGTATTAAGAACAACGTGGTTTACCAAAATAGTATCCTATATATTTACATCAAAACTCACAGTTTTTGGGATATATGGCACCAAACTTTGGCAATTTCTGGCCAAAAAACCCTTTTTTGTACGTAACTTTTGTAAAAATTAGTTAAAAATAAATATCTCTCGTGGGTTTTTAAAGACGTCAATAAGGAACAGTTATATGTAGATTTCATATATAAAAGTGCATAAATAACATACTAATATCAAAAAGAGAGCTTTTTTGGACCATGTTTGAATAAATCATTAAAAAATAACTATTCATTATTTTCTAGAAAACTCTCGTGCAAATGTAGATAAAGAATTGAAGAACCGATAACTGTTTGTACCATAAATATATCTATAGTTTTGACGGAGGAATATCCACTCAAAACTCGTCAAAACAAGCCAAAAAGCGCTTGGAGCCCCTTAACTTTGAATATTTTGGTTAAAAGTATAACATTTTTTAAATACCTATATTACGTATAACGACTACATCTCCTGATTGATTTGTGTAAATTGCACAGTTTCTTTTACTTTAGAACTTTTGTTTCATTAAGTAAAATGTACTTGATAGAGGTTTTTCCATATATATATGTACTAGCTTCTGCCCGCGACTTCGTCCGCGTGGAACTCTTTTATATCGTAGCTCCTTACAAACTTTCGCCCCCTATTTCGCCCCCTTAGACGATGATTCCCAGAATAAAAAGTATTATATACTCGTATGTTAATCCAGGCATATATGAAAACCAAAATTCATTTTAATCCGTTAAGACGTATTCGCGTGATTGGGGTCCAAACTTTAGCATTCATAATATTAGTAGGATTTAAAAAAAAATCAGGGACACGACTCGCTTGACAGACTCTAACAGGCATTTATATCTAATGAATTTATAAGTCGGAAACGATAACGCAGGTTAAGCAAAGATGGCAGCGATCAGTCTTTGGATGGGTGACCGCCTGATGTTTGAGTGGTTTATACAAATGAGCGATTCTGTGCTTTGGAAGGCACGCTAAGCAGTTGATCCCGGCTGCTGTCTATGACAGTAGTCGTTAAGCCGAGTTAGAGGTCTTCGGGCGGCTTAAGAACTTCTAACAGTCGAGTTGCCCACTCACTTGACAAAGGGGGTACAACTGTTACTCGCGTCCGCAGGAGCTACCTACCACAACCCTGCACGTGTCCCCTGGGTGGTACTAAAGAGTGACAAACTTTAAAGGCCAAAAATAATGTATGCCATACGATTTTTTTTTACGGTTTATTCACGATATTCGCTACGGTTATAGAACTGTGCTGAAGTTTACCAAAAAAGCGAAAATTTAATTGATACGTAGGTGGGATGATAAGTAACTGGCCTTAGCTATTTAAAAAGGTTGAATATAAAAATAAACTAGCGTAATTTAAGCTTCGTGTCTCTGGCTATCTGTGTTCGAAATTTGAATTTGATGGCTTAAATATTTTATCGATTTTCTGTTATTTGAAAATATATTGTGATGATTTTCAAAATGGATAAAATTGAACAAAGAGCGGTGATAAAGTTTCTTTCCATGAAGGGTATGAAGGGGATAGGTATTTATGAAGAGTTAAAGAATGTTTTGGGTGAATGTGCTCTTTCTCACGCTACAGTAAAAAACTGGGTGGCTGAATTTAAACGAGGCCGTACAAGTGTCCAAGATGAAGCCCGCTCAGGGGCCCATTTCTCAAAAGCTTGTAACTTGTAATACAAGCGGACGCCTCTTTTCCACTCCTTCTGTTAGAAAGTGACTTCCGCTTGTATTACAAGTTACAAGCTTTTGAGAAATGGGCCCCTGGACGTCCAAAAAGTGCCACAACTCCGGAAATGGTCTCCAAAGTGCACGATATGGTTTTGGCAGATCGACGATTGAAGTTATCAGAAATAGCTGACACCACAGGGATATCAAAGGAACGGGTACATCATATTCTAAGTGAAGAATTAAATATGAAAAAGTTATCCGCCCGTTGGGTGCCGCGATTGCTTACCCACGATCAAAAAAGAATCCGCGTGCAAAATTCGGAAGAATGTTTGGATCGTTTTCAGAAAAATAAAGCTGATTTTTTGCGTCGATTTGTAACAACAGATGAAACATGGGTTCACCACTACACGCCAGAATCAAAAATTCAATCAAAACAGTGGACTGAGAATCTGGATGTTCGGGTCCCAAAAAAGCTATAGCTGTAAAATCGGCTGGAAAAGTTATGGCTTCCGTCTTTTGGGATGCTAGTGGAATTTTGATGATAGACTACCTTCCAAAAGGTAAAACTCTTCAATTTAATGGGGAATACTATGCTTATCTTTTAGATAAGCTTCATCAATGCATTCAGCAAAAACGACCAGGCTTAGCAAAAAAAAAATCATCTTCCATCAAGACGACGCTAGGGTTCACACATGTGTTAAAGCCATGGCAAAAATCGGCGAATTAAAGTATGATTTGCTGCCCCATCCACCTTATTCGCCTGATCTGGCACCATCCGACTTCCACCTGTTCCCGAAGCTTAAAACTTTTTTGGGTGGACAGAAATTTGCCACTAATGATGCCGTCATAGCCGCTGTGGAGGAGTATTTTGGAGGCCTCGAAAAGAATCATTTTATGGAGGGCATCGCAACTTAAGAGCGAAGATGGAATAAGTGCATAGAACTAGGTTTTCGAAAAATAAAATTAGTTTTAACACCGAAATTCAAGTATTTTCTACTTAGGCCAGTTACTTATCATCCCGCCCTCGTAAAACATAAAGTAAAGTATAATCCTACTAATATTATAAATGTGAAAGTTTGGATGGGATGGGATTGGATATTTACGAGGGGCGGCTGAAAAGTAATCTCCTTGGTTAAAAAAATATGCGAAAATGATACTGGCTGAAATGCATTCTTGTTCTTTGGTTATTCTTTTTTTGAATTATTTGACGTTCATTTGTTTTTTCCGTTCCATTTTTCTACAATTCTCGAATGTTTGCGACATATCGGTTGAAAAAATGAATATCGCTAAAATTGAACATCGTGCAGTGATTAAATTTCTAACAAAAGAAGGAAATACTCCCTCACAGATCCGAGAACGTATGATGTGTGTGTTCGGTAGTTCGTGCCCTTCCGAATTTACTATAAAGTTTTGGTCTAAACAATTTAAACTCGGTCGTGAGAGCTTGGAAGATGACGCTCGTAGTGGAAGGCCGGTTTCTGCCGTTACAAACGAAAATGTAGCCAAAGTTAAAAAAATAATTTTAGAAGACCGACGAGTGAAGCAGTGGGAGATTGCTAGAGATGTGGGCATCAGTAAAGAAAGAGTCAATGAGATAATTCATGTGCATCTGAATATGTCCAAGGTGAGTGCACGTTGGGTCCCCAGAATGTTAACGGCGTTTGACAAGGACCGACGTGTCAAATGTTGTGAGGAGTTTTTGGAAATGAGTCGAGGTAATGAGGAAGAAATTGTTTCTAAAATGGTGACGTGTGATGAGACCTGGATTCGACAGTGGGACCCCGAAAGCAAACAAGAGTCTTTGCAGTGGAAA
The DNA here is from genome assembly GCA_947578815.1 of Epinotia ramella. Classification (NCBI taxonomy): domain Eukaryota; kingdom Metazoa; phylum Arthropoda; class Insecta; order Lepidoptera; family Tortricidae; genus Epinotia; species Epinotia ramella. Next base: position 38,748,558 of record OX388200.1, read on the forward strand.
TTCAAGGATGAGAAGCCTCCTCGGAAGTTTAAGGTCAGGCCGTCGGCAGGCAAACTTATGGCTACCGTATTTTGGGATACAGAAGGAATTTTACTAATAGATTATTTACCAAAAAAAAGGACAATGAATGCTGAATATTATTCCAGCTTACTGCATCAGTTACGAGACGCGATAAAAGAAAAGAGGAGGGGTAAACTTAGCAAAGGGATCCTGATTTTACACGATAATGCACCTGTGCATACCGCCCGCACAACAATGCTTACCATGAAGGAATTAGGGTTCGATGCCGTTAACCATCCACCTTACAGTCCAGACCTAGCCCCATGCGACTATTTTTTATTTAGACACCACAAAAAAGATCTCCGAGGAAGACGATTTCTGACCGATGACGAAATGAAGGCTGCAGTTAGTGACTTTTTTGACAAGAAACCGAAAGATTTTTTTTTTTCATGGGTTAATGTCAATATTTGACAAATGTAATAAGTGTATTTCACTAGCAGGGGACTATATTGAAAAATAAAAAAAATACATACATGACAGTCTTTTGTTTCATACTTAGGTAGATTTCTTTTCAGCCGTCCCTCGTAGATGTTTAGATGTTTGTTACTCAATGACGCTTAAGCGGCTCAACCGATTTGGATGAAATGCGGTGTTAAGCGTCATTGAGTAACAAACACGAAGATAGTTCATAGCCTGGATTAACATATATGTAGTATAGCTTTATCTCGGGTCCACGCAAACGAAGTGTCGGAGTAAGTAAGTAACGAAATTATTAAATAAGGGATAAAACTGGCCAAGATCGAGTCGGACTTTCGCAGCGGTGAAACGCGCCGGGTGCCTATGAACGTGTTAAAACTAACGCAATTTCAGATCTTTTTTTATAGCGGATATTAACAATAATATAATATTCATGATTATTACTATTATTAGTCACAAATTCAATGAAAAAGAAACATTATTAATGTTTGCACCATCTAGCGAGCATAATTTCGATAGAATTTCAGTTTGATAGAGGTCGCTGATGTTAGTTGTCGATTTGCGCCATCTAGCGAGCTTCATTTTAGTCCAATTTCAGCTCGTTAGATGCCGCTTATATTATGTTTTTGATTTTATTTAGACTAATAAAAATAATATACCAAACAGTATTAAATGGGTTATATTTGATTCTAAAATTATGAAAGGAACACTAATCTAACTGTAAATTGATATAAATATAATGCCATACAATATTTCCGTAACTTCGCAAACAGTTCATATTGAAATTAAGTTTGGCCCAGGTTGGGGTCGTGTTGGACTAAAGTCGGCATAAATTAAAAACGATAAGACTTCATGAATGCATTGAAATCCCCAACCGTCGATATTGTTTATAATGTTTACCTGGGACCGAGTTTTTCTCGGCTTGCTACGAAAAATCAATTTCTATACAAAATTTAACAAAAAGCCAGGGGCACACCTCGGACACTGGCGATCAAATGTATGAAACAAATGCGTTCCTACGCACACATTCTAAGCTCGTGTAGGTGAAAGCGTACCATGCTTGTGTGAGTGAGATAAGACATGCTAGGGTTGCCGCCATTTTAGTACGTTCACGAATCGGGAACGCAATATGAGATGACCTTGTAATAGCGGCGTTGAATTATTTTGTGTGCTTGTAATTAATTAAAACAAAAACGTTTTTAACTCTATTTTCTGAGATTATTATTGACCGAATCGTTAGCGAAGGTCTATGTTTTGACTCGAGCAATTTGCTTTTGTATGTCCGAATGTTCTCCTCTACAGGTCGCAATTCGTTGTCGCAGTTTTGTCGTTTATAGAGCCTAAACAACCGGACACAGCACAACACTCGCCCATTACAAAAGGATTTGTAAATATTTGTTTGATATTTAAATATTTTACGTGGCCTCCGCTCTGCGCACCGCGTCGTCGTGTCCTTGCCAGCCGGTAACTGTGAGGTAACCGAGAGCGGGTGGGCGGCACTTGGAACGGGAGGCAGGAAGTGGCCATACTGTACGGTAGTACTCTTTATTATACTGTGCCAGGGGACCGATTTTTGAGTTTCGAGCGCTCGAAATCAAAAGCGAGCGGTAGAAAATATTCGCACACGAAAATTTGTCACTATTATTTTCGCATGAACCCAATAATAGCTATTTTTGAAATCATCACTTGAAAGCTAGTGATTGGCTATCACGGAATATAAAAAAACTAGTGGAAAATACGCTTCGATTACTCTCAGAACCGGTGTCGCCAGTACGCACACTTACAAATAGTTCACTACAAAGAAATCTTTAACACGATTGGCCGATGCGTTTTATAAAAATATAATAAAAAACCACACGTAGTTAAACATATATTAAACCTTATGTCTGAAAGACACGGTTCACATTTTATTGCACAGGTTTGATACTTTCTACGTTTGGATATGACATTCAAAATGGCATAGAAAACGCTGCCACCTAGCGTCGAGTAGCCGAACTATGACGCACCTTAAACACAATGTAGTTCGGCCGCTCGAAGCTAGGTGCGCATTGATTTTCATTCTTGCACTAGAGATGTGCTCAGTGAGTCGATAAAATTATATCGATAAGAGTTAACTAATTATCCAAATATGCAGGATTATAACTATTATGACGACTATGTACTTGCTTTAAAATTGATAAATGTAGGATATCAAAAATGTAGAAAGAAGTAGAATAAAGAAACAAATAAAATAACACTGGATTGCGCTGTCACGAGAATTCTATTTTCTATAGGAAAATATCCAGAGTAAGAATACTGAAAGAAAACTATTTTTCAAAATCTGTTCACGGAGTCCGTAAAAATAGGTGAACATACAATAAATCCGCCAGCGCCATTTCGCTTAATAATTTAGTACTAAGTTCCAGATAACACAAGTTTATATGGACAAATTGAGTAACGATTCGACTACTATAAATAATACTTATACAAATGTAAGAAGTTAACACTAAAATCAAAGTAATTGAATTTTATACGAAAATGCAAGATGTTACAAAAATATTCCTGCACGTATATATATGGGAATGAAATAAAACAATCATAATATATAATTTTGATTGTTTTGTCAGGCACTTGACAAACAAAATCACATTTCAACTCAATCACGATAGAGTACGACTATCGATAAGTTTATCGACACTTTAACGACTACAGCCACGCACTATTTTTGCGAGTTCAACGGACGAGTGAGTAGCGAATGTTCTAGAAGTATGCCATTATTTGAAGCCGATAGAAATCGACCTTATTATAATCACATAAAGTTCATATTGATGTGTTGGCTATCGATACTTTTGCGTTTCGTTGTATGCAAAAAGTAGATAATTACCGGTTTTTCACATTTTAATTTTCAACATACCTAATATAGAGAATCGTACTTTATTGGAAGTTGCGTATCTATAATATAGTAAATTGATTAATTTTAAATACAATATGCGTTTCATAACAGAAAAAAAAAAACCAAAAGTAAGTAGTGAGTTGTAAGGTGCAAACATTAATAATTGTAAAACGAAACGTAATTGTGTGAGAAAGAGACAGTATGAGAGCGTGACCTGAGAAAGAAAGGGATAGAGAAATGAAAGGGATAGGAGATAAGTTTCAGCGAGAGTAACAGAGAAAATAAATGAATTATGGCCGATCCGTTGTTTCCTTTACTAAGGCACTTGTCCCACCGCCGGCGAGTAGCGAGTACTCTCATAGTAATTCTTACTCGCTTTTACTCGCGCGAGTAATAATTTTAATTACTATGAGAGTACTCGCTACTCGCCGGCGGCGGTGGGACAAGTGCCTTATGGCCTGTTCCAATGATCATCCACCGATAGTTTTCCTTACCGGCAGCACAGTATAATAAAGAGTACCCTTTGACAGATTACCCGTAGAAAATGTGTCAAAATGTAACTGTTGCTAAGGAAAACTATCGGTGGATTGATTATGTGTGAACCGGCCATTCATTCATTCGGCATTCAGTAATAGTAAACGAAACGCTTGTTCCCGCCAATAGACTAACGATTTCAACCACAAAATTCGGCAAGAAATTATACCTATATAATCGTACACCAATCACTTAGCATCGAATCAATATATTTTACTTAAATAGGTACCTATATCTATCTTTTAAATTAATAGTGTCCAAAATGAAATAGATAAAGTGAGGTGTCAAAATGTTCTTCCGATAGAATTGAATACGAGTGGTCAACACCACTCGTTTATCAATTAATCAATTTTATTATCTATCGCTCGTATTTCAAAAATAGCATTTCATCGTTTTTGATCGTTTTCGAGTGACTGAGTCGAGCGCTCGAAAGTCAAAAATCGGTCCCACAACTGGATTGTTTAACAAAATAAATACGAAATATACTGATAGAAGGAAAACAACAAAACCTCATCGTTGGTGTTCCAACTCGCAGCCATCAACAAAGAAGATTGGTCGTCATCGAAGAGTAACACCCCGTTCACACTGCGTCCGTTTCCGTGTCCGGGAGGCATCCGTCTCTTTCGCACTCGGGCGAAACATCGCAAGCGAGAAAAAGAGGGATGCCTCCCGGACACGGAAACGGACGCAGTGTGGACGGGGTGTAAGCCTGCCTTTTGCGAGAAAATACGGAAAGAACCAATTTTCTCTAAAATAAGACCAAGCTAAATCGGTTTCTCGGCCCCGTAAACTACTATACTGCAAATTCCATGAGAACATGATTACAAATATATATAAATATTGGTAATATACATATACAAATATTGCTCGTTTAATATTATAGGATAAGACCGGTAGCGCCATTTATTGTGGAGTTAATTCTTCATTCTGGATTTCTACATACAAACTTTCAAGCAAGTTTTAAGCCCTTTAAAAGATAAATCTAAAAAACGCTGAAATTGTTTTTCTTGTGTTTTAATATGGAACCATATTACGAAGTTTCAAGCCCCTAGCTCGAAAAATAATTCACTCTCCATACAAATTGGCAATCCATATTTGAACCCTTTAGGGTATGCATTTTTAAAACCGCTGAAATTTATTTTCTTGTGTTTCACAAAGAACCTTTTTACGAACTCTGCCACGCGGCGTCCACATGACAACAGAAGATGGCGCTGTTACGTATACACGACTTTATCCAATCGGTTATCCTCAAATTTGGTCTGCTTACTTTTTTATGGTTTGAAGGAGTTTAGACGCCGACAAAAAACTGGAGCATGACTGCATCTTCTACATGGCGCTATTGAAGTTTTTAATGGACCCGATTCTACGTGCACATGGCTTAACTAGCCTAAAACTAAATTGTCTAATTTTTAGACATAATTTAGGCGGCAGATTAAAAACGTCATATTTAGAATAGCATTTAGGCAGCTAAGTAAGTTGTATAGACCGCCTAAAATAAGAAACGTCAGATTCAAATTAGCGCTGTCATTTGATTATGACAGCTGCTCATAGAATAGCAAAGTGTTTTAGCGACACCTAAATAAAATTAGGAAGTTTAGAGGTCACTGTAGAATCGGGTCCATTGTATGTTGTATACCTAAATACAATTTCCTTCAGATTCTCCTTATTATGTCTCTCTGACAACATCAACGAATTTTCACATTTATAATATCAGTATGACTAGCTTCTGCTGAATTCGTTTATATCGTAGCTCCTTATAAACTTTCGCCCCCCATTTGCTAAGTATTATATATGTTAATCCAGGTTATAGGTACACGAGTATGTATTTCAACATTTACTTTAATTTGTTACGTGTACGCGACTTTATCCAATCGGTAATTCTCTAATTTTCTCTGCGGTCACCTAAACTCCATCAAACTTTTTTATACGTTTCATATGGTCTGACGGAGTTAGACGCAGAGAAGAACCTGGAGAATTACCTACTACAGCTAGAGTATGCGTGGAAATTTGTGATGTTCTGCATCGCGCTATTGAAGTTTTTAAAATCCGTTGTATAAATACAATATCCCTTAGGTTCGTATTATGTCTCTCTGACCACAACTACGAACTTTCACATTTATAATATCAGTGTGATGTGATGCGATGGGATGATGTGTGATTTAGGGAAATTCTCAGTTATATTCATATATATTTTAGGAAGATTTTTTTGCATTAAAACATTATCATACTTACATTAAATTTGTTCAACGGTTAACTATCCTTTACAGAGATAAGTTAGCCTTTATAACGATTTAACCTATTCTGTCTGTATTTTAACCCGTGTCTTGTGTCCACTAAAGTATTTACGTAGGTTGTACATACACTATACATACCTGTAGAAATAGCGAGCCAGGCTTTAAAAAAAACAGTTTGTTTTTTAATTTCCAAAAAGTGGCTCGACAAACAAAATATATATAAATTAACAAACTTACTCTCAAAACTTCACGAGAATCGGTTGAGAAATGCGACCTGTCGAGGAGAACAGCCGGACATCCGGACATCCGGACATCTGGACATCTGGACAGTAAACGATTTTCGGGCCAAGCTGAAGCATAGAACTTCGTTTGCTTCGCTCCCTCGTTCGATAAATCTTAAATAATCTAATACAGTCGAGTTCTCCAATATCTTTACAGACAACCTTTCAAAAATATCTCTACATGTGTCTTATGTCGTCAGTAACAATCTCTGTATAGATATTTTTGAAAGGTTGTCTGTGTAGATATTGGAGAACTCGACTGTACAGCTGTATGTATGAGGTATTTCGTATGATTCATGCTGAAAACGGTGTTTTAACAAAATGGCCAGAAATTTGAATTACATTCAAAATTATGTCTATGTGCAACCCTGGGTGTAGGTAAACTTTAACGATTATTATATTATTGATACAATAAACGGTAAAACCGAACCGCTTCATAATTGGATTTTTTATCGAAGTTATTATTTCTTACAGACATATAGAGATACAGGGAAAAATACGCATTTGATTCGAGGTAAATATTTTGATGCAAGAATTTTAAGGAAAATGTTTAATTATCTCAAATGATGCGAAATTATCTTGAGGCAAGTTTTTTTTCTCTTGGATCGTAACGGTCATTTTAATTCAAGATGATACCTGTTTCATAGAAGACACTGGCGGTCTTCCTAATTTATCTCTTGATTCAAGTAATATATTTTTCCCCTCACTGCCTCGGAAAGCCGTCTTTAATCCTTTAAAACCAGTGGGCAAAAACGCATTTTATCCACTAGTGGGGAAAGTAATTTGACCTTGCTGCAGCGTGTTTAAGTAGCTTTTGACAGATATCAAAACGTAAAACGCTCAAAATACAAAAATTTCACAGATGATGTATTTATGTTGCCGCTAACAACAAATACTAAAAAACAGCATAAAATACATGTGTTAGAACTTTAAAAAAATTGCTTGTTGCCTTGATCTATCTAAAATCCGACACGCACCTGACCAAAATTCTACTTGATATTACTTACGTTATTACTGTTAAAACAATTAAAATATATTATTATTTAAATTAACTAAAGTTGTTTTGCATGTTGCACTTTCCTCGCTACAGTGAGGTGAAAAGTGTTGTGTTACACACAGGTGCAAATGTATTTAACTTCTCGTGTGTTGAAACACTCGCTACGCTCAGGATTCTAATTTGGAACCACTCGCTTCGCTCGTGGTTCAACTATAAAATCCTTTCGCTTGCTCGCTCGGTGTTTCAATCGCACACTCGCGGGTAAAATACAACTTTGCACCCAATAACAAATAACTATTTTCTGTGTAGCATTTTTTTTCAGTACCTATAGTGCCGAATTACCAAAAAAATGCAGGAAATAGTTTTCTATTTGTATAAGTCATCCGAAACGGTAAACATCTGAAAGAAGCCGAGCCCGGCGCTATGCGCTAGACCCGCTGCGACCCACGGACACCACACAAACATGTAGATAGATAGATGTACATTGCACAGTGAGCGCGACCGGCGGCCGAGCGATAATATAATACATATATGTATATAAGTTGTCTGGTGGGCAGCGGAGCCGCGAGTTGCGAGGCGACCCACGACGACCGTACACGTCCGGAACACGACAGCGTTACTTTCGGCTGGGCGAGGAACGTGCCAGAATTTGAGGGGCAATTGGAGCAATCATCTCGTTGAGAGTAAACAAACCGGTGCGTATGACTTTATGTAATACATATTGGCCTCTTGCATGCCGTGCTGACAGCGACTCTAACCCTATTCATTTTGCTTGTTTTTTTTCTGGGGCCCGCGTCTTTGTTTTTGACCTGTTAGGAGTTTTTTTTATTCAAATCTCAAATGCAATTCCATATGATCAGTACGTACTTATTCACAGTACCTGTAAACTTTTTTATCCTATACTGTACCTAAATTCATAGTAATATGATGAAGTGTGATCTCGAAAATGCTCCAATGATTTCGAGGAAACTTATAACTCTTATAAGTTTCGTTTCCTCGAAATCATATCTTCCTATAGCTATATAGGAAGGCGCCCTAGGGGACAAAAACCGATCTAGCTCATTTTTGAGAGAAGTAATTTTCCTGAATAAAGCTCAGTCGCCGTTACTTCTTACCACTGTTTAAAAAAACCCGTAACTGGTTTGCAATGCAATTATAATAGTTTAAAACATATATCATATCATAAATAGGAATGGAGATGGCATATATATTGATTTTTCTTGAGGCGAAATTACTGTCTTGTTTGGTGGCTTTGCTGCTATGTGTATTTTAACCGACTTCAAAAAAATGGAGGTTCTCAATTCGGTTGTATTTTTTTTTTTTTTTCAATGTTTGTTACCTCAGAATCTTTTTTTTTTTGTAGGTATATGATTTTAGGTGGGTTTCATTTTTTTCAAAGATTCCGTTGGATGATGGGATCTATGAGGAATTGAGGAAACTCCTCAATTATATTAGGCACGCGTGTAGTGATTTTGGTATTTTCTATTATAACTCGGTGTATTTACACCCGGAAATCATAAATTTGGTGGAGTGGAATTGATGATGAAGACCATAGATTATACTTATGGAATTCCTCAATGATGTACTTAAAATTATAAAAGTAGCTCACAGATTCTGATAAGATTCCGTTGAAATAGCAACTAGTGAAGTGCCAAAGGTGATCCTTGTGGAATCGACGGAAGTCCTCAAATATTATCGATTGTGTTTTTTTTCTCTAATAATCAGCGCATTTGCTCTCGGAAATCAGTTCATGTGGTAAATTGGAAAAGAAATGTGGAAATGTTCTCGTGGCTTGGCGGAGTACTAAATTGAAGTCGGTTAAAACTTTGTTTTTAAAGTAAATTATTTTCGTCTGTTGAGTAAGTTGTCCATTTTACAAAAACACACACGGTTTTAAAACCACTTGTTTAACACACTGATTTAGCATATTTAAGTAAGCGAAATCCTACCATCAATCTAATCTGATAGTGGGGACGGAAGTTTATCAAAGGAACTCCAAATCTACCCACACTCCATGAACCCATCGCTTTAGGTGTCATTAGAATAGCCTCGATGAGTAAAATGATGACTGTAGAAAAATAATGATAAACATGCTCATCACTAAATGGTTTTGTTACAAATATTGTTGTTAATTAATTTATTTAGACAGTAATTTCACATTGAAATCTACCCACACTCCATGAACCCGTCGGTTTAGGTGTCATTAGAATGGTCTCGATGAGTAAAATGATGACTGCATAAAAATAATCGATAAACAGCTCTTCACTAAATGGGTTTGTTACAAATATTGTTGGTTATTTATTTAGACAGTAATTTCACATTTATTTGCTTGCCGATGCCAATTTTGGTCCTGGCAAATCAATTCAGTAATTTTCTTTCTTCCATCGATTTCATAATAGAGGGGCGTATTCAATTATTAGTTTATTTGTTACTTATGTGCCTTAAAATAGGGATGATCTTCAGGACGGGCGTTGTAAGTGGTGTCTCCTTACGGGATCTCATGTTTATAAACATTGCAGAGGGACTTGAATAGGACATAAAGGCGCATCGTGTAGTTTCACTTTCCGTACATTACATGTACGTACCTATGTATTGTTCGGTGTTTTACTCTACGTACACCATAGGTGAACCTATTTCATTAGATTATCATCCCGATTGCGTAAATAATATGCAAGAATGAAGAATGTATACGCTGATGAGTGATGAGTGATGACTGATGAGTCTGATGAGGCAACAGTGAGGCATAGTAATAGGGAGCTTTCACGCATAAATAGTACATCTCTTTCTTGAGCTAGAACACCCCAAAGAAAAAGATGAGCAAATTGTACCTACGTTTGACGGTCTAGAATATTGTGCCTTGTGCCTATGTTTGATAGATAAGAGTAGTATGGTTCAAGTTACAATTTAAGAATAATACTAGGGGCTCTGGGAGCCTGTCTGTTACCAACAAAATATTTTGTGATCTAAAAACTGAATGCACTAAAGAACTCTATATATAATTATTGAACCTGTTAACAAAATTTCAGGACAAACGTTTGAGAAATTCCAAGAATATTTGCCTAAGCTGAAACGGAAAACCTTGCTCATTTCGCTCGCTCGTTCAATAAATTTTAAAAAGCTGGTTTTGCGCCGGTTATTTTGTACTGGGCTAGCATTATTATTATAACCGCTGTCGGAGATCATTTCCGTAGCCCGAGTCGCGGCCAGCAATTGCTCCGGTATCCCGTGGGCTCATCGCCGGCCATAAGACAACTCTGTAACCCCAAAATGTTATCTCGCTCGCTCGCTTATACTCGACAAAATCGACATGCTGTGCTCCTCGCCCGCGACCAACTTGCCGAATCTTAATAAATAATCATAATGTCAAAACGAATGATTATTTCCTAATATTAAACGCTCAGATGTAAGTCAACCAATTACCACTTTTTTTCCCGTTAGAATCGTCAAAATAGGACCTGACAAAATTATAAAAAAATGACAAGCTTGTCTTACTTATTTCTTTATCCTATTATTCAAAATATGCACGTAATTCTGTAATTTCTAAAATACAAACTAGGTACCTACCGAAAAAAACGATAAATAAGCAAGTATGTGATAATAATAAAATACATTTTGCCAAAACCAAATTCTATATTAACTACTTGCGTACCTAAAAAGAAGTACCGTTAATGAATGAATGATCATAATTTTCCTGTTTGTGTGTGGCAATATCACTGGTAGGTGTGTACGTATGTAGGTAGTTCAGAAGTTGCATGTTGACTGATTCATTTCATTACATTAGTCTTCCTCCCCTAGCGTTTTGCCGGTTGTGCCCTACGCCGAGCCCGGCGGGGTCCTCTTTGGCACCTTCAGTACGAGGGCCACACTGAAATGATCGGGAATAGAAAAAAACTGATCGAAGATGTAACTTAATTATGATTTTTATATTTTAAGTATAAATTATGTTGATATGAGCGCTTTTGCCTAACAACATATCTAAAGCATTTTTTTCTACTCCTGTACAGTCGCCAATCGGAACACGCCTCTATTGTCGAGGCATTAGATACGTGTTCCGATGATTGTGAGCACTTTGGCCGCTCCGATATATCTGATGGCGACCGTACCATCAAATACAATGACACCGATAATAAGTCGTTGAAAATCTCTATGCTCTATGGCCCTTAAACGCACAGTTTAGTGTACTTTTATGGTTCATACATTTTTCATAAAAGCACTGTTTACCACGATGTCAAATCATCTAACTTTTTTTCAATCGGCCGCCATATTGCAGTACCAACTTCATAAGCAAATTTTTCGAAATAAAAAGTTTTACTATCAAACATTTGTATAAAATAAATTATTAACTAAAATAAAAATATATGATCATGTATTGTGTGCATACATATTTTACCAATTATTGGTATTATTTATATATATAAACCGATCCGATTCGGTTCATTTTGGTTCGGATGGCAAGTTGAAGGAAATTAAAAACAAAACAGACCATAAACAAGAGGTGTCCAAGTGTCATACATTTCTAATTTCCCACCAAAGTTCCAATTCACAATTAAAAGATGAAATATGATAACTATTCGTTATTAATAACATATTAAGATTTGATTCGTGTTTGTGAATTGAAGAAAACTGTGTATTACGTTCCTTTTAAAATGGACGAAGAAGAAAATAACTGCACCGCTGAAGAAATTGCGTGAGTAGTAATAGAACTAACGGAAAAACTACTGCCGAAAAGTCAAATGCTATTTATTTAGAATTAGTCGTAGAAAAAGTATTGTAGGCAACGGTGTATAACTTGGTCTTAAAACGCTCGTGGCGTCTTTAATTGCGATGCTCGCCAAGGCTCGCATCGCAACTCACGCCACTCGCGTTTTAAGACCCTACTTATACAACAGTTGCATAAAATACTATGTTATGTCAATTATGTCAATGATCCAAGGCTGAAGTTGAAATAGAAATGATGGCAAATTTTCGTTCTTTTCTGCCACATTACAAAGTTCAAACCTCGATCAGTCCCGGATAACGTGATATTTCAGGCTTATAGTAAAAGTTTCTTAATTTGTAACTAAAACATATATTATTAAAGGCTTTTGACGTTTCTCACCAGAACTTTTGTAGAGTAGGTGAAAAAAAATCAACACAAGTCCCATTTCTTCTTCGTATAAAATATGAGGGAACGCAAAAGGAAACTAACTTTCAAACAACATTTTTTTGAGTTCTGTAGTCAACAAAGGAACCCACATAGTTTCGCCATGTCCGTCCGTCTGTCCGTGTTCGGCTTTTTTAGGGTTCCGGAGCCAGAATGGCAAAAACGGAACCCTTATAGTTTCGCTATGTCCGTCCGTCCGTCCGTCCGTCCGTCCGCAGCTTAGCTCAGAGGCTCTTGGTACTAGAAAGCAGTAACTTGGCATGAATATACATATTAGTCATGCCGACAAAGTGGTAAAATAAAATCTTGAAAAACGTTTTTTTTAGGGTACCTCCCCTACATGTAAAGTGGGGATGATTTTTTTTATTGTCGTCTACCCCATAGTGTGGGGTGTCGTTGGATAGGTCTTTTAAAAATATTGGGGGTTTGTGAAAACAATTTTTCGATTAAACGATCCGTTTGTGAAATATTAAGCCTTAAAATGCTAATTTTTGTTAGACTCCAGTGTCCCCACCCCCTGCTAGCTAAATGGTTGTTTTGGGATATGTGCAAAAATTCATGGTAGTAGTACATATAACGAAGTTAAAAGGAAAACTATCACAGCTAAGTAGGCTTTACACGTTTACGAGTAATAGTCGACCAACTTATAAAATGTACTTCAAGAAGTAATAGTTTCGTACAAATTCTATTGTAACTTATTATTATATATTTATAATGGTACGGAACCCTTCGTGCGCGAGTCCGACTCGCACTTGGCCGGTTTTTTTTTTAAAACTGCAATTCGGCATGGGAATATAAATCAATCACGCCGGCAACAGTAGAATAAATTCTTAAAAAAAAAAAAATTGGGCTACCCACCTACACCTAAATGTGGGGATGTTTTTTTTTTTCTCGTTAAACCCATAGTCTGGGTTATTGTTGGATAGCTTGTTCAAAAATATTATGGGTTTCTGGAAACCATTTTTCAATATAGTGATTCGTTTGCGAGATATGGATTTAAAGCCCTAATTGTCGTTCGAGTCATGCCCCCCCCCCCCCACCCCTTTTCCTCTTGGGAATGTGAAAAAAATCGTGGCAGTAGTACATATAATGAACTTAAATAGAAAACTATCACGGCTAATTAGGCATATCTAACTAGTTACCAAGTAATAGTCGACCAACTTAAAATGTACTTAGTAAAGCCAACTCTTTCCGCTGACGCAACCGCACCATTTAGTTGGAGCGCGCGTGTCGATGTAACTAAGACAGACAGGCAATTACGGAACCCTACACTGCCCGTGGCCCGACACGCACTTAGCCGAATTTATAATAACAGCCCCTGCCCCCCTATTCTGTAACTTGTTTTAAGCTCACCTCAACGCACACCCACAAATATATCTTGACACCCCGATGCTTAGTAACTAAGTGTAGGTAGAGGTCTAGACTCGTGACGGGTGACCGGCGGGGTGAGCCGCATTAGCGCGTAGCGAATAACAGCCCAACCCCCTTATTCTGTTAACTTGTTTTAAGCTCACGTCAACGTTCACCCACAAATATAACTAGACACCGCGATGCTTAGTAACTAAGCGTAGGTAGAGGTCTACTTTCGTGACGGGTGACCGGTGGGGTGGGGTGAGCCGCATTACCGCGTAGCGAATAACAGCCCTGCATGGTCATCGCGAAGTACGTCAGGGGAACGCGGCCGGCGGGAATGATAAAGAATTCTCAGACACGAAAGGAGTACCTATCTACTACTCCTCTTAATATCTAACCAATCTATCGGTAGTGTATATCATATTTTAGCGACCTTCCATCGCTTTTTAGCATCGCATTCGAACTCTGACTAGTTTAACCGGCTAAGGTAAAAAAAGAGGAAACATGATACTTCACGAATCACGAACTCACGAGCTACTTGGTCACATATAAATATTTATGTTTAGATACTTAACAACGATAGTATTTGTATATTTTAAGCATACTTGTGCATCCGAAGCTTAGGTACTCGTATTATATATAGTTACTATAGTTTAAAGTTAGGTACAGTCACCGGCATCAATATATGATGGATCAAAGGCCGCAAAAATGTCTGACCCGCTCTAACGGCTCTCGGAATAGAGTTGTGTCAGATATTTTTGCGGCCTTTGTTCCATCATATATTTTTGCCGGTGACTGTACATAAAATGAACTGTTTACAAATATATTTACCCCCGACTCGGCAAACCTAGCCAGGAACCATCTCGACAAACATGACATTCTAAGAGCGAGACGGTTTAACTCAGATACGCTAAGATTTTATCTGCGTATAACTGGGGAGGGGACTCGCTCTAAGTGCGAGACGGTTTAACTCAGATACGCTAAGATTTTATCTGCGTACTCGTATAACTGGGGAGGGGACTCGCTCTAGGAGCAAGACGGTTTAACTCAGATAAGGTAAGATTTTATCTGCGTATAACTGGGGAGGGGACTCGCTCTAAGAGCGAGACATTTTAGCTCAAATACGGTAAGATTTTATCTGCGTATAACTGGGGAGGGGACTCGCTCTAAAAGCGAGACGGTTTAACTCAAATACGGTAAGATTTTATCTGCGTATAACTGGGGAGGGGACTCGCTCTAAAAGCGAGACGGTTTAACTCAAATACGGTAAGATTTTATCTGCGTATAACTGGGGGGGGACTGTATCTTAGAGCGAGACGGTATACCTCAAATACGGTAAGATTTTATCTGCGTATAACTGGGAGGGGACTCGCTCTAAGAGCGAGATGGTTTAACTCAGATACGGTAAGATTTCATCTGTGATTTTTTATTAACAGCCCTGCCCCCCTTTTCTGTAACTTGTTTCGTCTCGTTCTACCTACCTCCCGTATAGGGATCAGTTCGCCTTTGTACTTTGATCTATTGTGTGACATGTATATTCCTTAACCTGTTATTGTGTACAATGAAGTGCTTAATTTTTATCTAATCTATGTACCTACATGTAGATAGATTACATACTAGTTTTTAGCTCACGTCAACCTCACCCACAAATATATCTTGACACCGCGATGCGTAGTAACTAAGCGTAGGTAGAGGTCTACTTTCGTGACGGGTGACTGGCGGGGGTGAGCCGCGTTAGCGCGTAGCGAATAGCAGCCCAGTATTTCTGCCGCGCTGTTTGCGTCCTCTTCACGCTACTCAACTCGGCTCAAATGGCGCTATGCAAATAGGCACAAGCGCAACGGTTCTCGAGTCTCTCGGATACCACCTTTAAACGAGTTAGCATCGGACTCGTTTTTACACACTAACATTATAACATTGTGTCTACAGTAATACAGGTAGGTACCTAACGTGAGCGATCCATATTGCATACTTATAAGCAAACACACATTCAGCAATGCAATGAATAGGTTTCTTGTTAAAGGAGGAAAACGTGATATTTTGGTGTATGAGCAACAAGTGATTTCACGTCTATTATAAGCAGATAAAAAGAATAACACGTTTGTATTTGTATAGCTATAAGGCAAGTTTGTCAGGGGTATTTCCCGAGCGCAGAGCGACCCCAGAATGCATGGTTGTTCGCTTTGTAAATAGGTAGGTATAGTCAGCAGCGAAAGTAGCTACGCGGGCCACGTGCTCAATATGACCTACACATGACTCTAATGCCAAGAGTATATTATAAGGACTGTCTAGATAATTTGACCGAGTTATTTTGCGCTGCTACTTCTGCTGCTGACTGTACAGTCAGCATCATAAACATGTATACACTTTTTTGTTGGTTCTAGGACCTTATCGCTTAGAAATAAGGCCCTAGAACAACCAATTGTGTAAACATGTTTATGATGGTGACTGTACCTATAACTATATACTCGGAACTCTTGGCAGAGCGAGATAAATGCGCTGTCTTATCGGAAATGGTTAATGATGTTATTTTGACCAATGCTCTTAGATTATTGGTTTCTCGGATGTTCAAGCAGGAAAGTTCATTTGGGGCGTTGTTGAGAAATGTTTTGCTTCTTGTTTTTCTGTCCATGACTTACGTTACACAATTTTTTACACTAATTGTTCACACGCATGATCCATGTTCGATTTCGAATTTTCGCATATATTTTAAGTTTTATTTATAATACATGAAGGACATTTTGAGTTAACGAAATACCATTAGGTTTTATAGAAGGAATAAAGAAATAGAAAAAGGGTATTATGAACTTTATGGTGAGAAGGGGGTGAACAAGAACGGTGCGATTGCACTTTAATACAAATAAACTGCATGCATACGAGTAATGAGTTCGGTTTTACAATGGTCATTCTGCGACTGATGCCGCATTTACAATATTTTTCATCACACTTGCTTGAAAAGGGCATCATAATGCGCAGACATACAGAGCTGTAATAGCCTGTGTTACGCCCACGGGCGTAATGGTTTTTTTCTTAAATTGTATCTGTCACTCATGCGGCAGTTACAAAGCAAAGAGGTTTTATATCAAATACGATGTCTGAAAACGTATTTATAAATAAATTTAAACTTAAAAAACTACTTAAACATGTTTAACTGAGTTATTTACTGATTTAATATGTAGTTATTTAGTGCCTATGTAAAATGTTTTTAAGTGTTTTCAAATCGTGGCTGTATACCGAAGGGTCTTTGCCATACGCGCCTCACGTCAAATTCAACAAAATGGACGACTGACATGTTGCAGTTTTTATTACGATTTGTATTCATTTCATCTAAAATGTATTTGTTTCCTCGCAAATGTGATGAAAATCATTGTAAACTTCGGCGTCGGGCTTCTGATAGACTCTTGTTCGCAATATTCCACTTACGCCCCTCGTTAAACAATGTACTATTGAAGAATTCTCGTGATTCAATAGGGATATTTAGACACTTTCTAAAGCATTCTATTGCATGAAATACCTATTTATGTACTATCGGCTGCAATAATGCATGGACACCTTACGGCTCAGTTTCGCTTGCATCGTTTGACGTCTGCTGCTCACATAGTTGCACGTGGTGCGCAATAATTAAACTAGATGGCGTTGTTGGCGCTACTATTTAGACATACCGCAGAAAATAAGCACATTACTAGGCACATTAAATACCTATAAATTGACACCTGTTTGTTATCACCAGAAATATTCTCATATTAGTATAACTATTAACAAGGCTGGTAAATGCTAATTTATAATAGCTGTATTTAAGTGCGATACCACTGGTATTTGAATGCTATATAGCTCAATGGATTAAGACATGTTCTCTAGGCTCAGCGGCCTAGAACTGTCGAGGTTCGAATCCCAGGTAATGGGAGGTTTATGTTTTTGTATCTTTTTATATTTGTTCTATTCCTATAGATGAAAGTGCTTTATATACAAATATTAGTCATAAAGAAAATTATATATTCATAACTTAAATAATTAAAACAGCATTTTATGTTTCAATATGTTTATTTTGTTCACTACAGTTCTGTTAAAGCAATTTTATAATACTACATAATAATAGTTACCTAGCAACTTTGTAACATTTTTATTGAGGTAATAGCTTAAGTTTCATTTCTATAATTGGAAAAAGATTGAAGCTTCACCCCAATAAATATAATATTGACAATATTAACTTACAACCGGGTTATCTAACATTCAAATCAGCAGAACGCATTAAGGTGTTAATTGCCATAGTATATCTATACCTATATGTGAGCGTTCAAACCATGAATTATTGTGTTATTGATTTGAAAATAATCATAATAATTTTATTTGGTCTTTCACCGTTACTTACACTTGTTTGATCTTATGAAATATCACATTTTAAATAGTAAAGGAATATAAAAAAGAAAGCAAACGGCATATTAATACCTATTACCTACTGAAACAATATATATATTTTTAATTTATTTAGGATAACCCGGTTTATAGAATATATAAATCTTAACGTAATCCGTACTCTTTGACCGACAGCATCTGCACTTTTTCTATATTAGGAACTACGCGACCATTATGACGGCGCGTATTATTATAACACTATAAACTTAAATGGCCCTGTTGACTGGATTTAATTCACTTCACTTTTTCACTCTTCACTTCAGACAGCCATATCATAGACCAAATTACAACCTTGTTTTCTGGCCTTCCGTTAGCAGCAACACTGTTAACAGAAGTTTTTGTTAATAGTATTAGTGAATTAGCCACTTTCTAACATGTTATCGAGGTTATATGTAGCTTAAGTTTCATTTCCGAAAATCGGAAAAAGATTGAAGCTTTACCCCAATAAAAATAAAACCTATTGACAATTTTATTAATAATTTCAGACCGGGTTATGATAACATATATATCAGGCGAACGCATTCTGGTGTTAGCCAAATCTATAAGTAAGCTTTTAAGTAAGTAAATAAACCCGCCATTTGTGTTAATGACATTTAAAATAATAATAAAATACGGGACAATCTTACAGTTCACTAAGGCTTTTATTATTGATACTAGACGACCATATATTTCATAGATTATAATGGTAGGATTCCACGGTTATCTATGTCACTCGATCTCGTTAATTAACATGATTATGTTGTTTAATAATAATTTTCCTTAACTTAACACATCTATTACTAATAGTATCTATAGGGTTAAAAAAGCATGATGAAAACAATATCCTACTCATATGTTACTTTTGTCACTTGTTTATATATAACCCGGTCTGTCTTTCTTCAAACCTTACATGTTCACAGTTAGGTATACCACCAGATTCCATGTTAGGCACTACGTGATCACTGAACGTGAACTTATATTGTCCTTTTGAATAGATTTAAACACTTCTCACTTCTCGTCACTAAACATGACATTTAGTCCAGTGTCCAAATTGTATCAAATTGCTGTTTTATGTGCTTCTCTGTAAGCAAGGGTTTAACAGCATGCCCATGATAGTATAAACCCTCCTCTTTATGGAGACACCTCGAACAGTCCACACTTGTGTGCAATAAATCAACGAAATGCCTTGTCGATTCAAAATCATTTTCTTTGTAGTCCATTACCATGGCTGGTGGCCGTTCTTTGTCGGTGTAGCAGAGACGTTTCCTTTTGCTCAACCTTTTTTTAGCTGCAACAATATTATACGTAAATAAATCATCAGAAAAATGTATGATAGTTAAGTAGTAGTTACTTATAGTAGATAATTATATCACAAACATGTAAAAATAACGACTTACGTTTAGATCAGTTTCTGTAGCTTCTTTATATATCGCAAATATTTGCGACCTTTTAACTAGATCAATATTACATAGAAAACTAGTTTTAATATTCATGATATCCAAAAAAAATATGAATAACACAGCTGAAGTAGGTCTACGAACGAACATGTAACATCTTTGTGATAAAAACGAATAAGTATGGTAGTTTTGAATCATTCGTCTACCCTCATCGATTATTATACTAATCATAGTCGTAATGGATTAATATCTGAGCAGCAAAATAAACTTATGATGAATTTCGACTGCCTAGTCAATTGAACCGATGGTCGAGTGGCTAACGAGGCAAGTAACTGTCGACCTAGCTTTAGAGTCGCGGGTTCAAATCCCGCACCCAACGAAAAAAATGTTGGGAAAGAAGTGTTTTTGGAATTGTTTGGATATTCACTAGTAGTGAATCGGAAACATCGCAAGAAAAATAAATGCACAAAGGTAGCACATAAATAGAAAGCACATTCCAAATTGCGTCATAATACCGCCATTATCGATCGATAATGCGTTGGCAAGATTACTTGACAGTATAATATAGGAAAAATAATAACCCAAGAAAAATATAATTATATCCAAGATGAGGAATTAGTTTTTGTTTCCATCTGTGTTAACAGCGCCATCTAGTGAAACTATGCCGATCCTCTGAGGTTTACATTTACATCTATAATGATATTACACGTCGTGCACATAGATGGCGTTAGCAAGCGCGTCAAGGGAAACAGTTTGCGACTTGACCATGCACTTATGCTGTCTAGTGTACCTATGTTCATTTTAAAACTAAACTATGGTCTGTCTTATAACATAACGCGTTAAGTGCTGTCTTCATATCTCAGCAAGGACACAATTCTATTTTAGGTTTATCCGATATGAATGACTACTTACGAGTATCTAGTAAGTAAAAGCAAGTGCTCGATTGGTTTACCGTTAATTTTCGGCTAATATATGCCAAGATATTTTTGTTTGTGTCGTACAGATGATGACGGTACGGTGGATCGTGGTCGTGGCTGCACTGTGCGCGGCGCGCGCCGCCGCGCTGCCCGCTGGCAGCGCAACGCAGGATCCTTTGGTCGTGACGCGAGATGGAGATGAGGTACGTATATTATATTACGCAATGACAACGAATGTGGCGGATTCCCGTGCTTTAACTATCTTTACAGTACATATGGTGGTACTTTCCCGCACTAGTGCGGAAAGAGCACTTTCCGTGCATATGTCGAAACTTTAAAGAGCCATGTGTACAGTAAAACGTTGTACGATACACGTGCAAATAGGTAATTCCTATTTTCGGCACTTGTATCGTAAATAACTATTATTAGTTAGTCGTATATAATATTGATCGTTTGTTAATTGTGCAACTTACCCTGTCAGACCTCGAGTCCCGCGCTCACGACGGCCGCGGCGACGCCGGCGACAAGAGCGCCGCCGCCGCCGCTGAAGGTCACGGAGATGGAGGTCCGCTCCGAGGTGTCGATGCGATACGCGCGCACCGCGGTCATCACGCGCGTGCGCAATCCCGCCGACCAGGGCCAGGAGGCGGTCTTCAGGGTGCTCATACCCGAGACCGCTTACATCAGCGGATTTGAAATGTAATATTGCACGTGGCACTTGTCATATTTTAACCAAGTTTCAAACTATTTCTGAGTCTCTGTTTTGAAGCTTAGGTAATTGTTAATTCCTTCTTATCCATGAGGGGAGGCCTGTGCTCAGCAGTGGGATGTATATAGCCCGATGATGATGATGATATGAATGCATTTCATTTTCAAATAATAGGAATAAGGCCAAATAGGGTTTAATTAGCCTACTTTAGGTAAAAATTTAATTGCATCGATATTTTAATGACTTAGCTATGTAGGTACGACTCGATATATATTTTGCAATACCTATTGTAAAGTTAGCTATGCTGTGTTGGAAGCTGAGGGATGCTAGCTAAGGGATGGTAACTCCGGAGAGCTAATGACCGAACCCTTTGAGTGATAGTTGAACACTGCTTTATTGTTTCCACCGATACCTATAAAAGATTGCGACATGGCAATGCAAGCCATGCAAATATTAATAGGTAAGTAATTAGGTATTTTACTTGCGAGTTGAACGTATTTATATGTGCGTCAGCTCGTACATCTTGCCAACCCGAAAAGAAGGAAATGGTAGCTTTATAATGGCTAAAATAACAGTAAAGCTTAAGCTAAGTTATAGTAGGTAAACATTTGTTATTTAGTAATTCATGTAGAAACAATATTAGCTGAAGAAATGAATGCTTATAAATTTCACTTAGTGGTCCATAGTTATGTATAATATTAGCGGTTATTCTAGTAAGATAAACGTTTTAAAATGTCAAAGGAAAACTAATTGTCCCCGGTGGGCTCGATTAATTCACTAAAATAATCACACGGTATGGGAATAGACACTGAACGAGGAGGCTTAGGAGGCGCCGCGCCTCTATTTGCACTTAAAATGCCCATGCTCACTGATGTACGTAATTCAATACACTCGCGTGGTACGTGTTGCTGGTCGCGGTGCGTACGCGCGTCGTTTGCAGCCGCGCCGCCGCTCGCTGAGCTCACCGGGCCCTCCCGCCCGGGAGACGCTGCTAGCTGCATGCTCCGTCGTTTTCTGGCTCGAAGACAGGCTGCTATAATTCCCATTACCACCAGTACGGCAAGCATGCCGTAAATAATGGAAAACTGATGAACATCGTGTATGCTGAGGTCGGATGCTGATTGCTGTTTCAGGTTGTTGATCTCGTCCATTACCTGACGATATGTTTGCTCGTGGTTTTCTATCTTAAAGTCGTAGCTGGTTCCAGAAGTCTTTATTACGCTGTTCAAAATAGATACCTCTGGGGCTTCGACAGAAGGCTGAATATTTACTTTTCGTAAAAAGCTGTTGTGAGAGTGAATAGTGAATGTATCACCCCTATTATAAAAATATTATGTATCCTATTCTATTTCCAAAAGGCCAGTGCCTGATAAGGTACTCATAGTTACATCAGCTGGGCAATAAGAGCGTATATTGCATTTATCGCAACACGAATAAAGCCAAGAGTTCGGTCGGTGTAACTTGATCCATCTATTTACACAAGTTGAATGCTCATAAATACAAGGTGATGTAGATTTGCCTGTATTTATTAAACTGATATTGCACAATGTTTGCTGCAAGTTTAAGTCATAAGTTGGTTTATCTAGGCTACATAGTAGTTTTTCTTCTGATACATGAAGACAAGCTTGCAAATCATAATCTGATAAGAATATAACTGCGTCTTTGCGTAAGTTAAATGCGTAAGGGTAGGTAGGTATGGTAAGGTAGGAATATCCATTTTTGTTCTGCGGAACGCTAATTATTTTGTCGAGCTCGTAGATTTCATTGCTTACTAGTGGGATTCTTATTTCAATTATAAGATAATTTTTAAAGACTTTAGTGAATACTTTTAGTAGCTTGTATAAGTCCCGTATATTTCCGGTCTCAGATGGTGCTTTTAGATCGCCCTGTAGCTGGCCAGATATAAAGTTGATTTGTTCTTCAAGTTGCTCGCTAGTTATTAAGTGTGTATCGATGCGACCGTGACTGATGTCGGTCACAGTGTCTATGAGTGACGTTTGCATACGTCTGAGACTCTGGAGGATGATATTCGCTGCTAATGCTGATGACGTAATGTAGAGCCCGTCGTTGACGTCAGACCGTAATTTATTTATGTCTGTTGTTATATTATGGAGATGCTCATTGATAAGTGAAAATTGTTTGTTCATTATTTGCTCATTGCGTTGTATGATGTTTAATTCTGCTTCAACCACTGTAGTTTGGTTTTTGATAAGACTTTTAAGATGATTTTCGTTGTAGGAAATTTTCTCAATGTCTTTAGCATATTGCTGGGCAAATTTGTCGTCTAATACGCAAAAATAAGTAGTGAGCTACATTTCCGATACCATTTATTAAACCTCGTTTCTGTCGCTTGTTATTGAAGCTTTGTAGTAATCGGTTGTAGTGCTCAATTTCCGTTAGCTCGTGTGTTAGCTGGTTAGTTATTTGCTGGAATTGAGTGCTAGATTTCATAGTCAAGCCTTTTAGATTTCTCACATAAGTATCCATGTCAGTGATTGCTTGCCAGTAGCCAGTGAGATTGTAGTATACTACTAGCTTCCACTCGTCTCGAATATATTGTAAGTTCGATACCTTGTCAAAGTATAGTGATTTGGAATCATCGAGAGCTGTGGTATTAAAATGAGGTACCTTTTGCTGTGTAGTTGGAGATACCAACATTGAAAATAGTAAGAGAGCTAAGGTGAAAAAGTTTTTGAAAGGTTTCCGCTTATTTCCACGTGCTCGTACATTCGAGTTTGCAGGTAGTGGAGTTTGCTGATTATTATGCTGATGAGCTGAGAGATCGTCTTCTTTTTTAGCTGTTTCAATCGGTAACAGTATAAGCTTTGTTACTGGTCGCTTGAAAATGTTTGCTTCGGTTTTGACAGATACAACCCTAACGTATCCATCGCTTCCAGGGTGCAGGTCTACCACTCTGCCGAGCGCCCACTTTCCTGGAGGTAAGTTGTCGTCTTTAATGAGTACAATGTCGTTAAGCTGAAGGTTTTTTTTGGGTGTTCTCCATTTGGAACGAGTTTGAAGATGCTGAAGATAATCTGACGACCATAGCTTCCAAAAGTGCTTGTTCATGCATTGTACAAGTTGCCAACGTGCTCGTAAGTTGAAGTCATCTGGGTCGGTCTGAGGTCGTGATAGTAAAGAGTCTCCAATCAAGAAATGTCCTGGGGTCAAGTAAGCATCCTCAGGATTCTCCGTCAGAGAAAACAAAGGACGAGAGTTTAGACACGCTTCTATCTGCTGCAGCAGTGTAGTAAACTCCTCGTAAGTAAGCTTTTGCTCACCTAAGACTCGTTTCAGATGTCGTTTGAAGCTTTTCACGGCGGCTTCCCATAAGCCGCCCGCACTGGGCCACGCTGGAGCATTGAAAGACCACACGATGTTCATTTCGCTTAGATGCTTAAAGTAGTTTTGATTGATAGTGCTTGAAATTTCCTTGTATTCACTGTCCAATGCTCGTTTAGCTCCGATAAAGTTAGTACCGCAGTCGCTGTACATTCGGCGGGGCGTCCCTCTCCGCGCACAGAAACGGCGAAAAGCTGCTAAAAATGCTGGAGTGCTGAGGTCAGACACCAGTTCTAGGTGCACGGCCTTAGTCGCTAGGCAGCCCCATAGCCACATAGCCTTTGTTTGTTTTGACTCCCCTGCCCTTGCTCGCTTTTAGATCTACGTACCCGGTAAAATCTACGCCAGTGTGCGTGAATGGACGTGAAGGTGTCACTCTGGCTCGTGGTAAGTCGGCCATGAATTGATGCTGCTTTTCAGTGCTGAAACGACGGCATTTTACGCATTTGCGAAGCTGTTTTTGAACTGTTCTCATGCCGCTTAAAATCCAATACTTTTCACGTAAATAAGATAGTGTTAGCCGCGGTCCACCGTGTAAGGTTGTAATATGAGCTTGGTCAATTATTAATTCGATAAAACGGCTGTGACTTGACAAGATCGTTGGATGTTTAGCTGAACTGCTAACTGTGGACTGACCGAGGCGACCACCCACTCTCAAAATCCCGTTTTCATCAAAAAAGGGAGAGATATTCTCTAAAGGGCTGCTAAAACCAACATATTCCTTTTCTTTTAATTTTTCCAAGTCCTTTTCAAAATCATTCCTTTGCTCGTTTTTGATAATAAACTCATAAGCTTTGTTTATTTCTGTAGTGGACAGGACTGTATCATGTTCCGTGTTTGTGACGTAACGCTGCTGCGAAACGTGATACCCATGCCACTACTTTTACTGTTCGAGTGATAGAGCTGCTGCTTGTTAATAATTCATTTATGAATGAATAGCTAGGTTGATGTAAAGCTGAGTTCACACAGACCTTTTTAGTTTCAATGGTCGGCGGATCATAAGTTCTGTTTTTGATGTTGCTTGGTTCAAAGGTAGCTAGCGATTCCGGTCCGTTCCACCAAAGTGTATTATTGAGAAGCTTTGTTATGGATAGTCCTCTGGTGGCACAGTCAGCTGCATTTTCTTCAGACCGGACGTGGTTCCAATTCGATGCTGGTATGATATCGGTTATTTGCTGAACTCGATTCGCGACGAATTGCTTCCAACGAGCTAAGTCGCCATGAAGCCAACCCAAGACTATACTGTAGAGTTCGTCCATGCGTATATGTCATATTCAGTGGCTGTCAAAGAAGCTTTTATGATTTTTATAAGCTGAGCTAGAAGTAAAGCTCCACACAGTTCAAGTCGCGGAAGTGAAACTTTCTTCTTTAGTGGCGCTAGTTTCGTTTTAGCTGCGACGAGTTGCCTCGTGCACTCGCCCTTATCGTTGGTTGCTACTAAGTACACGGCGCAGGCATAAGATTTTTGCGATGCATCGCTGTATCCGTGTAATTCAAATTGTTTTTGTGTGTCACCTAAGTATCTAGGTATGTTGAATTGACTTACATTTTGAAGGTCATTTCGTAGCTGGACCCATTCCTTCTGGATTTCTTCCGGAATAGGGTCATCCCATCCTTCACAGGAATTCCATGTATTTTGGAAGAGAAGCTTAGCTCGAACCGTCAGGGGTGAGAGCCATCCCAACGGATCAAATATCTTTTATATTTCTGATAGTAGCTGGCGTTTCGTATTACATAACTCGGCGTGCTCGATTTTGTTCGTAAATATAAATGAATCGGACGAGGGTGTCCATGTTAGACCGAGTGTTTTACGAGACTCTGAACATTTAAAGTCGAAAGGCTTATCAAGCTGATCTGTAGATAAATCTTGTAGTAGCTTTGGATGATTAGGTGACCATTTTCGTAAATTCATTCCTGCTCCTCTCATTATTTTGATTAGCTGTTGCTGCAGTTCTTTTGTAGCTTCGATAGTGTTTTCACCACTAAGTAAATCATCCATATAAAAATTATTTTCTAACGCCGCTGCTGCAAGAGGGTATTTTGAAGCATCGTCTTTAGCTAGCTGTCGCAGGGTTCTCATAGCCAAATACGCAGCTGGTTTTGTGCCATAACTTATTGTGGTAAGTAAGTATTCCTCCATTGTTTCTTGAGGGGAATCCCTCCGGAGAATACCCTGTAGATGCTGATCGCTTTCTCTGATTAAAATCTGACGAAACATTTTTTCTATATCCGCAGTAACTACATATTTATATTGACGCCAGTTTAAAATCAAAGTAGGTAGGTCATGCTGCAAGTTCGGACCACATTCCATGACGTCATTGAGGCTGAGCCCTGAGCTGGTTTTAGCTGAAGCGTTGAATACTACCCGGAGGCTGGAAGTAGAAGATTCAGGTCGGACCACTCCATGGTGCGGCAGATGGTATGAAATGTGGTCACCCTGGTTAGCTGGACGCATATGACCTAGTTCTAGATATTCGTGAATGAATTGTTTATAGCTGTTAGAATAAGTATCGTTTTTTACCATCTTGCTCTCTAATTGTAAAAATTGTGCTGTCGCTTTTGCTTTGGAAGCTCCTAAACTTTTTTCATAGTTAGGCTTCATTGGTAGGGCTACCTCGTACCTACCGTTGTCAAGTCGCTTGGTAGTAGTTGTGTAATGCTCTTCACAATACTGTTCTTCCGTAGTAAGGTCGCTCGATATGCTAGGTATTTCCTCCATCTCCCAATATTTAGCTATTTCGTCAAGATTATTAACGACAACGCTGCAGTTAAATGTTTTTACATTTCCCGACAAAATCCAGCCAAGCTTAGTTTGTTGAGCTATGGGCGCGTTATGTGACCCTTTTACTAGACCACTCATAATCACGTCCGAGTAAACGCAAGCATCAAGCAAAATATCAACTGATTTAGATAAGTTGTATTCTGTATCAGCTAGGTTCATGTGCTGGATGTGAGGCCACGACTTCTTAGTGAATGAAACATTGGGAAGATCACCAATAAC
This sequence comes from Epinotia ramella, assembly GCA_947578815.1. Lineage (NCBI taxonomy): Eukaryota > Metazoa > Arthropoda > Insecta > Lepidoptera > Tortricidae > Epinotia > Epinotia ramella. The sequence continues at coordinate 38,776,207 of OX388200.1, forward strand.
TCGAGGAATAATGCATGCTTCAGTGTTGAAACTGTAATCATCGTAGATAGATTTACATTCAAGTGATATAAGCTGTTTGCTGTGCTTAGGGACGACACCGACGCCGGATACCGATGCGCTAAATTTACGACGTGGCAACCCTAGTAGTTGTGCTGCGTTCTCCGATACTAAAGTTATCTGAGAGCCTTGATCGAGTAATGCTCGTAGTGTGACGTAATTACCGTCAATCGCTTTTATTTTTAACAAAACTGTCGCTAATAAAACTTCTTCATCGTCAGCCGCAACGTGACTTGCTGTGTAAGGCTTGTTGCTAGGTTGCTTATTTGATGGTAGCGCATTAGTCATTAAAGGTGAGTTTTGCTCAGCTGTGGGTACTGTCGTAGTGCGGTGCAGTGTCCCGTTACATGCGTCGTGCAAAATCGTATGATGTTCGCAATTGCATTCTTTGAACCTTTTTGTTGAATTGCATTTATTACTTGCATGTTTAAATAAACAATTTTTACAAAGTTGAAGTTTCGCAACTGACCTCAATTTGGCATCCGGTGACATGTTGATGAACTTTTGGCATCGGTATAGCTCGTGATCAAAATTACATAGAGGGCACTTACACGTGGATGTAGAAGCGGCTTGATACCTCGATGTATACTTGCTATTATAGTAGCTCGGCTTGTAGTTAGGCTTAGCTTGATAAATTGAAGCTGGCTTAGCTGTAGATTCTCTCTCTCTCTTGTGAGTAGGCTCTAGTGCTATAAACTTACTCTCGAGAAAATTCATTAGCTCAGATAAAAGAGGTAATTCTCTTGGAGACTTACGCGATTCTTTATAGGCGTTGTAGGTATCGCTGTCTAGCTTTTTGGTCAGTAAATGGACTAATATCGGATCCCAAGTGTTAGTATTCACACCGAGGTTGTGTATGGCGTGAATACACTCGGTGGTGGTATCGTAAAGACGTTTTATCTCGAAAGATGTTTGCTTGCTGATGCTGGGTTGATTCAGGAAAGTCTCGATTTGAGTCGTAAAGAGTACTTGAGGATTATTACGAGTATAACGATGCGTCAATATTTCCCAAGCAATATCATAATTTTCAGCTGAGATATTTAAATGTTGAATTAATCGCTCCGCTTCTCCCTTGACCTTACCCTTGAGATGCTGCATTTTTTGAGCTTTTGATAGGAAGTTATTATTATGAATAGATTCAGAGAATAAATCGTAGAACGTAGGCCAGTAGGTATACTTGCCTGAAAAAGTGGGTATTTCAAGTAAAGGAGTAGCTTGCTGGATGTGAGAAGTAGCAGATAGCTTTTGGTTTAGCGCTTTCTTACTTTTCTTATATGACTCTTCCTGTTTCGTAAATTCATCTAGGTGAACTTCATCCTCACCTTCAAGAATGTTGTCTATTTCTAGATGTAGCTTGTCGATGGCGTTCCATCTAGATTGGATGCTAAGGAGCTCGTCTTCTAACTCCCATTTCTCGCTGATCTCGCTGACTTTGATGCTAGATATTAGTCGCTTGAAAGCTCGAAAGTTAGTCCGCTGTAGGGACAAAAGTTCATCTACCTTGTTTGGACCAGTCCCGGTGTTAGTACCGTTACCCGGACCTGACCCTACTAAAGGTTTTTCTTTCTGATATGGCTTATAATCTGCTATTTTCGCTCGAGTGTCAGTATAATATTTGAGAGTACGAGTGTAAATATTTTCTTGAAAGTAACGCTGCGATTTAACAAGTACAGTAGTAAGTGTTTTATCGTTAAGTTCGAACTCTCCCCAGAGTTTATCTAAAGCGTCTAACCTTAACTTCAGATACTCCGAGGTTTTTCGATGAGCTGAGTCCTTGTCAAAATTAGCGCCGATGCGCTGAAGCTCGCTGACGATCGCTGCTTGACGGCCGAAGAGTTCTTCGTATTCCGACATGGTAGCTAGTTATTCAAGTAATATGAACGATCTTACTTGGATGCTGCTGCTTGCAAGTCTCTCGACTCACGGTGTTGCTGATGCTAAGAGTTGATGCTGGTGCTGCTGTGTGAGTCCCTGACCCACGGCTGCTCGTATGCTTCACGTCTATCTACCGCTATATCGCTCGCTAGGTAGAGACACGTGTAACTATATATTCTCAGTATAACTGGGTCAATGAACGTATGCCGAACCGACGGATTTTTTTTTTTACACTCCCGAAAGGTCCCGCTTGTACGGTAGCTCGAAGGACCAATGTAAAGTTAGCTATGCTGTGTTGGAAGCTGAGGAATGCTAGCTAAGGGATGGTAACTCCGGAGAGCTAATGACCGAACCCTTTGAGTGATAGTTGAACACTGCTTTATTGTTTCCACCGATACCTATAAAAGATTGCGACATGGCAATGCAAGCCATGCAAATATTAATAGGTAAGTACTTAATTAGGTATTTTACTTGTGCGAGTTGAACGTATTTATATGTGCGTCAGCTCGTACACCTATATTGATAATTTGTTCGTGTTATAATTACTTAGGTACCTATCTGTTTGTCAGGACCTTGGATGGGAAAACTTACAAAGCTTATGTAAAAGGGAAAGAAGAAGCTAAACAAATATACGACCAGGCAGTATCTCAGGGAGTAAGTGCTGCTCATGTCGCTGTCAAGTAAGTACCGTTCCGTAGCATTAACTATGTTTTCATCACACTTGCTCGAAAAGGGCTTCATAATGCGCAGACATACAGAGCTGTAATAGCCTGTGTTACGCCCACGGGCGTAATGGTTTTTTTCTTAAATTGTATCTGTCACTCATGCGGCAGTTACAGAGCAAAGAGGTTTTATATCAAATACGATGACTGAAAACGTATTTATAAATAAATTTAAACTTAAAAAACTACTTAGACATGTTTAACAGAATTATTTACAGATTTAATATGTAGTTATTTAGTGTCTATGTAAAATGTTTTTAAGTGTTTTCAAATCGTGGCTGTATACCGAAGGGTCTTTGCCATACGCGCCTCACGTCAAATTCAACAAAATGGACGACTGACATGTTGCAGTTTTTATTACGATTTGTATTCATTTCATCTAAAATGTATTTGTTTCCTCGCAAATGTGATGAAAAACATTGTGTATAACACGGGCGTAAGAATATTGCAAACTCGAGTCTTCAAAAGCCCTCCGCCTTCGGCGTCGGGCTTCTGATAGACTCTTGTTCGCAATATTCCACTTACGCCCCTCGTTAAACAATGTACTATTGCGTCACACCTGGCCATAATGCGAGTTATACCGCACGCTGCGCGTACGGTATAACACGCATTGTGGCCAGATGAAGACGTAAAATTGTGTACTCACCACGGGCGGTAATTCGTAAAGCCCCAGATCGCATATTTATGATCTCTGATCATCTGACTCAAACACCTGCGATCTGGACCATTCACCTACTAATTACATAGGAATATGTGAATAACGACGATCATATTTCAACTATGCCAGGGCTCGAGATTCCAACGAGTTCATGGTGAATATAAACTTGAAAGAGAAAAGCGAGGGCACGTTCAACTTGACGTACGAGGAGTTGCTCGTGCGGCGCAACGGCGTGTACAACCACGACATCAACCTGCTGCCGGGCGCGCCCGTGCCCAAGCTGACGGTGGTGGTGCGCGTGCGCGAGGCGCAGCCTATCACCGCGCTGCGCGTGCCCGAGGTGCGCACGGGCAACGAGATCGACGCCACCGACACCGACCCTAGTAAGCCTTTTTTAGGGTTCCGTAGTCGACTAGGAACCCTTATAGTTTCGCTTTGTCTGTCTGTCCGTCCGCGGATAATGTCAGTAACCGTTAGCACTAGAAAGCTGAAATTTGGTACTGATATGTATATCAATCACGCCGACAAAGTGGTAAGAGTGGTGGAGTGTTTTTTTTTTATTTCAACCCTAACGTGTGATATATTGTTGGATAGGTATTTAAAAATGAATAGTAGTAATGGGTTTGCTAAAATCAATTTTTGATAATGTTAATATTTTCGGAGATAGTCGCTCCAGAAGTTAAAAAAAATGTGTCCCCCACCCCCCTCTAACTTTTGAACCATAAGTTTTAAAAATAAGAAAAAAATCTCAAAAGTAGTACTTTATAAAAACTTTCTAGGAAAATTATTGTGAACTTGATAGGTTGAATAGTTTTTGAAAAAAAATACAATATAATTTCTGGACGAAAAACTACACTGAGCGTGGCCCGACACGCTCTTGGGCGGTTTTTTTCCCTTTAAGCAAGGTAACCAGCTTTCGGGGGACGTCTGGGTTATGTGGTATTTCTACTGCTGGGGCCACACTAACGCCGAGAATATGCCATTAATTATCGCGATATTGGACGTTAAAGGTACGGCCACACTACGATTATAAGTAAATGTAATTAACATTTTCAAGCCTCTCTTCTTTGTAAATAACAGACAATTAAAATCGCTATCTACTAATTAACGTATGTGATAAGCGAATATGCAAATAAAATAACTTAATTGTCCTCGATCCCAGGTAATGCGATAGCCGTCATTGAGAGATCGGCTGATAACCGCGAAGCGACCATTACTTTTAAACCTGACCTTGAGGAGCAAAGGAGACTTATGCAAGTGTATGCGGTTAGTATTCTACTTTATATTATATTTATACATACCTACATATTATAAAATATTCCGAATGGTATCAATTAGTTAAACATCACGAGTTTTGGTTGCATTATATGTAAATGTGTGTTATTTTAGGCGAAGAGCAGAGAATCCCAGCAGGCAACGAGGAGGTATTCAAGTGAAAAGACTGAACCGGAGGGCGTGCTCGGCCAATTCGTAGTGCAGTACGACGTGGATCGTCCAAAGAATGGCGAAATTCTAGTTAGTACATTCGAGGGTCACCATAAATACTAATAAACCGTGAAGACATAACAGAACAAGACTTATGTTTACCAGTTGGGAAAATGGGAACGTACATGTTCCGCTATTTTAGTAATTAGTAACATTCCGTTCCGCTCGCCATATTGTAAGCCTAGTACCAACACCGTATTGTAATATACAAGTATATTGCTTGTCAGCCAGAACGAGCAGCAATACCTATTTTATTTTTTACATTGTGACAGGTACAATTAGGCGAACTTTTAAGCCACACTAAAGTGAATCTTCTTCGGGGGATATTTTAATAACCGTATATGTAAATAACTAGTAATGTCCTTCTCGGACTTATGTAACATTTAGTAATAAACAAAACAAATGCCAATTCGAACAGGTCACAACAACATACAGCGATTTCTTTACCTATAATTGTCTCTCGAAAGAGCTGCAAATGTTGCTTGAGCCCCATGCGGTTCGTGAGTTGTTGTAGTCAGTGGGAACATGTCTGGTGCAGGTAAACGACGGTTACTTCGTGCACTTCTTCGCGCCGACGTCGCTGCCGCCGCTGACGAAGCTGGTGGTGTTCGTGCTGGACACGTCGGGCTCCATGTCCGACCGCAAGATCGTGCAGCTGCGCGAGGCCATGCAGGCCATCCTCTCCGAGCTCAACCCGGGCGACTACTTCAGCATTGTCGAGTTCAGCTCCTCGGTTAAGGTAACGCCCATGTTTCTCACCATTACAAGCAATGACGTTTGTATTGAGAACGGAATCTTTTGTCTTCTCAAAGTCCCATACGATATTGTTTTGCTCCATCACCAGACAACCAAACACAGTCAAATTGATACATGTCTTAACAAAGTCCCCTACGATGTTGATCATCAGACCCTCATCAGTTCATGTACGCTTGTACAGATGCTATTTGAAAGTTATTTTATGTCGGCACTGTATTCGTTCTGCCGGGTAGTGTGCTGCAACCAATAATTCTTAAAACTTAGGTGATTTTCTAAATTATGACTGCGACATTTTTTTTTCTTTTTATTGTTCTGTATAATAAATATTCCTAAGAGATTTCGTTAAAGTGACGATGCCGCACCTGCAGGCCTCTAAACTGAAAGTAATATTACAATTATTCTATATCAGGTCCACGATTTGAAAGAAGCCGACGAGCAAACGGCCAAGCCCCCGAATGACTACGGCTTCTACAGCAACTGGAACTACGACAACAAGCCGGTGACCTTGCTGCCGCCCTTCAGCGCCACCAAGGAGAACATCGAGAAGGCCAAGGTCATCGTCGGCAGGCTGCTCGCTGGTGGAGGTGGGTACTATGAACCGTGCCTCATCTAGCAACTGCATGAAGGAAGCTCAGTAGTAGGTAACACATAAGATCTTTAGCGCTGCATATGTACAGGCTTACCCAAAATCAGTGAGGACCCATGCGTTTTTCATATACATATGTAAATACAGTAGAACCTTGGTAACACGACCCTCAAGGGAAACGCAAAAATGTTCGTGTTAATGAGGCTTCATCTTCAAGACTAGTTCGATTTGAAGAAGTAAGTATTTATAAGGTCAAGTTCGACTAACAGAGGTTACGAACCCCAAATAATTTCAAGTTAGGGAGTGGTAACATTCAAAATTTCTTGGTACAGACAAACGTATTTTTTCTTGTAATTACCATTATCGACCAATATAAGCACTGTAACTAACTTTTCAAATGAGATTCTAAACTCGTATGTTGGTTTTATATTAGTGACATTAAAAATGAATAACCAATTGTAATATGTAAAAAATACATTTGCATAGCTAATTTGATCCAGTAAGTGAAAAGGTACCAGAGGCGACACGTGAATAACTTCCCCGGTACAAAAAAGTTATTTAAGAGCTTAGAGAATATTATAAATTTTATATAATAACTATGATAAGTAAAATAAATTTTAGGCAAGCCGGTGAGAATCGGCTTGCATGGGCGACGCCATTGATAGGTACATATCTGCAGACGGTAAAAATAGGAACAAATATTTTATTCTTAACTATAAAATGTAAGTAAGATAAATATTCAATAGTCTCAAACGTGGCTTGGTGGAGTAATGAATTGCAGTTGGTTAAAACTTTGTTTTTAAAGTAAATTATTAAATGGACAGGTACAAACATAGCCAGCGCCTTAGACGTTGCTATTGACATCGTCCGCAAAGGCGTAGCCGCGCCAACGCTCACGGGTGCGACTGGGGCTACCGGGGCTACCGCGGGCACTGGGGTCACCGGGAACACTGGGGCCACTGAGGACGATCAGACCGAGGGTCCTTCTACAGAAACATCAGCTGTGGGAATGACCACAGAAGAAAACCACGGGGATGATGAAGGTAAGGCTAGCAGGCACTCTTCACCACGTCATTCGATCGACACTTGATTGACAGTGAGACCAGAGAATATTACTTTTCCTTTTTGTTAGACAACAGACATCTTTCTATACTGTTACTTAGGTACTTATCTACGCTCACTTTGAGTGAAAATAGGCAAACCCGGGTAAGTAATTATAATCAACTTATCGGTTACAAAATGGCATATGAAACGGTGAAAAAATGTTTTACAGAGAAACAGGAGCTGGAGTCTATCATAGTGTTCCTGACGGACGGCGAGCCCACGGTGGCCGAGACCGACCCCAAGCGCATCATCAACCGCGTCTTCGAGAAGAACGCCGGCCCGCGCAGGGCCAGTATCTTCTCGCTCGCTTTCGGTACGTTGCAGGCTGCGGTACACTTGTCTCAGTGCAGCCCGCACACACACAGACACACACAAACACCTAGCCGACACGGCGAGCTACTTGGTTGACAAGCCAATCAATCACCTGATAACGTGTAACCTTTCACTAACTTTTGACATTTCCACAATAATTTACTGTACGCGGCGTAGATAAATAAACTTATCTCACGTAACGTTTTCTACTTGTTCTTAATAATGTCTCAAAGATATTATTTAACTTCGACACACAACATTCTTTCAAACTTATTAAGTTATTTTATTATTACCTACGCGAGCGGGACATTTGCACTTGTTTAAATATTTTTACAATATCTAACACATATACAGGGTGATTCAGGAGACATGAGCAGGATCAACCCTACGGATTCAATAGTTTATAAGCTACTCAGTCGTACCAGCATTGGTAAGATTAACGTGAATTTTTTTTTAGTTGTGTAGGGTGACCATGATTTATTGTGAATGAAACTTTTACACAAAATGTAAAAAAAAACTGTGGGCGTTTAACTTAATTACGATGGTAAAAGATCCATTAAAATTAACTGTATGTGTAGGGTTGATCCTGCTCACGTCTCCTGAATCATCCTGTATATAGTTGTTAGAAACATTGCCGCGGAATTATCTGATTCTGAGTCTCCTACGTTATGTAAATCTATAATGTGGAGATGTATCTGGAGTAAAATCTGTGTTTTGTATACAGTGGTTGCCGGCAAGTACCTACCTAACGTAACGGCTTTTTTGTAGTAGGGGAAATTAATGTTCTTCTTTAACATAACCATGACTTTAATCAATTAATTAACTAAAATTCCCACTTCATAAATATTCTAACAAAATTTAAATTGCCAGTAATGTACAGCAAAAGACATAGTAAAGGTGAACCAGGATCTATTGAGGATGCGCCATGTTACGGAAATTTGTTGGTACTAATTTCTAGTAATGGCAACAATTTTAATAATAGACAACATCTACCCTCTATGATAGTTGTCAATATTGACAATGTAAACATTGCTTTGTCTAGTTTCGTGTGAATTATTATTAGACTGCAATAATCATGCCGAAAGTTTCAGATTTTACAGAGAAAAAAGTTGTAAATAGTGTATATATGTAGTTATTTATTGGAAAAAAAAACGTGCGGGAGAGAAATTTCTTCCATTAGAAAACATAACGAAATTAGCATCTGAATTGACGGGTAAGTTTCAAACTTATGGACAAATGTCACTATAGTCAGGTCGTCACGATTTGGTTGATGTCTTGTAATAATTTGATTTGTGTATTAGGTGTATCGCATGCATCGGTATCACGAATTGCTAGCGAAGGGCGTAAGGGCGGAATTAAACGACCAAACCTAAAACAAAGAAAACAAAAAAAGAAAATAGATTTGGATGATATTGATTTATGTGTCATACGTCGTAAAATTCACGAATTTTATAGCGTAAAAACCGAAGAAATATCCAAACATCAAACTTCGCACTTATTAAAGTTGTCGGAATAAAACAAAAATCATCTGCCAATTTCCATTGTCCCCACTATACAAATTGTTGCTATATAAAATTCAAAACGAGCGCCCTCTTGACAATACTCCCAAAGTTCTGGTTTACCTATACCTAAGTGTAAATAACAGCTCTCTTTTTAGGGTTCCGTAGCGAAATGGCAAAAAACGGAACCCTTACAGATTCGTCATGTCTGTCTGTCTGTCTGTCTGTCTGTCCGTCCGTATGTCACAGGCATTTTACTCGAAAACTATTAGGTGTATTTCAATAAAATTTTGAGGATAGGTGTATTTTGTTAACCGCTACATAGTTTTGTAATTAATTTACTAAAAAAAATTGTTTTAGGGGTGCACTCCATACATAAAACTGAAAGTCAATTTTTTTTTCATTGCAAGCCCACGTGTGGCACATTAATCGATAGGCCTTTCAAAATAAACGTAAGGTTTCTCAGCAATTTTATTGATTAAGTGAATAGAGTCGGAGATAATCGCCTCGAAAGTCACTAAAATGGTGTCCCCCCCCCCCCCTCTCATTTTTGAACCGTGTATTTTAAGAATATGAAAAAAATCAGGCTCATAGGGCTTATTAAATTCTTTCAGCGAAAATTGTTTCGAACAAGATCGGTTCACAGGTTTTTGAGATATTTCTAAAAAACTGCCTTCCTTAAAGAAAAGGACGTAAGTGCCATAAGGTTTCAGTAACGCGTATCTTTTTTATAGGCACGGAACCCTCGTTGTGCGTGGTCCGACACGCACTTGGCCGCTTTGTTTATTACGATTTACGACGCTTTAGTAAACGTCACCGATGCCTATTGAATCCAAAAAGCTTACTGCACGTCTAGCACACGACGGCCGCGACATACTCTCGATTTTATCGCACTGTACCTCTATCTCTAGGATAGTGCAAAAGCTAGCGCGCCGTCACGTGCTAGCCGTGCTGTCCTTGTATGAAAATTCTTGATTTTAACAGTGCTTTTAATAAGGTAGATTTTGATATTCTGCCAGGTATTCCCCGCTCTCTTCACATTTCTAAAACTTCGATCGTTGACAAGATGTCTGAGTGGTGCGAACTCTCCGCTGGCGTTCCTCAGGGAGGTGTGCTTTCTCCGTTATTGTTCTCTGTTTTTATAAATAGTATCACCGAATCCCTAACTACATCATATCGCCTTAACGCAGATGACCTACAGATTTATGCAGCGGCTACTGTCGATGATATCTCCTCATTCATCTCGGAAGTCAATCGAAACCTTGAATCTATACGCTGCTGGGCGTGTAAGTTTGGTTTGCAAATTAATGCGAGTAAATCGCAAGCGATTGTTATTGGTAGTCCATACTACTATTATATTAATAAGCTCTCACAGGTAGTGGTGCCTGACATCATTTTTGATAGAATTTCTATTCCTTTTTCCTCTACTGTCAGGAATTTCGGTATCACCATGGACCAGACGCTTTCTTGGTCACCCCATATAGCTGCTGAGGTGAGTCAGAGGATCTTTAGATCCCTTCACTCCCTAAGGCGACTCCAGAATTTCCTTCCTCTTCGTACCAAGTTGACTCTTACTCAATCTCTTTTGCTTCCTCTTCTGGACTATGGGGATATTGCGTTTCTGGACCTCAACGAGGAGCTACTTGATAAGCTGGAGCGCCTGCAAAATGTATGTATCAGATATATATTTCGTCTACGCAAGTATGATCATATCTCCGAATTCCGTTCAAGCATCGATGGTTAGGTACCGATTCGCCGGCGCAGGGACGTGCATATCCGTCATTACTTTTGAACACACTGTTCAGCCCTACTTCCCCTCCTTATCTTTTCTTGAGCGGTTTAATTATATGGCAGACGGCAGTGGCCACCGCTTGCGGTCGAGTGCTAACCTTACTCTTGCTGTACCGTCTAAAAAGACGCGAACATACTCTAGATCTCTTACGAATTATCGCGTGCTTTGAAACTTAATAATGAATATTAGGGGACAATATTACACAAATTGATTAGCCCCATTATGGGGCTAATCAATTTCTATTTTTATTACTTAGAGTCGTACATTGCGTCAAATTTTCTTACCTAGCCTAATTAACGTAAAAAAAAACAATTAAAGACTGCTTTCGCTTTTTTCTCAAAAGTATGTGTTGTCAGAAGACTGCCTTTTTAAAAATGACGGCAGATATACTATATCGTCATCTAATAGTGTCCGCAACACAAGCCTTATTGAGGTTACTATGATAGTAACACAACACAAGCCTTATTAAGGTTACTATGATAGTAACAGAACACAAGCCTTATTGAGGTTACTATGATAGTAACCTCAATAAGGCTTGTGTTGCGGACACTATTCGATGACGATATTATTTAATAGATATAAATACTCAAATACATTGAAAACATCAAAAACGCGGCAGCAAATATTCATGCCCTGCCTGCCCTGCACAGAAATATTTGGCCTTACCAGGATTCGAACCCAGAACCGTCTGCTGCATAGGCAGCCCAGTAGGCTAACCGGTCGTCCAATCCAAATACATATGCCCCTTCCCGTGGGCCGTGCATGCTTTGTTATGTAGTATAACTAGTATTTGTTGTGGCGTAGGCGAGGACGCGGACCGGTCGTTCCTGCGCAAGCTGTCGCTGCGCAACGACGGCTTCATGCGGCACATTTACGAGGCGGCCGACGCGGCGCTGCAACTGCGCGACTTTTACCGACAAATCTCCTCGCCGCTGCTCGACGACGTCACCTTCGTCTACCCGTCTGACCAGGTCCACTTGCACTTGCACTTGAAACCTAGAGGTGAGACGTACTAGGCAAAACGCGTACTGAGCCTTGCGAGTACGCGTCCACAAAAATACTAGATCCAAAGACTAGGTCCACGAGTATTTACGAGTACGGCGCTCGATGGATAAATTAAGTGATTCCCGTACGAGGTACTAGTTTTAAGAGTATCGAGTTCGTACGACGTTAACATTTGATTTGATGTTAGCGACTAGCGACTGTTGCAAAGAATGCTTTAAAAATTGGTATACTTACTTATAAGTAAGAGGAGTAAGAGGAGTTTATCTATAGATAAATTGTTTTCTGTGTAGGTATAAATCTTCCGAAAGAATCTGAATACCAGTAGGAGTAGCGCAGAAGAACAGTTGAACCTTAGAGTCATGAGTCGCAGAAGTCACCGTACTGACCATACTTCTAAATACTCGATACGCTGAAACATATGCCAAAACCTATTCCAAAAACCTATTCCAGTAAATACGTCTCACCTCTAAAACGTTCACAGCCAACGTCGTAGCGCCACGCCCGTAGCCGATGGCATGCGAAACCGTATGTAGACATGGGGCAGAGGAAACTGGGACTGAAAGTGTCAAAGTGTTAACAGACGATCAAACGTGTCCGCACGGAACTGCGACTTTGGTACGGTCCGTGCGGTGATCCTGTGGAAACGGTCTGCTGTACATTATTATTATTATCACCTATTCGGGCGGGTTTGAACATAGAGCTCACGAACAAGTGTTACGGTTAGACGTGCTGCCCGCAAGTCGGTTGTTTAAATATTTAAAAACCTTAGCAATATTTTATTGCAACGAGGGAATGCAATCCAGCTAATATTTACATTCGGACAATTATTTACTTCAGCTTTTGTGTTCAGTGAGATTGGTCTCGAATATAGCATGGGTATGGTATATCAGTACCGCATTTCCTATTTCCGTCTGTCATTCAGCACGGCTATCACAAGACGGCGCGCGAGCTCTCGTTTTTTCTCGTACTGTACCTCTCTTTCCAAGTTTTCTAATAAGAGAGACACGGATAGTGCGAGAAACATCGAGAGAGCTGCGCGCCGTCTTGTAATAGCCGTGCAGTTCAATCTAAAATGTTGAATAGTGTATGTTTTATATATAGAAAGCTCCCGTAAGTTTCAGACATTAAAATATGGTTCAACAGGCCGAATATCGCTCGACATGTTTAGAACCGATACGCGAGACGTGACGTGAGTGACATCTTAATACAGTGAATTACAGTTAGGTAATAGCATGGTAAATGTTCAGGTGGCGGAGGGGTCGCTAACGAAGCACAAGTTCCGCACATACTACGCGGGCGGGGAGGTGGTGGTGGCAGGGCGCGTGGCGCCCGGCGCCGCCGAGCTGGCGCCGCAGGTGCTCGCCTTCTGCGGCGTCGACGACGGCGTGGGCAAGGTACCCGGATACCCTCATTATTGATGTAGCCCTACTTTCATTGAGAGGAGTACCACTCTGACCGGACTCTTACCTAAACATGTAATATTTTCAGAGAAAACATCGATAGCGTTGTTAGTAACATTTGCTCACTTACATGACTACGTTAATATAATAATACTTAATTATGTTATTAATTTATTTTACATTGAACATGGGTACGCTGTCCCCCATAGGTATTGTGTTCCAATGTTTTACAACTGGGCAGTCAAATTTCTACAAAATGCTGTTCAGGAGGCTGTTGTCATTATCCCTCCCTCGCCGCATCAGTGATGCTTCTCGCTTCCGCTATATTGACCTGAAGCAATCTATACTCGCCGCCATAAACATGCCTGATGCACTACAATGTCTCGGCAGTCCCATCAGCATCCTGAACCCATTATTATATTGAACGCGAAGATATGGCACATTGTTCGGCCAACTTGCAGTCTAATCCGTCCTGCCAAGTGCATAGATTGCCGTAGATTAACCAATGGAAAAGTCAACACAAAGTCACCCCTGTCTCTTCATCATCGTAGTAAGAGAAGAACCTAAGCTTGTATTTTATTTTAGCGCCGTTCACAACAATCAACTTTGCGCTTACGAGTACTTACTATTATTTAGCTAGTGGATGTAGTACCTACATAAGTGATATGTTATTCACCAGAAACGCTACGAGGTGTTCCCCAAGGTGCCCGTGGAGCGGGTCCGGTCGCAGTTCCTGCCGCTGGAACGGCTGTGGGTGAGCCTGACCATCCGGCAGCTGCTGGACCGGCGCGACTCCGGCGACGCCGCGCCCGCCGACGACGCCGAGGCCCGCGCTAAGGAACTCGCGCTAAAGGTGCGCGCGCTCATCTTTGTCTGTTGTTTATTTTTCATTCGCTCTCAAGGATGTTATTCAATGTTGTCATTTATAGAATTTGAAAAAAAGTCGTGACAAGCTGGTCAGATTCTAAAGATCTCAGGAGAGGATTGTCTCTGTGGGAGTGGATTGGAATGACTCATGCCAATCCACTCCCATCACACGGTCAGTTCTAACTGATCCAATCGGTAGCGTCATGCCGATTGGACGATAGGAAGCATGGTGTATGACCAGCATAAGCAAACTTGATCAATCATCTTAACTTAGATGGAAGCCATTTTTAAAAAGAACAAGACTATTTCAGGGTTAAAGAGTAACCTGTCAGGCTTTAATATGTGTTACGTTTGATTTCAGTACTCTCTAGTAACTCCGCTGACGTCGCTCGTCGTGGTCAAGCCGAACGCCACCAACGCCGTGGACACTCAGTCTGTGGATGAACCAAGTTAGTATTAAACACACAAGGGGGAACGTTTATTTGCGCTGTGGTCAATATGCCCATACCTAGAAATACTGCCACTGGCTATTTGCCTGTGTAGCCGTCTACACAATTTAAAAAAAAATGCGGCATCTGCAGGTTGTCAGCCTTAAAGCCCACATCACACTGGCGCGGCCTGGCCGCGGCGGACCATGGTAAACTTGTCATTAGCTGTCAAATTTACTATTGACCGCCACCGCAGGAACGTTTTTCATATTACTTTTCTTACGAACTTTATACGGTATCTGATGCTTATGGAATATCAAAAAAATACATATTTTTATTGTTGCATTTATGAAACACTTCTCTAAATCAGATCATCGATCTATATCATCTAGAGTATGAATTAACTCTTTTAAAGCTGAACTCAACTTGAAAGTTCAGAATGATATACAAAAGAATCACTTCTTACAAAACACAAAGATGTGACGGAGTGTGGTTGAAATAGGTAAACTCATCTTATAGATGTAAATAAATTCTACTTAGTAACATTAGGTACTTTTGTTTCAGACCGAGCAAGCTACGGCATACGTGAGTATAGCATTTGATGTTGTGGTTGTTTAGATTGTTTGTTCAATGCGTGTTGTACAGTCAGCGTCATATAGTTAGTAGCAGGCAAGTTAGCCAAATATTTCGGTACACGTCTTTATTGCTCTAGGAATAAGGGTGTGTTACGAAATATTTGTCTACTCTGGCTGCTACTAACTATATGACGCTGACTGTACGGTGGTGGATGTGCTTAACACAGAACCGTCCATGGCGGGTGTTTCAGCGTTCGGCGTGCAGAGCTTGCACTCGTACCCGGCGTCCGCGTCGCAGAGCCACCAGCACTCCTACCCGGGCTACGCGTCGCACTCCGCAGGACCAGCTCACCAGCTCATAGGGTCAGCTCTCTACAGTAGTAAGTGCCTACTTTGCAATTACTTTTGTGTGCTGAACCGCTTGACTCTTACTTATTTATTTGATCGTTGCTATCTTGTAAACAAGTTTATAATGAGTAAGTCCTACCAAGGGCTAGTAGGAACGGTACAAGGCTTGTGAATCCACCATACCTAGGTATGGTTCGGTTGTTTTGTTTGAGAGCTGCCACGGCTCCATGCTCGTGTACAACAATCCTACTGCCGTCCCTAAACCTGATCACTGCTGCATCATCAAGTCACAGAGTTTTCCTGAGAGAACAAATCTTTTACTGAGGTATTAACCGTAATTATCTGTGCTGGTGAATCTAAATCTAAGAATATATTCCTATTTAGCCTTTGTCGGCATTGCGTTTCACATCAAGCGGTTATATTGTAACGCGCTGCGGATACTGCACGTACGCAAAAACTAAAAACTAATAATTACCGCCAGGTATGTATCAGAGCATTTATTGACATTCTGGCTATGCTATAGATGACAGACAGATTCACCATCACACAATGATAAATTAGTACAGTCAGCATCATGTAGTCAGTGGCAGCCAGAGTACCCAAATATATCGTAACACAACCTTACACCTACGAGTATTAATAAAGACGTGCAGCGATATATTTGGATGCTTTGGCTGCTACTAACTTTATGATGCTGACTGTACCATTCACGTGAAAGATATTTCACCGTGATCATGATCATGTCATCTGGCAGGTGTCAATCAGCCTGAGTCAGTTAGTTGTTCTTGTTATGTTTTAAATTGGTTGCCGCGGGGATCATTTGTCACTTCACGGGGGTCAACGGATCGTAGTAATGATTGAATAGGTAAATGTAAGATTATGAACTGGCATTGTGTTGCTAAAGTATGACGCTCATCTGAAGGGATGCCTATTTTGTAAGAAAATATATAAAGATAAAACGTTTTATAATATAAATAAACAATCAAATGTAAAAAATGTTACATCACACTTGTAATGCAAAGTAATGAAATAAATACGTAGATTGTTATATTATACCTACGTACTGGTAATATGCGCCCGTTCCTGTGAGGATGATACTCTGGCGGAATGCGTGTGCCGCTTGCTGCGCGTGACTGTGTGCTTATTGGCTGGTTTCTGTCCTTAAGCCTCTGACTTGGTCGCGATGCCTTTCGCGGACTATGAGGAGTCCGCCGCCGACGACTATGTTGACAGCGGTGAGTACTTCCCCATACCATACACAACAAGCGACTGACCCCTATATAAGGCTCGACGCACGCGACAACTACCGGGTTCCCAGACACGTTTTTTTTGGGAACTCGGTGTGCTCTAACCGTTTACTGTCATATTTGAGCGGTTAATTATCGGTAATATGAGAATAAGCGCTACGCGCGCCGTAATCCCGGAACCCCATAGTAGAACCTAATCCGGGAACTTGTCGTGTGCTGTGGGCCTAATATAGTTACTCAACTTATTGTAAGCTTTCTGTTTAGCCGTACGGTTGACTGGTAGAGAATGCTTAAGGCGTTTAGTCCGCCATTTTTTGTACTATTTAGTATTGCTTTTCGATCAAGCCGGCTTTGAAACTGAAATAAACTAAACAGAAAGAGCTTAAACTTAGGTATAACATCAGCCTCCGTTTGCGTCATTAACGTCCGTTAGGGAAATGCATCGAGAAACTGTCTACATTAGTTACCCACATGTATATTTGCGTTCATCAGCCTATACACGTCCGGCGTATCTATTTATACCTACACATATATTTGTATATAGAAAATTCTTAAATCGTTTCCATAACTTCCTTAAAACAAATTTACCTTAACGACAGCATGGTACTTGCTTTAAGCAGCACGTTAAGTGTGTTCATACTAAAATTTAATTACAATCAACATCTATCTACACAATTTAATTACAATCAACATCTACCTACACAATTTAATTACAATCAACATCTACCTACACAATTTAATAATTTCTCTTTTCGTGACAAACATTGCCAATGTATGTATACAAGCAAATTCACATGAAGAAAAGTTGGCCATACGCATATACGAGTATACTCGTAAGTATACAATAAATAAGTCAGATTCAGTAGGTACTTACTAGCGAGAACAGATAATTGATTTGGCTTTGGGCAATTTTGTGCATTCATGGAATGTAGGTATTTGGGTTGATCAACTCTTGAATGTCGCTTGTTGCCATGGTTACGTCTCTTGAATGGGTCATTTATTGAAACTTTTTTATGGGTTTCAATCAGCCAAATGTAGTTTCATGGGCTATTGTGAACATGTTAGAAGATCATGTTGACGACAGAGGATGTTCTTAGAACAAAGTAGGTATACTTTGTTGTAAGAACATCCTCTGTCGTATTGCCTTTTAGCAAACGTATTCGTGAAACGTGTTGTCTATACTTAGTGTGTCTCTGTCTTTATTTACGTTACAACAGAAATTGTTCAATGACTCATTTATATTGAACTCTGGTAGGAACTTTGAAGATAAATTCAATTTTTATGGTCGGATTGGTTTGGATATGGGCTAGATCGATGTCACAGTTCTGGAGAACCTAGCTACTAGTACCTCTAACTATAGACGACTTCATCATGAAAACTTTAAAGTACCGTAAAATGCTGCAACTTTGCCATTTAAACTCAATTTTGCCTATTTCGTTTCAATTATGACCTCTCGAATTTGCTTAGTTTTTTCTTGTTTTTTACCATTTGGTAGGAATTTTCATTATTCTGGCAACACATATTTAATTTTTTACAATGGTAACTCCATTGTTGCTCCGCCAGTTACGCATCATAAGTCGGAGTGAGTGGCAGCATTTTTTTAGTGTCTCGCAACTTTTGAACTTTTATCTACAAAAAAGGTGTTTTTTGAGAAGTGGTAACGTCCCAGGGTAAGTAAAGACTGTCTATTTTCCGTAAGTTTAATATTTTCAAGAAAAGGACATGATTTCAGCATAATAACGTACTAGGCAATATTGGGCAGTGTTTTGGAAACTTGAATGACACAATTTTGCCTGGGTCTAGGGCTGTCACTAGCTGGGTTTTATAAATGTACAGAAAATAGTAAAAATAAGCCTGCTTAAATGAGTTTATTTATTACAAGCTTTTTATTAACTTGCAATGATTGTTGGTTTAAGTCAAATCTTGCAAATCGATTTTCACCAACTTTCAGTGTGGGTAGATCTGCTGACAATGCAGTAATAAACTAACGTTAACAAAAAAAACTTAATGGTACTTAAGTTATTTTTATTGTAATTACTTGCAAATTGTATATCTATTGTATTATAATTATGTTGTATGTTTGTCTTTTAGTTCAAGATTTGCATAAATTTTTCAACCACTTATTACTTTTATTAGCGACCAATTGAGGTGTTTAACGTACTTATGTAACTTGAGTGACAGTGCAATGTTTATGGTACCATCGAGATGGTCTGATAATGGACACCGAAGATAGAAACTTCTAAACAACACATAATAAACCCACTGTGTTTAGGCTCGTTTGATTTGTCTTGCAGTTATCTTTCTTATCAAATGGGTTGTCAGGTCGATTACCTACAGTTGGAGTTTAAAGGTAATGGGTGATTAGAACTTTACAATGAAATAGAACTTTACACTATAATAATGCATTGTGAATTAGCAAAAAAGTGTTCTTGCAATGTACTTATAATAAATAAATAAAAGACCGGGTTGCACTCCGGGAGTGCCGGCAGAAGTGAAAACTCAATAAAATTGTAACAGTTTTTCGATCAGGTCACGTGACATCTTACGGTGTCACCCTAAAAATGAATTTGGCGCAAATTTATGAACGATTATCAATTATTTAGGCGTTATTCCGTTTAAAAAAAATAAGGAAAAAAATGGGTATTATTGTTTGTTGATTATTTTGTAACTAAAAATAAAAATATTTTATTTAAATAATGATCTTTTTTTTGGCACAACCCTACAGTTAACAATATTTTTGTATAGAAAGTTTGTGGAACCTGCTACAACTTTACCTATTGCCTGTGAAAAAAAAAGTATTAAGCTTATGGCAATAATTTGACTGCCAGGGACAAGCCCAATGTCTCATGCACACGAGTAAATATTATTACAAATAGCAACACATTATTTATTGAGATATCCGCCTAGGCAAAGTTACGTCTTAGGTCTACAACTTTGCCTGCCACTTTGATTGCTTGTAAATCGGAAATACAGTATGATTAGGTAATGAGATTTGAGTCTTATCTGGCAAGACATAGGGTATGTTTTCCGACTAATACTCATTAAACTCATAATGAAAAATAGGTTCACAGATATAAGAAAAAAACGTCAAAATCCAGGCAAAGTTGCAGCATTTTACGGTAGCAAATTGGGGTGTAGATTCAATAGTAGATTATATGACAAGGGTCTAAAACAAGCCATATTACCATGAGATGGTTATAACATTGTTCCGAGGGATAGTATGGCTTTTAGACCTGAGTTATACACTCTACTTTTCACTTTGACTGCGAAAAAATAGTAAAAACAAAGATTATCCATCCATAATCAATCATTAATTCCATGGCGGCTTTGGCGGCATGTTAGTTTTTTTTATAAAATACTTTGACAAAGATACAAAATATTGACACCACGAATTAAACGCCACTGACCATCTATTAGCGTGCCCAAACGGCCGAGCGTGGTGGACAGCATACGGGGCATATGATAAAGCCAGATAGACAGCAGTCTATCCCGCTCAATCTCATAGCTTATGCTATGTACAGGTCGACACACGTAAAAAGAGCTCTGCCCCCCTAGCACACTAGGTTTTATGTCCGACATTAAGCATTTGTCCCTCTTGCACTCGCATATTGGCCAGAATGGGACGAATGCTTTATATCCGATATAAAACTTAGCACACTAGCCCCTCTGGCGGCCATACATTTTATGGCGCGCAGCTCTTTTTAAGTGTGTCGACCTGTATGCAGCTAATCACGCTTGAACGTTTGGACGCGGCTAATAGACCCTCAGAGGCGTTTATTTTTTTAAGGAATGTGAATTCGGGAATAAAAAACAGTAACTATTTGAAATTAATTCTATTTCCTGATTGGTCGATTTTAATATCTAGATGTATTCTGATTAGTTGATAGCAAATACAAATGGTTTTTTAAAGAGTTGTGATTGGTGGATTTAATTCGGTGAAGTGTTTTGATTGGTCAAATTAAAATGTTTCAAAAATCATAAATATCTATACATATTTTCCCTAGGGGTTAAATGTACTACTCCCTGCTATCTAAGCCTAATATGACACGCTTTTAGAGCATGAGAAGGCAAAAAAATATGCCTGTGGCGAAAATTACGAAGCTACAACAGTTCATTGCTTGTTAGAAGGAGAAAATGCTCGGGGATCGTGTTCGTGACGTCACGAGACTCGAGCGTCATAGTAATGACATTATGAAGGTGCGTTTTGCGGGAAAGGGACAGAATATATCTTAATATTTTAGATACTTTACTTTGGATACTTTACTTTACTTTCTTCTCCATTTCACAATATTTTTAATCCTTTTTCGAGAAATTTCATCATTATTGGTTAAGTACCTATTTTATTTGGTGTCTATACCCCAAGTATTTAATTGTTGTCATTAGGATAATGGATCACTACAGGTCAGGCAGGTATCCGGTCGGATCCCCTGGTGACAGGCTGGATTGATAATAAACAGTCGTCTCGAAATAATCGAGGCACAGAACCTATTATATAAAATCGAAAAACCAGAACGGGATAAAACACGAAGGGACGAGCGAGATAGCGCCTTACAAAAAATACGATCTCCGGCGTCACGTTTCTCAAAAACAACGCAAGTAACACGAGAAATAACTTTTAGAATCAATTTTCTGGATATTACCTTTGAATAAGAGCATAAAGGCTTCCCGGTTCTGTTGCGTATTTTTTCTACAATCACGTAATGTAATCTTGATAACATTGACAATTTGAACCGTCGGCCATTGTTCGGAAATGTTTCGGCTAACGTTCGGATCGGTCTCGCTTAATATCTTACGTTTAAGTAGACGCATTTGGTATCTAATACCTCTGTAAAACCACGGTTTGTGAAAAAAGAAATGGATTAAAGGGGTGCTCCGTCTCTTTCGCACAAGTGCAATACCGAGCTATAAGTATCTATTATAAGTGAATAGAGTTAATTTTTAGTATGAGGTGGCCAGTTATGGAACGGTGGCCGCAGAGTAGGTACAAGAGGTTTTAATAACTGAGTTTCATCTTGACATTTTAATAAATGTACATATGAAAATATATACCTACTCTTTTTTATTCCATATCGTTACGTCGCTAATCAGGGCTCATGAACATAATACAATTGTGACAAATACATTCATATAATTCATTCACGCGGGCGGAGCCGCGGGCACGTCTAGTCACAGATAAAACATTTAATTCATACATGTAGAGTAAAGGTTAAATTTCACTTGTTTGACCGCATCAAGCAACAAGCATGTGTGAACGTGTTGTGCTTCGAAGGTTGTGAGCATGCATCGAATAAGCACTTTAAAATAAGAACTTCGCTGAGCATGAGACATATTGACATGAGAATGTAAAGATTATAAAGTTTAGTTTCGTTGAAGTAAATAACGTTGTCGTATTGTTGTACGCTGGCTATTGGTGAATCTGTAAATTTCAGGAATGCCAGCCATGCGTGCCCATGTCGCCTATAAGTCCGTTGGCCGCCGCCCACAGTACCCTCCGTCAGGTAGGCCCATCACAGGCTGGAGAAACACTCAATTGAGGAACATTTCTTTTTAATTTTCAATAATCGTAATAATTCTTGTGAAATTACTTAAAGGGGTACGGTTCAGTACTACTGTACTGTAGTTAGCCTCTCTATGTTTAGAAACATACGATTAGTAATAGATCCGGAGGTTACCCAAAACATAGAAACTTACAATTTACAAAGCTACAATCTCACAGATGTTTCCTCTTTGTAATAGTATACAGAAGTAGGTATAAATAAAAGCCTTAGTCTCGGGGTGAAGTACCGCTCCGCTCCGCTCTATTTGCACAGTCAAGTGCAAAAATATGTATCGATAACATCCTCTCATAAATAAGTACATGAGAGGTATCATGCATAGGTAAACAAATCATTATCTACTCAAGTATCATGCTGTCGACTTATCCTTGAAAGTACCTCCTAACAACTTACATAATTCCTTGTGCCTCTTAACACAAATATATAATTTACTTAAAAAGAGGCATCATCTATTATTTGAAAAGTGTAACAATTGTGGATGAATAAATATTTTTTGATATTATTATTATTACTTTTGCTAGTTTGGGCAATATACATAGAATGTCATTACAATTCATTCATTCATTATTAAAGTGTGTAAGTAGTAGGCAAACGACAAAATTCGGTTAAGCATGATCTTGATCAGGTATTGTTTTTCAAATTAAAATGTAGGTACTTGTATGTGAGTCTCAAAGCTGGGCACAAAACCGTTATCCTTAACATGTTCGCAACCAAGAACCCGCCTGGTAGGCACTCGAAATCAGTGTTGATGCATTACATTTGTAATCGCATTACAAATTAAATTACATGTAATGCAATTACGAGCAATGAATTACATTCGTAATAGCATTACATTGCAATTACGAGTAATGCATTACACGTAATCGCATTACATGTAATGCGATTACGAATGTAATGCGATTACAAATGTAATGCAATTGTAATGCGATTACAAAATGTAATGCATTACGGCTTTACATTCGTAATGGTATGTAGGGACATTTCAGCACTTAGTTTTTTTTTGCCAAAGTGGTGTCATTATAACACCTATTTAACATGATTGTTACGTATAGAACACGTCAAAATAAGCATCTTTAACTTGAAAACTTTTCTCTAAATTTAAAAATGACCGAAGTATAGCGTTCCAGTTTTCTATCTTCAGCACTTGGTAATTTTTTTGCCAAAGTGGTGTCGCTATAACCCCTATTTTGAATGATTGTTACGTACAGAACACGTCAAAATAAGCATATTTTTCTAGAAAAACCTCGTTTTTTCCGTTCTTTGATAGAAAAAAATAACACCTATCCGTCATCAGTCGGTTTTTTTTTGACTGACCCTTTAAATGACTGACCTTTGAACCCGAATATCTCGGTAAATATCGATCTGAGAGAAAAGTTTAAAGAATAAAACATGCTTATTTTTACGCATTTACAACGATACGAAAAGAATATAAAAAGAATATAAAAAATATAAAAAAAAAAAACAAATATTTTCTAAGTCCGAAAATCCGAGTCTATTCACGATACTTACCGAAAATTTTTGAGTCCCAGAATCGTTTAAATGACTAACCTTTGAACCCAAATATCTCGGTAAATATCGATCTGAGAGAAAAAGTTTAAAGAATAAAACATGCTTAAATAAGCAAAAATTAATTAATTTACGCATTTTTTACCATAGGAAAGGAAAATAAAAAATGAAAAAATATCATGTTTTTTAAGTTCAAAAACTACCTTTCCTACCCCAACCCAAGGTTAATAATGAAAAATGTTTTATTAAATAAAAGTAAATTGTAATTTTACGATGTAACATTACAAATTAAACTTACAAAATGTAATCTGTAATGCGATTACAAATTATATTTTGTAATGTGTAATGCAATAATTGCATTACTGTCAAATTACATTTTGTAATCTGTAATGCGATTACGAATTACATTTTGTAATTTGTAATGCAATAATTGAAATTACATTTTGTAATTGCAATTTGTAATTTGTAATGCAATTACTTTTTGCCCCACACTGCTCGTAATTTTTGCTGAGATGCCGGCTCAGCCCGCTAGGTGAACCTACACGCCTAGCGAGTTCTGTCGGTTTGGGGCAAAAAGTAATTGCATTACGGTTGGTGTATTGTTCCATTTTTTGTCCGGTTGCGAAAGTGTTAATTTACGAAATTAATATTTTAAGTTACGGATTAACGATTTACGAAGTTATACATAACCATTTCATGAACGGTGCCCACCTTTGGTGAATGTTCGTACTGTATAGGTATTCTACTATTCCAACATAAGGCCCGGCTCCAACTAAACTCACCCACCTCACCTCACCTCACCCACCTCACCTCACCTCACCTTTACAAATCGCTGTTTGATTGTCCTACTAAACAACTTTAAATTTCGTGAGCACATGCGTTTTCGGTCTCGAACAAAAATGCATTTAATTTTTACACAAACGACTGCCATTTTGAAAAAAAAAACAGATTTGCTGTGTCGTCGTTAAAAAGTGTATTTTACGACCTAGACTATAGTACTTAATGTTTATCGAATGATTAAACTTATTATTTTATTCATTTATACCTGGCGATTTATATTTATATTAGGCGACCGGCAAATAACATTACATTTAAGGTACCTTTTTTAAATATGTATTTTGTTTGTTCCTGAAATCATCGCCAGTCCTTTTCTTTATTAATCGTACTGTAATCGTTTTACAAGGCTTTCCTTCCTTGGCGACGGTACCTTACCTATATATAATTTTTTGAACAACATTATTTGACAATCTTCACCCTAAGGGGCCATTCATAAATTAAATCATTTAAATTTAGGGGCCATTGGATGACGATAGTCATTTTATTAGGCGGGGAGGGTTCCATGCCAGTGCCCAGCCGTGGGACATATGCAAACATCTGTGAGAGGAGGCCATTGCCCAGTCGTGGGACATATGCAAACATCTGTGAGGAGGAGGCCAGTGCCCAGTCGTGGGACATATGCAAACATCTGTGAGAGGAGGCCAGTGCCCAGCCGTGGGACATATGCAAACATCTGTGAGAGGAGGCCAGTGCCCAGCCGTGGGACATATGCAAACATCTGTGAGAGGAGAGGAGGCCAGTGCCCAGCCGTGGGACATATGCAAACATCTGTGAGAGGAGGCCAGTGCCCAGCCGTGGGACATATGCAAACATCTGTGAGAGGAGGCCAGTGCCCAGCCGGGGGACATATCTACATATCTATACTCGTAGGCTGATGGTGGTGCTGATGTTTAGAGGCAGAAACCTAGAAAAGAATGTATGACGACGCAAAGCCCTTCTGGCAGGAGAATATATAGGTATGGCTTGCCCTCAGCGTTTATTTTAGTTCTTTTATATACTAACCTTCCTCTCCTTCTGCAGTCGGGTAAAAACAAGACCAGGTCATGCATAACCAGATTTTATTGTGTATACATATATATAGGTACTATACTTACATGTACAATGTACACAATTATATTATTTATTTCTTATATTTAATTAAAATGCTTGATACCTGTAGCTACTTCGGAGATTATGTAGGGTAAACGTCCGAGTGCTCGACGCTGTACTAGTATATGGCATGGGCACTCTATGTCAAAGTGACATGGCTTAGTTCGAATTTAACCCATATTGCTTGGATATAGAGTGCCCGTGACATATACTAGTACAGCGTCGAGCACTCGCACGTTTACCTTATATGTGATTGAAAAACTGTATTTAAATTAATTATTTTGCCAGTTTAAGGTTTAAGTAAAAAAAAAAATCGCAAACGCATTAAGCCACTATCCCACGAACAAAATGTTCGAATACGGAACACCTTTCATCATTTCAACGTATATAATATACTCCATCTTTACTAAATTGATATTAGAATATAAAAGTGGTTCCTAACAATATAATCAGGCATTCTAAATACTAAGGGCCTGTTTCACAATCTCCAGTTAAAACATATCCGTCAGATAAATGTTGGCTGTCACTTTTCTTTTATATGACGGGAGAAAAGGATAGCAATAATTTTAACTGGCAGATAACTTTATCCGGCGATTGTGAAACAGGCCCTAAGTCACGTACCTTCCTAACAATCAATATAGAGAATATTACTATTCATCACACCACACCAATTACACTTTCATGAGCTGAGCTGGTTGGGTTTTTTTAAATATATAGGTACGGCAATTATAACATTTATAACACAAAGTTTAATTCGATTGATTCGGTTTTGTTTTTGTTTTTATGTCAAACTCGGTAAAAGCCAAAGCAACAAGCCTCAACATCATTTTTGTCTCAATATCAGAGTGACGGATGTCTCACCCGAAACTCGTAATTCTTGAAAAAAACGTTGATTGGTTTGTGATGTGTTCATAAAAAGTGAAAATACTTAGGTAGTTAGTTAACTATTTTAATGTCAATATACAGGGTGATTCAGGAGACATGAGCAGGATCAACCCTACGGATTCAATAGTTTATAAGCTACTCAGTCGTACCAGCATTGGTAAGATTAACGTGGATTTTTTTTTTAGTTGTGTAGGGTGACCATGATTTATTGTGAATGAAACTTTTACACAAAATGTTAAAAAAAACTGTGGGCGTTTAACTTAATTACGATGGTAAAAGATCCATTAACATTAACTGTATGTGTAGGGTTGATCCTGCTCACGTCTCCTGAATCACCAGTATAATGAATACCATAAACTTTATACCGATATCCTTACCGTTTCATCAACTTGTCAAATAATGTAACATCACGGTTTGTGGATTCAGTAGGTACCATATCACATATCAGCCTAATTTCCTAACATGTTCATTAGGCCCCGAGGGATCATTTTTTAAAGACAGTATCTAATCAAGCCGTGTTTTGAGGAAGAACAGGTGCGTCATCAGGGGGATTATCCATGAGGCCAGCCCCGTACGGGCTATCTGGGGCGCCAGGACTAGCGCCGCAGAACCTGTCGCCGCCGCTGTCCACGCCGGCGCCCCCCGCGCCCGCCCCGAGCCAGCCGACCGTCAGCCCCCTGCAAGTCTACCACCTGGAGCACTACCGCTGGACGCAGCCCTTGCTTGATAGCAACTCGGATGCGCTCGTTTTACAAGTGAACGGAACATCAATTAACCTTAAACTCTCTAAGGATAGCCACGTAAGTTTGTTAATCTACTAATGTACGATGTTGAGGGATTATCTACATATATAGCTTGGCATTTTACAATACAACGGTTTGCTTAAAATTGGACTGGTTTATTCAATTTTAAGCAATCGCTATTTTACATGCGGTCTGTCGAAGTTTTTCAAATTGCAGGCTGAGATAATATTTCCAACTCCACACGTTAAGGCCTAACGGTTAGGCTATGAGCGCTTCGTGAATCTTAGACAAACAGATACCTAAAAAAAAAAAGACCGGGTTGCACTCCGGGAGTGCCGGCAGAAGTGAAAACTCAATAACATTGTAACAGTTTTTCGATCAGGTCACGTGACATCGTACGGTGTCACCCTAAAAATGAATATGACGCAAATTTATAAACAACTAGCTTCCGCCCGCGACTTCGTCTGCGTAGACCCGGGATAAAAACTATCCTATATTTTAATCCAGGCTATAAACTATCTTCGTGCAAAAATTCATCCAAATCGGTTGAGCTGTTTAAGCGTGATTGAGTAACAAACATCCAAACATCTAAACATTCGTATTTATAATATTATATAGAGAGGAATCAATTATTTAGGCGGACAGGCCGCGGGCGCGTTGGGTGCGACGGGCCGGCTCGCCCGTCGGCGGCGGCAAACAAAATACCAATTTGTTTTTGCCATTGCCAAATATTTTCAAAGCTTTATCTCTTTAGGAATAACGTCCAAATTCGAACTATTCGAATTTGCAAGAACAGCGGACGGCGGCGGCGAACAAAATATCAATTTGTCTTTGCCGTTGGTAAATATTCTTCAAAGCTTTATCTATTTAGGAATAACGCCCAAATTCGAACTATTCGAATGTTCTCAATAGCAAAACGGTGAAGGACGCGTTGGTTAAAATTACAAATTTATTTGCAGAATATGCTATTGCAAAAAGTGTTTAACGGCTTTATAGTCTTACGAATAGCGTTCAGTTTTGAATGAAGTCGAATCGGCTATCAGCAAAATATAAAAGTTTGTGACCTCCTTCACATCTGACGTCACAAAAATCTGTCGCGTATTTAACAATTTTTCTCCATCCCAAAAAGTACTCGGCGCCGCTAAAGAAGTTTTCACTTCAATAAAATGATATTCCTACTTTCCGAAGGGTTCGAAAGATGTGGCCCGTATAGTAATAATTAGGTAATACGTGAGTTTAACCGTTATTGTTAGGGAAATTGACTTGACTCACGAAAGTTTACATTCAACATCTATTCCTCCTATTTGATAATGTTGGAGACATAGAAAAAGCCTAACTTGACTTAATTTACTTAGGTAAGTGCATATAATCTTGTAAACCGTTCTTGTCCTAATGTACTTAGGTTTGGCATGTATCAAACTGGGTGGGTATTTTTAGGTATCTAATACACGTCTCACATCCTTGACTTGACTATCAGGAAAAGGACGTAGTAATATTAGATCCATGTGATGAGATGTGTAACACTGTGCAGGCGCCGACGGAGGCGCGCGACGCGGCGTGCGCGCGCGCCACGGACGGCGGCGCCGGCGTCTGCGTGTACCTCACGCGCTGCGACGCCGCGCGCTCCATCACGCAGGAACTCTACACGGCCGTCTACTGCACAGTCCAAGGGTAACTTCACTTCTGTCATATTTTTCTAATCACTAATGGTCGGTTCCAATAATCAATCCACCGATAGTTTTCCTTACGAACAGTTACGTTTTGACACATTTTCTACGAGTAATCTGTCGAAATGTAACTGCCGGTAAGGAAAACTATCGGTGGATTGATTATTGGAACCGGCCATTCAATAATCAGTTACTCTCTTATCTATCTTTCGTCTTTCCCAAAGGTGGTGTAACGCAGTGGCTCTAAACCCACGGTTTGACAATTGTGTGCGAAAGATTAAAAAAAAACCTTAAGTAGGGTCATTTCCTCGGTTAGCGACCACCTAATTTCATGTGCCGGTTGGCGACTACTTAGCTGAGTTGGTGAACTGAAAGGTTATTTTATTTTCTCGGTTTTTTAGTAGATTTATATTCTAAAACAACAAAAAAAAAGACCGGGTTGCACTCCGGGAGTGCCGGCACAAGTGAAAACTCAATAACATTGTAACAGTTTTTCGATCAGGTCACGTGACATCTTACGGTGTCACCCTAAAAATGAATTTGACGCAAATTTATAAACAATTATCAATTATTTAGGCGGACGGGCCGCGGGCGCGTTGGGTGCGACGGGCCGCCGGCTCGCCCGTCGGCGCGCCGACGGGCGGCGGCAAACACAATACCAATTTGTTTTTGCCATTGCCAAATATTTTTCAAAGCTTTATCTCTTTAGGAATAACGCCCAAATTCGAACTATTCGAATGTTCTCAATAGCAAAACGGTGAAGGACGCGTTGGTTAAAATTACAAATTTATTTGTAGAATATGCTATTGCAAAGTGTTTAACGGCTTTATACTCTTACGAATGGCGTTCAGTTTTGAATGAAGTCGAATCGGCTAGCAGCAAAAAGTGACCCCCTTCACATCTGACATCACAAAACTCTGTCGCGTATTTAACAATTTTTCCCCGTCCCAAAAGTGCTCAGCGCCGCTAAAGAAGTTTTCACTTCAAAAATCATGTACAAATAATTGTCTCAATAGGGTCTGTAGAATTGATGTTATCTTCAATAGAAAAAACCTTCTCCTCCAGGTGGTCGCTAACCGAAGGTGGTCGCGTAACCAGCGTAATGACCCTATAGATTCTAAATTCTGTATTAAAGCTCTTCTTGGATCTTTTTTCAGTTATGCAGGCGTGTGCTGCCCCAGCGCGCCCGGAGCGACGCGCGTCCCCGCAGCAGCGCCGGCGCCGGCTTCGCCGTAACCGCGCAGAGCACCCGCCTACTTACTGCCAGGATTACGACCAATCTTGTTCGAAAACGTACTAAACTGAATCATAATGTTGTGAAAATGTGATTGTTATGTTTAAGTGGTAGGATATCATAATAGTTCATAGGAATGATATTGACTAAGTAGGAAGTGACATCGGTGCTTATTCGAATATAATTATGTACCTATATATATTATAATAATTCAATTAATTGACATGAGAAAACCAATCAAATCGCTGTAATTTTCATTTGGTATATAGGTATAAGTACTTGCTTCGAAATAAACGTCTTATCTTGATTGTTTTTATTTTTTACAAGCTTTATATTAACTTGACCTGTTCATATGTATGTAATTACAAGCTTTATATATATCAATGAACTGACCACTTGTATGGAAAAAATGACAATTTTGGTAATAATTTATAATAGCTTATTTTTTCTTTGTAAAGGATATATTATCAATTAAATATTTACCCAGTGACAGAATCCGTCAAAATTTCAGACATCAAAAAAATCATAAATTAACTAGCTTTTAAAAAGTCGGAAAAAATATTAATACTTAAATATGTTTGTCTTAATTTTGGTTCATTTACATTTGCTATAGTATTCAAGATAAATCATACAAAAAAAGACAATGCATGCTTCATTTAAATCTACATAATTACTTCCTGGTGGAAAGTTTGTCGGATTCTTCAATAAAGCATCTTAGGTTCTTGGTTGCGAACATGTTAACCGATGTAACCCCGTTGAGTTTGGGCTCGTTAGAATCGTCTCAATGAGTAGTTGATGAAGGTATACAGAAAAGTACCTACATTGTGTTTCTAGTTGCGTGACACTTATGTTACAATAGTAGATTTGATTGAGATTGGCTTCCACCTCCTCGTATTAACTAATATAATACGCAAAATACGGAAGAACTCGCTCCTATTCACAGGTTTGTACAGAAAACGCTAGCAATATTTTCAAGAAAATGTGCTGCTTGCAAAAAAACATTTTTCACGCCACTGCTCGCAAATGTGGCAAAAGATGGTTAGAATTCAGGCTTCAAAGCTAGGGTTAGTTGGACGTCGCACGAACAGGCCATCTATGAGTTCAAACTGTCCAACAATGTTTTTGTAGTCCAGTTTGAACAGCGATTCGAACAATCACAGCTCGTCTCCTTCGAGGTCCTCACCTGCGGCTCGGAACTCGAACACACTCGTCCATCTATTGCCTACTTTCTAGCCTTTATAACAATGTACTATAGTAGAAAAAACGGCACTAAAAGAAAGTTATGTTGTCAACATTTCCGCTATCACGATCGGTAAGCACAAGATTAGCCTATTCGTTATTTTGTACATTCATAAAGACATAAACGATACGTAAAATTGATCCATATGAGTCTGAATCGAAAAAGTAATGATGTCCATCGTCATTATCGATAATCACGAGCACACTTCTACCCCGTTTCCGTAATCGAATACTACGACACCCACGGGAAGAAACTTGATTGTGAGTGGCTATTCAAATCCGACACCACACACCACCAGACTTGTAATAATTTAAAATAATTGAATAATGTAATTGGGTAGGTACTTATTGTATACCTATTGTATAAACATACTATATTTTACGGTAATTATTAGTAAACACTTTAAGTAGGTACTATGAATAAATGTATATACTATTATTTTATTGTTTCATTCAGTTTTTCAAAACATGAATAGGTTACACAGGGTCAACTCGTCTAAAAATATGCTGAGCTAACATGCAGCTAGTCTTATAGTGGCACTACACTTGGCGGTATTTGCCCAAATATTCGTGCTGCATCTTTTTTCTTCCTACGGCAAATGAAAGCGAGGCAACGACGGAACGCGAACACGCATTCCCAAGTGTAGTGCGACCATTATGCGCCAACGTTTGGCGTACTTTGCATTCACAAATGCGTGCGTGAGAATGGATTGTTTGGAATGGAGCGGAGACTCCCTTAGGTTTGTAGAAGCTTACCGCGTTTGTGCCGGCTGTACACATTGGCCCAACGTTGGCGCGTGAGCAGGATGCAGCTATGCGTTAGTGTAAGGCCTGAGTGGACGCCCCGCTCAGAGCGGGGCGTCGAGCGTCCATGTAAAATGCATTTGTTTTATATGGACGCTGCACGCTCCGCTCTGAGCGGGGCGTCCACTCAGGCCTTACACTTAGAGAAAGGGGGCTATAATTCGATCTCATTAGTTTACATAGCTGCATCCTGCTCACGCGCCAACGTTGGGCCAATGTGTACAGCCGGCATTTGCCCTGCCAATGCTAGGGAGCACGAGCAGCAGCGACAGCGACAGTCATGTTTACCATACTTTTTAGCCACAGTGCAAACAGATGTACACTGGGTACCCTTATGAGTTAACGGGCTGGTTTAATTAGTTAAGAGCGTTATATCTAACCAGTCGAGTTAGGTGTAGAACATCAGATTCATACCCCAAATGTTAATAACTGGGGTTTGAATCACATGTTCATGTGAAATCTTTTTCTTTGTGCAGTGGACCCCCGATATCGATAACCTTTTAGTACTAAATCCCTATCAACCGTATCGTCGTCTTCGTTATGTTGGTACGACTTTCTGCCGAGTTAGACGTTTATTTTTAATTGTAATTGTATTGTGGCAAAATAGCTAAATCATCAATGAGTTATCATATCTAAATCAAATGACAATGTCACTGTCATACAAAACTTTGTTCGAAGTCCCGTCTCTTAGAACGTAGTGGTTATATTCTCTTTGGGTATACGTATACGTTGCGTGTGACGCCTTGACGACATGACAAGTCTTGACAGTCAGCGAGAAGGAGAAAGTACGGAAGTAAGTGATAGCATGTGTCCACCGTTGGTCCGCCATGATTAAGATAACTTGTGTTGTCAGATTTGATGCTGAATTTGAGCAAATGGATGTCATTCTCCTTTTTGTTCCTATTTGCGTGTCACTGATACGGCGTGAAAAGGGGTGCCCGCTTCATAACCATCCGGCTTCGCTACGCTCGCTCGGCCGTCTATAGTACTCGGCTGCCAGCCCCTTACTTCCCGCCCTCTGTAGTAATGTACTATTTAATGATTATATTTTAATCCTGCTGCTTTTTTACTAATATTATTACACCTCCCATGAATCCAACGACTAAAAGTCAGTTGAAAAAACAGCGGCAGTACAACGACATCCTTAGCTCAAATTACAGGTAGAAAAAAAATGAAAATGTCAATTTGACAATGCAAGCTTACATCAATCAAACAAAATACGACATACCGTATTGATCCGATCTCTGCAAGTTTTTGGTTCTTATTTTAAATAACTTTTTGTAGAATCCCTTGTTGTATTAACAAAAGGTATGGTAAATTTGTTGGATACTTTGATGATTAATACGGTGACGGACGGAGCTATGAATTTCTTGCGCCATATCGTAAGTTGC
Organism: Epinotia ramella; assembly: GCA_947578815.1. Taxonomy (NCBI): domain Eukaryota; kingdom Metazoa; phylum Arthropoda; class Insecta; order Lepidoptera; family Tortricidae; genus Epinotia; species Epinotia ramella. Next base: position 38,809,873 of record OX388200.1, read on the forward strand.
CAATCCATTCATTGTTGAATGATCAGGCAAAATATGTAATCTAATCGAACCAGTTTGACGTAAATGCTAATGCCAATTTATGCTAAATTTACGCAGTTCTTGAGATTAACCTTAATATTTGCTTTTGGCAAAGGACTCCATGAGGCTGCCACTTCTCCGTTAACTAACTGACTGAACTTAAGTTTCTGCAAATTGTGTTTGCAGGGCGTGTTCAAATCGAAGTTGGTTGAGGCACCGCCAGTGACTATCATTGTAAAAATGCCTCTCTGGGAGTTGGCGCAAGAGGCCGGGCCGTTCATAAGGCTGGCGGGTCTGAGTGGGGCTACCGCTGTGGTGTTGGGTGCCATGGGGGCCCATCGCACTTTCCCTGAAACTGATACCAAGGAAGATCTCAGGAAAATTTTTGATACAGCCAACCGGTTCCACTTCCTACACACTTTGGCCCTTATGACAGTGCCACTGTGCAGGAGACCTTATGTTGTAAGTTGCCATTCAGTACTACGGTGTTTTAATAATCAGTACTGAGCCATGAATATATGGTATTAATAATAGTTTTGATGATTATTACATTATTACAGGCTGGAGCATTCTTCATGGCAGGGATGGGTCTATTCTGTGGAACATGCTACTACCATGCATTCACTGGAGACCGCAGTTTTCGTCGACTTACACCAATTGGGGGTTCTTGTCTTATTCTGGGCTGGATAGCAATGGTGTTTTAAGATAAAATGATGTGTCCATGTATTCAGTATATCATATATACTTCATTATGTATCACTTCATCTATGTTAGTGTTGATTATAGATGTTAAGTCATGGTTGTGGGACTTTTTAGTGAGGTGTTAGAATGTTTTGTGGGGGGGATCCCTTGACATTACCTCTAGATCTAAGTAAATCATCATTTTGTCACAGACATGAAGCCATTTTCTTGGTTAACTTGACCTGACTTGTGTAGTCAACAAATTTCTTTCTCCATTACTGATAATGAAATACTATAGACATGTATATTAAACATTACTGTAGTAATTTCGATATTTTGTAGATTAATAAGGGTGCTTTTTGTTGTATTAAACTACTTACCACATTGGTCTAGGTCAATTTTAAGTATACCTTAACACAAATTATATGTATCTGAATAAATAATGCCCATTACCTTAAATACACAATTTGCCTCATGCTCTGCCACAGTGTTAATTAAAAACAATTTAAATTTACATAATGAAACTACCTGATTGTGACAGATGGTCAAACATCAAACAAACATTAGTTCGGTGTTCTTCCTGAAATACTATTTTTTTCATTTGGGAATATACCAAATATCCTTAATCTTTACATTATCTGCAGTAATTTATTAGTATCCATATATGGTCTGGTGTAGTAAGGCAAAGGCTGGGAAGAGGTTAGTATGATAAAATTGATGAAAGAGTTCTTTTTGGAATAAGTGCAGCAAACTTAACAAGGAGACAGTATTAAATAACATGTCTATGAATTCTGTAACTGCACACACCCTTATTTTTTATCAAATAGTAATAATAAAGTAGAAACAGGTTTCAATTATATTGATAATTGTGTACATGAAAAGTGTTTTTATTTTCTCACTATCTGGCCATGATTTATACACTTGCGGTCAAAGAAACCGGGTCAGTGACGAAAACCTCAATATTTTGTAAACCGTTGGTCGTATCTGCATGAAACTAACTCTGTTTTATAGAGAATTTAATATCCTTCTAAATCCAACCTTCAATGTTCTACGTAGTAACTGGAAAAAGGTTTAATTGAAAAAAAAAAACCAATTAGGTACTTATTTGAAATTGCGTTCGTCTTACTTTTGCTTGTTTTTAAGCAATTGTTTTCAATCTGTCAAAGAACTATGATAAAAGGCTGTCATTGTTTTATTTTGTGGTCATTCTTGAATGTCTATAATGCCGCTAACACGAGATGAATGTACTCGTATCATCACTATGTTAGAAGAAGGAAGAAGTCAGAGGTATACAGCGAGAAGAACAGGTGTGTCACTTTCTACAGTGCAGCGAGTCCTCCAACGTTACCTACAAACTGGGCAGAACCTTAGAAGGCCAGGAACTGGCAAAACAAGATGTACTACAGCTAGAGAAGATCGATTTATTGTTACAACCATGCTCCGAAATCGGCACCTCACAGCAGTTGAAGTGAAAAATCAGCTTTTAGAGACCCGAAGGGACGGCATCAGCGAGCGGACTGTCAGGCGGCGGCTCAAAGAAGCAAATTTGACCCCACATAGGCCGGCCAATGGCCCAAAACTTGAAAGAATACATCGAACAGCAAGACGACTTTATGCCCGCGATCACAGATACTGGGGTGACGAAGATTGGGCAAGAATTTTGTTTTCCGATTAATCCAGATTTATGCTCTATGCAAATGACGGGCGGCAAAGAGTTTACAGACGGCCTGGTGAACGTTTTATTCCAGCATGTTTTGAGGAAAAAGTGGCGTTCGGCGGTGGGTCAGTCATGGTTTGGGCTGGAATCTCTTCAGAGAGTCGCTCGGAGTTAGTTTTAATAGAAAATGGATCATTAACGAGTGCAAGATATGTAGAAGAGATTCTTAATGAGCATGTCGGCCCATACTTAATTAATATGGGTGGAAATTCTATGTTTATGCATGACAACGCCAGGCCACACACAGCTCAAATTGTCAGAGATTATTTTTTGGAGGTTGGTATCAACTGTATGAACTGGCCCTCGAGGAGTCCGGACTTAAATCCGATTGAGCATGTATGGGACGAGCTTGGGAGGCGTGTAAGAGCTCGAAACCCCGCCCCAGCTACACTTAGAGACCTGAAACAGGCGTTAGTGGAAGAATGGGACAATATCCCGCAAGAACGCATAAAGAACTTAATAAACAGCATGCCGAATCGTCTAGAAGCTGTAAGAAGAGCCCGAGGAGGCAATACGAAGTATTAATTTTTATTTTTTGTGTTGTATGTGAAGTACCTACTGCTTATTTTTGTACGTAAAATTGGTTGATTTTTTGTTTCCTATGTAATTTTATTAAACAAAAGAATTACGATTCCACCATTTGATGTTATTTAATTCAGTATAAAATTATCTACAATATGCAGTTTAATTCATGTCCCTAGCTTTATTATTTTAGGAGATATTACAGATTTTCGTACTGACCCGGTTTCTTTGACCGCGAGTGTAGATTGAAGATGACTTATTGGTAACCAGCTGCATTTTGGTGTTCCACGTTTGCTACTGAACCACTTCTTAAAACTCCCTACTCCTCTGCTTGCGTCTCAATATATAGCCGTTATACATCCCTTTATATATATATAGCTTGTTAGAGAGAGTGAAAACTGACTAAAGTAAAATTTTAATCCTTTTTGGAGAAAAACAAAATAAATTATATTGGTTGGTCCATCCACATCCCTATTAAAGTTCGTATGAAGGAAGCATAGAGGGTGCTGACAAGACCCCTATGAAAATCTACTTATCGTCTTAGATGAGAAAACCAAAAAATACATTACCAGCTTGCTTGTAGGGAATGCAATAACCGGTTAAAAATGTAGCCGTAACCGGTTAAAAAAAATCCTAAATAAATATGAAGTAAAGACGAAATAATCGGTTATAATAATAATAATACTTAAAAAAAAACTATAAACTATAAACTTCACCCCACTCTCCTTGGCAAACGAGAACTGGCGCAGATTTAAGTAATGAGCGCCGAGGACCGCAAGGCGGTGTGGAGGAGCAAGGAGCTTCACGGGCGGTTCTACAAGGCCCTCACAGGGCCCGATGTAGATCTGCTCGCGTCGGTGAACTGGCTACGTTTCGGGGAAACCGAAGGTTTTGTCTGTGCAATTGCGGACGAAGTTATCATGACGAACAATTACCGGAGGTATATCCTGAAGGACGGTACGGTCGACATTTGTCGGGTATGCCGCCGTCCCGGGGAGTCACTCAGGCATATTATCTCCGGTTGTAGTCATCTTGCTAACGGCGAGTACTTGCACAGACATAACCTTGTAGCCAGAATTATTCACCAGCAACTTGCTCTGCTATACGGTCTTGTGGTCTCCGAAGTGCCTTACTATAAGTACACACCTGCGCCAGTTCTTGAAAATGGTCGTGCCACGCTCTATTGGGATCGATCTGTCATCACGGACAGGACTATTCTTGCCAATAGGCCTGATATCGTGCTGACAGATCGATCGAAACGCCAGGCAGTGCTCGTTGACATCACCATCCCCCATGACGAGAACCTCTTGAAGGCCGAAAAGGACAAAACCAGCAAGTACCTAGACCTGGCTCACGAGGTAACCGCCATGTGGGATGTTGATTCGACGATCATCGTCCCGATAGTCGTTTCGGCGAACGGCTTAATAGCGAAGAGTCTCGACCATCACCTCAAGAGACTCTCGCTAGATGGCTGGATCAAGGGTCAGATACAGAAGGCAGTACTCCTGGATACCTACTGCGCGGATAGTCAGGAGGTTCCTGTCTCTGTCGCCCTGACCGCCGGCAGCTTAGGCCCCGCCTCGCTGGCGGCGGTACGAGTACCCTAGATTAGGTTTTTATAATGATTTATGTTTTGTATGTATAGTTTTATATTTTACTTTTTATATATGTATTGTAAAAACCTACTCTAAGAAGAAAATTGAATAAAGGAGATAATACTAAATATATCTATTATATTTGTTTTAAAATTGGGACCCCATGGTCCTGAGATATGGAAAAAACATACATAATACTAAAATGCTTGTGTTCTACCTACTTATTTTCCTACTCGCTAAGACACTTTTGTATATTTCCACCAGGTCTGTGTATATATATATTTGTAACTGCTGACCTCTATCTTTTTAAGTATGTCTGTATGTGTTCTGAACAATCCAAACTAATATTATAAATGCGAAAGTGTGTCTGTCTGTCTGTCTGTTACCTCTTCACGCTTAAACCGCTGAACCGATTGCGATGAAATTTGGTATGGAGATAGTTTGAATCCCGGGAAAGGACATAGAATAGTTTTAATCCTGGAAATCACCCCCTAAAGGGATGAAATGGGGGGTTGAAGTTTGTATGGAGCTGCGATATACACGATTTCCACGCGGACGGAGTCGCGGGCAGAAGCTAGTAAATAAATAAATACTACCGGTTTATTAGGTTTCGGTTAAAACCGGTTGCATTCACTGCCAGCCTGCAAACACTAAGACATTGGTGGGAGTTCCTTGAACAATAGTACATTACTACAGAGGCCGGGAAGTAAGGGGTGGCCGGCCAAGTACATATAGACGGCCGAGCGTAGCGAGGTCGAATAGTTATGAAGCTGGCAACCCCTTTTCACGCCGAGGTATGTATAGTGATGAAATAAATAAAAAACCTCCCAAGAAATCAAACTTTAATTTTCATGGCTGAACGCCGTGATCCTGTGCCACAAATTGTGGAAAGCAAATTAAATAAACCCGGCCGAGTGCGAGTCGGATTCGCGCACGAAGGGTTCCGTACCATTATCTATAAAAACAGTAAAAAAAAAGAAAAGGTTTGTTGTATGGGAGCCCCCCTTAAATATTTATTTTGTTTTTAGTATTTGTTGTTATAGCGGCAACAGAAATACATAATTTGTGAAAATTTCAACTGTAGCTAACGCGGTTCTTAAGATACAGCCTGAAAAAAAAAAACGTTTGTTGTATGGGAGCCCCCCTTAAATATTTATTTTGTTTTTAGTATTTGTTGTTATAGCGGCAACAGAAATACATAATCTGTGAAAATGTCAATTGTCTAGCTATCGCGGTTCTTGAGATACAGCCTGGCGACAGACAAAACGGCAACAAAAACAGTACGTTTGTTGTATGGGAGCCCCCCTTAAATATTTATTTTATTTTGTTTTTAGTATTTGTTGTTATAGCGGCAACAGAAATACATCATCTGTGAAAATTTCAACTGTCTAGCTATCGCGGTTCTTCAGATACAGCCTGGTGACAGACAGACAGACGAACAGCGAAGTCTTAGTAATAGGGTCCCGTTTTTACCCTTTGGCTACGGAACCCTAAAAAGACCATCTTGCAGGCCTAGGCCTCCAATTTTGTATGAAATGCCATTACGTGTCTCTCGTCAATCTCTCGTCTCGCTGCGCCCGAAACGCGACACTTCAAAGCCCATTATGAAGAACACAACGTCAATATTTCATTGCATGTTTGAGAAAATATAGTTGAACTCCCTGGGCGTAGACCTAGACATTAATCTGTACATTTCCGAGCTACCCTTTCATTTTATATATATTTTGAGAGACAGAAAACGTCTGATTACGATTTGATAAGTGTTATTTAAAAATCGACATATTAGGCACGAGTTCTCCAATATCTACACAGATAACCTTGAAAAATATCTACGAGTACATGCGTGGGTCTCAAATCGGGCGTAAGTAATCCCTATCTGTTAAACAAGATGCGTTATATCGACCATATTACCTACTGCCTGTCAAACATATATACGAGTACCTATTGTCAAAAATATATACGTGCCAGAGTCCAGAGTAACTAACAACATAGAGCACTCGTCAGTCTTCCACCCCTTACCTACTTGCTCGTAAGAGACAAATGCCTGAATTATACAGAGACTGCGTAAGGCGCAGGGGCAGCAAGCCCAGCCATCCATTGATGCCGCTTCAAACTATTGTAGACCTTAATACAAAGGAATTGTCTCAGGCGCCATTCATAATATAGGCTTATTGGAACGGTCAATATTACTGTGTAACTAACTATCTTTAGAACCACTCTCTGAGACAGACTCACTAGAACAGCTCTTCATGTGTATAAGGTCGTTTATCTCTCCTATCAAACTACTAATTCAGTAGGTCGTGAGATAACGTTTATGGCGCGCCGTGCTTGTACACTCTGTAGCCAGCCGTATGTCTGGACAGGGCGTTCGTCGTAAACGACCCGCGCCCATGCGCGTATAGTCTGCCAGGGTCTGACTTCAAGGTACACTCGGCGCTCCTGTGGAACTGCCGGCGCCCCAAACGTTCTGTAGTCGGCCTAAGCCCGACATCAATGTGATGCTGGGGCGCCTAGTCGCCCCATTCATTCTATCGGTCGATGGTTGTATTTTTTTTATTTAATATTTTACCAAAGCGCCTACAATGTTAGGACTTAAAAATAACAAAAATATGACAGTTATACCTATACATTACACAAAGAAATAAAAAGTAGCACTAACTTAATGTATTGCACAAAGCACTTATTTTAGTAAGCAGGCTCTGCCAACTGTCTGCAAACACGTCGGCATCCTGCTAACAGCTCATTGAGCAGTGCCGACGCACAAACGCCAGCCGCGTTACTCGCGCGACGCGTGCGCGGCGAACAGCGGGCGGCGGCGGCGCCCCGCGCGTCCGTACTGCTCTGGGACGAATGGCTTCCAATGCCACTGGATTGTTAATTTGCCCCCTGAGTAGAAGACAGCAGTAGTGGACTGCGAGGTGCAGTTTTCGTCTGAAATGGATTTATGGCGCTTCTTCGCGGCCGAAAGCCCACATTCAAGGATTACTAGGCACGCCAAACCAGGCGCTCCACTTCTGTCGGTCGGAGCCAGTCAGAGGTGACATTTTTCGTACCACGCCTACAGCGGCGCTAGAAGTCCTACTGGACCTACCGCCACTTCACTTGGTGATTATGGGCCGGCGCTCACTGCCGGCACGGCACGGCGTGGATTTTATTACTAATCAAGTCATTTTGAATCTTATTTCAATGAGTTTAAAATTCATGTTACTTTATTTCGATACGACGTGCCGCGGGATGCTGCAGCATGACGCGACGCGCCGCGCAGTACAACCTGCCGTGCCATGCCGTGCCGTGCCGGCAGTGAGCGCCGGCCCTAAGTCAGACGCGCGCAAATCGCTCTACCGGCTAAGAACTCTTGGGCTGTGGAGCGACAGCAAGCCAAAGACTAAGCACAGAACATGGAGACTGACAGCTTCTTAGACAGAATAACAAACATGGGAAGCGACAAAATGCTACCCAAGTTTGTATTCCATAGGAACTACACAACAAAAGTTCCATCCAGGGCTGAATGAGCCGAAGGTCTAGAACCACCGAGGTCTGGTATCGAAGACAGTATATGGTCCGTCTGATCAAAAACGGGATCCGGTACGGGAGCAGGCATTTATGCGAATGACTACAGTAGTGGGTAGTTTGGCAACTGTCCTCCAGGCGGAGACATACGCCATAATTGCCTGTGCACAGGAGAATATAGACAGGCAAACCAGAGGGCAGACCATCTATATACTCAGCGAAAGTCAAGCGGCCCTTAAAGCGCTCACGGCGCCGAAAGTGGATTCTAGACTAGTCTATAATGGCGTCCAGGCACTGAACAAGCTTGGAAAGCACAATAAGGTGCAACTAGTTTGGATACCAGGGCACGAGGCCTTCATCGGCAACGAAAGAGCGGATGAGCTTGCAAGAGGGGCAGTCTACAAATCACTTTGTAGGTCCAGAACCATTTGTGGGACCTCTCGCAGGGAACCATAATTTCTGCCTACGCCAAAACCAAACACCAACATGAGTGGAGGAATGAGGCGGGCTTAAGGCATTCTAAGCTCTTCATAGAAGGAGTGGACTCGGGCTGGACTAACAAACTCTGGCAATCCAGTAGGAAGCAACTCAGAATCATATCTGGGGCGTTCACAGGTCACTTTGGGTCAAGGATCTCTTGGCCAAGATGGGACTATCGGACAGTTTAGACTGTAGAATGTGTGGCGAGGAGGATTAAACTATGGAACACTTATTGTGTGAATGTCATGCCCTTGCCAGACAAAGAATGAATTACTTTGGTAACGGCTATCCGCAACCAAAGGAATTCAAGGTGTTCCCGCTAAGCTGCATCATCAGTTTCGTGGAAATGATGGAGCGAGCTTGGAAGTAGACATAAAGGAGAGGGCAAATGCACAAAAGATCCAATTGGGTCGAAGTGTATCCGAAAGGGCACTCATCTAGATAAGATAAGATAACATCATAAAAAAAGTCTGCAAAAAATCAGAACTACCGGGTATGACGCAAAGTACCCCGTACTTTCAGCCGACAAGGTTACATTAACCGTGTACTCAAAGGTCCATCACACCGTCCCAGAGATAATTAAAACACCGGTTGAGTCAATATGTTTACATGCTTTTATTGAAACCATTACATATTACAATTTTGCACTTTTACTCTTTAATGAAACTTAAATGATAATGAAAACATGCACCGTTTGGTAATAAATGCTATTTTAACTCTGATGAAGGATGATTTCAGGGGTCCTTCGAACATAAGGGAGCTTATTATATTAATTATATAACTATGATATAACAGTGCGGCGGTGCAGGCAACTCTCCTGCGAGAGGATGGCGGGGCTGCTACGCGCCGCACAGCATCACGTCACACACTTCATATAGTTAGGTACTACTATATCGAGAGTCGTTACTCTCCCTTCAGTGTTGATAAACAAATATACAAAGCTATCACATTACAATAACACAGAATATAACATAATTATATTAATTGTAAAAAAAGAATTCAAAGAAAATAAACAAAATGATAATAAATGACCGCACAGCACTTTCAGTGTCTGTAACGAAAGGTAAATATAAACCACTCTGATTGCACAAGAATTGGATGCCCCTAAAACGGATTGCACGCGACGCTAACATCGTACCACACTAGTGGCATCACTGCCGCGGGCCGGGCGTCGGGGTGAACGGGTGGCGGCTTCGCTGGTGTCGTGCCAGATCACAGGCCATCGAGAGCAGAGGCGAAGGTTTAGGACAAGTGGAAGGAGTGCTGGCCCTCGGAGGCGGCCAGGCGCAGCTTGGCCCGCATCACCTCGGCGTTGCTGTAGTCCGGTAGCTTGAGGTAGTTGACGCACGTCATCACGGACGGCAGGTACTCGTCCGGGTCCAGCGACGACTCCAGCGACTTGCGCACCACCGTCAGCGGCGGATTCAGGGCTTTGAAACCTGCGGAGATACACGCATGAGTTACAAACTGTTCCATTCGACAATTCATTCGAAGTGGTTGCGATAGAGCAGCGAGGTTACCTCCAGTGGGCAAGCGGGGGCTGCCAGTAACAAACTGCAGGAAGAGCCGCTGCTCTTCGCGGTTGTAGGAGGCAAGGATGTCGATGAGCATGCGGATGGCGCGAGACTCAGCCGTGTATCCGTGATCGGGCCGGATGCACTCCGCCAGCATGCGTGGCTCCCACCGCTGTTCGCGACCGCCTGTCACAAAAACACCACCATCTCATTAATCACTCATTAAAACACATAAAAGAACATTCGTAGTCTTGAAACGCTGCGTTTAGCCTTAATATACAAGTTAATGTAAATACTTTATTGTACACAAGACACAGGTAAAAATACAGACAAAAAAAAGTTAAATCGGTAAAAAGGCGAACTTTATCCCTGTAAGGGATCTCTTCCAGTTAACCTTTGAGCAATTGAGTTGAGAATTGAGATCAGGAACAAAAATATAGACAAACTAACACGTGTACAGACGTTTTTACCTTGAAAGTAATCTTAATACATATATACGAGTATACTACAACATGCAAGTACAACTAAAAATAAATAGTATACACATACTTTAACTATATATATATTTATATATATATATACATATATACAAATAAACATCTTTACACAATATCCTATTAAATCACAAGTCGTTGGAGAGCCACAACTTTTTCAACTTTTCTTTGAGTGATGTCACAGACTGGGACTGTCTAAAGGACAACGGCAAGCCATTCCACAACTTCACAGCGCGCACCGTGAAAGACTTATAAGCGCGCGTCTTCTTAGACGGTAATGCAAGGGTGAGGTTAGCGTTAGAACGCAAGCGGTGATTACTGCCATCAGCCATATAAGTGAATCGTTCAGACAAATAATGTGGAGAAGCAGGATTGAAGAGTACGTTAAAAAGCAAGGAGAGGATGTGCACGTCTCTGCGCCGACGGATCGGTAACCAGCCGAGCTGAGAACGAGATTAGAGTGTATTTGCGCAGGCCAAAGATATATCTTACACAGACATTTTGTAATCGCTCAAGTTTTCCAAGCAGTTCCTCTTTGAGATCTAAAAATGCAATGTCACCATAGTCTAAAAGAGGAAGTAAAAGAGATTGGGCAAGGATCATCTTAGGGTGGAAAGGGAGAAAATTCTGCAAACGCCTTAGGGAGTGGACGGACGCAAACATCTTTTGACTTACCTCAGCAACATGGGGAGACCAAGAAAGCATCTGATCTATGGTGATACCCAGATTCCTGACGGTAGAGGCAAAAGGAATGACAGTCCCATCAAAAAGCACGTCTGGAATCACCCTCTCCGAGAGTATACTTATGTAGTAAGGACTACCAATGACAATTGCTTGCGATTTCTTAAACCGTAGTTGCACGCCCAACACCGTATAAATTCCAGATCACTATTAATTTGTTGAATTAGGGATGGAAACTCTTCAATACTAGCCGCTGCATAGATCTGTAGGTCATCTGCATACAGATGATAAGACGATCTAAGGGACTCGGTAATACCATTTATAAAGATTGAAAAAAGATGCGGCGAAAGCACCCCTCCCTGCGGGACACCAGCGGAAAGTTCGCACCATTCGGACATCTTGTCATCGATCCTAACGCGCTGGCGCCTGCCAAATAGGTAGTCACGAAACCATGACAAAGAACTTTGAGAAGCATTGAGTTTGTGGAGTATGCCAAGAAGTATATCAGAGTCCACTGTGGTGAAGGCACTACTAAAGTCAAGGAGGACTAGGACAGTGAGCTTTTTGCACTCAATATTATGGCGAATGTCATCGGTGACCTTAACCAAAGCGGTAACGGTGCTATGCCCGGGACGGAATCCGGATTGGAGAGTATTGAGCAAGGAATGCCTATTAAGGTGGGAAAGGACACGACGATTCACATAATGCTCAATGACTTTAGATAAAATTGACAAGATGGATATGGGACGATAATCGGAGAAATTAACAGGAATTGAGGTTTTGGGAAGCGGTATTACATGCGCATCCTTCCACGATGAAGGAAAAGTGTCAGAGGATAGGGAAAAGTTAATGATAACAGAGAGGATGGGAGCAATGAAATCCACCACGAGCATAAGCATATCCACGCCGAGGCTATCTTCACCGACGGCCTTCGTCTTGATAGACTTGAGGATGGCAAGTGTTTCTTGTGGTGAAATATCTACAAATTCAAAAGGAGGTACGTCGGGGTGTGTGGCATTCGAAAGAAAGGATAAGGTTGACTGTTTAATGGGAGGGCTAAGAGTAACCGGCGAGGCACTGAAATGGGTATTAATAGCGTCTAAATCAAGATTGCTAGAAGAGTTTTGTTGAGTTTTACCCACCCCAAGTGACTTTAAGAATTTCCACAACTTCGCAGGAGGACACTCCTCGATAGACTTATGGATATAGCAACGTCTCGCGTTCCTACAGACCTTATTACAGCGGTTACGTATTGACATATATTTCCGGTGGTTTACATCCGAGGGATCACGACAAAAGCTAACGCGCGCCCTGTCACGTCTCGCCATTAGTAACTTAATGTCCGATGTTAGCCACGGAGCAGGATAGTGCTTAACCCGCATTGGTTTTAACGGAGCATGCTTGTCGGAAATCGCAAGCAATATGTCATTGAAAGCCCCCCACCTTCTGATCAATATCTACAAGACTCTTAACTCGTTGCCAGTCAACACAAGAAATGTTAGCATAGAGCGCCTGTAGATCTACGTCCCTAAGATGACGCATGATTATTTTGTGTTTTCTCTTTGGTGGACGGATATTAAACGATGCGTAGACCAGGTCATGGTTTGAAAAACCGGCAGCGCTGAACTGCCATGGAAAGAAACTAAGTCTGGCGAAGATTATAACCCTTATTTATGCAAATAAATATATGATTGATTGATTGATTGATTGATGTTAAAATAATGTCTAAAAGTGAAGGAGGACCGTTATGTGGGAAATGAGTGGCTTTAAGCGGTAGAATATTTAGATTTAGAGAAGTTGAAAGAGATTGAAGTTTCGACGTACGATGGTCGTTCTTGAGCAAGCAGGTGTTAAAGTCGCCCATTATAATGCTATGGTCATACTGTGGGGTCAAATCAACAAGGGTGCTATAAAGGGACTCAAAATAATTTACATTAGAGGACGGGCTATAAAAAACACCAAGAAGAATTTTGGTATGGTGCAAAGCAATTTGCCAGCGCCGGTCCTATCGTTACGAATTTAGCAGTACCCTGGTAAAGGATAAAGTGTAGAAGGATGTGAAGGTTTAAGTCACGGTTAAATCTTACCTGATGAGCTTCCACAGAATACTTGCTCTAGCTCCTCTGGGTAGAATATTTTGAGATTACTTAACGGGAATACTGATTCGAATCCTTCTTTGAATGCTTCCAGTTGACGAATCACGCCTGTAATGTAAATATAATTGTGTTAAAAGATTACTTTTTGCTAACGGTAAACAATCATCAGCGAAATTACGCAAACAGTGCAAACAAAATGCAATATTGAAACCTACTATGTGTACCGACACGAACACTGTCTCTAAGGACGTGATAGTAAATGTATGAGAGCGTCAATACAGTTATTTGAAATGGTTTTACTCATTGAGTAAGGCACTAGTGATATCAGTTAAATGTTTATTATTGATGTGTGTAAAACGGTCATAGTGTAGGCAAACATGTTGAATAAATGTCTAATATTATCATTATTTATGTGTTATAGTTATGGAATAAAAGCCGGGTTACACTTATTGACTACACCCTGTTTGTCCTAGGGTTGATGCACGAAGAGAGATGAACACGAGGCCGTGTACGGACCGTGAGCCGAAGCAACAACAGGTACAGTACCTTCGAAGAGCAGCCAGTGCGCGACGAGCGTGATGTAGTTGTGCAGGTTGTGCGCGGTGACGGGCAGGTCGCGGCCCCCGCGCCGCAGCTCCGTGCAGCCGTCGCCCGGCAGGATGAAGTCCAGCCCCAGCTCCTCGATCGGGCATCCATCCAACTCTAAACCACTGATCTATAATAAACAAAACATTCAATTACTCATTGTCATTCGACTGCTAGTTACAGTTATGTTTCAATCTGTATCATGTTAATTATAGATAGGTATAGGATGAGTTACTAAGTGCTGTTTCTGTTCAGAGGTGTGCGCATCGTCCTCGTCGATGGTAGTGGCGCGCTCGGCCACGCGGCGCAGGCGGCACAGCGAGCGCCACAGCTCCGGCGCCACGTGCCGCACGTCGCTCAGGCTCAGCCACCGCTCCTCGCCCACCACCCAGCGGTACATCGACACCGACAGCGGGATATCCACCTGAACAATAAAACTCCACTCAGTATGCGGTCGTCGGGTACAGCTCATTATTTGTACACATGCTACCACAACTTACCATTCGTGAATCCATTACAGCTTTAGCCATAAATTTGCCCAGGAAGCGGAACTTGGCTTTGACGCGTGAGAGGTGCGAGGCGCGCGCGTTCCGGCCGATGGCCTGCGGGAAGAGGCCGCAAGGCCACGAGACGAAGGTGGCGTCGGGTGCGGGCGGCGGGATGGCAGTCTCCTTCTCGAGCTCCGAGGGCTCGGCGGAGCGCTCATCGTTGAGGCTGAGCGCTTCGCGCACCGACGACGCCAGGCGCGCCGCCACCTCCGCGGAGGACTGGTCGCTTACCATGGGCGGTTGGCTCTTCACTATTTCGCCGCCGAACGAAGTCGGCTTCTGCTTAAAGTTTTCACTACCGTGCCAGAGATCGAGATCGGCGCGCTGAAGCTCCTGAGAGACGAGCGCGTAAAATTCGAGGGTCGGACCGAGGCCGGTGCCGACTTCGTTTTCGTATTGAATTTCGAGGAGCGCTTTGGAGTGTGCGAACTCGTGCATGACGTGCTCGGCCTGGCGCAGCACGTTCTGCCGCTGCACGGTGCGCTTGCGGCGGTCCAGCCGCGGCGCCACGCGCTCCGCATCGGCGCCCGCGCCGCCCGCCGCCGTCGCGCCGCCGCGCTCGCCGCCCGCCTCGATGAGCCGCTGCAGCGCGCGGTCGCGGTCGAACGAGACCACGTAGAACAGTAGGTGGCGACACTCGAACGGAAATACGAATGGACTGAAAATTATTATAACAAGAGTGAAGTTAAACATATATTAACTGTCGGATGAGGCAATTAGACACTAAATGAAACACGATAGCAATCCATAAAATTGCATACAGTTTTATGCAAGTTATTACTTACCACGCATATGCAATCTTTTTCAACCAGGGTGGAAGATTTCCTGTCATTATAACTAATGGATCCTGTAGTTGTCTGTTGGCTTTGGCAGCAAGCTGAAAGAAAAACACAATATGTAATTGTTGAATATAATATATAGAATGAATACATATGAGCAGAATGTCGTTGGTGTACCTTGGCATTGATGAAGTCCGCGTTAGGTACGAGCGGGCGCTGGTCGGGCAGGCAGGCGGCGCGGTAGAGCGAGGGCCAGTGCCGCGACAGCGCGTGCAGCGCGCGCAGCAGCCCCAGCGCCGGCAGCGCCGCGTCCTTCACCTCGCGCTCGCCGCCGCTGCCGCCGCCTGCCAGCAGCGGCGACCGCAGGATCACCACCAGCGGCGACTCGCGGGGTGGCACTACTCCCTCTGCGTTATACCACAAATATCTCTTTACACGTTTGTAGCAGGGACTTATACCGGTATAGATAATAAGTGGGCACCCAAAGTGAATACTTGTATACGGTCTCTGTTCCGAAATAATTAGTTAAATTCGTATTATGTTACAGAAATCAAGCTAGAATATACTGAAGGTGTGTGTGCTGTTTAAGGTGTGGGACGAGTGAGTAGAATGAGCTGGTGAGACTGACCGTTCCACAGAATGTCGGGCTTGCGGCGGGCCGACAGCTTAGTAGGCTGACCCTTGCCCTTGCGCGACGCTGAGGTGTCGATCCGCGGGGGCTCGCTAGCCTCCACCGCGCGGTAGTATATCGTATGCGTTTGAACCCAGATCCCGGCATTTGCTGAAACAAAAACCAAGGGTTTGTTTTAAAAAGTGTTACTGGCGTGAAGAATTGATAGAGTAGTGAAGAGTGACATACCTAGCGGCGTCTCGGTGTCGGTGTCGGCATCGGTTTGCTCGCCGAACTGATAGAGTAGTGAAGAGTGACATACCTAGCGGCGTCTCGGTGTCGGTGTCGGCATCGGTTTGCCCGCCGAACTGATAGAGTAGTGAAGAGTGACATACCTAGCGGCGTCTCGGTGTCGGTGTCGGCATCGGTTTGCTCGCCGAACTGATAGAGTAGTGAAGAGTGACATACCTAGCGGCGTCTCGGTGTCGGTGTCGGCATCGGTTTGCTCCCCGAACTGATAGAGTAGTGAAGAGTGACATACCTAGCGGCGTCTCGGTGTCGATGTCGGCATCGGTTTGCTCGCCGAACTGATAGAGTAGTGAAGAGTGACATACCTAGCGGCGTCTCGGTGTCGGTGTCGGCATCGGTTTGCTCGCCGAACTGATAGAGTAGTGAAGAGTGACATACCTAGCGGCGTCTCGGTGTCGGTGTCGGCATCGGTTTGCCCGCCGAACTGATAGAGTAGTGAAGAGTGACATACCTAGCGGCGTCTCGGTGTCGGTGTCGGCATCGGTTTGCTCGCCGAACTGATAGAGTAGTGAAGAGTGACATACCTAGCGGCGTCTCGGTGTCGGTGTCGGCATCGGTTTGCTCCCCGAACTGATAGAGTAGTGAAGAGTGACATACCTAGCGGCGTCTCGGTGTCGGTGTCGGCATCGGTTTGCTCGCCGAACTGATAGAGTAGTGAAGAGTGACATACCTAGCGGCGTCTCGGTGTCGGTGTCGGCAGCGGTTTGCTCGCCGAACTGATAGAGTAGTGAAGAGTGACATACCTAGCGGCGTCTCGGTGTCGGTGTCGGCATCGGTTTGCTAGCCGAACTGATAGAGTAGTGAAGAGTGACATACCTAGCGGCGTCTCGGTGTCGGTGTCGGCATCGGTTTGCTCGCCGAACTGATAGAGTAGTGAAGAGTGACATACCTAGCGGCGTCTCGGTGTCGGTGTCGGCATCGGTTTGCTCGCCGAACTGATAGAGTAGTGAAGAGTGACATACCTAGCGGCGTCTCGGTGTCGGTGTCGGCATCGGTTTGCTAGCCGAACTGATAGAGTAGTGAAGAGTGACATACCTAGCGGCGTCTCGGTGTCGGTGTCGGCATCGGTTTGCTCGCCGAACTGATAGAGTAGTGAAGAGTGACATACCTAGCGGCGTCTCGGTGTCGGTGTCGGCATCGGTTTGCTCGCCGAACTGATAGAGTAGTGAAGAGTAACATACCTAGCGGCGTCTCGGTGTCGGTGTCGGCATCGGTTTGCTCGCCGAACTGATAGAGTAGTGAAGAGTGACATACCTAGCGGCGTCTCGGTGTCGGTGTCGGCGTCGGTTTGTTCGCCGAACTGGCGCACGGCCTGGTACACTGTCATGTTGTACGGCAGCACCATGTCGCCGATCATGAACTCCAGCTTATGTTCGGCGCTGCAACAAAACAATTGAGTATGATAAAACAAATCATAATCAGGTTAATAGCGTAAACCGATCTTATTACACTATGAACTCTAGGTAGTTGCTCATAAATGGAATTATACAACGATGTATTCACAAAATAAGTAACAAAATAGAAAATTGGTGCTAGTCACATCTCATAATATATGTTGTTAAAAAAACTGCCCCCTATCGGGATTAATATGGAAGATCGCGTTGGCTGGGAGGCAGCCACTGTGAACTAATCTAACCACGTCGGCTTTTGTATTGAACTTGGACTAGCACTTTGCAGAGGGCAAATGTATGCATGATGCAATTACGGTGCACCAAACCGCCTGTAAAAGGTGTTAAACTGAATGTAAGGAAAGTTTATCTTATCACGATTATATGGAATGACAGCTGCCCGCGCCATATTTAACGTTGACCGCTTTGTGCTCGCAGCTGGTGGTCGCAGTTGTGAGCGAGTGGTTGGGATTGCTTGGTTGGTACGTACTCGGTGGGCTGGTGGTGCGGCGGCGAGGCGAGCGAGTCCTCCACGTCGTCGTCGGAGCCGGCGTCGTCGTCCGACTGCGCGGCCGCCATCGACCCGTCGCGCGACCGCGCGCTCGCATACCCGCGCTGCGCCAGATATCTGTACGCAAATCAATATTTATGTGTACTAAATATAAATTTTAACTTACATCATTTCACTTATATACACACTGTATATACACACAATAAGGGGACACTTATTTCACCGACAAACGTTTCACCGAATGCATAGTTTCGCCGAATTTACGTTTCATCGAATTTCTGTTACTGAGAAACCGTTCACTTTTTAGGTACAGCTAAAACGTCATTTTGTAGAACCCATTACGATAGGTTAGGTTTGTTTTATAACATACCTGAAAAGTTTACTGATTCGGAAAAAAATGGTTTTCGATGAAATGGAAATTCTGCGAAACATACATTCGATAGAACAATTATCGGTAAAGTTTTAAGATTCTTACCTTTCTATCGCTTGAACTAATGCAAGGGGATCTATTCGCACTACACCGCCTTTCCATTGCTTTAGATTACTGCAACTTGGGTGGCGTTTGAGATCACACTGCAATCAAAAACATCCAATTAGAATTAGCCGACAAATTAAAAATCTTCTTTCATTTAAATTCAAGGTAGATCTAGAGAGATATTATAAATGCTAAAGTGTGTCTGTCTGTTCGTCTGTCTGTTACCACTTCACGCTTAAACCGCTGAACCGATTTGGATGAAATTTGGTATAGAGATAGTTTTGAGTCCTGGGGAAGGACAAATAATAGTTTTTATCCCGGAAAACATCCCCCGAGGGGATGAAGTGGGAGGTGAAAGTTTGTATGGAGCTACGATATAAACGAGTTCCACGCGGACGGAGTCGCGGGTAGAAGTGGCACACTAAAACTCAGCCAATTGTATGACCTTGCCTCAGCGTCGCGTCTTCAATAGACACGTCTTAAACGTGTCTCAGCTGTCAGATTTGGTGGCCATAATTAAACAAGGAATTTCATATATTTAGACAACGTATCTACATCTTTTTGAAGTGAAAACTTCTTTTTCACCTCACCGGCTCGAAAAGGCTTGCTTTATCGCTCAAAATCTGCGCCCAAAAGCCCATTATATCCGCTAGCGTGGAAAGAGTTTTTGAATTTGGAACGGGTCGGTCAATCGCCAGATCCAACTTTTTTCTATACAGAATGAGAGGTCATTATCCTGCGTTCAGAAACTAATGGTGTTTGCCAATAATTAATTGTTATTATTTTGATAAAATTAAATTAATAATACTTATTCTTTCTTAATTACATACGAAATATATATATTTAGCCTGACTTATAAGAATACAATACGAATAAATAATAATAAATTAGTTTTATTTTTCAAAAATTTTCCCTTTTTCCAAATTTGGAACGCAGCGTTTGAAAAGTTAATTTAAGAAAAAACTCATGTAGGTAAGTACCTACATTTACTTTTGTTTTGTTTTAAAGCCACAGTAAAACCAAAATAATGGTGGTTATTTATAGATTTTAGTGCAGAAGATATACATATATGAATTTTAATGCCTGCTAATTTAGCGGAAAAAGTGAAATAAGCTTATTTGAGCCTTGGTTTACCCGTGCGTGAGTACCCAACAATACCCAATATTTTTAGTGTAGGTAAGCGTGGAGTTATTTAAAGATGCAAAAATATTTATGTTACATTTAATAATTATAAAATACTATTATCTTTATGAGATGTAAACAAACCTTTATTGAAAATGAGTACTTATAAGGTCTAAATTACTTCCATTACATTTACAATTTTCCTCGCGGTGGTGAGGTGAAAAGTTGTGTGTTTCGCTCGGCAGCAAAGTTGTTTGGCGTCTCGTGCCTTGAAAGCCTCGCTATGCTCAGGATTGTACTTTTGAACCATTCGCTTCGCTCATGGTTCAAATCCTTCGCTAGCTCGGCTTTCAATACAAGCACTTGCGCCAAACAACAACTTTGCAGCCTTGCATAACAAATAACTATAGCGGTGCTGAGCACTTTTTGGGATGGGGAAAAATTGTTAAATACGCGACAGAGTTTTGTGACGTCAGATGTGAAGGAGGTCACTTTTTGCTGCTAGCCGATTCGACTTCATTCAAAACTGAACGCTATTCGTAAGAGTATAAAGCCGTTAAACACTTTTTGCAATAGCATATTCTGCAAATAAATTTGTAATTTTGTTCACGCGTCCACCGTTTTGCTATTGAGCAAATTCGAATAGTTCGAATTTGGGCGTTATTCCTAAAGAGATAAAGCTTAGAAAAATATTTACCAACGGCAAAAACAAATTGATATTTTGGTCGCCACCGCCGTCTGCCGTAATTGCAAATTCGAATAGTTCGAATTTAGACGTTATTCCTAGAGATAAAACTTTGAAAAATATTTGGCAATGGCAAAAACAAATTGGTATTGTGTTTGCCGCCGCCCGAGCCAGCGGTGCCGGCGGCGCGTCGCATTCAACGCGTAATTGTTTCATAAATTGGCGTCAAATTCATTTTTAGGGTGACACCGTAATATGTCACGTGACCTGATCGAAAAACTGTTACAATGTTATTGAGTTTTCACTTCTGCCGGCACTCCCGGAGTGCAACCCGGTCTTTCATCATTGTGGACGCAGATTATCATGTAGTAGGTACATTAACTGGACTGTATACCTATTGTTATGCGAAGGTGGTAACCATAAGTTAACCTATTGTCATTACCATATTGATAGGGTTTTCAAATTGGTTAGTGGCAAGCCAAGTTAACTCGACCGCTAGGGTTACCCTATCAGTAGGGTTGCTTTATCATGGGGTTACCTATATGGATAGGGTTTTAAATCAACTTCTAAAATTAACCTATGGAAAACCCTTATTACGGTAACTGGTTCCGATCCCTGATGTGCACTATTATTTATTCCTGTTGTTACGCTTTGGCCTTAGTGTGCCATTTCGACATGCAAGTGTTATATTGTGGCAGCCCTTTAGAGTTCAACATTAAGGAGCGTTGCTTCCAGGCATTCCCTGATTCTTTGGGCAGTCATATGTAGTATCTCTTCTGGGTGCACGGTGTGCGCCCCTAATTAGTTACTTCGTTTGTGCATTCGTCTGTTTCCCGTCAAAAACGGTATGTTGCGTCCTGTTCCATGCTGGTTTGGCAGAGGAGTTTTTTTGTTCTGCATGTGCACTAACCATGAGCTGGTGCGTGTTGAAGAACTTGAGCGCGGAGGTGGCGGGGCGCGCGGGCAGGTCGTGCACGCGCACGGGGAACTGCTCAAGGTGCGACACGCACGCGTTCACCTTGCCCACCAGCGCGGTGAGCGCGCCGCCGCCGCCGCCCAGCAGCAGGCCGCTCTCCTCCCACGAATTGACGCTGCGATACAACAAGTATAGTATAAATAAAAGTTACTTTTGGCGCCCGCTATTCAGAAAAGAGTCATTGTTGCCCTCAAATAAGGGATCAAAGTTGTACTTATCTTCCCTGATATTCCCCGATGAATTAAAATATTCCTCTTAGAAGGAAAAACAGTATGTGCCACACGGCAGCGAAATTAATTCCGTCATGGGCATAGAACACCTGAATCCCTTGCCGTAAATACATAATTTTGCTCACTTACACAATCTACTGTTATTATTTTAGTATCTAGTTGTTTTGCATAAACTTTTGCACGTCGAATAATTTAGTGATCTAAACTAGACAATAGGCTACGAACAGCAAACCGAACGCATAAGTCGGGCATGACGTGCATCAGACAAGGCTGAGCGAGACTTTGCTTCTGCACTGGTTCGCATGGCTCGAGCAATGTCTCGCGCGACTACACTCGGCTATTCAAACAAAACTACTGTTGGTGTGTGCGTGTGCATGTGTCTTACTCTGACACGAGCGGCATGTCGGCGAACACGTGCAGGAAGAGGCGCAGGCGCACCTCGCAGGCGGCGATCTGGTCGGCGTCGCGGCCCTCGCCCTCGCCGTCGCGCTCGCGCGCACCCGTCGCCTGCGCGTCGTCCATGCCCGTCAGATACTGCAGCAGCGCGCCCAGCACGCCGGAGTGGTTCACCTGGAACAAATACGTCACAGGGTTTCATTACTATTATGTGTTCGTCCTTGCCCCTATATGCAAACTTTATAATTGTCACCTGCCAGTGATCATTTGCTGTACATTTCTGGTTGTATGAGTAAAGACTGATGTGGGAAAGACTGCATTTATTTATAGGCCGTATGCTTCTTTGCCACAGTCGTAGTATTAAATTGATCGATTACTCGTATAGAGGAGGTAGACTAGGGCTAGTTTACCTCGAAGGGCGACACGTCGTGCTGCATAAGCGTGTCTCGGAGCTGTTCGAGCGCGGCGCGGTGCTGCGGCTCGGGCGCGTGCGGAAGCGCACCCGCCAGCGCGGCCAGCTGTTCCAGCGCGCCGCCGCCGCCCCCTAGGGCGCCCCACTCGCGCTGCAGCCGCGCCGCCGTCCACTGGATCCATTCGCGGACCTTCTCCCTGCAAACGATTGCACTGATATACCAAAACAGTCACGTAAACGCACAAGACGCGGTGCTAGTATTGGGAGAAACGTTTTCAGCCACTGGGTCCATTCGCGGACCTTCTGCCCTGCACAAATGATTGTAGACGTCTTTTATCGTTTGTGCAGGTGCGCTACTGTGTTGGTATACGTATACTTACACAGTTAGCGTTAACACATGAGACACGGTGCTAGTATTGCGAGAGTCGTTTTCATCCACTGGATTCATTCGCGGACCTTCGCTGTGCACAAACGACTACACTGAATATACTAGCTCAGTAACGTAAACTCGCAAGACAGTGCACAGCTAATATTTTGCCATACATCTCAAATTGCTCACGTCACACATACAGCACCTTAACATAAACTGAGATATGTCCAGTACATAATAGACAACCCTGATTCAACACCAGGCAATGTACTGACTAATTAAACGGTATCGCATTAGCCATATTCACCTCTCTTATACCGATGTCAAAAAAAACAAATTGAAGTTAACGTTGTAAGGTCGAACCGTTCTGAGGCTCTAGTATAAGTTTTACCGAAACGAAACTTTACGATCGCGTTTGCGTTTTACCCTCAATTTGTATGGGATTTGACAGCTAAACGCGAA
Organism: Epinotia ramella; assembly: GCA_947578815.1. Taxonomy (NCBI): domain Eukaryota; kingdom Metazoa; phylum Arthropoda; class Insecta; order Lepidoptera; family Tortricidae; genus Epinotia; species Epinotia ramella. Next base: position 38,833,039 of record OX388200.1, read on the forward strand.
CGCGGTCGTAACGTTTTGTTTCGGTAAAACTTATACTAAGAGCCTCAGAGGCTAAGTTTTCTGGACGGATCCGGGACGCGGCATACGAAAGGTTAAGGGTGAGTTGCACCAAACCGTATGTAATCGTAACCAGTGTATGGAAAGTTTGACAAGTTTCTATGAGATGACAGCTGCCAGCGCCATATTTAACGTTGATCGTTCTGTAATTGTAAGTTGGTACAACCCACCCTGAGTTACCTACCACAACTGCAGAGACGCCGTCTAGTTTAGAGTGGTTATAATACCATTCATTACCTTATTTAAAAAAATAAGGTTTTTATGGGTGTTTGAAGTACCATTACATTAATAAAACATTCATAAATTCAATTATTTCTGGCTCTCTTTCAATATTTGGCTTGTAGAAACGTATTTTAAGAACGCTTGACAATTAAAATCGGGGCACCAATGACAGGCTATGAAATCATGGATTTACTTCAAAAGTGTTAGTTCTTCTTTTCTAAAGGACTGAAAATCGATTCCATGCGTCTTTATGGAAAAACTAGCTTCCGCCCGCGACTTCGTGTGCGTGGACCCGGGTAAAAAATATCCTATATATCCAGGCTATAAACTGGCTTCGTGCAAAATTGCATCCAAATCGCTTGAGCCGTTTAAGCGTGATTGAGTGACAATCATCCAAACATCCAAATTCTCATTTATAATATTAAGTAAGATGTATCAATAATGCATTATTTAAATTGGTAATGTATGATCTCTGGTTCACTTTTCGAGTTACAACAGTGATATAGCCTGATCATTAGTTCATATGTACTCGTATATTTAAAAGCCCATTAGTGACACGCTTTTCTCTTTTTGTATTAAATACTCAAAAGGTACCACCAAATTGTTAAGCTAGTTGCCCCTAGGGCTGAAGTGAACACCAGCGCCGGGTGCAGCTTGTCTGTGCCGCAGCATACGGTGACTGAAAGAAATAACACTCGTATATACTAGTGTTATTTTAAAACATATCAACAGAAAAATAATAACACAATATATTGTGTTATTATTTTTCTGTTGATATGTTTTTGTATCTGGTGTGTTGTGTGGCAATAACTGACTATTTAATTCTATCATGGTTTGTCTGCCAGATCGACAGCTTAATTACTTTTCATCACACTTGCTCGAAAAGGGCTTCATAATGCGCAGACATACAGAGCTGTAATAGCCTGTGTTACGCCCACGGGCGTAATGGTTTTTTTCTTAAATTGTATCTGTCACTCATGCGGCAGTTACAAAGCAAAGAGGTTTTATATCAAATACGATGTCTGAAAACGTATTTATAAATAAATTTAAACTCAAAAAACTACTTAAACATGTTTAACTGAATTATTTACAGATTTAATATGTAGTTATTTAGTGTCTATGTAAAATGTTATTAAGTGTTTTCAAATCGTGGCTGTATAGAGAAGGGTCTTTGCCATACGCGCCTCACGTCAAATTCAACAAAATGGACGACTGACATGTTGCAGTTTTTATTATGATTTGTATTCATTTCATCTAAAATGTATTTGTTTCCTCGCAAATGTGATGAAAAACATTGTGTATAACACGGGCGTAAGTATATTGCAAACTCGAGTCATCAAAAGCCCTCCGCCTTCGGCGTCGGGCTTCTGATAGACTCTTGTACGCAATATTCCACTTCCGCCCCTCGTTAAACAATGTACTATTTCATCACACTTGCTCGAAAATGGCTTCATAATGCGCAGACATACAGAGCTGTAATAGCCTGTGTTAAGCCCACGGGCGTAATGGTTTTTTTCTTAAATTGTATCTGTCACTCATGCGGCAGTTACTAAGCAAAGAGGTTTTATATCAAATACGATGTCTGAAAACGTATTTATAAATAAATTTAAACTTAAAAAACGACTTAGACATGTTTAACTGAATTATTTACAGATTTAATATGTAGTTATTTAGTGTCTATGTAAAATGTTTTTAAGTGTTTTCAAATCGTGGCTGTATACCGAAGGGTCTTTGCCATACGCGCCTCACGTCAAATTCAACAAAATGGACGACAGACATGTTGAAGTTTTTATTACGATTTGTATTAATTTCATCTAAAATGTATTTGTTTCCTCGCAAATGTGATGAAAAACATTGTGTATAACACGGGCGTAAGAATATTGCAAACTCGAGTCATCAAAAGCCCTCGGCCTTCGGCGTCGGGCTTCTGATAGACTCTTGTACGCAATATTCCTCTTACGCCCCTCGTTAAACAATGTACTATTCATTCGTAGGGGTCGGATTTTTGCGGGCCGCTCGCACATTCTCATCCTCCTTTATGGAATTATTTTTATACCTGTAACTCCTCGCTATCCCAAGGAACGTTTTAAATTTCTTTCTTCTACAAAATGTGCTCAGAAGTTACTTCTCAGTGTTCCCCCTAAGTCGAAATTTTATAACAAGTATTTTACTTTCCGAGCTGTTCGATTGTGGAATTCTTTGCCTTTTGAAATTAAAAGTGCTAAGTATATTCCCATATTTAAAACTAGATTAAAGGACTAGTATTTATCTCTTCCATAACTATTAATTCCTACTTTGGGTGTGCTGTTTTGTTTTAGACCGTAATAATGATACTGATAGAATTTAAACTTTCGTGACACATGTCTAAAATACTACTAATAAATTGGCGGTTAAACTCACCTATTACGTAACAAAACTGACACCGACTCAATTTTTGTTCAACAACTCTCGCTAGTACACGATTTATTTTAAATGCCTATATTATGACTTATCATTACATCTATTACTATTACATTAGGTATTATCATTACATTTATTATATATTATATTATATTAGGTACTTATTATCATTACACTTCATTGGATGATTGGCAAAGGAATTCGTCTAGAGAGGCTTTGTTAGTCAAATATTCTTTAAGCTTACATATAAACGAGCATTCTGATATTTCTGGTTGCTTAAGGTCACTAGGCAATTGATTATATATTTTTCACCTCACTACCTCGGAAAGCCCTTTTTGCATGTTTGATACCTATTGAGAAAATCGCTTTTCATCCACATGTGAAGAAAGAGTTTTGACATTTGAACACAGCTTAAGGTGACATGTGACAGCTAACAAAACGTAGAACGTTAAGAGTGCTAAATTTTTAACATCACAATTAATGAATTGCATCGAGTAAACACTAAATGTTTTACAAACTTTATTTTAATTCATAAAGATCAGCATTTAACATTAATCTTCATTTTTGTTATACAAACGGATAAAATGTTCTGACAGTCCAAGTACACCCCAGGCCAAAAGTATGGAAACAAAGTTGTTTTCTTTGATATTTCGTTCCATTATTACTGTGGGACGAGCTGGACAGACAGATAAGAAACATATGTCCAACTTCAAAATCAGGATTGTGGACGAACTTGTCAACAGCCTGGCTGGGCTAATCTTGAACAAAATACCATCGATAAATTTATTCAAATAATGCCGAGATTGTGTGCAGCAGTTATGAAAGCAAAAGGCGGATACATTAATGTAAACAAAGTTTAGGTCTATATTGAAAACAACACACATATTCAATAGGAATAGGAATAGAAATTTCGTAAATTGTTGTATATATTTGTTTATTTTAAATAAAAACTTGTCGTGTGAAAATTAACGTTTTCTATTGTCATATTCGCTTGTTTCCATACTTTTGGCCTGGGGTGTAAGTCGATGTGCGAACAAAACGCATCCGAAACAATAAAAAAAACTTTTAAGTCAAAACTTTTCAATGTAACTAATCTAACGCTAAAATATTCGCATGTTTTTCTAGTTTGGTTTGTTATTAAAAATGAATGATTTTAGTGACGAAGACGTATTAATTAACACCTGTGGAATTACGGGAAACCGTGCAAAATACAGAATTGGGCTTATTGCCTGAAAAATCCCGTTTAAGATAACATGAAAGAGTTTGACCTTTTCAATACATGGAGACACAAAAAAGGTGCAAAAACCTTTTCAGTTAGCAGCAGCTAGTATAATTGCAATATTATTATTGTTAATTAATCAATAATACCTTTTATACTGTGACTAAAATGTGAATAAATAAAGACTTATTAGTACATACATATGTACCATTTTTGTCAAAACTGAATAAATTGTCAAAATGTACCTAGTTATTAAATATAATATAATAAAAATATAGTAAATATTACATTTGATAAACCTTACTTACTGAGGCTAGAATTATATAATTTATTCTAGTCTATTTGTTAGGTACTATAAATGTTATGATTGTATATGTCAATATTGGAGTAGTTCCATAAAGACTGGATATGCTTAGGCTATTTTGTAATATTTTCGATTTTACCAATACTCCTTTTTCTTATTTTCCTCGCTGTAGTGAGGTGAAAAGTTTTGTGTTATACACGGGTGAAAAGTTATTTTACGTCTCGTGTGTCGAAACACTCGCTACGCTCAGGATTCTATTTTTGAACCACTCGCTTCGCTCGTGGTCAATCATAGCAACCTTTCGCTAGCTCGTGTTTCAAATGAGTGTTCATAGCTCAGGTAAAATACAATTTCCCCCCCTTGTACAACAAACAACTATTGGGACCTATGTGCTATGTACAGTCGACTACAAAGAGATGTATCCATACGATGTTACAAAAATATGTATACAGACTTTACTACCATGGTAATAAGATATACATACATAACTTTGTAACATTAAAAAACACACTTATCTTTGTAGTCGACTGTACCACACAGTGTTCCGATTGGTCGAGTTTGTGCCTATTTGCTAAGAGATTATCTTTATAGCGACTATTTGGCCTGTATTTAAGGAACTCACTAAGGTTTTTACGGACCATTTTTGATATTTCTAAAATGTAAAGGCTTGTAAACGTTAAATTTGTTTGATTACAAAATAAGTTGCGGGCAGGCGTATTCCAGGGCACCCTAGCCATTATCCTTATCATTTTTTTCTATGATACACGATTATATGATTGTTGATGAATGATTGATAATTATAATAATTAGGGACCGGACGATTTTTTCTGAGAAACCGTTAACTTTTTGGGTAATTGCGTAACAGGGTTCTTACCAGTTTCTGAATAAAAACGTTCGATAGAATAAAAATTAGGCGAAACATTAATTCGATAAAAGGTTTTCCGGTAAAACAAAGTTATACTATGTATCTCCATTGATAACGATAAAATAATTATGTAGAAATTTTATATACGACGAATTTATCAACTGAATAAAAATAAAAAATGTAACACTGATTTCCACTCCATTAGTCCTGTTCCTTATATCATTTGCACTCGATCGTCCGATCCCTAACAATAATACTAATTGGAATCATCCGACTTATGGGTTTAACGTCCCGCTGCTTGAAGCTTAACGTCACCGGTACCAAAAGCAAACATTTGGTTTGCATTGTTCGCAATTGAATCGACTACCGGGTTCAGTTTCATTTAATTCTCAACTTCTTTCAAAAAGGCTTCTGTTCTGGCTTCGCATTGCGGACTCGGTGCGACAGCGGTAAAATGTACCGAGTCAGTGCAGATTCCTTATTGCGCGCCTATTGATTGTTCTCCCTGATATCCGTCAAAAGCGATTCATCTATCCCTCATCAGATTATCTCAGACTAAACCTCATTTCAGATAACATTAGAATTATAACGGACAATTTTATTCATCAACGTTTCTTCTTTTATCTAGGTTAACGTATGCGGAGTGAAATTTGGACATAGTTTGTATATATATAAAATATAAAAAACAAAAATCTAAATAAAAAAGGAGTCGAACTTGACAAGAAAACCACACATTTGGTCATTTGAAACCCCATTCGCAACTAATGACAGAAAATAGTTGATCCACACCGTCACCGCCATAACGCATACAAACATAACGTAATACAAAATCGTAGAACAACTGCGGGCCTAAGATGGTTGCCATATTATCAATTATCGGATAAAACATCCATCACTCGCACCCGCATGCTTGTCAGAAAGGGACGGATGACATCCATCACTCGCACCAGCAACCATGCTACGCCCCGCAGATATTCGCAAACTTCATAGTGCCCCAAGCAATTCTTTGTCCATATAGAGTGTATGATTATTATTTTGCTGCTAGCCGATTCGACTTCATTCAAAACTGAACGCTATTCGTAAGAGTATAAGGCGTTAAACACTTTTTGCAATAGCATATTCTGCAAATAAATTTGTAATTTTATCCAAGCGTCCTTCACCGTTTTGCTATTGAGCAAATTCGAATAGTTCGAATTTGGACGTTATTCCTAAAGAGATAAAGCTTTGAAAAATATTTACCAACGGCAAAAACAAATTGATTTTTGTTCACCGCCGCCGTCTGCTGTTCTCGCAAATTCGAATAGCTCGAATTTGGACGTTATTCCAAAGAGATAAAGCTTTGAAAAATATTTACCAACGGCAAAAACAAATTGATATTTTGTTCACCGCCGCCGTCTGCTGTTCTCGCAAATTCGAATAGCTCGAATTTGGACGTTATTCCAAAGAGATAAAGCTTTGAAAAATATTTGGTAATGGCAAAAACAAATTGGTATTATTTAGGCGGACGGGCCGACGGGCGAGCGGCCCGACGCACCCAACGCGCCCGCGGCCCGTCCGTTATAAATTTGCGTCAAATTCATTTTTAGGGTGACACCGTAAGATGTCACGTGACCTGATCGAAAAACTGTTACAATGTTATTAAGTTTTCACTTCTGCCGGCACTCCCGGAGTGCAACCAGGTCTTTTTTTATTTATGTTTATCAGTACCGCGGCGTAGGCTATAACCATTTTACTATAATTTACCGTACTAGGCAATAAAGAGGAAATAATTAACATTAAAGTTTGATTGGAATAATAGACACCATACATGTTATGCAATTATGCCATTCCATTAGGAACATGTAAAATAAAATATAAATTAGGCGTAATACTCGAATTTTAATAAAGTAACATGTTGCTGAATTCATATTTATTTATTTTACTTATTCAGATGTCAAGTATCTCAATTTCTTCTTTTTATCTGCGCTTTCCATACATTCAGATTTTAATGAATCACACCACTTACGATTTCAGAGAGTTTGGTGCAACCCACCTTAAGCTTTAATTAATAATTGAAAATTAGTACAAGATGCCTAGCGTAGGCATTAAATACTACTGGTTATATTTGTTTATTCTATCTAAATATGACATCTTCCAATCAACTTTGGGTATCGGCCAAAGGTTGACTGGAAGATTTCACATGTTATCGTTGATATCGCCTGTTGTTTGCCTCACAAAGAGTATTTGTGTTGTAAATACATGACAAATGCCAATCAACATTCTGAAGCGGCTTTTAGTCCCTCCGATGCTGTTTAATTACACAGTACATTACATCAATGGCAATAACTATTACCAGAACAATCGCATCGCAATGTTTGATTGAATACGTATGACACAGTGAATCACAATCAAATATTTTCATGATGGTATACAAGGATAAGCGGTCTGAAAATACCAACGCCTATATTGGATTCGAAATCGCGAGGCGGGACGTAACTCGCAGTAGCGATATTCAGCACAATCATGACCTCACTCCATACGTACTTGTTTCGTACACGTTTGGCAGGGACAGTTCGGAGCTGTAGATAAACTCGCAGGAGATTCCCCTCGTGTTGCAATAACACTCATTATTTTATGTGTTAATTATGAGATGTTTGGTATTTCTAAATGACGCGGAAGCCAAACATAACAACTAACAGTGTACAGTCAGTTGCAAAAAAAAAATGAATTACGCTGTAACCGCGTTACTGTAGTGAAGCATTCCTAACTGACACGGAGTGGGTCTGTTGCCGCGCTCGAAGGTGCCTTGGTGTACGAATATGAGCAAGTGGGGGGACGACGTGTGTGCTTTTGAAATTATAATCACTAAGGTTGTTCATATGTTTTTCTGCGTAAAACCTAATTTATTACTTTGGAGCACAGACTGTTCTTCTTTTCAAGTGTAATCAAATATAATCTGTGTCAAAAGTACTCAGTAGCAGCAAGTTCCACCCTGTTTAGTAACGGCTCATGATGTTTTCTATCACACGTTGATAAGGCGGCTTGCTTCCTTTTATTAGCTTTTTTTACTTGGTGGCGAGGTAAAACATTGCATGCAAATAAAAATAAACATATAAATGCAGAACTCGCTAATTAATAGGCGTGAAAGCTTCCGGTAGAATTTCAAATGATTCTGGACTGGCGTTTATCCGATAGAATGATGTCTAGAAAGAATCAAAGTAGACTGATTTGTAGCGTACGGATGACGCAACCCGTGCGTCTAGGCAACTGTTTCACAGGCGATCAGTGTGCGTCGTGTTACTCGTGATGGTTATTAACTTAACTATATTATAATTTAATAATTTAACTGTAATGAAACGGTAAATGAACCGATAATATCATCATGGCAAAGATTCACTAGAAAAGCCAACCAGAAAAAGTTTTTAAATGTTAAGTTTCAAAGGATATGACACTGTGACAGACAGACGGACGGACAGACAGACAGTCGAGACTTAGGGATAAGGTCTGATAAAGTCCCGTATCATTTCGGTACAGAGCCGTAAAAACCACGATAAGTAGAGTTTATAAAATATCTTAAATTCTAGACGATTTTACAAACAGCACAATCCAAGAAGCGACGCTGTGGTACATTTATACTGGCAATAGCTAGCTATCACATAACTCGCTTGGTAGCAATTAATTTGCCTGACACAATGATAACACTTCAATTTATTTATTGTGTACACTATATGTTTTATTATTTATTTGTTGTGGAATATTTTATTCATCAGACCAGAGACGTTACTTCGTAATACAATGTGATTTAAATAAGGAAGCATGCTGGGCGGGGACTAATATAGTTTATTTTTAAAACCTGCAGTTTATGTCTTGTTAATTTATCACTGAACTTTTTGATTATTATTGTGTGTATTAGTTTTCTTTGTGTCGTACACTGACGTCTCAAATGTTCACTCATAAATGAACCTTGTAAGGTAATCAACTGTTGAAGCTGAACTTCAACGCAATGCACAAAAGATAAAATAAAGTTTGCTTAGCGACATGACATATTCACAGAAAATTATAGTAAAATCATCCTCTTTTTTTTCCTCCACCTCGAAACCCAATTTCAATAAAAATAATCAAATAAATAGTAAATCAAATTTCAAAAAGCCAATGCAACACCTTGTTTTAAACAATTAACAAACAAATATTCGCAAGAAACACAATATTCATATTCAAAATCGCAATGCGTTGTGCAAACCATACACAAAAAATAACAAAATATAGGGTGACTGACGAAGGTTTTGTATGTCATTTCAACATTACATCATAATGTAGGGACCATAAGCGTGTTAACAATAGTTATTTTTAAATGCTTATTGGGTAACAATAACATTGATCTACGGTTCCCGAATACACCACGGATTAAGACATCTCTATTCTCCGGACACTAGCCATGTTTAAATCACTATGAGCTACTTGTATATGCAACTATAATTTGGTGTTGTCTGATTGATTCCACCACATCTAAGCTAAGCTATACAACTGGCCAAGTAAAGCTGTAAATCTACTTGGCATGGTAGCCTGGATTAGCTTATCTTTGTTGAAAACATTATCTAAACACTTGTACGATCATGTCATGTCACACGCGTGGTTAAAGGATCAATCATTGTGTATTCGCAACTGCAGAAGTTAATCATAATCACCATAAGGATTAACGCGCCAGAGGAAAAGCACGAGTATTGTGTCTTCAGCCATCTGCTCATATTGATAAGCAAGTCGTAATCAGTGACTACCGAGCACATTGTCAATATGGAAAGCCTCGTTAATACTCGTGATAGCTAGACTGTCTTGTCGAGTGCGGCGCTAATATTACGGTAGCAGAATGCCATGGATCATTCACGTCTTTTATCCATTACATTTGTAGGAGAGGAAAGTGTCTTCGTGGGTTGTGGTATAGGAATGAGGACATATAAATAGGTAATGAATAAAAAGCACGTACTTGTTCTGAACCGTGAGGTTGGCAGACGTGTGCGGGGAGGCGAGCAGGCCGGTGTCCTTGTGCGAGTGCGGCGTGCGGCCCCAGCGCGACGGGTTTAGCGACGACAGGAAGGAGGACGTCTTCGACGCGCCCACGCGTGTGTTAGACCGCGATGGCGCCGCTGCGCTCGAGCCTGCCGAGTCAACATACCGTTTGTACTTATAGCCGTAGGTAATTTGATCTGGTTCAGGATTTTTTACAGTTGCTTAGCAAGTTATTTGCTTATGATAGATTTGATATGTATAGTCGCGCAATCCTTTACATAGCATGTTTGTTACGGTTGGACGTTAACGGCATTGAAATAAAGGTCGAAAAGTAGAGAACCTATTCATTCGTAGACTTAATTTGGTGGATACAAGCTCCAAGGATATAAAATTAGTTCTAGAGTAAGTATCCACCAGACCTTTGCTAACAAAAGGAAGAAACGCGTGAGCGAGGTTAGCACTTCTATTCTTATTTTTTGAGCAGAAAAAGAGTGGTGACGATCAGCACGAAACAGTTGACAAAAGAACCAAACAATATAATATGTCCTTACTGTGAGCGGTGGCCGTGTGCTGGTGGTGCAGCTGATGCGAGTGGTGCGGCGGCGTGACGTGCGAGCTGTGAGCGGCCGCGTCATCGCGCCGGCGCGCGTGACGCGCCGGCGCCGCGCCGGACCGCTTCACCGCGCGCTTGCGCTTCAGCATCTCCGCCAGCTGCAGCGGACTCGCGGACCTGCGGCACACATCGCTCGATTAATCAATCGCAACACTCAATGTTTATTTCATCAGTCTCTTAGGTCGCCTCATTCTCGAATTGTTTATGGCAAACACACTACGTTATCGATCAGTAAGGGAGTGGGCCTTAGTAGGTACTATTAATTATTCTGTGGTCATACTCATATATTCAATGCATGCAACAATTTTAATGAATTCGGACTGTAAAATACATACATCCTACTTTAGTAAAGTAACCTTAATAAATGTTTTGTTTCTAACTCAAATAAATAATAAAGTTAAATCATGCTCAAAAATATGAAATGTTTAGTGGGGATGCAAAACGGGTGGTATATAAGTATTAATCACCTGTCGAATATTGTCGAGAAGGGCAACACAACTGACCTGTGCGTCGCGGCAGGCGCTTGTGGCTGCGCGGCGGACGAGGCCGCCCCGGGCTCGGGCCCGTTACCCTCGTTGCCAAGGGGCGCTGCAAATACAACACATGTTCATTCCTGCCTGCTACGTTATCATAACATAATATGCTTTAGAACCGCCGCACATTGAGCCACTATAGTAGCCGCCACAAGCTACGAACGAGTTATTCCAGACATTTTGTACAGCATCGGCGCATACCCGGTGTTCAGTGGCCCCATCCGAGCCATAAGCCGCGCGAATGGCTCGCGCTCGCTACTGGTGGCGGCCGCCAATGGCCGTATTGTGCGGGCGCTCTTAATGTTAAGCAGTACTTACGCATTGTAGAATTGATAAATGTCCCCGAAGCAGAGAATGTTAACGACAGGTTGTGATCCAGAGACGTGTTGGAGGAGGAGGCCGGCGGAGACGAGCCGGTGCTGGGGCGCGCGGTCGCCGCCGGAGACTGCGCACGAAACAACACTAGTTATTATGGCTGCAGAAGGCGATGCTGGCTTATAAATGCACTTCTTTCCAATTTAGTGTATAGGATTAATATGTACTTTATACTCTCGCGCTTTGGAGACGACCACATTTGGGACCACGGCCGGTGAATACAGTCCGTATTTCACATTGTTTTCGTATTATGCAAGACTAATCTAAAAATGAAATCACTCTTTCATTTTAACTTTAGGCGATTAGACAGGTATGATTTCAGCAAGGCAAGAAGATGCCACGTATGTCGTAAAAATCAAGCTTGTTTATGAAAATACTATGAACGACACAGAGAGATCGTTTAATCCGCGAAGAAGCATAACATTCGTTCTCAATGCATATTAGTTTGTTTACCATAGCGTAGGCAGTACCTACTAGATACGAGTATGGCACTTCCCTTGGATTAGACGACCTACATAGTAAAGAGGAGATAGAAAGGCAGGTCTGATCCTCTTGCCGCTTCGGCTAAACTCGGCTGTTACACATCTCCGAGTTAAAATTCATCCGAACGCGGTTGACTGTAATATTCATAGTTCCGCATCCGGCGTTGGATCGCGACGATCACACACAAATATGGCGCCAACAGAAAATGGCACGTTTTATGCGATAAAACGGGATACAACGATTTGTGTACTTTCTAGCTGTCAAACATCTTTTTATTTATTTAAACTTTATTGCACGAATAAGTTACAAATACGAAAGGCGGACACAGGGAATTCTCTACCAGTCAACCTTACCTTGGTTTTGTTACACTAATATACCTTAACGGCTCATGCCAGAAATTAAAATACTAGCTGTATGTAGATGGCAACTAGCACCGCCAACTATTTTAGTTGCCGGGAACGGAGAGGGGCCGTCTAGGGTGTATGGTAAGTACTATGAGTTATTCAGTGATTGAGGCACAAGAGGTACCTTGAGCTTGGCGGTGCGCGAGTGGTTCGGCGCGTGAGGCGGCGCGCGCTCGGCCAGCTGCGCCACCTGGTGCAGCACCCCCTCGCGGCGGAATTGCGCGCCCATCTCCTCAGGCAGCCGCTGCATCAGGATCTCGGCCAGCTGCAGCGAGCCCACCACAATGCGCAGGTCCGTCGACGCCATCATGCCGGCGATGTGCGACGATATCACCTGTCAAACAACACTTACTACATTATGTCATGCTCACAAAGCTAGAAAATGCGAACTGTTCTGAAGTGTTCGATTTCGCCGTAATAGAGAATGACTGCTAACATGACGGAAAAAGTAGATTGCTGTCTTGGAAGATGATTTGGAAAAATCTATTAAATGTAACACTGTTACGGATAATTATCGAACACACCCAGTGTTATAATCTGATGGTAACAGAAAGTCCCGCTCTGTGCCTGACGTGCAAGTGTCCAGTTTAAGTTTATGAATATTGTAATATGATTGAAAGCATGGTAAAGAGCCGCCGCATATTGAGCCACTAGTGGCCGCAAAAGTTGCGGACGCGTTGTTTCGCAAATTTTGTAACCACACCGAGCGTTTAGTGGCTGCGTTCAAGCCACAAACTGCGGGAGTGGCTCACGCTCGCCACTAGTGGGTTAGTGTGCGGCAAAAGGGTCGCGTCGGGAGCTGTTATAGTACAACGAACCTGCATCTTGAGCACTTGTCGGAGCAACGCCGCGTCGGCGTAGTACACGCAGCGCAGGATGGCCTTGAGCGCCTGCGAGCGCACGGCCGGCCCCGCCGAGCTCCAGTACACCTCGTGCAGCACCGCCAGCAGCGCGCGCGCCAGCGACGGGTTGCAGCGGACCATGGCGATGCGCGGGTCTAACGAACACATGTCGTCTTAGTTTATAGCGAGAGGGAGACTTCAAACTAAACAAGGTTTAGGTAGACCTAAAGTCTACCCACAGCTTTCATGGATAAGAGCTAAACATTTTTAATTTCTCGTAGCTTGCTTTCGTACACAAGGACGGATCAACTACCATCGGGGCCAAACGTTTTTTTTCCCCGTCAGGAACGTCGGAATGGCAAGTAACTTCTGCATACTAGCGTGCCGTTGCACGTAATATCCACACTAATATTATAAAGAGCAAGTGGCAGCTAATGTTGTATAATGTTGGTGCATAAGTACCTGGCACGGCATTGGCCGGGTTGGCCTGGTCCGGCTGCGGCGGTGCGGGCGCGACGCGCTGCACGGGACGCGCCGTGCCAGTGTGGTCATTTAACTGTTGCATGGCCGTCAGGTCCACAGTGTACGAGCGGCCCAGCGTCGTGAGGCACACCTCCTCCTCGCCCGCCGTCGCCCCCGCCTCCAGCGCGCGGCTCTCGGCCCACGAATATGAACGCCATAGGCCTGACAACACAAATAACGTATTACCTCTGCTCTGCTACATATACTAACTTCTCACTCAAAATTAATGCGACTTTGTTGATGATTAAAATTAATTGAAGAAAAAGAGTTATAGGTATTAGAGGGGTAGCATAGTCGATAAAGCTAGTTTGGCAGCCACCACGGGATGAAATTCTGCGAAGACGATAATTTTTTCGTTGTGTTTCGACTTTGTTTCTAATAATAACTAGCAAGGTAATGTGGCAATGTCATGTTGTCTCATTATTAACATACCTGACACTTAGGGTGATCACCACCAGCAATGTGCGAAGATGTTTATTCATATATTTGATACTTTGCTTGCTGCTAGCTAGGTGCCAAATATATAAACAGAGCTTCGCATTTCGCACATCTCTGGTAGGTATTCACTCTAAAATAAATATAGGTCAGTAAGTAAATCAGATTGTGGAACTCTCAAAATCAAACTTTGTTTTCAAGACGCGGTTACGATGCGCGTTAAAGTTGCCTCAGCTAAGTTTTAGGCATACAAGTAAGAAGGCGTCGGCTTGGTAACGAACAAATCCCACTAGAGTTAGTAAAGTGAATAGGTACCTCTGTCGTCGCGCCACTGCCAGTGCGCGGCGCGCTCCGTGGGCGCGGACCAGGGGCGGTCGAGGTGCGCGTCCACGGCGAAGATGCCGTCGGTGGGCAGGCGCGGCATCAGCTCGCCGATCAGGCACGTGATCTCGTACAGCTCCTGCGGCGAGCGCGGCAGCAGCTCCACAAGCTAATAACACAAACAACTTCCATCATCGGTTGCAACTTGGTTTAAGAAAGGGATGGAACCATGTGATCTAACAGGTCTTCATACGTCATTGTCTCCGCTTTCTCGCTCGCAGTATGTATCTCGCTCTCCCAGGCAAAAATGTCGCCACAAAACAAGTATCTCTACTAGCTTAAGCCTAATAATCGGATTGATGACATTCATTGTTATATACAATTTAATTTTGATGTATTATTTTTATCAACTCAAATTTAGATACTTTCACCTCTCTAGTCTGAGATTTTCACAGCTGTCTTCCGCATCAAGCTATTTTGAAAGCACTGTAGTCCTAATTTAGTTAACTGCAGTCTGTCAACATCGCAGAACAGAGACAGAGATATGCAATGATAAGTATACATTCTTTTGCATGGATAAATAAATTGAAATGGTTGACTTCTAACAGTTCTAACCATCACGCGCGTCACTTTCCTTTATCGTGATTTAATTTGACAAAGTCCTAAAGTGCTCATCATTTTCAGGGGCCGACTGTACATACTCGCTAACAGTCGAACATCAACTTGCCAAAACTGTGCAATAAAACTCATTCTGAAATACCAAACAGCAGAAAAACTACCAAGTATACCGATGCACCTTCGTAATTGTTTTACAATCCCACTATCATCATCAACGTCAATATAGATAAACAATTGATAAGTGTAATGGTTGGTTACTTAAATAAAACAAACTATAGTTAATGAACAAAAGATGCTGTACTGCTACGTTAAGTAAGGAAACTATAGGTCTAGTTTAATATAATACCTTTCATTGTTAAAATCTATTCTGTAAATGACCGTTTGTTTCTAAAAAAAAAAAAAAAAAGATCAGATATCGATCTGTAGATACATTTGACTCGACATGTTTATAAGTATGCGCTAGTTCTAACACTAGGCGTCCCAAGACAAGGCACACGTGCGAGCAAGCGCAGCCGACCATTATCATAAAGTACATCGAATTTCCTGGTGTTTCAGTGTTTCCGCCGTGAGTACGAGGGCTGCCTTTTAAGTTCTGTCGTTTGCAAACCTCCCGTGATTGCATAAAAAAGAACTAGTGTCACGTTAAAATATTTGAATTTAGAATTCGAAAAAAAAGAATGACTCGAAATTGGCCCAACCGTTTTAGTACAGCGTTCGTTCAAAGTTGACAAGTCAGTTGTGAAAATGGAAATTTCGAAGGAAAATTTACGTGCAATAATTTTTTACAACTTCAAAAGGGGCTTAACGCGACTTCAGTGCTTCGAAGAGTTGACTACGGTTTTCAATAATAAAGCACCATGCCTTCGGACTGTGGAACGCTGGTATTTAGAATTTCAACGTGGTTGCTCTAGTCTTGGTGATAGACATCGTGAAGGTCGACCAAAAACAGCCGTAACCCAGGAGAACATTGATGCTGTACGGCAACTGATCATCGAAGATCGCCATGCGACATACCGTGAGATAGAAGCTTCCTTAAGTATTTCAGGGACCAGTGTTCACAGTATTTTGCATGATCTCTTAGGCGTAAAAAAGTTGATCTCACGCTGGATACCACATTTACTCAGTGAAGACCAAAAAACGGCTCGCGTTCGATGGTGTCGCAAAACTCTGCGGCAATTCAACCGAGGAAATTCGAAACATGTTTACGACATTATCAGTGGTGACGAATCTTGGATATATGCCTACGATCCCGATTCTAAACAGCAGTCGACTGTTTGGGTGTTCCAAGATGAGCCAAAACCGACCAAAGTAATACGCTCACGGAGCACTTCGAAAAAAAATGGTCGCCACGTTTGTGGCGAAAAGTGGCCACGTTGCCACCATCGTGCTCGAGGATCGTAAAACGGTTAATGCTGACTGGTATACCACTGTCTGTTTACCAGAAGTCATCGGCGAGTTTCGAAAAAATAACCCAAGACGTCGTATAAGACTGCACCACGATAATGCGAGCTCGCACACCGCCCGGCAAACTATTGCGTTTTTAAAAGAGCAAAACGTCGAAATTCTGGAACACCCGCCGTACAGTCCAGACTTAAGCCCTAACGATTTTTTTACTTTTCCAAAAATCAAGCAACGACTTCGTGGTCAACGGTACCAGACGCCTGAAGAAGCGGTTGAGGCATACAAAACGGCCATTTTGGAGACCCCGACTTCGGACTGGAATAAGTGTTTCGAAAACTGGTTCGATCGAATGAAAAAGTGTATTACATATCACGGTGATTACTTTGAAAAACAATAAATACCATTTAACACTTAAATTGTCTTTAGTTTTTCCAAACGACACAACTTAAAAGGCAGCCCTCGTATTTGTATAAGTCTCACCTCACTGCTGTATATTGTAACAATATTTAAATGTCAATTTCAAGTTATGTAGGATATTTATGTAATAGTATTTTATGCAATCGTTATATAATGTATGCTTTTTCAGTTTAGGCCACGAAGCTTGCTGAGTGGCCTAATTAAGGTACGAGTCTTAAAAAGCTAATTATATAACTATTGTATACAATACTTTTTCTACGAGTCAACTGAACTAATTAAACAAACTTGGTATCTATTGAAAACGAAGTGCAACCAACGGCTTTTTCTTTTTTGTGCGTTGATGTCTATACCTTTTGATTTTCTCATGACGGCGTCCTATTGGTCAAATACATTAAAGTTCAGTAAAGGCACCACGTGATTGGTCCATTTCATTTTAGTTGTCTCAACAGTTATGACCAAACGTCGGACTCCAGCGGGCATTTTCGTGGCATGTCAGAATGATAGGTAAGGTTCGCAAATCAATCAATTCACTTTCGAGTATTTGTACTTAGTATTTGGTACCTAGTATTTATAATGTGAAATTCCAAATATCATAGCAACTAACTGAATTATTTATAAACGTACTTGGACTACACATAAGTCAAAATGGCGAAAAAGTTCGTTTGGCTTTATCCGTCACTCAGACAATTGCAGCTCTGAGAAAGGATTAAAACACAAATGAGTTAACTGGACAATGTCAAGTTCTATGAACACGGCTCTAAGGCTCACTCTACCAACAAATATAAGTATGAACAACAGTCATAATGACGCATGTTAGCTATTTATTTGTTTTTTAAGTGGCCACTTCAGTGGGCTATCACTCATCACTTCAAAGAGTAATTACACATTAAAGATGAATAAATGATAACGGGTAACTAATTTAATTAACTATGTTACAAATAATACATTATAATACTCGTAAGTCAAGATTTTTTTGTAAACCTTACCTTGCCCTCAAACTGCCCCCTATAGTCCGACGTTTGGTTATGAAATGTTGAGTTGGGAGCTCCATAATAAAAAGTATGTGATTTAAGTTTGGTGTACGAGTCTTAATTCAAACATTAAGGTCGACGAGTATAAAAATACTATTGTGCATTTTCAGATATCCGCTACACCATTGTCCGTGTTACAAAAACACTGCGTCGCACATAAGCATACAATGAATCCCAATGCAAACAACTGCTACTACTACTTTTATTACTTGGGTCGTGTTATACGCGTGTGAATAATCTAACCGAAGGGCATTGCAAACAAACTTTGCCCGAAAAATTATCATTACAAGCGGTTTTACTGATATATTATGATTTCGATAGCGGTTTATATACGAGGGGCGTCTGAAAAGTTCTAAGCCTAAGGTATTTCGAGGTTATATATGCGTTTATGATACAGGCCACTAGAAAGGCCATTTAAAAACAAATTATTAAAAAATAACATGTCACGTTTTTATTATTCTGTTTCGAGATATTCAACGGAAAAGTACATCATGTGTGAATTACCAACGAATATTACGAAAATTGAGCACCGTGCTGTAATTAAATTCCTTACAAAAAGTGACAAATCACCGCAGTGTATTTTTGAGGAAATGGCTATTATTTACGGTGACTCTGGGCCTTCTTAAGCCACAGTCAAAAAGTGGAGTCGCTTATTTAAACTCGGACGGGAATCGATCGAAGACGACCCCCGCTCAGGGCGGCCAATATCGGTAGTGACCGAAGAAAACGTAGCAAAAGTCAAAAAGCTGGTATTAGAAGATAGAAGAATGAAGGTTTGGCAAATAGCTGAGGTCTTAGGTATTAGTAAAGAAAGAGTCGGAGAAATTTTACATGAACATTTGTACATGAGTAAAGTCAGTGCTCGTTGGGTACCGAAAATGCTAACGGCCTTCGATAAAGTACGTCGTGTGGAAACTTCTCGGGCGTTTTTAGAATTGTGCGAAGATGATTTAGATGAAGTTTGTTCCCGAATAGTAACTGTTGATGAAACATGGATCAGACAGTATGATCCGGAGTGTAAGTCTGAGTCGATGCAGTGGATTGAAAAGAGTGAAAGGCCGCCGAAGAAATTTAAAGTGCAAAAGTCGGCCTCTAAGTTAATGGCTACGGTATTTTGGGACTGTGATGGCATTCTTTTAATCGATTATTTAGAAAAAGGCTCTACGATAAACGGAACTTATTATGCAAATCTAATAAGACAGGTGCGACAAGCCATAGTTGAGAAAAGGCGGGGTAAACTAAGGAAAGGCATTTTGTTTTTGCAAGACAACGCACCCGTTCACACCGCTAATGTTGCGAGGCGTGCTCTGAAGGAAGTTGGTTTTGAGGAAATTTACCACCCACCCTACAGCCCAGATCTAGCCCCAAGCGATTATTTTCTATTCAATAATTTGAAGAAAGAGTTGAGGGGAAAGCGATTTAGAAGTGACGAAGAGATGAAGGCGGCTGTACAGGAGCATTTTGAAGGGCAAAATAAAGATTATTTTTTTAATGGCCTAAAAGCACTGTAAAAAAAATGTAAAAAATGCATTGATTTAGGAGGAGACTATATTGAAAAATAAACACGAGTTAATTTTTGTAAATTGTTTTTTTCTATCTTAGGCTTAGAACTTTTCAGACGCCCCTCGTAAATAGCGGTTTTACTGATACATAGTTGACTGATGAATATGCAATCATGAAATCATTTTGATAGTTGGCTGTGCTTACACATGTAACAAAACGACTAAGATAATTGAAGCAATAAACTAGGATATTGAAATACGTTGCTATCAACGTAGCGTGAAATCTGTACGTGTATCTAATCGATTACAAAAACTCAGGTAAATGGCATGTCTAATGCCCAGCAAAAACAGTAATATTAATTGGGCACGTGTATGGCAGCGTATCATTATATTTATTTATTAACCCTCTATATTCAATTATTCATAACATTATAATGCCTCCCCGTCCTATAAAATGTGTTTTGTCCCTTTCATACGAACACAACTGTCAAAGTGACAGATAAAGACAAACGCATTTTAGCGGCATTTGAGCTAAAATAAGCTTGATGAACGTTTATGAATACGGCCGAAAGTCATCTTTTTGCATTAGCTAGTTTGACGTTGCCGTGCCCTGTCGACGCATGTGATCCCTTGACATGCGTCGTGATAAGTTGGCAACAATAGTACATTGTAGTAAAGGCTAGAAAGTAGGCAATAGACGGACGAGTGGGTTCGAGGTCTGAGTCGCTAAGTGAGGACCTCGAAGGAGACGAGTCCATCTATTGCACTTTTGGCCGAGACATTACATAGTGCTTTTCACGCCTACTGCGAGGAAATTGCAAATAATTATAATTATAAGTCAAAATACCTAGCTAATTAAAGATGATAATTAATATGAAACACTGTAGCGCGGCCGCTCGCGTGCCGGGGGCACCGCGCCGGGGCGCCCCGCGCGGTGCCCTCGGTCACGAGCGGGGCGGGGGGAGCTGTGATTGGGGAATCGCTGTTCAAACTGTCCAACAATAACAACCACTACTACAATGAAACATTGTAGTTATGGTGGTTCAGGTGCTACAGCTATTGCGTACTTTCCAGCTTAGTTTTAGACCGTCTATTACCACATTTCCGAACAGTGGCGTGAAATAGTACATTGTTGTAAAGGCTAGAAAGTAGGCAATAGATGGACGAGTGGGTTCGAGGTCCTCGAGGTGAGGACCTCGAAGGAGACGAGTCCATCTATTGCACTTTTGGCCGAGACATTACATACATAGTGTTTTCTCTCGCACACTGCGAGGAAATAGCAAATCATTATAATTGTAAAAGTCAAAATGAAGTACCTAATTAAAGATCACAATATGAAACACTGTAGCTCGGGCCGGCCCGCGCGCTGCCCCCCACACGCGAGCGGGGGTGGGGGCGGGGGGACCCGTGATTGTTCGAATCGCTGTTCAAACAGTTTGAACTCATAGATGGCCTGTTCGTGCGACGTCCAACTAACCCCAGCTTTGAAGCCTGAATTCTAACCATCTTTTATATACGCACATATCATTAGTGCTCTAAAATGCGTTCCAAAGCCGTAGGAAATGACCAGCATTATTACAACCAATTTTACTATGAGAACTTTCTTGTCTGGGTTAAAATCTCTACTGTAATGTTATTACAGTACAGATTTTTGTAAGGTTATTATGAGTTTAAATTTGGAACAGCTGACAAAACTCAAGTGGGTCTCTATTCTAGTACCCACGGATATTAAAACAGTTCATGCTATGGAAACTTAGAACCTATTGCAAATCCAGATTTTGATTGAAAACGGTGATGCCACCTACTCGCCAAATTTCTAGGTAGCTGTTGCTGTAGCGAACTAAAATATCAGTGTTGTTACATTCAAATATTTTATTTGATGTAGGGAGATTGATACGTGCTACGTAAATGAATATGAGGAGTTAAATAATGAGAAAACCTGTAGTATTCAGGTTTTAATAAACATAAAATTGTACATTATTTGAAATAATACACGGAGAAATATTGAATGACAATGACATGGCAGGCAGGAGTAAAATTAGAGGTTGGCAAGAAAGGAGGTTGCAAATAGATCATATCACGTCAAGGAGACCAGTATATTGTATAATGGTAACACAACATTGTGTCTGCTTGACATAAGTATAATGTCTTTTTGCGTGAAATATGTTGACATAATTTGCGTCAATAAATCCAATTAAAATTTTAATATTCAACGAAGTTTGTTTGTGATTTGTGCATTTATCTATTACTGAAGGACCTGGAAGGGCTATAGACACCGCTAGTCGACCGAGCGCGGCGGTCTGTTCAGAAATATCTAGGAAAATGTAGTACCGAGTGACCTTGGTTTTGGATGAGCGTGTCGTTTTAATGTTTCTTGCTTTATATTAATAATATGCTCCTTTCCATGCATGAAGTTACTAATGTATTGTTAATAACTTAAATAAATCTGTGTATTCCTCATTTTTACGTTTCATTTCACAACAGTTATTACAAACATTTAAAATACTGATTAATAAAATACGACCGAATTGAGAAGTTCCTTCTTTTTTTTTATCGTTTGAAAAGTTTTATACGCCATAGCACAGATGGCGCTTGTACGCAAGCATAAAATGCCTTCTCAATTTGGCTGAGTTGCCTGTCTATCTCAGTATGTATATTGTAGTCTTTGAAACAGTTATCGATGCGAAACGTCAATTCAGTATGTTTTTTAATATAAACCGCCTACATTTGATCAAGAGTGACATGAGAATAGGGACTTCATTCGTTTGACTATGATTTAAAAAAAAACATTCGTCTTGACCATGAACCTATAATTTAGTATGGACAGGCTATGGTAATAATAATACCACGTGCGAGCGAGCTGGTAGCATACAAATCTCGATAAGTGTGACAGACAGAGATATATCATTCGTTATCCTTGTCATAGTTCCACTTTTTTTCTATTTGGCACAACAGTTGTGGCATACAATGCTGTCAATGCTCGCGCGTGGCTGCATACGAATCCGAAATATTTAATATTATTGTGAATAAAATAGTGTCCTAAAAGTAATTTACGCACGATAAGGTATCTCGTGTTCCGTCTGTGCCAAGAAAATGGTTAATTGTTGCGTGCTTGGCTGTAAAAGCCGGTCGGAACAATGTGATGAAAATATAACCTTTCACACGTAAGTAGAACATCTTTCACTTTTCTGTATACGCAATACGTAAAAATAGCATGGTAAAATTACATTACGCTCAAAATCTTGTAAAATTTGACGATTACAATAGAAATAACATCATTGTTTACATTGTACAAGAAAATATTTCTTGACAAATTATCCGCCCAAATTACGTAGATTGTTTATGGTAAGCTGCGAGAGGTGTTAGAATGTCTTCTCGATTTAGCTTCTTTGCAATCATTTTAGGGATACCAGCCAATACAACTTATAAATACCCGATTTCTCGGGTAATTTATACTCTAACAAAATTCTCGTACTTGTTATTACATAACATTCGTATATAATGGATGGGATATATTCTTATATACGTATATTTACTCTGTACTCATAGTAAAGATAAGCTTTTATGTAGCGAGTAATCTCGGACTGTTCATCCGATTTCAAAAATTCTTTCATCTGGCTTTATTTAATCCTGCATCTGCGCCTCCGCTTGTGTTCTTTCTACTACGCGGGTGGAGAGGAGACGCGTGGACAGCTAGTAATAAGTAAAGACGATCGACGGTTTAGAATGAATCATAATTTTCTAAAAGCCCTTTGCTTGAAAAATTTTATGTAAAATAATATGTTTTTTTTTTCTAGGTTTCCACAAAATGAGGATGCGCGTGCGCGTAGTATTTGGGTTAAGGCTACATATAGGTATATATTTGTGATCGCATTCTCAAAAACAGTTCTTACGATTTTGATAGCATTTGCAGTATAGGGGTTTATGGGGGCGAAAAATCTATCTCATCATCATATCAGCCGAAATGGCCGGTCCTGCGCCATCCGCATCCAGCGGACTCCCGCGACCTTTGCCAGGTCATCAGTCAACCTTGTAGGGGGCCTCCCACGCTGTGCCTCATAAAAAAAATCGATCTAGCTAGGTCTCATATCTGGGAAAAATCGTTCTCAGCATATTTTTACCCGAGCAGAGCTCTTTATCATTAATCTGTAATAATTTGAATATTTGAATAGTAAATGTTTTTTAATATGGTTGTGTCTCATTTCGGTATTTAGTGTCATTATTTTTCCCGCCTTAAGCCTGCATCGCGGTCAATAGTAAATTTTACAGCTAATGACAAGTTTACCATTGATCGCCGCGGCCAGGCCGCGCCAGTCTGTGAGAGACTTTAAGCCTCTCACAGACAGGCGCGGCCTGCGGTGGCGGTCAATAGTAAATTTGACACTAACTGTCAAGTTTACTATGAACCGCCACCGCAGGCCGCGCCAGTGTGATTCAGGCTTTATAATAATTAAGTAGATCAGCACGGCTATCACAGGACGCCCCGCGAGCTGTGTCGCGGCGAGGTAGACTGTCCGTCTCTTTTTAGTTAGAACGATTAGAAAGAGACGGATAGTCTACCTCGCCGCAACACAGCTCGCGGGCGTTCTGTCATAACTGTGCTGATAAGAAACTACCAGGTAAGCCGTTTGCACAAGGACTATTAATTACCTACATGTCATGTTCTGTTACTAGAATCATATTTCATGTTATTAAGCTGAATATTACTAGTGGTTGCGAACAGAGCGCCTGCTAGGCAGTGAATGTGTGTAAAGCTTCAGTAAAAACTACTTACAATAAAAGCGCATTATTTAAAATAAACATATGGAAGCGATGGGGTAATTTTTAGTTACATGGCCACCCCACGGGAATCATCTACTTTGTTGCCGTCCCTCATTGTGGCGACACTTACGTCGCCTCTGTAGGTATATACTCTAAGGTCTTGACGTAGGATCGAATTGCCACCATTACTGTTGTCATTTTCTTTGTTGGTTTTTGCTGTTACGAAAGTAGAATTGTGAAAAGTTGTTTGTAATTCACATTTTAGCTGAAAATATGAGTAGTAGTGACTCCGAGAACGATATGAACACTCCGCCGGATATCGTAAATGCAGCCACGATTGCAACAAATATATTTTACAGGTAGCACTATAGTAGCAATGTGGGTCATTTTCCTACGGCTTCTGAACCCATCTTAGAGTACTTATGATATGTGTGTAGATAAAGTAGTGTATGCACCTGTACATAATTTAGCCTTAAAACACTCGTGTGATCCTATTATGAAACTCGCTGCCGCTCGCTTCATAAAACCACACTCGAATTTTCAGGCCTCTGATTATGTATCAGTTGCATAAATTACTATTGGCACATTTCCGAGCAGTGGCGTGAAAAAGATATTGGCAGAGAGCGTGTGAAATGGAAGGAAGCAGTTGAGACAGAAGCGAGTTATATCAATAATAGTACATTGTGTAACGAGGGGCGGAAGTGGAATATTGCGAACAAGAGTCTATCAGAAGCCCGACGCCGAAGGGGGAGGGCTTTTGATGACTCGTGTTTGCAATATTCTTACGCCCGTGTTATACACAATGTTTTTCATCACATTTGCGAGGAAACAAATACATTTTAGATGAAATGAATACAAATCGTAATAAACACTGCATCATGTCAGTCGTCCATTTTGTTGAATTTGACGTGAGGCGCGTATGGCAAAGACCCTTCGGTATACAGCCACGATTTGAAAACACTTAAAAACATTTTACATAGACACCAAATAACTACATATTAAATCTGTAAATAATTCAGTTAAACATGTTTAAGTAGTTTTTTAAGTTTAAATTTATTTATAAATACGTTTTGAGACATCGTATTTGATATAAAACCTCTTTGCTTTGTACCTAACTGCCGCATGAGTGACAGATACAATTTAAGAAAAAAACCATTACGCCCGTGGGCTTAACACAGGCTATTACAGCTCTGTATGTCTGCGCATTATGAAGCCCTTTTCGAGCAAGTGTGATGAAAAGATAGATACCTCCTGATGCAGCGTGGAGCCGGTGAGCAGGCACAGCAGCGTGTCGGCGATGGAGCGCTGGTGCAGCGCGAGCGCGAGCTGCGGGCAGGCCGCGCACATCACCCACAGCAGGCGCAGCACCGTGATGAACGTGCCGCCCGAGATCAGCGCCGGCACCACCACCAGCTGCACAACAATGGCTCACTTACATCACGCTCCTCCTTTATCCTCGTGCAACTACTTATTCAAATCGACTTTTCTCAAAAATTGCCCGCAAAGTGAACATAACTCGCTACATACTGGAAGGTAAAGTGTATAGTTTAAGGTCAGATCTAAATTAAAAAATTAAAAACATTTCAGGCCGCCTGGAATGTTGTATATAAATTCCTTTATTTGTCGAGTACCAAATTTTTTTAAAAGTAGAAACTGGCATATAAAAGATGGCACAGCTCGTATTCAGCCAATTCAACTCGTATTTTTCTGTTGCAAACACGACGTTTTTGTATGTGTCTTAAATAATTTGCGTTATTTTGGTGGAAAAATACACTTGCAATTCTGATTAAAAATAAAACGGCGGGAAATCGTAAATATTTTCACGTTGTGCAACGATATTTAAAGTTAATATAAATTTAGTATTTTTTATTCTCCCATTTTCGAGAAAAGCACTATGTTACCCTCAACCGGAATGGCAATTGCAGGCTTCGTATTATAATTAAACGGACTCGCAAGCTCGTCCGTTAAAACAAATACTCAGCCTGCAATTGCCTCCTTACCGGCCACGGCAATAATGTACTATTCCAACTCTAAAGGAAGGTCTCAAGGTTCTCATTCTAAATCGCGAAAATTTGTCCGGGAATTACGAGGTTAACGTTACTGGGTGACGTCAGATATCAATTTATGATCGTCATTTAAATGCAATTGATACCTCTATCCATATAAGATTAGAACAATCATGCGTTAATCATGCGATTTCGAGAAAAACATTTTTTTTTAAGTAAAAAGCTTTACGATTCACTTATATTTTATAAGTAATTAAATTAATGATCGAAATAAGGAGAACGAATACAATATTTCTCTTTGATATCTTAGTAAAAGAAGAAACGAAATTGAATTTGCTCATTAAGTCTTGTTATATGGAACGAGATTTAAAATAAAATCAGCCGAGTGCGAGTCGGACTCGCACACAAGCGTTGCGTATAATTTGTAACTAAGTAAACTTTACAGTACATATGGTGCTACTTTCCCGCACTAGTGCGGAAAAGAGCACTTTTCGTGCATATGTCGAAACTTTAAAGAGTCATATGTACAGTAAAACGTTGTACGATACACGTGCGAACAGGTAATTCGAAACTCGTGTCGATTTAAAACACTCCCTCCGGTCGTGTTTTAATTTATCACCACTTGTTGCGAATTTCCTATTTTCGGCACTTGTATCGTAAATAACTATTACAATGCATGTGCTCGAAAAGAGCGTTTTCCAAGCACCCAAATCGTGCGGAAAGTGACACTTTTTCGCACTAGTGCTTTTTACTTTTCAGTTTTTTTTTAATGTTCAAGTCCGTCGTCAGCCCGACACAAAGAGTTTTTATTACTAGAGAAAAGTTTTACAAATATTTCAATTACACGTTTTCTTTCATATAAAAGGTACATAAATACTAATAATGTATAAAATGATTTATTAATCTTTATGAATTTTGAATTTGGTTAATAAGTTAATTAATTTTAAATATTCACTTTATGTGTTTGGCTGAACGCATATCTTTCTTATGCCTTTTGCGATACGACAGTATGGCGACTTGCACCATATGTTGACCGCGCATGTATTTAAAAACCCGCCATTGTTGTGATTGTTGTTGGCTTTGGAGTTATTTTATGTAAATTTGTTAAAAATGCCGAGTGAAAGTGAGTAATCAATAATAATAATGATTTATTGCGTTTCAATAGTGTCAGTATGTTTCTTAGAATTACGTCCGTACAGCGTCTTTTTGTTGTTTAATATATTGAGTTACCTACTCAAAATTAATTGTGTTCCAAAACCATAATACAATGGTTTTAACTTTTAAGTGAATAAGCTTGACAGCAAAATATGTGGAGAAGTTGTTAAATGCAGTTCCAGATAATAAGTAGGTACCTGACAATCTACCTAGGTTCTTCAATTTCAACCTATCTATTTTAAACCGACATTTCTACATTTAATATATTTCCTCACACAAGGCATAGTAAAACGTTGTATGATACACGCGCGTAAAGATGATTTCCGACTCGTGTCGAATTATACATTCGCTGGCTTCACTCGCTCATGTTTAAACATGACACTCGTCGGAAATCACCTACTTTACACACTTGTAGCATATATAACTATTATTTTAAAGTTTGGGTGTTCCGCATACGCTGTTTACAACCATAAGGATTTTTTTCCATATGACTAGTTCCCGTTGACCTATTATGAAAGGCAAGAAGCAAGGTCTTTGCAAAGGAATAATTGCAAAAACATTTCCCAGCTATAAGGGATTGCCGACTTGAGTCATCATCCTCCTAGCGTTTCCCAGTTGTGCCCTAAAAGAGCCTGGGGTCCGCTTTGGCACCTAATCCCAATCTTTGGCTTGGGTACAAGTTTATGAAAGCAAAGCGCACGTATGTTTGGTGCCGGCATTTTCATGAATTATTCAACAACTCTGCCTTCTGACAGGAGTTGAGGACACTTTATGAATGAATGTATAGATTTTTTTCTGAATAGGAAGTCTGAAATATATTCATTCTGCTTTCGAATATAAACTTGATGCGATAAAACAATAGTTTATATTTATGGGAAAATTATAAAGGGATACTAAACTTGTTGAAGGGCAACAATATGGGAGAAAGGACGAGTTGTGTGGTTGGTCCGCATCCATTATAAACTATACATAATGATTGACTTACGAGTTGCTGCAGGTTGGTGAGCAGCTCCGGTGTGGCGATCTCCTGGAGGCGCGCCGGGTCCTGCTGGAAGCTGTCCACGAGACGCGAGAACGCGAGGCACACGCATTCCACAGACTTCTTGTCTTGTTGAGTCAATCTGTTGACAAACAAATTATGTAATAAACATCATCATAATTATATCAGCAGAAAGACGTCCACTGCTGGACATAGGCACCAAGAGTGCCACAATGACCGGCCCTGCGCCACCCGCATCCAGCGGTTTCCTGCGACCTTCACCAGGTCATCAGTCCACCTTGTGGGGTGGCCGGACCACGCTGTGCCCGCCTGCCTTTCAAGTTGATAGATAGATATAAAGGTTGTTGAAATTAAGACATTGCACTTTGCTGTTAATCCTGCTGATATCAATACCGATGCGTTATTAATACTAACTCATATTATATTTGAAATGTTAATTTTAGCTTGATATAATATAGTATACAAACTGTATACAAATATTCTTACTCACCGGTTGGCTAGCAGTTGCAGAGAATCTCTGACCAGATGGAATTCTTCAGGGGTCAGATTCTGGCAACAGTTGGCTGTTATAGAGAGCGCAGCTCGCTGAGCGTTGATGGAGAAGAAGTCCAAATAGGTCAGGCACGCCGACACACCACGCTACAAATTAAACGCGATATTAAGTAGGTACTTTCGTGTCCTGAGCACAGTCTTTGACATCACTTTCCTTCGTTAATAATGATTTATGATTATCACTTAACTTACAGCCGTAAATGACTATTGTGCAATTACGAATTTAGACTAATGAATACAAGATTACACTGTATTTAAGCATTAAAGATAGGTATACACTTTTGCACTTTAAAATTGGGTATGACGGTGACAGTTTTGTCATATAAATACGCAAGTTTATATGAACTGACAGCTATCCCATTGGTAGACTGATTGATTTGTAACTTCGGGCGCGTCCTCGTGAACTGCATGATACAGTGGTGAATAACTTACAGCTTGCAGAATAGCCTTGGAGTGTCGCCGCGAGAGCATGTCGAGCGCGGTGAGGCTCTGCTCGGCCACGTCCATGCAGGTGATGGCCTGCAGCTTGTCGAGGAACGTGGGCACGGCCAGCGCCACAGCGCCGCTGCTGCGCGGGAGCGCCTCCAGCATGTACGTGAGGGCGCGGCATGCGTGGTTCATCTGTAAACATCACAACTCTTATGCTGTTGCTTGTGGACATTTGTATTGTGAGAACATTACCACATTACAAGATACATTTCTCTATTATGCGCGACACATTCGCCAATCATTAGTTAGGTGCTCGAAGTTTCATTTAAAGTTGTAGGTTAAGGTTAATTAATTAAAGTGATGTTTGAATCACGTCTAACCTGTCCGTTCTGTTAAGAAACGTATGCAGTTTAAAGGGACATTAATAAATAAAAACCAACAAAGCTACCAATAATCCAAATTTAAAAACAAAACAGATAATATTTCAATCTAAATTTAACAACTACAACATCATAATTTGCCATGGTAAGGGGTCTCCTTGTAAATAGTGGCTGTTTTTCCTCTATCGTCTTATGTTTGATTGTTGCCCCAGTCAGTGATGATACTAGAAAAAGCAGTGGTGTTTGTGTGTTGATGTTGAAGTATGAAAGGACGCACCATATCGAAGTTGTGTTCTGCGGCGAGCAGGTTGACGAGCGCGGGCACGACCTGCCGCACGGGGAACCCGGCGAGCGTGTCCTCGTTGCCCATGACGAGTAGCTGGCACATCTCGATCACAGCCTGCAGCTGCTGGCCCTCGTCGCCCGTCGCCTGGAGCCCCGCCAGGAGCTGCGCCGCCTTAGACGCAGCTGCAACATACAACCACTCCTAATCAAAAGGCTTGTCGCCGACTACTGTTTGCACGCGTCTCGTTCACCACCGACAATGTTTGCTCCTCATTCTCGCTGTAACTGCTATAGACGCATTAATGGCGGGTTGCACCAACTTACAATACATAGAAACTTGTCAAACTGTCCATACATTCGAATTTTACCGAACACTGCTTACGATTACAGACTGTTTGGGGCAACCCATCCTAACAGTCGAGAGTTTGAGACCAAGAGCATAGGCCAACCGACAAACATACTTAGGCCAATGCACAAGTGTATATTGTGCGCGTGCAGCAAGCGGGACATATGTATTTAAGGCCAACTTAAACCGGTAATCGTGCAGTGAATACGCTTCTCCGTCAAGCAGGCAGTGTCATTGCTTTATATCGGAAATTGAATAATCTACATCTTCCAGACAGTTTCTCTTCTCACTCGGAAGAGTCATAACATAAACGACGTTGTGAAAAATACATTCAAATTCCCATGAATTTGGCTAATTTGCTCATGTCCGTAAACCGAGTTGGTGAAATTCAATACGTTATATTTGAATGTTTAAATGCTATCCATGTCTTTATCAGTAATCATTAAAGTGAATTACCTGAGTTGGCGGTGACAGTTCTATGCAGCAGATGTTGCATTCGCGGGCCTAGCGCGCCGAGCAGATGCGGCGGCAGGCCGCGCGCCTCCAGGAGCGCCTGCAGCCGGCCCACCTCGCCCTCCTCGGAGGAGGACTCCTCGGCCGCGGCCGCGGCCGCCGCGCCACCGCTCGCTCCCGGCGCCCCGCCGACGCCGACGCCGCCGCTCGCACATTCTTCAGCTGAAGACGATGCTACACGGCATATTACCTCAATTAGCATTTCCGTTACCCGACCTACGCTGACTCGGTATATTTTACCCGAAATTGATAATCATGACACCAGCAGATCTAAACACCCATATGTATTTGTTATTAAGGGGCTCCCATACGCCAATGACCTTCGATCTGAATCCCTTAGTTTTCTAATGTGTTTTGTAGCTTATTAATCTTATTATATTAACAACAACGGCTTTAAGCAATATAGTATCCCATATTACTTCAAAGTTCATTGTTATCGAGATATATGGCATCAAAGTTGAAAAATTTAAGGCCAAAACACTGGTTTTCTGGCCATAACTTTTGTGTTAATTAGTTTAAAATGAAAACCCTAGACAGGTTTTTAGAGACGTCATAGACGAACCCAAGTATGTAGATTTCGTATATGTTAGATCTTTCACGTCAATAGAGATACGAAATAAGTGATTTTTTCGACAATGTTAAAAAAAATACATTCAAAATTAAGTATTCATTTCTTTTAAAATCCGGTAGACAAAAATGGAGATAAAAGATTGAAGAACCGATAGCCGTTTGACTTATAATTCTATCTGTAGTGCAAAAGTAGGAGATACGATTCAAAACTTCTCAAAAATGAAAACCTCGGGTAGCCCCTTAATGAGTTATTTATTCAATGTATAAATTCATTTATTATTACGGATTCTTTCTCAATGAAGCAGTAATATTTAGTGCAATAGTATACCTTTGCTTTTTGGTTTAGCATCGTCCGATGCGTTATTAGGCATCGAAACCGCTGAAGCAGATGGCGGCGGCGTGTTCGATGTGGATGCGACGGCACCCTAGACAGAAAGATGTAAGTTCACTCATACACAAGTAAGCAGAGGGCGTTTGTGGCGCGAGCAATGTAGTAGTCACAGACACATAGATGGAGCACGAGGCTTACCGTGGTTAGCGGCTGCGGGTGGGAGCGGCTCGACGCACCACCGGTACTCGCACAGGAACCCAGACTGCTTTTCCCTGTTACGAAAATTAACATTACTAAACAATTAGGGAATGCACAATGTGCCTAACTATGTATATATAATTGCTACGATATGCTTGTCTCTTCAATCAAGGCTAGACCTAGGCGGTGACGAATCTTTAGAGCTACGCGGCTTGGCATAGAGTTCAAGACAGACAAAAGTTAGAGTGGTATTGGGTCTGCCCAGATGTTGTGGGGTTAGTAACGGGATTCCAATGGCGGCATTCTATACGGAAACCTAAAATAGCCCTAATTATCATAACTCACGAGTTCTCATTTCTACATTTAATGTGATTTGAAATCCACAAAGCGTGTGAAGAAGAATGCATAGAAGGCCCAACTCGCAGTTATTTACTCTAATTACTGACAAGGACAATCAAACTAATGATGATTTGTTGTTAATGATAATGAGTAGCGGATTACATGTTCCCTGTACAACCTGTTCTTTTATTGTTGAGACATCAATCAAATGCAAGCCTATCAACGTAACAATGACAGCTCATGGTACACTAATTTATGTCGCTGGTGCTATGCTCGATACCTTGCACTTTTGCGCAGGTGATCAGTAGGTGGTCTTGAGTGGATTCAGGCCCAGGCATCGAGAACCAACCCGCATTTAGTGAGGGGAGAAGGGGAAAGTTTGACCCCGCCCGCGCTTCATTGTAAGCCCTATTTCTCTAAACCGATGAATAGGTACTGATCTGGGCATGTGATCTGAAAAATCTATAAAACCTTAACAAGTTTTTTTTTTATTGACCTTTTGTTTTATTTACAAAAAAAACTTAATTCTAAAAATATACATCCTACTTATAATACTAATATGCGAAAGTTTGGATGTTTAGATGTTTGGATGGATGAAATTTTGCACGAAGATAGTTTATAGACTGGATTAAAATATAGGATAGTTTTCATCCCGGGTCCACGCAGACAAAGTTGCGGGCGGAAGCTAGTAAACTATAAAGTAATACTTATAAATCTTATTTCTAAAAACATATATGTAGTTTGTTATGTACCTCACGTATGTTAAGGGGCTGTATTGAAAAATATCGAGTTGTTTGAAACGCCATTCTGTTCTGACCATACTAGCAGACAATGAGGCCTGATTTTCAGATATATGATTCTTGATTATATGTTTGTTGATCCAACCAGACGATACACGATTGCTTAAAATTTCCTCGAAAGAAAAAAAATACAAAGTTGCGTCCTAATTTTTAGATTTTTAACCAGTGTACGTAAGCAACATGATATCAAGCGGCGAAACTTCGTTGAAATGATGATCTATTACTCGTCTTGAATCTGATTTTATAAAATATACTCCCTTCATAATAATATTTATAATAATCCCATCGTTACTGATTTCGCGTTTTTGAAAGCTAACGCCCCTTTCTGAGGATGTTGTTTCCTTGTCTGTCAAACGTTATTGGCGTAAGTTTGTCTCTGACGCGCGGACCGCCCATTGAGTCCATTCGGCGACCGGCCGTCTTCGAGGCAGGACCTATGTTATTCAGCGCCGCTAAATGACTTACGAATTATAATTACACCAGTATATGTACGACGCCATTCAACCCGAAACGTGCCGGAGGTCTTTTTGTAATGGGCTTGGGGCTCCTAGAATCGCACTCACACATGCGCAATAAATTTATAATGTGTGCTAAGCAGTTACTTCACATTAAAACTTTTTGCTGAAATTGTTTCTATGGGGTGTTGTGATTGAAAAATACTGGCCGTATTAATACCTACATTTAAGTGTCAAATTTGTTCTACAGAATATCACAGCTTATAACAGAGCAGTCAGATAAATAAGAAATATTTTCATTTACCTACAAGTTGTGATAAATTGTAGATTGTGCGCGTGACTTAGTATTTTTCTTTGGAAATTTCAAAACACAAAAATAATTTAAACAAGTCCATCTGAAAAGTGGTACTTGCTTCAATTTCCGTGGTTCTATGGCAACTTTTGGGCTACCGCTGTAAACACATACTTTAACTCCATCTCCATACTACCCTCTAGTTTTTTTTTCATATGAGCAAAGGAACTGAACTACGGCGTCGCTACGACGCTCATTTCATGCTCATCATCATTCATCATCGTCACATCACATTCAGCGAATATTTCATTATTTTGGTACATACAATGAATTATCTGCCACAACTTAATCTACACTTGGTCTAGTAAAGTTTAAATATATAGAATTGTGTAATAAGCGATTTTCAAAGGAACAGATGAAGACTCCATGACGTCGGGACCGAAATGAAAGGGACGAATGTATCGCATGACATAACCGATCTCTTCTCGATGAGCGTCAAATTTCAAAAGTCAAATTTGAATATTGTTTTCTGCGTGGATATTTATGACCTTTGTATGTTTACATATATATATATGGCACATGTGTGCATAGATATTCTTGACCTTGACTGTTTACATATTTTTGACTTCTGTTTTGTACAAATGTTTGTGACATTCGTGAGTAGATATTTTCGACCCCTACTTTGTTCGCATGTATATGATAAACATGTGTATAGATATAAGGTGAGGTAAGACTGCGTGGTATTCCACTTGTTTAAGATCTTTGTCCAATAATCATTGCGCCTCACGTTTTTTTTAACAAAATGTGAGTTATGCCGATGAGGCCGTCTGCCAGTGCGCTGGAGCAGCTGCTTGCCCACTGCGAAGCCTACGCCATGACTCATGGGCTAGAGTACAACAACAACAAGAGTCAAGTGTTGGTATTTAAGGCGGGTAAAATCAAGCTATACCATGTACCACCTATATTGTTGAACTCTGGCCCATTCAAAGTCGTGGATAAGGTCAAATACCTGGGGCATATTCCCACGAGTGAGCTAAGGGATGATTCGGATATAGAATGGGAGCGCAGGGCGTTGGCGGTTCCTAGTAACATGATTGCCCGCAGGTTTGCACGCTGCGCGCTGCTCACGTGACGTATTGTCAATCTCTGTACACGAGCAGCCTGTGGATCCGGTACACGACCGAGCCTACAACGTCCTGCGAGTACAGTACAACAATGCCTTTAGAATGCTGATGGGACTGTCTAGCAGCTATGCATCGGGCATGTTTGTGGAGGCGCGCGCGTAGTTTTCAGACCATAATAAGGAAAAATATAGTCTCCTTACTAAGTCGTGTGAGGCATAGTCCCAACAGCATTCTAAAGGTGACAGGTTTGATTGTCCGATTCTAAAACAGTGGTCCGACCAAATTTAAAGCATAGCACAGTTCTTAGTATACGAGGGGTGATCCAAAAGTTTTGATAATCAGCATGATTTGGTCTCGTGATGATAATTTGTCATTGTCATCCCTAATGAGCCACTATTCAATAATAACCTAAAAACTTAAAAAAAAAGATTTCATTCATATTTTTTTTCTTTAATAGCTAAATACATATGATGGTATAGAATATATTCTGATGTCTGTAAAATGGGACGATATTTTGCTACATGTTAGGGGCGGTGTTGGCAAAATTCTGGTGCGGTACTAAAAAAAGTATATAATAAAATTAGAAGTTTATTTATTTGGATGCCACGAAATTAATAAATCAAACTCATGTCATCATTTTATTAAGGCACGGCTCACGTAACAAAGTTCAAGGTAGGTTTTTCTGGCCATCAAACATATTTTTTAATTTCTTTAAATAGGGTGGACGTAGGTGACAAAAGTATGAATATAAATACGAAGGGAGAGTGATACATCATAATACTATAGCAATTAAGCGAGGCCGTCTCAGAAAAAAACCAATTCTATGAGGTTTTTTTTGGCTGAGCTTGCCGATTACCAGGGCTGTTTTCAATAAAATCGGTGCAATTGCGTCGATGTAAAAACTAAGCTTCATTTGGTCTATCCAGTTTTTTTTTTATATTAAGCGAAATTAAAAAAAAAATATATGTTATATAGGTAAGTAAATTAATTAAGAGTGTATTTAATAATTAAAAATGATATGATACGGAGAACTTCTGTTTTTAATACCGATTATCAAAACTTTTGGATAGAATGTAATGTAATGGACCTCGTAGAATTATAGATGAGTTGCTGGAGTTGCTTATGTATACTGCAAACTAGCTACACTGTGATTTAGATGTATAAATGTCCCAACTGTTTATGTATAAATGCTAACACTAGATTAAGATATTTGTTATGTTACTAACACTCTATATGGATACTTTGTATGTCCGAAATAAAGAAATTGAAATAGAAAAAAAATTGAAAAGTACATTGGACAAAGATTCTTCTTTTATATTACCTATCACCAAAAGAAAAAAATATGCCTAATGCCATAAATCCCATACAAATATCTAAAAAAAAAAACTTCATGTTGCTTGTTAGAGAGAGACAACGCTCGAGACACGTGACGTCACGGGTCTCACCCGTCATAATGACAATCGTTTCATATATGTAGGCGCGATTTTCTTTTGGTGATTGGTAATATAAAAGAAGTGTACCAATGTACTTTTCAATTTTTTTTCAATTTTAAATTTCTTTATTTCGGACATACAAAGTATCCATAGAGTGTTAGTAACATAACAAATATCTTAATCTAGTGTTAGCATTTATACATAAGCACTACAGCATCGGTCCCCCCTCCCGACCCAAGCCTCGTCCCGAATCTCTCTGCATTTACGGTCGCACGTACGGACCTGTCGCGAGTTTAACAATTTTTCCGCATCCCAAAAAGTGCACAGCGCCGCTAAAGAAGTTTTCACTTCAAAAATGTTAATATAAAAATCACGGACGCGTCATTGCTTGCGTGTGGTTTGATCTGGTAGTGGGACGTGTCGCGGCTCGCACCGCGCCGTTCCCCGCCGCGCCGTTCCCCGCCGCGCCGTCATCGGTGTCCGCGTGAACAACCAATTTGATTTTGCCATTGCCAAATATTTTTCATGCTTATCTTCTTAGGAATAACGTCCAAATTCGAACTATTCGAATTTGCTCAATAGCAAAACGGTAAAGGACGCGTGGACAAAATTACAAATTCATTTGCAGAATATGCTATTGCAAAAAGTGTTAAATGGCTTCATACTCTTACGAATAGCGTTCAGTTTTGAATGAAGTCGAATCGGCTAGCAGCAAAATAATCAACATCTGATGTCACAAAAATCTGTCGCGTGTTTAACAATTTTTCCCCATCGCAAAAAGTGCTCAGCGCCGCTAAAGAAGTTTTCACTTCAAAAATCTTGGTTTTCTAACCAAGATTTTTGGGTTAGATTTATCTACTTTATTTTATTTTTTGTCCTAAAAAAATAGGGTACCTACTCATTTTTTAATTTTCCGAAAATGATACATCACGTATGTATGTATGGTTTTAGAGAAAGAGGAGCGGCGGGGTCAAAGCTCCCCCCCCCGCCATTAAATGCGGGAGGGCACTCGATGGCTCAAATAAATAATAAAATAAGTTCCTGATCTGAATCCACACAAGACCACCTAAAGATCAACTGTGGTAAGTTCCAGCGCATAGTCAAAAAGTTGAAGGTTCCCGTACAACAGATAGCAATAGCACATCAGCTATTACTGAAGTAATCAAGGCAAGCCTGGTTGGTGAAGTGTTGCATACCTCGTTTGTCTCGTCGCGTGGACGCCGGCTGCGGCTGTGGCATGTCGCGAGCCCGAGCTCGCCGAGTGCCCTCCGCGCTGCCGCCCGCGCCCTCGCTGCCCGCCACCTGCGACTACCAACATACTATTTCATTTTCTACTCCTGTACTGTCGTCGGTCAATTTTACAATAGCTGACTCAAATAAAACACAGACTTATAAGCAGGTGAAAACTAAGCTATTGCCCATTCTCACATTTCCCACCACAACCATAAGAAAAGACGAAAAATGTTAAATTGATACCTATAAAAAAGAATTCATGCGTGTTCGTCTAAAAATATTGCGTATGTCTGTTTTAAAATAATCGAAGAAGAAAAATTGTTGCATATCGGAAAAATGGCGCTAGTAGCACAAGATCTAACGGCAAAACATGCTGCCCGAAAAGTCTAACCTTAAAAGGTAAATTTTATAAATAACCATACTAATTGCTATGACAATAAGTATGTATAATTTGGAAAATATGCAACAGTATTTAAAATACAACTACGCACTAACTAGTGTTTGAGTTTATTATTCCCGGCAGTTTACCTGTCTCTTGGTAGATGTGTCTTGACTGTGGTGCTGAGTGGTATTGCTTCTCTTCGTCAGACACGCACCCAGGGTAGCGCCCGTCGCAGCAGCGATACTCTGGTCATAATTGCAACATGTCAATAACAAACACTATCAATCCTAAGTAACCTTGTCAACGCCAGACTCAGCATGAATTATTTTTGTAATGGCTACCCACAACCAAAGGGATTCAAGGTACGCCCGCTGAGGTCCGTCATCCGGTTTGTGGAATGATGGAGCAGCTTTGAAGTAGGCATGAAAGAGGGGGCAATTGCAAAAAACATCCCACTGGGTCGAACTGCATCCGAAAGGGCTCTCACTCGTATAAGATATGATAAGATTACCTTGTCATCTGCTTTCGCCGCGATATCTCGAGAGACTCGCCGTGAAAAACACCTAAAGATATTTAACGAGACCGCACCAATAAACCACGACAAAATAACGTATATTCTAACGGCACCTGACATTATTTTTTTTTTTTTTTTTTTTTAATTTATTAAATCAGTATCTTTACATTTACAGGATTTACTTTCATTAGCCACTATCGGAAACCTTGGTAGGTTTATATAATAGCTGGCGAGATCGCACGGATCGATCCGCACTAACAATCGATTAACATGACACTAGTATTCATTTTTATGTACCTAATGTTATATATCTACTTAAGTTTACAACAATGAACAATGTACTTTACAATTTAAATTGAGATTCACATTCCAGGTAATATTTTTTTAGTAACAATTTAAATTTCCCAGGGTTATCAATTATCCCTAATAAGTCATTCTGTATTTGCTTAGGTAGGTTGTTAAGTATATCAGGTATTAAACAGGTGTTACATACATTCAAATTACGATGTCACAGACCCCGCGGTAAACTGATATTTATACGCGTTTACGCGTATACGCGTATTTTATTTTGTGATCTGATGACACTCAATTGAACTTGTTTTTCTTAGCAGAGCATCCAGCACTTTTTTCTAGCGAGTGTGCACCGGGACAGAAAGCGGGACGAATGTTTAACTGCGACGCTAAAGGAGACTTAGATTTACCTTAAATAAACTAGTGAGAGGGTACATCAACATTCATTAAAACCTGATTATGTATTGTAATCTACCTCCACAAATCAAAATAAAATTCTCAATAATGAATTTAGTAATTACCTTAATACTTCGAAAATTAGCAAATAGTTATGTTTGGAATCCGCACATAAACTTTTTTCGTAACTCGTTGGCATGATTACGGCTTATGAGTTACAAGCTACAGTTACTTCGGCCTCACTTTTAAAAACTGTTAGGGTATAAATTCAATAAAAATAAGACTGTTTGATAATTATTAACCTTTTTTTATATGGTCACTTCACTTCCTATGTCAGGAGTTCAAACTAGTCATTTTTCTAGGTAACTCTGATAACTCTAACATAAGTCCAGAATAACAACAGAAAAGTTTCTTACAATGTTTAAAATTTTGGTAAGTATAAGCTTTTCTTGCGTACTTGTCGCCGTCTGTTCTTTTTTACACACGACATATTTTTAATTAATGATCGATGCTACGCTATCGCATAAAATATAACGTACGAGGGACGGCTGAAAAGAAATCTACCTAAGTATGAAACAAAAGACTGTCATGTATGTATTTTTTTTATTTTTCAATATAGTCCCCTGCTAGTGAAATACACTTATTACATTTGTCAAATATTGACATTAACCCATGAAAAAAAAAATCTTTCGGTTTCTCGTCAAAAAAGTCACTAACTGCAGCCTTCATTTCGTCATCGGTCAGAAATCGTCTTCCTCGGAGATCTTTTTTGAGGTTTCTAAATAAAAAATAGTCGC
The DNA here is from genome assembly GCA_947578815.1 of Epinotia ramella. NCBI lineage: Eukaryota > Metazoa > Arthropoda > Insecta > Lepidoptera > Tortricidae > Epinotia > Epinotia ramella. The sequence continues at coordinate 38,873,168 of OX388200.1, forward strand.
ATGGGGCTAGGTCTGGACTGTAAGGTGGATGGTTAACGGCATCGAACCCTAATTCCTTCATGGTAAGCATTGTTGTGCGGGCGGTATGCACAGGTGCATTATCGTGTAAAATCAGGATCCCTTTGCTAAGTTTACCCCTCCTCTTTTCTTTTATCGCGTCTCGTAACTGATGCAGTAAGCTGGAATAATATTCAGCATTCATTGTCCTTTTTTTTGGTAAATAATCTATTAGTAAAATTCCTTCTGTATCCCAAAATACGGTAGCCATAAGTTTGCCTGCCGACGGCCTGACCTTAAACTTCCGAGGAGGCTTCTCATCCTTGAATTTCCACTGCAAAGACTCTTGTTCGCTTTCGGGGTCCCACTGTCGAATCCAGGTCTCATCACACGTCACCATTTTAGAAACAATTTCTTCCTCATTACCTCGACTCATTTCCAAAAACTCCTCACAACATTTGACACGTCGGTCCTTGTCAAACGCCGTTAACATTCTGGGGACCCAACGTGCACTCACCTTGGACATATTCAGATGCACATGAATTATCTCATTGACTCTTTCTTTACTGATGCCCACATCTCTAGCAATCTCCCACTGCTTCACTCGTCGGTCTTCTAAAATTATTTTTTTAACTTTGGCTACATTTTCGTTTGTAACGGCAGAAACCGGCCTTCCACTACGAGCGTCATCTTCCAAGCTCTCACGACCGAGTTTAAATTGTTTAGACCAAAACTTTATAGTAAATTCGGAAGGGCACGAACTACCGAACACACACATCATACGTTCTCGGATCTGTGAGGGAGTATTTCCTTCTTTTGTTAGAAATTTAATCACTGCACGATGTTCAATTTTAGCGATATTCATTTTTTCAACCGATATGTCGCAAACATTCGAGAATTGTAGAAAAATGGAACGGAAAAAACAAATGAACGTCAAATAATTCAAAAAAAGAATAACCAAAGAACAAGAATGCATTTCAGCCAGTATCATTTTCGCATATTTTTTTAACCAAGGAGATTACTTTTCAGCCGCCCCTCGTAAATTATCATGATTTACGTTATATTTTATGAACGGAAAACGAAGATTATCGGAAAAGTTCAGGGAAGAAGCTAACGGAGTTTTAATACAGCTGAAGCCACATGACCGATTTGGTCGCTAGCTCTCAGTCTATGAATTTCGATACTAAAAACTATTCGATATGTTTGCTAAATGTCAAAATAATTAATTATATTTCGACGGATTTTTAGAATTTTTCAGATAGTTGGTATATAATTGGAAGTAATTTAAACTCAAACGGTTGCACTTAGCTTGCAGCAAAGATGTCATAAACATACAAAAGAAAGCACTTACCCTTCGAGCGTTAGTTTGACGTAAGTATGGAAGATCGCGAGGAACAATAAGTAGTTTGCTCTCAGAACTGCGCGTTTTGGATGTACTTGCTTCTGGAAAGCAAATCAACATTTATTTCAAAGTCTACTTCTACAACTACAAACAAACGCAGATACAATAAAGTGTTATATTTCAACTAAGCAATGTATCGCCATGGGTAGGACCCGTTGAATCACCTTGAAAATCACCAGGCAGTGGAGGAGTGCGTGCCTTTTCACGGTTATCTGTAGCACTCTTACGCTCAGTTACTTTACTCAAGGAAGCCGAGCTGCTAGACTTTGCTGGTGGTGCTGCAATCACATCAACTACGTTATACATGTCTATACTACTAAATGAACTCCAAGCATAGCACATACATTTTCTATGAATTTAATTTATTATATACTTATTTATTTTACAATTACCTAGTTGTTCAGTTGAGCGCGGTTGAGTGTTCCTCAAGGAGTAACGGTTAGCCGACTTTCTCAATAAGTATCCTTCTTTATCAGGGTTTAATGATTTAGATTCCTCGGCAACGTCTTTAGATCGATTACCAGTCTTGGCCCTTTTAGAGATTATCAGACCACTCGTCTTCTTATTCGATGAAGATCGCTTCCTTTTCTTTCCTTTGCTTCGGCTTGGTTTTGGACTATAAACGGAATAATCTGAATCTAGTATATCTGTAACAGTGGAAGAGCTAAATGGGGAATATGCGAAGTCTCTCTCGTCTAGCGGCAACAAGCCACCGTCTGAATTATTCACAGCAGCCTGTACATTGGCCTCGGAGGAGGATCCAGAGGTATTATGATTTAATGGAACTTGGGTCGCTGATTGCGGTTTCGTACAGTTTGGCGACTGTGCACACGCACTCTCACTCGGTCTCCCGCCAGTACGCGAGCGAGTACAATATGCGATACACTCTTCAGACGCACCGTTACTCAGTGCGGAATGGGTCTTTTGTTTCTTCCTCTCATGTGAAGACGGTCTTCCGCGTTTGTTATAGCCACTGGTGGATGGCTTGCTCGTATCCTCTCCAGCCCTAAAGTCGGAAGTGTTGTAACGTGTTTCGTATATGTCTGTTCCGTAGGACCAGCGCTCAGTGAGCGAGTAGTCCGACCTCGGGAGAGCGCTGACTAGCCGGGAGCTCCTGCGTAGCTCACCGCGCACGTGGGAGTCGGTGTGGCAGGCGCGGCCCGACGAGTGGCGGCTGGAGGGGCGCGGCAGGGGCGACGTCACGCTGCGTCTCTGGGCCCGACGCTCTACACGCAACGACCGACCGCCCACCACCCTGCTTTGAGAAGACCTGAACACATCATTCAATAACAATTAACACCGTGCTTATACAAGGACAGGCGTACATTTGGCGAATGCACGAAACATGCTCAACTTGTCAAATGTGCGCCGACCCTATTACGCAAAGTAATTTGTATTAAACCATTATGAAATATTCTATGAAGCATCTATTGTGTAATATACAGTTGTTCCTGTAACAGTGTAGCACATCAATTACTTTCTACAAAACTACAAGTTTGAACAATTCAACGCCTGCCACCATTGATTTAATATTATACTAGATATACAATCAGCAGGAAAAAATGGCAAGTCAAAACTACTGCCTAATCGACTAGTTTGGCTATTAGTCTTGTTCCGACCACAGACAGTGGCAGTTGTCAATCATGGCGAAATGTGCAGTGAAATCATGGACCTAGAATACTCAGGACAGGCTGGACGTGATGCCACAGTGAGGGACGGAAAGGCTCCTATGCAGCTAAATTAAGAACTGGTCTTAAAATGGCTGATGACTTGCCATAAACAACCTACTTAATTTGGACGGGTAATAGTTTATGTGCCACAACTTCATACTAAATCAATTGTGACAAATAAAAAAAAGTGGAACTATGACAAGGACAATGAATGATATTTCCCTTTCTGTCACACTTATCGAGATTTGTATGCTAACACTACCAGCTCGCTCGCACGTGGTATTATTATTACCATAACTTGTCCAGAGTATTATAAGTTCATGAGTGAAATACTGCAAAAATAATAATAAATAAACAAATAAAAAGGATGGAATGTCTTATTTTACGTAAGTTCTATTAAACAGATTCTAGTTAAAAATAATGATTCCATGTTTTTTAGGAATTTATTTTGTACATACAAATTATGACTTATCACGGAACAAAGATATATGGAGTAGCTATTTTTTTTAATTTTAATAAATTGTGTTGTTTGATTCTGACTTAAGCCGGGTCCGCTGCGCCGTGTTTTCAATGTTTTTAAACATCTAACATGTCATCCGTCAGTTTCTGCAAACAAATAGGGTATTGTTTTGGTTGGCAAAACATGTTAGATGTTTAAAAACATCGAAAACACGGCGCAGCGGACCCGGCTTTATAAAAAAAAAAAGTTATTATTAATATTTCTTATATTTTTAAATTAAATCTTTCCACGACATCCTCTACGACGTGCAAAATGGGTCGCAATATTAGCATCAAATAGGCGTGATCAACTATTCAAGCCAAATAAGTGGTCTGTTGTGTGTTTGACCCACTTTCGTACCGTATACTCGTATATACCACAAATAAAGGCTTTAGTAGCCTGACTAAATCTGCAATACCTGTCTTGAATGTAAGTACTTATGAGAGTGAGAGGCACCAGAAGACACATTAAAGCCTTTGATTGCGAAGACGGAGCAGGAATTCTAAACTAAGCAAGATTTTACAACCAAGTTTTTTTTTTAATGAGAAATGCGACTCCATTCGTGCGATGTTCACTTTTGTCGTAAATATTATGATTATGGCAATTTCACTATAAGCTTTAAATATTTTGAAACGTTCGTTTGCAAATTTGACACTTGACAGCTAGTATACAGGATGTTAACGGGGTCATGATCCGGAATGACAAAAAGCGAATAAGATGATCATACTGAACAACCTTTCCCATGGGACCAACCACGAAATCGCAAAAAAAAAACCAGGTATTCCATACATTAACTCTCAATTAAATCGCAGTTAACTCACAGTTAACTCTTAATTGGCTCTTTTTTTTTGCGATTTCGTGGTTGGTCCCATGGGAAAGGTTGTTCAGTGTGATCATCTTATTCGCTTTTTGTCATTCCGGATCATGACCCCGTTAACATCCTGTATATTGAGTTTTTTTTTTGCATGAATGTTTAGAGGTGAAAAATAGCGATGTTAGCATGTATCTGAATACAGCTGTCAATGTCATTTGGGACAGTTTATAACAACATTTTTGTGCGGTATTGTCTATCTAGTATAAAGGTGCGTACGAATTAGAGCAGCCTCGGGTTGAGGCACGCACGGCTCACCTATTTTGCTCTAATTCGTACGCGCTCACGCGCTGTGCGCGAGAAACACGCGAGCGGCGCGCGGCGAGCCGCCTAGAGTCGGTCTTTTGACCGTGCTCAAAGGCGCCTCAGTGTGCGTGCCTCGCGTAAATTGGACGTGTATCCGAGCGTGCCGCAGAGAGAACGATGTAATTTGGTAAAGTAAATGTGCACCACATGAATTACGACTTTCGTACAACTGTTTCATCCACCACCAACGCGATTTCCTCTTCTTTTTGGTAATAATTCGGTGAATTACGATAAACGCAGCCGCGACTGTCATCGTGTCCGACGCCATTTTGAATGACGCACAATGGCGGCTCGCTGCGAGCGCGCTGCTTCGCCCGCGCATGTTTATGTGCACCAAATTGGCTCGCGAGCAGCTCGCCGCTCAGGGCGTGCATGCCTCAGGCTGAGCCGCTCAAATTCGTACGCACCTTAATATTAAATCAATGCCTGCCACAGAATAATTGGTACACTGTATGACTTCCAATAACTTGTGAATTCGTTGATACATTGTGATGGATGTATGCTCACTCCTTGAAGCAAAATATTATATCTGGTAGATGTAGTAGTGCAGTATCTTCAATATTTATTTAATATACACTAGTCACTTCCTTGTTGACACCCACCCGCAACGCATTTTTAGATAGCAGTAGGTATTTTATTGTGTTGGTATTTTGGTCAGGATGTGATGTAGGAAGTACAGTCTAGTTCACCAATATATATTGTATGTTCCCTAAAGGTCAATAATATCAGAGAAAACTTGTAATATAATCTTAACAATAAAGTAGCTTTCACCTATTTTTACCGCTTTGTTCGTGCATATTAATATTTTCGAACTCATTCGTACAGTCTAGGAAATTGAAACACAATGTAGGTATTCCATAGTAGAGGTACTTTTGTTTAATATATTGACACATAAGGATCCAGATAGTAACTTTTTATTTAATTTTAGATGATATCAAGAAAACTAATTTAGGAAACATTTTATTTATTTATTTAAACTTTATTGCACAAATATAAAAATAGAAGTACAATTGGCGGACTTAATGCCTTAAGGCATTCTCTACCAGTCAACCATTGGGCTAAACAGAAACTTTAGTGGTGCAGGATCCTAAGTACAGAGACTCGAATGGAAACACAAATCAATTAATTTAATTAATATACATACATATATAATGCATACAATATAAACTTACTTATACTTACATAAATACATACAATTAAATGTACCCGAACAAAGATATCATGAGGATCATCAATGTTTAATGGTTAATAAGAGATGCTTACGCAACTTGCATTTAAAGGTGAACTTGCTCTGAGCTTGCCTGACGGTAAGAGGGAGATCATTCCACAGACGAATAGCCTGAACAGCGAAGGAATTTGAGAGGAAACCAGTACGGTGAAATAGGACAGAGAGTTTAAGACTCCTGGATGTATGTAGCTCGCAACCGGGACGGGGTGTAACAAATTGAAATTTCGATTTAAGATATTCCGGTGCAGCTGGGTCAAATAAGATGGTATAAAGTGTGCACAGAATCCTGAAAGATCTGCGCTCGCGAATGGGAAGCCAGTTCAGTTGACGGCGGAAGGCGGAGATATGGTCATATTTACGGAGGCCGAAAACAAAACGAATGCAGTTATTTAGAAGCCGGTCTAGTCTACTTAAGAGCTCCTGGGTGATGTTGGAGTAACACACATCAGCATAATCAATAACAGGTAATACTAACGCTTGAATTAGCAGTAGACGAGGGCTTCCAATTAAAATGGCCTGACACTTGGTAGGATTGACATTAATGCCAAAGCTACGAGACCAGTTGGAGATACAGTCCAGATCGTTATTAATTTGACCTATAGCTAAATTAAGACTATCGGGACTTGCTTGCGTGTAAATTTGGAGATCATCAGCATATAGATGGTGAGAGCATGTAATTCTAGGAGTAATGAGATTAAAAAATAACATTGTGCCCTTGTAACTTTTAGATACCATTTAAGGTAGCTTTAACTTAAATTGTGGAGTGACGGTCAAATAATAAAACAGACCTCAATTATATCATGCCACATTAAGTTTCACTATATTTCATTCCAGATAGCATCAGACTCTACAATCTCAAAGAGGCAGTGGTTCTAAACATTATCTATGAAGTATTTTTTTATATTATATTATATTACGTTTATTTCGCAATAATTTTTTAATAATATTTATTGAACACTTGCACATGCATATTAAACAAGGTTAGGTAGGTGTGAGTGTGATAATCCCAATGTTCTGTAGTGAAAGATAGAATAGTGAATATAGGTTTGGTTACAAGGAAATGAAGATTAAAATAAAGGCAAACATTATTAGATTAAGAAGAAGGCTTAGGTCTTCCAATGTTTCTAAACTACAGAGCATGTATGCTAGCAAGTAGGTGTTGTGCGGAGCAGTGGTCCCAGCCAGTCTGCTCAGCCTACAGTCTGGGAAAAGAGGCTCTGCATTCAATTAAAAAAACATTCACACTAGAAGATGATTTTCATCCTCTACCATGCTTATTATTTATCATCAATCATGTTGTATAATCATTTCAATGAATATTCTGAATGTTGCCAGTTTCCAAGCATCCATTGTTCACACAACATAATATCATGGAGTGGGGCTGCATGCTCCCGGTAGACCTCACCTCTGCCTCTTTGGCTATTTCAGGACTCTTTCTTTATTTTGATAAAACTATCAATTATATTATACTTACTTGTGTTTAATTCATTTACTGATAATGTTGTTAATGTTTTATTTGATTATTGCAAAACAATTATTATTTGATTGTTATCAACTTTTGACTTCAAACTAGCAAAATTTAATTAGTAAATGAACTGAATGAAAGTATTGACACTCACATAATTTTATTTTAAATTTGTTTTGAAGCAAGCATTTTAGGAAAGCAACATATTAAATGTGATCCTTAGAAGAGGACTATAAAGACCCTATTGTCACCTGTGTAGTCAATCCTATCTGGAATAGAGCATGTGAATATTGCACACTGAATGTGTTATCTAATGGCTTTATTTAATAGCCTTCTTTGAGATATTTTATATGTATGGTAATGTTTACCTTGTAAAGGATAGGTTTGGTTTGTTCAAGTACTTGCCCAACAATGGTAAAGCAAAAATATTGAATTAATGTTTTAGTAATAAATCAACATAATGGATCAACCCGTGGCAAACTCAATAAGACTTGTGTTATGAGAACTAGACAATGCCATCCTTAGATATTTATATAGAACTCATCCATAACTCAAGAACAAATAAATGTGCTCATCACACAAATATTTACCCTTACTGAGAATTAAACCCAGGACCTTCCGGTATGTAGTAAGGGTCACTACCAACAGTAGCAGCTAAACTTATCAATAGTAATATTTTATGTTAAATGCGAAAATAATACATTTTAGAATATTTTATTGCAGCATATTAGTAATAAACTAACAGTTTCGATACAAGCTTTAACTGCATACTGTATGTACTTTTTTTGCATAGACATTAACTACCCATTGAGAGGATTCTAACAAGCCCAAACACAAAGGGTTTATCTTGTGTAATTAACGAGGTCCTTCATTCTTAATTTCAACTCCATTGGACTTCGGGAAGCTGGTCAAATTTAACTAGCCAGATTTGTCATGCATATACTAACTAATGATTCCCAGGAACATTCTGCTATACTGCTGGACTGTTGATCCACAACCATATAATATTACTTTAATTCAATGGGGAAATTAAAAAAAAAGTGCTCTAAGGCAGTATAGCAGGATTCTGTGGATCCACTCTCTGGCATGCCAAAGGTAAAGCCACTAATATTATTATTGATCTGAATTAAATACATCAATTGAATTTTTCGATACAAATTTCATGTCACCAATATGCTGCAACAAATAGCCTATAATAAATTCATTGCATTCCATAAGAATGTGACTGCTATTTGAACATGCAACTGATTCTTGCACAACATTGTGACAAAGATAAATTACTCATTACGAACCACATTAAGCATTCAAAGTATTCGCTCTATGCAGATGACTTAAAAATTTACAAGTCTGTGGCCTGTGAATCAGATGCAAGAATGATCCAGAACGATTTAAACAATATAGTGTCCTGGTGCTATATTAATAATATGACTCTCAACCCGAATAAGTGCTTTTTCATAAAATACAGCCGTAAGAAAAAACCACTTGTGACAAAATACGAGATAGGCGGTGTTGAGCTATCAGAAGTGACTGAAATCAGAGATCTAGGTGTAATACTTGATAGTCAACTTAAATTTTATGCTCACGTAGACTCAATAGTAAAAAAGGCCGCACAGATGCTCGGTTTCCTGAGAAGAAACTCCAGGGAATTTAAACAGCAGAAAACTAAAATTATCCTATATAACACTCTGGTACGCAGCCATCTCGAAACCGCCTCGATTGTTTGGAGTCCTTTCTACCAGGTTCACTCGCAGCGGGTTGAGAGCATACAAAGGGCGTTCACAAGATACCTTGCATTTGGTACTCCTGGCTTTTCACACAGAAATACCTACAACAGTCGTCTTGCTAAGTTTAACATGGACAGCTTGCGAGATCGGCGGCGAATGTTGGATTTTTGTTTCCTGCACAAGGTAGTTAATGGGCAAATAAAATGTAGCAATCTGTTAGAAAGCGTCTCGTTAACAGTTCCTCGCAATTACCCTCGGCGCCCTATACCAAAACCTTTCGCTACACCGATCACCAGGACAAACCTTGGATTGCAGTCTCCCATGGTAAGAATTTGCTCGAGTTTTAACGACTTTGTCAGCCAAAATAAATTCATCGACATCTTCCACGACCGCCTACCCAAGTTTAAAACGACATTATTGCCAAAAGTAATATAATTCTGTCACTGTTATTAATTCCATAGATATTTACATATAAATTCTGTTATTATTATTATTGTCTTTATTTTAATTTCGTCTTAGATTTATTATTGTTATTATTAGTTTAGCTGTTTAGGTCATATTTTGTATTGTATATAGCTATAACTTTTGTTGATCTCACTGCAACATGCGTAGCCAATGTTATGTACTTCCGTAATTGTTGTATATATCAGAAATAAATACCTCCTAATATACTAGCTTTAAGTGAAATGTAATATATATGATGTGGTTGTACTTAATAAATAAATAAAAAAATAAAAAAAATAAAATACTCAGAAATTACATCTGTTCCGAAAATGTATCAATCCATTAGTTTTTTGGTACTATGTATCATAATAATTTCAACTGATTATTATAAATAATAATTTCATTATTTCGAAATATGGAATTTAAATAAAGTAATTCACTTATAATGAAGGGAAATGTTATAATAATTTGGGCAAGTGTTAGAACAATGTTTACCTTGAGGACTCTCTCTCGAGTGCAGAGTGTGACGAGGACGGTGAGACGTGTTGCTCGGCCATAGACGACGCTGGGGGAACTCGCGGCTGCTTGTGTGGGCCTGCGCAGGCCGCCCGCGCGCGCTACCTGCCCGGCACCATACCCGAGCGAGCGCTACTCTGCGGCTTCTGCATCCACTGCTGTGCCTTCACCAGCTACTGCACACACGAGCGTCCCTGCCAGCCACCATCCACACCGAGTACGCGACGCTTATCCACTTCCAATGACGCTGACTCACACTCACTGATACTCTCACACTATTATCTGGAACAAAGATAATACACGCTCAGCGGGCCTAACAATGCAACGTTACATAAACATTTCAACTATTCCACTGAGCGCACCTACAGCTTCCACTCGGTGCGCAATCGTCACTGCACAATAACAAAACGGGAAAATACTACAAATATACAAAACAAGATAGATTGGTGAAACCTACACGTTTTGTTCAAATTATTGCAATAATGGATGACACATCAAGAGCAGCTACGCTACACTTTCCGAGATATTCTTCCAATCCATTCCACTCCACACAGCTGGCTAGCTGTCAAACGAATGACGGTGTTGCCATTTAAAGCTACCAAATCTACTACAACAGTGAGCGATATTGATTTTCTCGGAAATGTTTACAATCATTTCAATGTTATCGAGTGTAAAATAGTTAGTGTATTTTTTTAATTTGGCAATGAGATGTTAAAGTGCAGGCGTGTTCGGATGTAATAGTGTTCCCGTCTCTTTCTTTAACGCCAATGATGATGTCTTATGGGTTATCCATATTATGTGATTTTACCCCAATTTGTCAGGACAACATGTCGAAGTCATAATTGGGGGTAGCGTACATACGTAACAACTGCAACTACAATTTCATTTAGTGTGGCCAGTTAACAGTAAGAAAGCGAAAATTGCCGCATTCAAACGGTCCTGCGAAGCGGGCTGCAAGACTGTTACTAACCGATGAGATAGGGCAAGACAGCACGTCTAACATGGGATGCTGTCTCGCCCTATCTCATCGGTTAGTAACAATCTTGCAGTCCGCTTCGCAGGACCGTTTGAATTAATTTTCGTTTAAATTTATTTGAATGAATATTGTGAGAAAAAAATCACTTGGCAGATCATGCCAATTCCATGGTCCAAATTGTGATTTTCATGCAATTAGTCAGGACAACTCGTTTGACGGTTGGATCAGCAGCGCAACATGCATCCACACGATAGCAATTAGTCAGATTCTGATGAATTGGGGCTGACAAATCATGTAATGTATATACCCCATTATTCCTAACCTAATGGCCGCTGTACACATTGGGCCAACGTTGGCGCGTGAGCAGATGCAGCTATGCGTTTAGCCTGCTGTACACATAGCGCCAACTTTGGCGCGTGAGCAGAAGGCAGCTATGCGTTAGAGGGAGAGGGCTATAACTCGATCTCTTTCGTTTACATAGCTGCCTCCTGCTCACGCGCCAACGTTGGCCCAATGTGTACAGCCGGCATAAAGTCGCAAATAGAAAACGTCTATATGTTAGAATGAGAAATGTATACATATATATATATATTAAATCTATAATTTGCCTATTAAACACTTAGGATGAGACAGCCATATATATGGCTGTGTCATGAAAGGTATGATAAGGTGTGGTTTCATTCTAATTGCATGATGGTCAAATGGCCTTAGTATTAGTAATGGACTCTCATTTCATAAACGCACTAGAATACACGAAGGATTTTTCAACAGCTTATTGAGTGATAGCACAGAACAAGTAAATACTATAGAAATGGTAGTGGGCGGGATAGGTACGCGTAGCCGGGTTTATGATTACTTGATTAGACAATCATATAACTGTCAAACGAAGTTGAAAGGCAGATCAGTTGGCATTTGAATGTCGGTGACGATTTAAAAACATGCAGTGTTGTGCAATTTTGTCGTGCCGACAGGCAAGCAATGACAAATAGGTTCCCCTGGGAGCGATTTCCTATCACCGATAAGTACTGGAATAACTGTTTTTTTGAGTAAATACGCAATCGATTATGACATTCGCCATTACTCCGTTAAACTTTGACATTGGTTGCTAGCCAAAGCCGCAGATTAAGGAACTACCGTAATGTCACAGCAATGTATCGCGTAATTCGCGTTTGTCATTTTAACAGGGCGATTGCCAGTATGACTAAAGTCGTACCATGCCTAGTGTATGTACTTATCGATAATTATATTACTTTATTTGTATCTCGGATGGCGTTCGATCTCAATAAAATGATTTTCTCATACCTATTTGAAAATGACAGAGCTGATTGTAGTCCATTCGTTATTTGTCATACAGTAAACATATTTGTTATTAGAAATACTTAACATAATTATAGTAATATATAAATACTATCAATAACATGTTTCAATAACAAATGGCGTGGTATATAGAGGACTTTAAATGTGCAATTTTAATTTCATAATGATCAGAGTATGTCTGTGAGTATCCTTGAAAATATTAAAAATTCATTAAAACTTGTAAGTACGTATTTTGATAAAAAATTGTGAGGATGTTTTCTTGAGCTACACGATTTCTCTGACAGTTGATTTCAGCACCATCTCAATTTAGAGCATTTTGCGAACTGCGTGGATGAGGTCGCGCACTAGATCAAGATTTCGTTACCCGATTTCTTCGGGTGAAATTTCTCACAGAAATATCACTAATTGCTACTTCAGTCGGAATGATATTTATTAGGTTCGGATCAGCCGCAGTACGCAAACGCTCTTACTTCTAAGAAATAAGGATCTTTTAAATGTAATTAACTATAAACATACGTAATTTACCATTTAATATATAAACTATATGCCAAGACTATAAAATATCGATAATGATGATTTTAGCCTCACCTCTATTTCGTGTTCTAAATTTCCAAATAGGTGTATCTCCATCATAGTGTCATAGTAACATAAGACCTTTGGTTTCGAACGTAATCAAACGTCAAGTTCAAATCAACAGGGCCCTTCATTTTGCAATCAAAAATTATGTCAATTTCCGTCATAAGTGCGTCACGCTCACACACGTTCAGTTATGCTTTAGCGCAAGATCCTTATTTCTTAGAAGTAAGAGTACTTCTAAGAAATAAGGATCTTTTAAATGTAATTAACTATAAACATACGTAATTTACCATTTAATATATAAACTATATGCCAAGACTATAAAATATCGATAATGATGATTTTAGCCTCACCTCTATTTCGTGTTCTAAATTTCCAAATAGGTGTATCTCCATCATAATGTCATAGTAACATAAGACCTTTGGTTTCGAACGTAATCAAACGTCAAGTTCAAATCAACAGGGCCCTTCATTTTGCAATCAAAAATTATGTCAATTTCCGTCATAAGTGCGTCACGCTCACACACGTTCAGTTATGCTTTAGCGCAAGAAGGAGAGCTAGATGCTCAAGCATGATCAACTATCAAGACTATTCACATATTATTTCCACACTTGAAAACCCCTTTCGAAATTGGCTCTTATATTGATATAGAATAGACGGCCATTTGTCATTTTTTCACGCAAGTAATGCAGTTTTGAGTTACTTTTCGTTCTAAAAATTACAACTGTTGAAATCATAATGGAATCAAAAGCTTTTACTAATTAGAAGCGTTTTGCAGTAGTGTTGACATTGTATAAATTCAGTTATGATTGTGTTGGGCTGGCTACGCAGGATCCCGAAGTAACTAGCTAACACGCCGCTTCCATCTTATTTAAAGTATTCCGTGAGTGATAGACGATAGTATAGCTGACGCCACACGTCCGAGCACGATAGTGCGAGATAGTGACGCTGGGCTTCCAGCGCTTATCCACACGAGCCGAAATATATTTTTCATCACACTTGCTCGAAAAGGGCTTCATAATGCGCAGACATACAGAGCTGTAATAGCCTGTGTTACGCCCACGGGCGTAATGGTTTTTTTCTTAAATTGTATCTGTCACTCATGCGGCAGTTACAGAGCAAAGAGGTTTTTACATCAAATACGATGTCTGAAAACGTATTTATAAATAAATTTAAACTTAAAAAACTACTTAAACGTGTTTAACTGAATTATTTACAGATTTAATATGTAGTTATTTAGTGTCTATGTAAAATGTTTTTAAGTGTTTTCAAATCGTGGCTGTATACCGAAGGGTCTTTGCCATACGCGCCTCACGTCAAATTCAACAAAATGGACGACTGACATGTTGAAGTTTTTATTACGATTTGTATTAATTTCATCTAAAATGTATTTGTTTCCTCGCAAATGTGATGAAAAACATTGTGTATAACACGGGCGTAAGAATATTGCAAACGCGAGTCATCAAAAGCCCTCCGCCTTCGGCGTCGGGCTTCTGATAGACTCTTGTTCGCAATATTCCACTTCCGCCCCTCGTTAAACAATGTACTATTACAATGCATGTGCTCGAAAAGAGCGTTTTCCAAGCACCCAAATCGTGCGGAAAGTGCCACTTTTTCGCACTAGTGCTTTTTACTTTGCCATTTTTTTTTAATTTTCAAGTCCGTCGTCAGCGCGACACAAAGAGTTTTTATTACTCGAGAAAAGTTTTACAAATATTTCAATTACACGTTTTCTTTCATATAAAAGGTACATAAATACTAATAATGTATAAAATGATTTATTAATCTTTATGAATTTTGAATTTGGACGATAAATAAATTTATTTTAAATATTCACTTAATGTGTTTGGCTGAACGCATATCTTTCTTATGCCTTTTACGATACGACAGTATGGCGACTTGCACCATATGTTGACCGCGCATGTATTTAAAAACCCGCCATTGTTGTGATTGTTGTTGGCTTTGGAGTTATTTTATGTAAATTTGTTAAAAATGCCGAGTGAAAGTGAGTAATCAATAATAATAATGATTTATTGCGTTTCAATAGTGTCAGTATGTTTCTTAGAATTACGTCCGTACAGCGTCTTTTTGTTGTTTAATATATTGAGTTACCTACTCAAAATTAATTGTGTTCCAAAACCATAATACAATGGTTTTAACTTTTAAGTGAATAAGCTTGACAGCAAAATATGTGGAGAAGTTGTTAAATGCAGTTCCAGATAATAAGTAGGTACCTGACAATCTACCTAGGTTCTTCAATTTCAACCTATCTATTTTAAACCGACATTTCTACATTTAATATATTTCCTCACACAAGGCATAGTAAAACGTTGTATGATACACGCGCGTAAAGATGATTTCCGACTCGTGTCGAATTATACATTCGCTGGCTTCACTCGCTCATGTATAAACATGACACTCGTCGGAAATCACCTACTTTACACACTTGTAGCATAAATAACTATTATTTTATAGTTAGGGTGTTCCGCATACGCTGTTTACAACCATAAGGATTTTTTTCCATATGACTAGTTCCCGTTGACCTATCATGAAAGGCAAGAAGCAAGGTCTTTGCAAAGGAATAATTCCAAAAACATTTCACAGCTATAAGGAATTGCCGACTTGAGTCATCATCCTCCTAGCGTTTCCCAGTTGTGCCCTAAAAGAGCCTGGGGTCCGCTTTGGCACCTAATCCCAATCTTTGGCTTGGGTACAAGTTTATGAAAGCAAAGCGCACGTATGTTTGGTGCCGGCATTTTCATGAATTATTCAACAACTCTGCCTTCTGAGAGGAGTTGAGGACACTTTATGAATGAATGTATAGATTTTTTTCTGACTAGGAAGACTGAAATATATTCATTCTGCTTTCGAATATAAACTTGATGCGATAAAACAATAGTTTATATTTATGGGAAAATTATAAAGGGATACTAAACTTGTTGAAGGGCAACAATATGGGAGAAAGGAGGACATAAAAATGACACTCGTCGGAAATCACCTACTTTCCACACTTGTAGCATAAATAACTATTTCACCTCAGCAGCTCGAACAAGTATATTTTCGCCTCACCGACTCGGAAAGGCTTGCTTTATCGCTCAAAATCTGCGCCCACCTAAAGTGGATTATATCCGCTAGCATGGAAAGAGTTTTTGAATTTGGAACGTGACGGTCAATCGCGAGATCCAACTTATTCTATACAGAATAGAGTCTAGCAAACGAAAGCGTGACCTGAGAAATCGCGGCAAATTAAAAAAATATACATATGGTATTACTAATTACAGTAGGAAAAAAGTTTTGTTACTTGTATTTATTTTATTCAGTTTGTATAATAGTTGTTTGCGAACTTGTTTTTTTGAGGAACACACCACCACGTCTTGAGAAATATTAACCTGTGGTTAAAAACACACTTCAAAAAGTCATTTATTTTTAAAGGCTCCGTTTGGTGCCTAAGGTGTGACGAAGCCTTGACTGTCATGGGTACATACATACATAGATTCACTCCTTTATCCCTAAAGGGGGTAGGCAGAGCACATGAAACTTGTGTTCCTGTACCGCTTTGAGCATAAACGTGGGTATAAAAGCTCGACAAAAATGTGATATCGCAGTGACAGGTTGCTAGCCCATCGCCCACAACACACTTCAACCCTGCTCCCTTAGTCGACTCTTACGACACCCACAGGAAGAAAGGGGGTGGTGCTATTCTAACCCGATGCACGGGCAACTGTCATGGCTGTGAGTAAAAAAACGAGTGTGTTGATTTATTTATTAGAATGTACATAATATTTACCAACTTAACATTTACTTTCTTCAACAATATGTTTAATCTAGTACAGCTTCCTTTATCTTCAAGATTATCTGTATAGCCTGACAAGTTCCTATTTAGCCCTGATATAGTGTCGCTACAAACAGCTTACATATGGCAATAATACATATACGTCATGAATAGTCGGGACAGTGTGTATTGGCATTGTGTTGTTTGTTGAATGTAAAAATGATATGCTTTAAAATAAATACCTATTCATCCATATCTGGTTCCACGTACGTATTCGATATTTAACTCCGAAGACTGTGACTGATGTGTCGCTTTCAAGACCGCCGACCTCAATTATAAAACTTTCGGTCTGGGATTCGACTAAAGGAACTTTTTCTATATTCGTCTTAAATTTTTAAAATAATATTTTAATAGGAGAAGAAATTTCTAGTTAAATCCAACAAAACTAACCAGTTTAATCAATACCTACGACCTCACTATAAAATGTCAGTACCGGTCATGTCAACAACCAATTTCAAGACATTGTTTATAGAAATATTAGATATATATATTATTTATTATTATTTTTATTATTTTTATTATATCCTTTTTTGCTGTAAATATTCAATTATATTCAAAATAAGCTTTCTGACCTCACTACGGATTGATTTCGACATATTTACTGTAATACTGTAGTTTACATCGGTGACATTCGATGACTTCTAACGTCTGTTGTCAAAGAGTACTCCTTGCCAGTAAAATAAATTAGTTTCATTAAAAATCCGCAACATGGCTAGGGTCAAAAAGAACCTTGTCAGGCTTTAAACATAAGAAACGGTATCATCATTATCGTCAATATTATTATAAGTATCATATCCGACAAGGATTAAGATTACAAAGTCATACTAACCTAAGAAATCCGACATCGCAGCTAAACATTGTTGTTTCTCCTGTAAAACAACTTCTTTAGCCTCTTGTTTTTGTTTGAACTTACTTATCATAGTGTGTAGCAGCTTTAGCACATTACTTTTTATTATTTTACCCATATCAGAGAGAGAAATAATTGAGTTTACAAAATACGAACAACTAACCAAAGACTTTGACGTGCATCTGACAGATTAATAATGTTACCATATTAAAACTTAAAAAAAAGTCCAGGTCACGCTTTCGTTTGCCAGACTCTAATGCTGCATTTACACGCTTCGCTTGCGGTGGCTTGGCAAGCCTCCACAAGCGCAAGCGTGTAAACGGGGGTGTTTGGCTTGGCTTGCGTGAGCTTGCGAGAGCTTGGCCCGATCCGGACTAGTGTCGGTTTTTGAACACAGATCAAAGGAAGCTTGGGCAAGCGCCTGCGACGTATTTACACGTTGGCGCGTGTTTAGTGTCGCTCGCGAAGGTCGGTCGCCTTATTTACCAAGCGTTGTATACCAAAGCGAATCCTGCATATGGGCCGACACAACTTCCACGTCTGCCATGCTTGCCTATTCGGACCACACTAACGCACTCGCAAGCGTGTAAATGCCACCCAAGCGTTTGTGAAGGCTTGGAGCTTGCGGACGCTTGCCAAGCCACCGCAAGCGTGTATGTAGCATAAGAGGTCATTATCCTGCGTTCAGAAACTTATGGTGTTATGCCAATAATTCATTATTATTATTTTGATAAAATAAAATTACTAATACTTATTCTGTCTTAATTTTAAATATGAAATATTAATAATTAGACTGACTTATAAGGATACAATACAACACAAATAAATAATTTTAAAAAATAAGTTTTATTTTTGAAAATTTGTCGCTTCGTGCAAATTTGGAACGCACCGTTAAAAAAAATATTTAAAAATCTCATACAAATTTAATTTTGCTTTGTTTTGTTCTAAAGCCCTAGTAAAATCAAAATAATGCAAGTTATTTATAGATTCTAGTGCATAAGATACTCATATATGAATGTTAATGCCTGCTAAAGTTAGCGGAAAAAGTAAAATATGCGTATTTGTGCCTTAGTTTACCCGTGAGTACCCAACAATACTTGGACTTTTTTAATGTTTATGTTACATTTAATAGTCATTAAAATGCTTTGATTTTGATGATTAAATCTGTAAACAAACCTTACATGAAAAAGAGTAAAAGGTCCAAATGACTTTTATTACATTTACAATTCTCCTCGCGGTGGTGAGATGAAAAGTTGTGTGTTTCGCTCGGCAGCAAAGTTGCTGGCTTCTCGTGCCTTGAAAGCCTCGCTATACTCAGGATAGTACTTTTGAACCATTCGCTTCGCTCCTGCTTCAATCTTACAATCCTTCGCTAGCTCGGCTTTCAATACAAGCACTTGCGCCAAACAACTTTGCATACTATTTTCTGCGTAAAGGCGCTCTTACACGGGCGATTTTTCGGGCAATTGTAGTCGGCAATATGGAGCAACAAGGAAAAATTTCCGAAATACTGCCGCAATTTCTATATATTGCCCCATATTGCTGAATTAATTGCTCCATTAATTTCGGCAATTCGGCAATTTTTATCGCCCGTGCAAGAGCACCTTGCAAACAGTGAGCAACTACGAGCACACCACGACAACGTACAAATTTATTAGACTCTGCTGTGCTATTTTTGGATTCCAGGACAATATTCTTTGTGATATTCTTTGTAATTTTTTGTTTATTTCCAATGGAATCCTCTATGTAGCTTTCTACGACTTTGTCGGACCTCCACCCACCATGCCTCTGGACGACTTGTAGACTGGCTCCGGAGTCGGCTAGAAATGTCGCGGATGTACGGCGGAGGTAGGTAAGGAATGTCCGGTATAGAGCTCGGGGTTTTCTAAATTAAAAAATGTGGCTATTTGTCTCGGCAGGGATAAGATTTTATGGCGTCCGATCACTTGCTTGGTACATTTTCCATTTCTATTAGATTGCATATCCTGAGGCCGTAGGTCATAATATTTTTTGAAAACATTTAGGAACTCATCCCGGATCACAAAGGTTCGGTCTGTTTTAGTCTTTGTGTCTCGAAGCTTAAATATCGCTAATTCACCCTGGAATTCAATGTCATCGGTAGTTATATTTGTCAACTCCATTCCTCTGCACGCACCATTGATGCCCAAGATCAAAGCAACCTGTAAATGTTGTTGATATAAGTGTACGGTCGACGTCAAAAATATGTATAAGGTGCAAAAGTGTATACATATCTTTGAACTCGACTACATACAAATAGACATAATTTTTAGTCATACATTTTAATGAAATATATTCAAAAAGAAAAAAAAAATCAATTTTGCCTCCATTAATATTAAAAAAATATCTACGCGGTTTGAGTAGACATTTTTACCGCTAATATTTAGATGAAATTATTGAAATGTGTATTTTTCTAGTTAAAATTGCAACTTAAAATTATTGGAATTTGTTAATAATGCGTTATTTATTATGTTCATGTCGATTTTATATAAATAAAACAGCAAAATATAGCAAACATCGTTTGTTGTTTTTCATTTTATAAACAGTGTCAGAATGTCATAACCAACCAAAAAGCAAATATCCTTATAGTTTTTTTTAATGGCTAAATTCCGTGATGCTATGTCACAAATAAATGGCGAATGAAAACAAAAGACGATCACTTTGCAGGCCTAGGCCTCCAATTTTGTATGAAATTTCATTATGTGTCTCTCGTCTCTCCGCACCTGAAACGTGACACTTCGCTGCCTATTATAAGGAACGTAACGTCAATATTTCATTGCATGTTTGAGAAAAATCCTTTTTCGAGAAAAAAATACATTATTGATTATTTTATTTAATGTCTATTTCAAGACATTGTTTATAGAAATACTAGACAATCCGGCATCCTCTTTTTGCTGTAAATATTCAATAATGTTCAAAATAATCTGTCTGACATCACTATTGGATTGCTTTCGGCATATTTATTGCATTTTATTTTGTTTACATCGGTGACATTCGATAACTTTTAACGTCTGTTGTCAAAGAGTACTCCTTGCCAGTAAAAGAAATTATTTCCATTAAAAGTCCGCAACATGGCTAGGCAGTGTCACGCAACTAGGAACAAAAATCGGTCAAGTGCGTGTCGGGCCACGCGCAGTGTAGGGTTCCGTAGCCTTTGTTGTTGTTGGCCTTTCTTTCTTAGTTACATCGACACGCGCGCGCCAACTAAATGCTTGCGTCGGCCGAATTTGTACGAAAGTTGGCCTTTCTAAGTACATTTTAAGTTGGTCGACTATTACTCGGTAACTAGTTATGCCTACTTAGCCGTGATAGTTTTCCTTTTTAACCGACTTCAAAAAAAAGGAGGAGATTCTCAATTCAGTTGTATTTTTTTTTTTTTTTTTAATGTTTGTTACCTCAGAACTCCGTCATTGATGAGCCGATTCGAAATTATTATTTTTTGTTTGTAATGCATCCAGATGCGTCCCATTCTTTTTTTAATTTAGTTGGATGATGGAATCCATGAGGAATTGAGAGAACTCCTCAATTATATTAGGCACGCGTGTAGTGATTTTGGTATTTTCTATTATATCTCGTGTATTTACATCCGGAAATCATAAATTTGGTGGAGTGGAACTGATGACGAAGACCACAGATGACTTATGGAATTCCTCAATTATGCACTTAAAGTACAAAAG
The DNA here is from genome assembly GCA_947578815.1 of Epinotia ramella. Taxonomy (NCBI): domain Eukaryota; kingdom Metazoa; phylum Arthropoda; class Insecta; order Lepidoptera; family Tortricidae; genus Epinotia; species Epinotia ramella. The sequence continues at coordinate 38,894,533 of OX388200.1, forward strand.
CACGTCACAGATTCTGATAAGATTCCGTTGAAATAGCAGCTAATGAAGTACCAAAGGTGATCCTTGTGGAATCGACGGAAGTCCTCAAATATTATCGGGCCACATACAGCGATTGGGTTTTTTTCTCTAATAATTAATAATCAACGCATTTGCTCTCGGAAATTAGTTCATGTGGTACGAGGGCTGCCTTTTAAGTTGTGTCGTTTGGAAAAACTAAAGACAATTTAAGTGTTAAATGGTATTTATTGTTTTATAAAGTAATCACCGTGATATGTAATACACTTTTTCATTCGATCGAACCAGTTTTCGAAACACTTATTCCAGTCCGAAATCGGGGTCTCCAAAATGGCCGTTTTGTATGCCTCAACCGCTTCTTCAGGCGTCTGGTACCGTTGACCACGAAGTCGTTGCTTGATTTTTGGAAAAGTAAAAAAATCGTTAGGGCTTAAGTCTGGACTGTACGGCGGGTGTTCCAGAATTTCGACGTTTTGCTCTTTTAAAAACGCAATAGTTTGCCGGGCGGTGTGCGAGCTCGCATTATCGTGGTGCAGTCTTATACGACGTCTTGGGTTATTTTTTCGAAACTCGCCGATGACTTCTGGTAAACAGACAGTGGTATACCAGTCAGCATTAACCGTTTTACGATCCTCGAGCACGATGGTGGCAACGTGGCCACTTTTCGCCACAAACGTGGCGACCATTTTTTTCGAAGTGCTCCGTGAGCGTATTACTTTGGTCGGTTTTGGCTCATCTTGGAACACCCAAACAGTCGACTGCTGTTTAGAATCGGGATCGTAGGCATATATCCAAGATTCGTCACCACTGATAATGTCGTAAACATGTTTCGAGTTTCCTCGGTTGAATTGCCGCAGAGTTTTGCGACACCATCGAACGCGAGCCGTTTTTTGGTCTTCACTGAGTTAATGTGGTATCCAGCGTGAGATCAACTTTTTTACGCCTAAGTGATCATGCAAAATACTGTGAACACAGGTCCCTGAAATACTTAAGGAAGCTTCTATCTCACGGTATGTCGCATGGCGATCTTCGATGATCAGTTGCCGTACAGCATCAATGTTCTCCTGGGTTACGGCTGTTTTTGGTCGACCTTCACGATGTCTATCACCAAGACTAGAGCAACCACGTTGAAATTCTAAATACCAGCGTTCCACAGTCCGAAGGCATGGTGCTTTATCATTGAAAACCGTAGTCAACTCTTCGAAGCACTGAAGTCGCGTTAAGCCCCTTTTGAAGTTGTAAAAAATTATCGCACGTAAATTTTCCTTCGAAATTTCCATTTTCACAACTGACTTGTCAACTTTGAACGAACGCTGTACTAAAACGGTTGGGCCGATTTCGAGTCATTCTTTTGTTTTCGAATTCTAAATTCAAATATTTTAACGTGACACTAGTTCTTTTTTATGCAATCACGGGAGGTTTGCAAACGACAGAACTTAAAAGGCAGCCCTCGTAAATTGGAAAATAAATGTGGAAATGTTCTCGTGGCTTGGCGGAGTACTAAATTGAAGGCGGTTAAAACTTTGTTTTTAAAGTAAATTATAAATACATATAATTAATTTATAATTTACTTACTCTACTACTACTCGACTACTGCCACTTTTTTTTTAATTCCTAGTAGCAGCCATTTTTCCGGCAGGGGGGTGGACACATGACTCGAACAAAAATTTGGGCTTTAAAGCCCCGATATCTCACAAACGAATCACTAATTTGAAAATCGCTTTAATAATATTTTTGAACAAGCTATCCAACGATACCCCACACTATGGGAGTAACGAGAAAAAAATTACATCCCCACTTTAGGTGCAGGGTAGGTACCCCAAAAATTTTTTTTACCAAGATTTTATTCTTCTGTTTTGTCGGCGTGATTGATGCTTATATTATAACCTATCTACCTCTTTTTTATATTACATAATTGGTGTAGAACATCAGATTCAAACCCCAAATTTTAATAACTGGGGTTTGAATCACATGTTCATGTGAAATCTATTTCTTTGTGCAGTGGACCCACGATGTCCTGGCCGTAATTTAGCGATATCGATAACATTTGATTACTACAATCCCTATCCACCGTATCGTCTTTGTTATGTTGGTACGACTTCCTGCCGCATTTTTAATTGTATTGTGGTATGGCATAATAGCTATTATCATGAATGAGTGATCATGTCAAATTCAAATGATCATGATGTCACTGTCATCCAAAACTTAGTTCGAAGTCTCTTAGAACGTAGTACTTAGTTATATTCTCTTTGTGGTTAGGGTCAAAAATAAACTTGTCAGACTATAAATGGCAGGAATAAGTAGATTCATAGTTCACGAAATAAGCCACGATCGAAAACGTACAATAATTGTTTGGTCATTTAAACCTATAAGTTTAAATTACAAATAAATAGGGAAGATGCAATATTTTCATTTTGGCTTTCATTTGAAAGAATCATTGTAAAACATTACAATTTATAGTCATAAATTCCTACTCGTCGACCTTAATGTTTGAATTAAGACTTCGTACACCAAACTTAAATTACCTACTTTTTACTATGGAGCTCCCAACTCAACATTTCATAACTGTTGAGCCAACTAAAATGAAATGGACCAATCACGTGGCGCAATAACAAGTTTGCTTAATTAGTTCTGTTGACTCGTTGAAAAGGTATTGTATACAATAGTTATATAAATCGCTTTTTAAGTCTCGTAAGCACCTTAATTAGCTGAAAAAGCATACAATAACAAGGTGCTCTTACACGAGCGATAAAAATTGCCGAATTGCCGGAAATTCGGGGCAATTTTGACGTCACGGCCACTTCAAGCAAATAGAATATTGCTCAAAATGGAGCGATTATTGCTCCAGTATGGCGCCATTCTGGTCCCATAATTGCCGCAACTCGGGAAACTAGGCAACACGTTCATACACGAGAAATTCAGTGGAGCAAATTGTAGTCGGCGATATGGAGCAACACGGAAATTAATGGAGCAATTCGAGAAATATTTCCGAAATATTGCCGCAATTTCTATAAATTGCCCCATATTGCTCAATTAATTGCTCCATTCATTTCGGCAACGTGTCGCCGGGCCCTAATTACCCGAAAAAATCGCCCGTGTAAGAGCACCTTTATATAACGATTGCATGAAATACTATTCCCGTTTAGGCGGCATTCCTAAGTTAGGCACCTTTGAAAAATCTCATTATTATACAGTGTATCGCCGTAAGTGTAGAATTATGTGATTCCGGTTCGTTATGATTTTTAATTGTAACGAACCGGAATCAATTTGTCAGTTAATATTTGAATGATATAAGTAATTAGTGTAGGTAAGTAAGAACAAGCACGTGTTTTGCCGTTTAAAAGATAGGGTTTTATACAATCGTTAATTCGATACACAACTTTTTAGTGAATACCGCGTTTAGGCCACAAGGCTAACCAAGTGGTCTAATTAAGACGCTGTCAACACCAAAATGCCCTTGAGGATTTTGGATAGCGCGCACACTGTCTGTATTTGTATCGGAGTAAACGAGAGCGAGTGTTACTGTGCGGCCCGGTTTTTGAAGATATAGTACAACACAACAACAACCGACAACCGGTTAGCCTAGTGGGTAGTGACGCTGCCTACGAAGCTGAAGGTCCTGGGTTCGAATCCCGGTAAGGGCAAATATTTGTGTGATGAGCATGAATATTTGTTTCTGAGTCATGGAAGTTTTTTATGTATTTAAGTATTTATATCTATTATATATATCGTCGTCTAGTACCCATAACACAAGCCTTAATGAGCTTACTATGGGACTAGGTCGATTTGTGTATGATTGTCCACTAATATTTATTTATTTATTTATTTATAAATATTGAAATAAAAAAACGGGTGGATTATTTGTGAAATATGACTCGTTAGCGGTTTAGGTATGAATATGTTGACTTCATGTTTTTAATTGCAGACCCATGCGTCAAAAAAATAAAGACATAGGACCGTTTAATGTGATTTTAAGACCAATCTTTGCAATTATTTTCTATCGACCCGATTTCGTGAACTTACGTATCGAGCCCGTCTACGGTCTTCGAAATATGGTGAATATTAACATATATTTTATTTGATGTGCTAGAACAAATAGTTTTTCTTAAATAACTGCTTAAATAACATCACTTTCACCAAATTAGGTCTTGTCAGCCTCTTAAGGTGGTTCGATTTCCATACATACTGCCTGCGAATGTCAAATAACGTTTTGTATGGAAATCGAACCACCTTAAGGTACGAGATCCAAGTAGATTATTGTGTTATATTTATTACAGTATACGACTACTACCGCTTATCTTCCGCTTTTTAAACATCGTCAAATCTCCACAAACAAATATCCTGCTATGTGACAGATTTTATTTATTATGTGGGTTACTAGTGTACGTGTAGACGTTATTGAAAACATAATCAAGCCATAAAGAATTCACAACCTCATTTTCAATAATATTTGCCAAGTTGGCTGAAGAGCAACTTACCTTTTCACACCTACTATTCAGAAAAGAGTCATTGTTGCTATGAAACGAGGGATCAAAGTTGTACTTTTCTTCGTTGATATTCCCTGTTGAATTTCAATGTTCCTCCTAGAAGGTGTGAAAAACAGTATGTGCCACTCGGTAGGGAAATTATTTCCTTCTTAGGTGTAAACACCCGTCGTTACGCTCAAGATTTTTTTCTTTTTTACCCGACTGCTGAAGGAGAGGATGATTATGTTTTTCAAACGTATGTATGTAGCTATGCCTTGTTCTTTGTCACGCCCTGCAGCCTAACTTCGACATATGAGGTGAAGTTGGATTCGGGTAAGGACCAAATTCTTGGCCAGTAGTTAGTCTGTAGTTAGCCATACAAACTGAACAAGTGAAAGAAGTTCCGTTGTGACACAAAAATTTACCATAGAATTGTATGGTCTATTTTGTCGTACTCGCTCCGGAGTAAGCCAGGTTTCAATTCTAGGCCCCTTTTCTGTTCGGCGTCATGATTAATGACTTGGCGTCTCTCCCTAGATGTGCGCAATGTCTTCTTTACACCGATGACCTAAAGCTTGTTTATGGTCTAGAACAACTATCTGACTTTGAATCGCTCCAAGAAGATATTAACAGGATATATGAATACAGTAACAGTTTGTATCTCAAACAAACTGCTTTTCCACCTTGAGAAGTGTTCCGTGATGTCTTTTAGCCGATTTCGTAGTCCCCTATTTACATTTACTTTTTACTTTATACATGTTAGGGACGGAATAAATAAACCTCGTTGACACTATCATAGACCTAGGTATCATATTTCATTCGCACCTCAATTTTCATGCTCATATGAGTAACCTAGCTACCGACTGCTATCGGAAATTGGGATTTGTTATCCGCAACGCTCGCGATTTTGACAACGCGTTTGTCATCAAGATTGTCTTTACCGCTTTAGTTAGGAGTAAACTGGAGGCAGCGTCTATATAGTGTGGAATCCCCATGAGGTGCTTCTGGAGAAAATCCAAGACGTTTCTGAGATTTGTATTTAAAAAAATGTATGGGTACTACACCTTCCTTTACCCGACAAAATATTTGCTTGGAACTCTGGGTTTTAAAACCCTGGAAGTGAGGCGTAATTATGCACACATGGACCGGGGCGTGCAGAATATTACGTGGGGATTCAGACTCCCCTCAGCTGGTCTCGCAGCTGTTGCGCCCCCGCGTCCCTTCTCTGTCTCAGGCAAAGTTAAATTTTAGACCTCGTCGTCCCACTTACTTGCAGCATCGACCCTAAAGCGCGCACAGATCGACACACGTAAAAAGAGCTCTGCGCGCCATATTAAATGTATGGCCACCAGAGCACTTTTTACGTGTGTCAACCTGTACAGGCAATCACCACGGGTTCGCGCTTTGCACTACGTCAACGCACTTCTCAAGTTTGCTCCTGAGTCCTGATTGCGATGTTTTTGCCAGTAGGTGGAGTCTAATTTGTGAGAAATGCAAAAACCTCTGTGAGGCAATGGATGACCGTCCGTCCTCAGTTACTTATTAAGATTCGCAGTGCATTAGTACCTACTGTAATGCTGATGATGTGTAATTTCTTTTGAACCAATAAATAAATGGTTAATTTTCGTGTCACATCACAACGGAAAACTTTCATAGAAAATTTAATTGAGTTAGTTAAGCTAGCCAAGAAGTTGGTCCTTACCCATTCCTCTTAATCGTAGGAGTGCATATTTAAGCTTTAATATTTGGAATAAAGCAGTCGGGTTTTACGAAAAATCTTTTGATTTCAGTTGTTAATGTAGAATCTTTCTCTTCACTCGGGATTCATATACCGCCCGGCCGTAGATATGTATATAAATTAGCTCATATCAGATTATCGGATCATACTGACGAATGGAAAAATTAACGTGTTTGCGCTTTAATAGTTACCTATTTGTTATACAAGGGTGCAAAGTTGTATTTTAACCGCGGGTGTGGAATTGAAACACGAGCTAGCGAATGGATTCTATGGTAAGGTAAAATAGAATCCTGAGCGAAACTAGCAGGTAGCGAGTGTTGCAACACACGAGACGTAAAATAACTGCACCCACACACAAATCTTTTCACCACACTAAAATAAAATCCACCCTCCTCAAACCAATCCTTTTAACCTCACCAATTATAAATAAATTATAAATAAAGCGAGGAAAATACGACATAAGAAAAACAACTCACTATATTATATAAAATTATTTTTGCGTCCACACCACCTGATTTGATCAGACAATTTAATCAGATGGGCGAAAATTATTATGTTTAAAGCATGTTAAATAGAATTGAATGCCATGTTACCTATCCCTATCGCTCACCCTGTCTATGGTTACGACATACGACAGTTAGAATGTACCTACCTATTAATCTACCACATATTACAAAACGAAACCTTTTGTCCCGACGACAGTACGAATTAAAGTTTATTAGGTAGGTACCTAACTATTATACAATTATTACGTTATTTATATACTTACACTATAAATTGAAGTCACTAGGCATACGTTGTTTTAATGTATCGTTTTAAAATATTCTGATTACGTGTTTCATCCTCGCGAGTGCATTCCAGGCCTTCCAAAAAGTCATAAGTAAGTCCCTATAGCAACGACCATGTTTACGCCCTTTCTTAGGCTGCCGTGCGAATCTTACCTACTAATTGCTGTTAGACAGGGATAGAATATGAAATCTACGAAAAGAACTAAATAATTTGGACATCATGGCAGTGGCGGAGTAAACTTGTCGGAGGCTCGGGGTAGGTAGGTATTAGGGAATGCAAACCGGTTAACCGATTAAACGAAAAACCGGTTAACCGGAACTTTTTGAGCTCAGTCAATAACCGGTTTTGGACACTATAAACCGGTTATTAACCGAAACGAGTATTATTTATAAAATGCCTGAAATTATGAGCCAAGATCGTTATTTGGCAAAAATAATATCGAATAAAACATATATTATATGGTTGGGTTGGTAAGTCATTACAGTTATATTATTTTAATTGACACTCATTGATTTATAGTAAGTAAATAAAAAATATAAAAAAAACGAAGAGTGTATGAGGGAAATGTCGATAGAAAGTTGGAAGGGGACGACCTCGACGAACTTTTTCTGACCAAATCGGAGAAATCCTAAAGAAAGATCAGTTCAAGAGTATTTTATCAACGGCAGGCTTGGTGAAAAAACGCACATTAGCTGTTGCAGGCCGTCAGGGGATTCTGCTACGAAACAAAAGTCATCAGCATACATGATATCAGTAATCTGTGCATACGAGACCTTGGTGCGAGCCTTAAGTCAAGCCAGGTAGTTAGTAAAAGGTGGAAACATTTCGATATTTGGGGAGCACTCATCCAAGTGTGACCTGGATGCCGAGATCAATAGCAGGGTCATTGCTGCAGCATTCGGCAAGCTGTGTTCCAAGGTCTTCTGCTCACATGACCTTAAGTTGTTAAGTTGGCCACTAAAGTTTCAGTGTACATAAATAAATAAATAATAAATATTAGGGGACAATCTTACACAAATCGACCTAGTCCCAAACTAAGCAAAGCTTGTACTATGGGTACTAGACGACGATAAACATAATTATATAGATAAATAAATACTTAAATACATAGAAAACATCCATGCCTCAGGAACAAATATTCGTGCTCATCACACAAATAAATGCCCTTACCGGGATTCGAACCCAGGACCTCTTGCTTCGTAGGCAGGGTCACTACCAACTAAGCTACAGCGGTCGTCAAAATGGCAATTGTGCTGCCAACCCTCCTATACTTCTCTGAGACGTGGTCTGTGTACCGCCACCACATACGCACCGAATACCGGTTTTTGACTGTGTCGATTCGGTTAATAACCGGTTTTTAAATTTTACCGGTTTTTGCATTCCCTAGTAGGTATACATACACAATTACCGAAACTAAAGCAGGCCTAACAAATTAATTACGTATTTGAAATAGGTATTAAAGATTCAATGTTCCGTAAAAATCATTACGTCCTTGTTAAAACTCACTAGTTTGTACCTGTCATGGAAATAATTTGTACTTATACACTAATATTATAAAGAGGAAAGATTTGATTGTTTGTTTTTCTGTTTGTATTGAATAGGCTTCGAAACTACAGGATCGATTTATCCCTGATGAACATAGGCTACTTTTTACCGCGGGAAAATGCTTCATTCCTACGAGAAAACGGGTAATCCGTGCGAAGCCGGGCCGGGCTGCTAGTAGGTTTATAAAGTAGGTAAGTTACTAACCTTTCATCGACAGTCGGCAGAGAAATAAAGGATAAATGTATTTGTTTTATTGTTGTCATTGTCAACAATAAAACACTGCAGTGAACCGAATTTATTCGAACCGAATTCATTTTTAAACGACTTCAAAAAAAAGGAGGAGGTTCTGAATTCGGTTGTATTTTTTTTTTCAAGTAAAAACCTCTTTAGCTGCGCTGTGCACTGTTTGTGATGGAGAAAAAATGTTAAACTCGCAACAGGTCACGTGACCGTAAGATGTCACGTGACCGTGAGATTCGAGAGATACTCGCAACAGGTCACGTGACCGTAAGATGTCACGTGACGTGACCGTAAGATTCGACAGATTGAAAATTCGTAAGACTGTTACAATGTCATAGAGTTTTCACTTCTGCCGGCACTCCCGGCGCGGAGTGCAACTCGTCCTTTTTTTTTCCTCAATGTTTGTTACCTTTACCTCAGAACTCCGTCATTGATGAGCCGATTCGTAATTTTATTTTTGTTTGTAAGTATATGCTTCCAGGTGGGTCCCAATTTTTTTCAAAAATTCAGTAGGATGATGGGATCCATGAGGAATTGAGGGAACTCCTCAATTATATTAGGCACGCGTGTAGTGATTTTGGTATTTTGCATTATAAGTATTGTAACCCGAGAGCAACTATGTTGATTATTAGAGAAAAAAACCCAATCGCAGTATGTAGCCCGATCATATTTAAGGACTTCCGTCGATTCCACAAGGATTACCTTTGGCACTTCATTAGTTGCCATTTCAACGGAATCTTATTATCAGAATATGTGACGTACTTTTGTACTTTTAAGTACATAATTGAGTCATCTCTGTGGTCCTCATCATCAATTCCACTCCACCATATTTATGATTTCCGGGTGTAAATACACGAGTTATAATAGAAAATACGAAAATCACTACTACACGCATGCCTAATATAATAGAGGAGTTCCCTCAATTCCTCATGGATCCCATCATCCAACTGGATTTTTGAGAAAAGTGGGACCAACCTGGAAGCATATATATAAAACAAAAAAAAAATTGTACGATTCGGCTCATAAATGCCGAGTTCTGAGGTAACATACATTGAAAAAATAATACAACCGAATTGAGAACCTCGTCCTTTTTTTTGAAGTCGGTTAAAAAGCAACTTACCCGTGGTTGTTAATACTTACTTGTTAATCACTTTCCTTATGAAAAAACTTTCGAACAACCACTAAAAACAGATTTTATGCCAATTAACGCGCCGTGTGTACTCGGTGTTGTCGTACCGAAAAAATGCCGGTTTGACAAAAAGGTCTGTCGATCCAACAGTTATTGACCTACCAGCCACCAAAAAATAAATTTGAGATTTTTAGTAGAAGATCATTATCAAGCCTGTCGTTGTTCAGTACGGTGATCCTAGAGGGCATTATTAAATTCAGTTGCAGTCACAAGACCCCACCTTAACGTTTTGTGTAAACACTGAAAAAAGTAGTTATAGTCGAATAACAATAAAGAAAGTAGTCTTATAAAACACCTCTAAGAGCCAGGGGTCAACAAAGTCTATAAGAAGTGGAACCGTACAATTCGGTAACTTCGCCTGGGTTTTGGCACTTTTTTGAACTTTTTTTCTCACACATGAACACCCTATTTTTGCTTGTTAAGATCAAAAACAAATTAATCAAAAAGGGACTTTAGTTTACCGTAACTTAAGGTCTAAATTTCGCTAAAGAATAACTACAATTGGACTCCAAAGGTGGTAAGCGAAGTATAGGTCAAATTACCTGTCTTCGCCTACACATACTGCCGGAGCGTCAATTATAGACAAAATTTGAAGTTGCCGCCAGCTATCTTATTAATTTTTACCGTGTTTTTCGATTATGGTTCATAATACTATGCCAAATAAGTCATATTAAAAAAAAACGATCGTAGGCGAAGACAGGTAACGATCTGAAGTTAGTTTCATACATTTACTGTTTTTTCGATAGGGTTGTCAAAAATTATGTTGACTTACTCGACAGCAAAAAAGAAGGGGTAATGGTTTAAGACTAATAAAAATCAGTTCACCCGTTTAAGAGCTACGGTGCCACAGCAAACATACATACATACAAACATAGCGGTCAAACTTGTAAGACCCCCTTTGTGCATCGAGGCTTGAATGACCCTTACTACTAAATAAGAAATTTTAAATACTTACATCACAAACTTGGATTGACAACCCTAGGGGCAGGCGAAGTGTAGCAAGATGGCCGGAACATCACCTCAATTACATTTAAATCAATTGTGACGTTTACACGTAACTTAGGTAAAAAATAAGACCGCGTTGCACTCCGGGAGTGCCGGCAGAAGTGAAAACACAATAACATTGTAACAGTTTTTCGATCAGGTCACGTGACATCTTACGGTGTCACCCTAAAAATGAATTTGGCGCAAATTTATAAACAACTAGCTTCTGCCCGTGACTCCGTCCGCGTGGAACTCGTTTATATCGTATCTCCATATAAACTTTCACCCCCCACTTCATACCCTTGGGGGATGATTTCCGGGATAAAAAATAAAAACTATCCTATGTCCTTCCCCGGGGCTCAAACTATCTCTACACCAAATTTCATCCAAATCGGTTCAGCGGTTTAAGCGTGAAGAGGTAACAGACAGACAGACAGACACACTTTCGCATTTATAATATTAGTATGGATGGATATGGATTATCAATTAGGTACCTACTATAAAAACCAGGGTATAGGTATAATAAACAGCGGACCGCGGCGGCGAACAAAATACCAATGTGTTTTTGCCATTGCCAAATATATACTAGCTGTCAAGTGTCAAATTTTGAAACTAACATTTCAAAATATTTAAAACTTTTTAGTGAAATCGGCATTATCATAATATTTAATTTACGACAAAAGTGAACATCGGAAAAATGTAATTGTATTTCACAACTTGTGTGTGTGTGTGTGTGTGTGTGCGCGTGCGTGCGTGCGCATGTGTGTGTGTGTGTGTGTGTGTGTATGTGTGTGTGTGGATAGAATGATTGTGTCAGACGTTTTTCCTTTTCCCTAATTGATTATTTTCCTAGACGATATATATCGTATAGGTATCAATTCTTTTTTTTTAACATAGTAATTCCCACTTGTTGATAGAATGATAGTTATGATCAGGGAGCGTACATTTCATGCCGGTTTCGTCATAATGACGTATTCATATAAACACCCTGTGTGTTTATATGATTCAAAAAACGAAGTGACACGACTTAGTAACCGTAAATGTATTTAGTAACTAATATTTAATTTTATTTTTAATTACTTATAGGCCACAACAACGTATCTATCGATGCTATCATGAAATTGGTCAAGTCCATGTTAAAATCAAACTGTGTTTCTTTATGTTCCTCATGTGCTTTGTGTTTTATTGATTGCAAATGTAATTTGATGTTGCTTGCTTTTGGTGGCAAACTTTGCTGACAGCAGGAACAATAAATTTGTTTATTATCTATAACTAAACATGGATTTATTTGGCACAATAATTTTATAGCCTCCATGGCGACCTAGGCCACTAGCAAAGCATTAAGTTTCCTGATCTTATTAAATTTAACTGAATCCGCATGTCTCCTATTTGTGACAAAGAGTAAACTTTGATATGACAATGTCAGATAAAGTTCTTTCAATGTCCGTCTCAAGTGTCAATATATTAGATCTACTTAAACGGAAGAGGTTGATTAGATAACAGTGATTAATCATTGATTAATCACATTTTCCATTATTGGGTACGGATAAATAAACGTTCGTTATGCCGTTGCCCTTTTCAAACTTTTTCCATCCTGTATGTAGCTTGACGTCATACGCCTGTCATCGGCATGAAATGTACGCTCCCTGGTTATGATGATAGTTCGCCAGACGCGTTGCTCCCTAATTGATTATTTTCCTAGATGCTGATAAATACCTAATATCGTATATCAATTCATTATTATTTTGTGTTCACAGTAATTCCCTCTTTGCTAATAGAATATGATTGTTTGCCAGACGCGTTATTTCTACTTGATTTTTTTAACAATAGGCAATTTTACCGTGTAACATACTCGACTTTTCTGATTGTATTTTATCAATTATATTAATAAAATGTCTTCTAATAGCGAACGAAAATATTACACCTAAATCCCTGTTCACTAGCACTAGCGTCTGACCAGTAAGTCACGAAAATATTACACCTAAATCCCTGTTCACTAGCACTAGCGTCTGACCAGTAAGTCACGAAAATATTACACCTAAATCCCTGTTGACTAGCACTAGCGTCTGACCAGTAAGTCACGAAAATATTACACCTAAATCCCTGTTCACTAGCACTAGCGTCTGACCAGTAAGTCACGAAAATATTACAATATCCATCCGTTTGGGAGCTAGGATGCCACAGCGGAGACAGAATCAAATGTTTAACTTATCGCGCCCCTCTTTTGCCCTGTTTTCTACATATTAATATTTGAACAAACTTTCTTAGTTGCTCGATATTAAAACGATCTTTAACTTGCCTTACCGTCGCTAGAAAAACCGACCAATATTTCATGTTGTCGAATCAATAAACGTATTGACAATACAATACAAACAGTGGATAGCTAATTACCGACTACCCGGGGTATTTCCTCAGATTGAATATAGAGAGCGGCTGTATGTACTCGTATAGCGGGGAAGTTGGAGCCACGGCGCGCTACGCGCTACGCTTCGGTTCTGCCGATCTTGTCCATAACCACATTATGCAGTTCTATATTTAGGACGGCGCGGCGGACGAGTGGAGCGGAGGCGATTAAAGGAGCGGACGGACGGACGGTCGGAGCTCCAACTGTACGGTACACGAAGCGTCCTCGGATTTGACTGATTACAAACAAACTCAACAGGAAAGCACCAGTACAGTCGAGTTCTCCAATATCTACACAGACAACCTTTCACAAATATCCATACAGAGACTTTATTGTCACTGACCATAAGACACAAAACGTGTAGATATTTTTGAAAGGTTGTCTGTATAGATATTGGAGAACTCGACTGTACATCGATAGGAAATACTGCTGTGTACGTACTCATTATTATAACATTTACAATGGATATCCACATGATATTTAATATACATTATTGAAGTTTTATTTCTTTCCTATATTCTCCGAAAAAAAAGCAACTAATCTTTTTACCGATAGTTATTTTATCACACTACCGCGAAACGAAAACGAACTTCGTTCGTGTACAGTCGAGGTCATAAATATGTTTACACTTTTGCACCTTATTACAAGGCAATAAGGTGCAAAAGTGTAAACGTATTTATGACCTCGACCGTACAGTACGATTACTGTTAGTTAATCACTGACAGATAGTTTGTCTTCATTTAATTTTCATCTTCAATGTCATACAAATAAAGCAATTTTCAGAATACTGTTACCCACGTCTACCAATTTAGAAATAACTACTTAATCCCACTAAAAACATTACATGTAAAGTGATGCCAAGACTCCGTAGCTCATACAGCTTTCAGCGTGAAAAAGATATCAGATCGCGACTAACGCCAAGCTCACTACCAGCCACGCTCTACAAATTCTATATCTTGGCTAAAAAGTATAGCTCTGTTGGGCACATCCCGGTCGCCGCATACTCTCGCGCCGAATGAATTTATGATGATATTAATAAGCGACGGGTCTATACTTTTTAGCCCAGATATAGAATTTGTAGAGCGTGGCTGGTAGTGAGCTTGGCGTTAGTCGCGATCTGATATCTTTTTCACGCTGAAAGCTGTATGAGCTACGGAGTCTTGGCATCACTTTACATGTAATGTTTTTAGTGGGATCTCATTCCTTTTTGTAAGGTAATTTCTAAAGGAGTGAATGGGAATGTTCAGACCCCTAGCATCAAAATTTGCGGAAGTCTCATACAAACTTTCACCTCCTAGTTTAAGGGGTTGGGGGGGTAAAAGTTTCTAGTTTTAAGATTTTTTCGTTGTTTGTATACGATTACTAGCTTACATACCAAATTTCAGCTTTCTAGGACTTCAGGAAGAACGTTAAGAATATTGATGATCATCAGTGAGTCAGTGACGAAATCGGGGTATTTTAGATATCAATAAAATCTAAAGTATAAGAGCTATGCAATTGAAACTTTATAGTTTTAATAAGTCAACCACTGACATCATATCCCGATAATTTTGTTTATCTGGTATAATCCGGACCCAAGTTAAGAAGGTTCAAAAATACGACGAAGCGCTTCGAGAAAAGGTAGGTAGTGCCCTTGCGCTTCGCTTGGCTCGTCTTGGCGGGGGCACTCCCGTGCCCCCAGATTTGTATGAGGTTAAAGTTGAAAATTAAATGAAGGCAAACTATCTGTCAGTGGTAAACCCCAAATAATTCTACTGTAGTAGTAGACGGGTAGATGTCTAAATTGCGGGAGCGATTTTAAAATGACACGTGTGTAACAATGTGTTGTATGAACATATTATATTAACCCCGGTTAAACGTCCCATAGCCAATTTCAAATTAAAGGGAAAAAAATCAAAATATATCGCTCCGAGCAGGATTTGAACTTGCGACATTCACGGCATTACGCGCTTTGTCGCTCTAGCCAACCGAGCTATCGCTAAATTGTTCAATCGCTCGGTCGACAAATCTTTCAACAGTTCACCCTTACAACGCCTAGCACAGTATAATAATAATAAAGATGGCCTTAGGGAGGCTTGTAGCGACATATAGCTTGATACATTTTCGTTTCGAAAGCAGACGTTACTGCTTGATTGAAAATATATTTATATAGGTACCATTCACTGACACTCACTTAAAGAGGGTATCATGATGATCAGCTACTTTGTGAAAGAATCTCCACCATTGTTAAAGTTACAAAAAAAAAGATATATTGTTACATGTTTTGTTTTAGTAGCATTTTCTATAACACTCACTAAAAGGCAGGGCGTTCTAGCCTTCACGATCAACTTATTTGAAACTTACACATTCGTATAGAAATCACGGGGGTGCCCAGAGGCTCTAGTGAAAGTTTTACCGAAACAAAACGTTACGACCGCGTTCGCGTTTAGCTGTCAAATCCCATACAAATTGAGGGTAAAACGCAAACGCGATCGTAAAGTTTTGTTTCGGTAAGACTTATACTAGAGCCTCAGTACCTTTGACCAAGGCTGTACATATAGTTGGCGCGTTGGCGGTGAGTGGCACACGAGCGTTGCGGACGAGGCAGGAGTCGCTGACCGCTTCCGCGGCTAAGAGCGCGCGTCTGCCTGCTCTGCTAATCTGCTCTATACACAACCTGCCTCGAATCACCTCACCACTCAATCCCTGCCCCCCTATTCTGTAACTTGTTTTAAGCTCACCTCAACGTTCACCCACGAATATATCTTGACACCGCAATGCGTAACTAAGCGTAGGCAGAGGTCTAGTTTCTTGACGGGTGACCGGTGGGGTGAGCCGCATTAGCGTGTAGCGAATAACAGCCCAGTATAGCTTGACCCAGGGATCCGTCGATACCTACACTACACGTACGTACGAGTACCTATACACCGGTACTCGCGACTAACGACTCTTCTCCTAGGGTAACCAAAGTATCTCTGGCCTCCGATTTCACATAGTTGTTATGCATCTCGGGTTCAAGGTATATACAAGGGGTGCGATGGAGAGTGAGTCTAGACAGATTGGGAATCGCAAAGCTGCTCACCTCACTTATACCACCAAACTTAGCCAAAAATATACCTCTCTAACGGCGGGTGGTTCCGATAATCAATCCACCGATAGTTTTGCAGATACAGATACATAGTCACATCAATAAATTAAGACACGTGTTATGTATGCTTTACATAAGTTTACCACCTAGGTATATCACTAGTAATATTGTAAGGTTAAATAGCTGTATTAGAATACGAACCTCTAGGCATAAGACCATTTTATAAACATCAGCGTTCCAGCGAGAGCGGGCCAAGCCAGACGCTACCTTGCATTTTCAATACGATAAGCCGCGACCACGGCGACATGCGCCCAGCCTGGCCGACCGTGAGAGCGCCGATCATAATTTAGTCCTAACATATTATATGAACATGTAACATTGTAACTGAGAAAATGTTAATTAAATGTAGTTAAACAAAGGACTCCTACATTTTTATTTAATACACTCACCGTAAGTGTATAATTCACGCTAGGTGAGGTCAGTGCTGTTTATAGTTGACGCAGTGTGAAAGCGACTTCACTTCGGAGCGAACCTGCCTCCGAGCCAAAGCGTAAACAACAAAAACAATTCGTGCCGGTGTGTTGGTGCTTTGCGATTTTAAAATGACCTTCCTTGACTCCGGCCGTTTACATCCTCCCCTCATTCCCTTCCGGAGCATTGTTTTAGCATTGTTGTCATTTTGCTTGACAGTAATATTAAAATCACTACTTTATGTAGAGCACTTACTATTATTTCGGTGGCCGTCAGATTTAAATTTTATGATAACATTGATAACTTTACAGGCTAAATTGTTTGTACCTCAAACCTAATTGCACTTGGCAAAGTTTCCCATATAAAACATGTTACAGATTTCAGACACATGCCTTTCGCGATTTAGTCACCATCACAATCAGCCATCGGTCATAGTACGGTTTATAGTGAAATTAACTAGGTATTTATGTATTGGAACGATTTGTCGATTCTGTTCTACGAAAAAAAAGAAGATTTTCCTAAAAAAGACACTTGCGAATTGTACAGCACAGAGCGGCTAGTACAGTCAACGTCAAAAGTCAAAACTGACTTAATTTATTGTGTATATTATTTTGGACCCTATTTTATCAGTTTATTTTGCTGTTGACTGCACCAGTGGCTGGGAGCTGTAGAACTCGCGAGCCTGTCTACTAAACTGTCTGACTGTTTACTAACACTTCAGGACGACACACGTAAAAAGAGCTCTGGCGGCCATACATTTAATATGGCGCGCAGAGCTCTTTTTACGTGTGTCGACCTGTACCCCAATTCATATTTTCATCAGTTTAACAATTAAATTGCAAAGTGAGGTGTACCTATAGTCTATAACCAAAGAAATGATTGACATTGCTTTATTTTGATTATTTTAACGCGAATTTATAAAAAAAACGACACCACACGTCATCGAAATGTGATGCTAAATGCCCAAGTTTTAGAGTAGATTATCGTGGTCGCGCGACGGGTGCGGCGAGGGAGCGCGCCCCAAGGCCGCGGGTCGACAACCCGGTTGTGCTGCAGCGACCACGTGCGAAACCAGTTTACTTCGGCTACATTTTCAATAAAACTCTGCCGTGGACAGTTCTGTCCTAGCTGTCGCCGCGTTGCGGTTTAACGGCAACTCCCATTTCTCAAGTAATCATGTTTATTACGAAAATTCACTCTAGCGAAAGTGTTTTTTGGTTTCATTGCAACATTTTTGATTTAACCTAATACTTCGAGATCTCAAACTAACTTAGTGTCAAAGGCCCAAATCCTAGAATGAAATTATTTAAAACAAAACTATATAACTATGTAATTAAAGAAGAAAAAACCGGCCAAATGCGTGTTGGACCACGCGCAGTATAGGGTTCCGTAGTTGCCTGTCTGTCTCTGTTACATCTATACGCGCTCGCGAACTAAAGGCCCATTTACACGATGCTAGTTTCTTGCCTGATGCTCTTGACGCAACTTGAATTCAACACGGGCAGGTGTAAGTAAACAATCCCAACGCAGTATCATGCCGAAAAGAAGAAGGTGAATTTCTTATGGGTATTGGATGCTGATATTTATCAAACAAAACTTGCCTGGTATAATTTGATGGACCTTCACGTACGGAATCCATCTTTAAAATGGAGCGGCAATTCTTGTATTCAATTAACTGTTTGTATCTGTTTACACCTATACCAATGTTAAATTGAAGCTGCATCTTGAATGCTACAATATCGCATTCGGTTTAGACTTAAGAAACTTTTTTATTGGCTCAGTTTTATGGCATTGGATAGGCAAGAAACTGGCATCGTGTAAATGAGCCTTAATACTTTGTTTACTGGTGGCAATTATTTCCTCAATACTTGTATTAAATAATTGCATACAAGTTTTTGGTTATTGCTCGTGTGTAAACACTTTGGTGCAATTCTTGAATACAGTTATTGCAACGTTAAACTTGCAACATGTAAATGAGCCTTAAACGTTGCGGTGGCGTCGCGTCGCCCGAAATTTTACGAAACCTGGCTTTTCCAAGTACATTTTTAAGTTGGTCGACTATTACTCGTTAACTAGTTATGCCTGCTTATAAGTGATAGTTTTCCCTTTAAATTAATTATACATATGTACTACTGCCATGATGTTTTTCACATACCCAGCGGCGCTACCACGAACTTCGAAAGTCGAAGTTCGTAATACATGCATCCCTTTCACTCGATTAAGGGAGTGCGATAGAGATGGAAATACCCGAACTTCGACTTTCGAAGTTCGTGGTGGCGCCGCAGTAGTACCATTTAGCTGACAGAGGGACGACTCTAATAATTATTAGTGCTGTACAGTACAGACTAATATCACGCAAACGCGCCCCTGAATTGAGAAATGGTTTTTAAGACCCATCTTATTTTTGAACAAGCATCTTAGTTTTAACGAGAAAAAAAATATACATTCCCGCTTTATGTGTAGGGGAGGTACAGTTTATTTTATTTTATCATCCACTTTTTCTGCGTGATTGATTTATAATACCCATGCCGAATTGCAGCTTTCTAGTAGTAAGGGTCACTGTGCTAAACCGCAGACGGACGGATGTACATGGCGAAACTATAATGGTTCCTTGTTGACTACGGAACCCTAAAAAAGATCAGTGATCACTATGATGTTTGCCCAGGCGGGTTCAAATCGTGCACCTCTCGCTTCATAAGGGACAAAGTTAACAGCATCATCAATTATCTATATTTATTATTCAACCCTACATATTATTGGCATGCTAGTGACACAAATAGGTTGGAAGATAAATTGTAGACTCGGACAGATAGCAAGGCATATGTGTTGTTGTGTTCAATAAATAGTCCAGGCAATGAACTGACAACTTGTATGAAAAAAATGACAATTTTGGAAATAATTTATAATAGCTTATTTTTTATGTGTAACGGATATATTTTCAATTAAATAGTTACCCAGCGACAGAATCCGACAAAATTTCAGACATCGAAAAAATGATAAGGTAACTGGCTTCTGAAAAGTCAGTAAAAATATTAATAAATGTTTTTGTCTTTATTTTGGTTCATTTACATTTGCTCTATAATATTCAAGATAGATCGTACAAAAAAAGATAATGCATGCTTCATTTAAATCTACATAATTACTTCCGGGTGGAAAGTTTGTCGGATTCTTCACTAAATCATCTTAGAATAACATTTTTAAATGAAATTAACAAAAAAAACCCTATTATAAATTAATGTTTTTCAAAACCGTATTTTGCCTGGAGTAAAATTCAATAGGACACGGCATGCAGTATGTACCACTGCTGATAAGATAACGTAACGTTGTATGTATTGCATTCAAATCTACACCTATACAAGTTTATTCACTCTATACTACCTATTATAGGAATTCTGTAATGTACAGTCGGCATCATGAAACAGAAACAGAAAAATATTTATATCCACAAATAGAACCTTAAATATACAAGTACACATGAAGACATAATAAAAGAGAAAAAAAAATACAAAGGAATAAACAAAAACAAAACTATACAAAAATAAACTTAAGGAACTAGTGGGCAATGGGTCCCAGTCAGCATGTGCTGGGCAACGCGGCCCGGCGCTGGTTTTCAGACTGGTCCCTAGCTGGACCTCGGTCGGTCACAAAGTAAATATAGGTAAGCAATCTAGCAATAAATGTATTCGCATAAGTGTGTGTGTGTGTGTGTGTGTTTGTATGTGTGTGTTTGTATGTATGTGTGTGTGTGTGTGTGTGTGTGTGTGTGTGTGTGCGCGCGTGCGTGTGTGTGTGGACGTGTATGTCGCTATGGGGGAGTCTAAAATCATATATATATATATCATATAGTTAGTAGCAGCCAAAGTAGCCAAATATATCGTAACAGATCCTTACTCCTATAGTAATAAAGACGTGTTCCGATATATTTGGCTACTTTGGCTGCTACTAACTAAATGATGCTGACTGTACAGTGAACATAAAGTTCCTCAAAATAGGCTAGGCCGAAATACAATCATGGAGCAAATATATAATTTTATGTTATTCTAGTAAAGTACGAATTGGTAATGGAACAGGCTATCTGCTTCACACGAACATTTAAACTACATCGCATAGCATAATAATAATTATATATATATATGTATAATAATTAGGCAAATTAACCCAATCGGCCATTATTGTAACGGTGTTTTGTTGACGTTGCTATGTTGGAGTTCCTAAATTAATTCATAAAGGTTATTAAACTACCTACTGATACGTCAATTTATTATATTATCTTACAATTAGACTAGCATTAATAGAATAGAACCGTATTATTGTTTGCCCCTACAGGGTGTCATAAACTGGCCAATGATTGTAACACCTTATTACGTATATGACAATGCAATATTGCCTTTATTTAAAAATTTACAATTTTATGCCTCGAACATAAGTGCCAGAATGCGGTTAATTTAATTTAATGCATGTGTATGTAGTAGTAGCTTTAATTCGCCTAGAAGTAGCTTTAATTTTAAGAAATACTTGCTGTGCCCTAACAGGGTTCATGTGTGAACCCACCCAATGTAACACCTATTTGTACCACATGGAAACTATGCAATAAATGAATTATGAATTATGAATTATTTAATAAATGCCAAATTAACACGATCGCTAACCGAAACAGACCTTTACATTTTACGTTCCAGGACAGAACCTATCCATACTAATATTATAAATGCGAAAGTGTGTCTGTCTGTCTGTCTGTCTGTCTGTCTGTCTGTTACCTCTTCACGCTTAAACCGCTGAACCGATTGCGATGAAATTTGGTATGGAGATAGTTTGAATCCCGGGGAAGGACATAGGATAGTTTTCATTCTGGAAATCACCCCCTAAGGGGATGAAATGGGGGGTTGAAGTTTGTATGGAGCTGCGATATAAACGATTTCCACGCGGACGGAGTCGCGGGCAGAAGCTAGTTTAATATAAATCAATTGAACACCATATCATTAATTACCATTATGGGAACAGGTCAACCATTGCCTTTAATTACAATTTCATAGAATGCAATTTAATGGGTGAATTGATTCATCAAAATATTTTGTTTTATTTTTCGTAGCGACAAAATGTTAGCTTCCTGCCAGAATGGAAACTCCTTGTTTTAAACATAGTCCAAACCCAAAAAAAACATAAGAAAGCAAATCAAGATACCGCACTTGTAAATTTTCTCCTATCGTACCGTTCTTTCGTTCACTGAACGTAGAAGCCCAATAATTATTAAAAAAATATATACTCGATTATGACCCTTTTTATAGCGTTTCCTATAGAGCCGCGAGAGGCTGCCAATGTCACGTGCGGCACAATAGGCATGATGCCTCATGTTCAAATTGATAACGTAGTGATGCTAAATGGATAGTAAACCATCAAATTATCGTAATAAAGTATAAATTATAAAATATAGTTAAAATCATAAAAAGATATGAACCTTGAAAGTTTAGAAAAATATGCATTTTTTTTTATTGTCCAAGAGTAAATTAAAAGCTACTAATAGAATCCTTACGCTTTTCTAGAAACAAAATTGTACGACAACTATGTACTTAAACGCAGTATTTCGCGACCGAAACAACCATTTACCTGATTTTCCATACTACGATTAGTACAAATGTACAAATGTGACGTCAAACTTGTATAGACACACAGTATAAAGCGTTTTGCACTGCCGCCAGCGAGGTCAATCTTTGTCTCAATTTTTTAGGTATTTATGTTCTTTAATTGTAGTTGCTCCCATACAGACATTTGTCCCCCTCCAAAAACTGGTTCGAATTACGTCACAAAAAAATCTTAGTCATCATCCCTATTAGAGCTACGGACGGAGCATTATGTTGACGTACAGCTAGCAAAATGCCAACTACGTGCAACATGCGTATATAGGTACGCACAATGCGACGTCAATAGTACATTATTGTCGAAGCAAGGGAAGTGGGCGTTTGCTGGCTGAGTATTCATTTTAAACGGACTACCTCGGGAGCCCTTCCGGCTGATAAAAATACAGTGCTTTTCTCAAAAATTGTGCTAGAAAACAAAAATATACTTTCTAAAAATGAAGAAGCATGCTTTTCTTCTCGCCAGTTCATGAAATTGTCGTACGCCTTTACATATTTGCCTTTGCCGGGAACAAATAATCAATAACTGAGTTTGCAGCTTCTTTTAAACTGGAGGCGTATGTTCCATATCCTCCTCACTCGAAGTAGAACCACAGAATAAATAATAGTAAGTACTACGAACTCATTTTCACGTCAATTTTTAATATTTTCCGAAAAAACAAATAGCTATTAGTTATATGTAAAAAACCGGCCAAGTGCGAGTAGGACTCGCGCACGAAGGGTTCCGTATATGGTTTCTGCTCGAGATTTCTCGAACTCGAGACAACTCGAGAGTTTCGCCTCCATTCGAGACGAGAAACAAATAGCCGACTCTCGAGACTCTCGAGTTCCGGCGAACACGAAATAAGGGCTAAAGTCAGGCTCGCCATTTTGCCGCTTTTAACAATGATGCGTGCTTTGTTTCACATTGTAGTATTATTTGTTGTTTTTAATTTCGTGACGCATAGGTTTTACTGTAATGTCACGTAAATGTATTTGTCAATAAATAAATAAATAAATTGACATGTAAGTACCTACATAATCAATTTAATAAAATTAGTGTAAATGTTTTGTGGTTAGTTTACGAATAAATAAGGTTATTTTATGATTTATAGATGTCCTACCAATGTTTGACTTTTACTTAGTTGTTTTCCTGATCGTATGCTTTGCAGTTTGCAGTATAAGAAGAAGAGATTATAATAATTGCAGAATTTAATGTTTATGAGTCTACGGGAAAACGTACTTCTAATATTGAGATGTTGTATCAAGCCCTTATGACCGTCAAGCCCACTTCTACAGAAACCGAGCGTGTTTTCAGTCTGGCTGGAAACATAGTAACCAAGATAAGAAACAGCTTTCGGACAAATCGATTAACGCTTTAATATTCTTAAAGACAAAAATAACTTTTTAATAATTATACTGAATTATAAAAATGATTAACACTCACACAGGAATGATGAATGATCATACAAATGATTAATATATTATAATATCTCACTTAGATCATTAAAAGACTGTTAAATATGATTGTTGAAACTCCTCAATTTTATGTCACGTCACGTCATTGTAGTTAAATCGTTTGTTTGTGATGATTATTGTATTATTTGCATTTGATTCCTAATCCTAATCTTATTTAAATTTAAGTCTAGCCTTGCTTGTTAGAAGACAAAACCCTCTATCAAAAATACCACATTATGTCTGATCAAATTACTGAAAAATTAGATTAGGTACCTATATTGTTTTTATTTTAATTGTTGATTTTTTGTAAGATTTTTGTTTTTGTATGTTTGTAAAAAGAGTTTTACACATGACACATGACTCGAACAAGAATTAGGGCTTTAAAGCCCGATATCTCGCAAACGAATCACTGAGTTGAAACATGGTTTTGAGAAACCATGGGTTTAACGAGAAAAAAAATATACATCCCACTTTAGGGGTAGGGGAGGTACCCCAAAAAAAATCATAGGTTTCTTAAAACGATTTTTCAAATTAGTGATTCGTTTGCGAGAAATTGGGCTTTAATGCCCAAATTTTTGTTCGAATCATATCATGAATTTTATTTGATTTTTAACCAATAAAGTCAACTTTGCCGGACATTTTTGAGAAAACGTACATTATGACGTTTATGACATAATGAAAAAATTACAATAGGTACGAAAAAATCTGTTGAAGTGTAAATATACGTTGTCAAGTAATCAAATCTGGCTGGTAGAGCCAAGCTCCTAACTTCACATCTCACACCAGGCGGCCGGGCCGGCTTTGGTCTGTATTTCCAAAACAATCCCGGACTGAAACGTGTAACATGGGCACTGTGTGGTTGTATAATTAATTAATTAGTTATTCAAACATAACGATGTTTTATTACTTTTACACTCAATCAATTAGTACAACTGACTGAGGAGTATCTGGATATCAATTCGTTTTTTTTGACGGGGTGCAATACCCCATTGTGAGTCAACGACCGGCCTAGTGGAGTGCGCTCGCCCTCGCTCAGAACCGGCCCGATACTGGAACCCTAGTGGTTCAACGACCCTTTGTCGCCCCTCGGTGCAGCCCTTTGGCTAAATTAGAAACGTACCAACCATTCAATCCAATTTTAATATCAAATAAGTGTCCAGAACCGAATGCATTTAGAAAAATCTCTGATACGAATAAGCTAGCCCATAATGTCTGTCCCGCATTACCATTACCACTGACTAACTACCAGTACATGAGTGTATGAATAGCTCTACAAAGTTTACAGAGTAGCATCACGAAGGCATGTATAATGCGATTTCCGGAAATTATAGCGGAATAAAAGCGCTGGTCCAATCAACAAATGCATAACGATAATAGGGTATTTTCATCTATCAACATTAAACTAACAATAGTTATTTACGATACAAGTGCCGAAAATAGGAAATTCGCAACGAGTGGTGATAAATTAAAACACGACCGAAGGGAGTGTTTTAAATCGACACGAGTTGCGTTTTTCTCTCTTTAAAGTTTCGACATATGCACGGAAAGTGCTCTTTTCGCACTAGTGCGGAAAAGTAGCACCATATGTACTCCCTTCGGTCGTGTTTTAATTTATCACCACTCGCTGCGAATTTCCTATTTTCGGCACTTGTATCGTAAATAACTATTACTGTACATATGAGCCAGAGCCTATGTAGTACTAAATGTACCTTTAATCTAATTATTGTAAATAATTCAATGTATTTAATCAAAGGGAGGAGGAGGGGGGGGATAAAGAGGGGGCAGTAGTAACACGGATGAGACACACATGGAGTGGCAGGAGGCCATCTACGATTACCATTAAACTCAACGCCGTATTTAGATTCCAAAAAAGCTACCAAAGATGGCCGAATGTCACTGTCACAAATGTCATTGTCATTGTGAATTTGTGACGTTCCAGATGTAACCAACCCATGCATAAAAATATATTATTTCGTTGTTACTTAGGTGTGAATGTAAATCATCCTATGTTTTTGATGTTTTCTATGCATTCATCGCCTAACACATCTCGCCTTGGTACGTCATTATTAAATACCAGACATGTTAATTCTTTGGGAATTACTTCAGATATACAAAGTATTCTACACATTCTGTTCCATGGTTTGGTTTTAAACTATCCATGTGCCAAAATTGATCACAGTCAATTGAGCCGTTTTTACGAGATTGACTGACAAACATACAGACATTCATACACACTACTTTGCTACACGTGATTTGTTGTCAATATTACTATGTCCGTATCAAAAAGATTTACGCACATTATGACAATATTAATAGTTACCAAATGTTGTTAAAACCTGAAGTATTACCACAGTAATATGAACTTTTCTTCTACAAAACAGTTTCAATCAAATATCTATTCTTGAAATTAATATTTATATAAGATTATTTATTTAGGCGGTTGCATTTAATTTTAACTTTACAATGCTGTATAAATAAATAACATACGTACATAATTTAGAAAAGTAAAAACTTACCGATGCAAAACAATTTCATTTGAATGGCAACTCATGGGTAGATTTTTTGGAATCTATATACGGCGTCGAGTTTAGGCAGGTCGTGTGCTCGTTTGCCATCTACCTAGCCCATCAATATTTTATGAAAAATACCATTAGTTTCACGTGATGTTAATATGAGCTCGTAAAATAGTCATTGTTGATTGTTTAACTGAACGTTTTAAAGGACAGGGGCGGTAAACTTTGGTTGATTGTTCTGATAATATACACTCATGTTAGTCATTCACCAACGCTAAGTGAGAAAGCCTTTCTATAAACAAAATTACTTTTATTTACGGTAAATAACAAAACAGTCCTAACAAAATTACTTATTTGAAATATATCACAAAACAGTTTCATAACGACTGGACTAGCATACTTTGATTCCTATATTCGTAACAAGTGTTTGTAATTGGAGGTCACGCTTATAATGGTTCGTCTGTACCGCAGCGTAGCGCGCAGCGTGCCTACGACGGGTGTCAATTACAACAGCTCGACGTTGTATACAACTTAACTACTTAACTGTACATAATGCGCTAACAGGCGATCGATCACACAGTACAGTGAATCCAATGAAACTTTGAAGTATATCACCACAAACTAAACACAATCAACTAAGATAAATGTATAATGGAAATGTTATGTTCTCCTCCAATATGAAAGAAGAGACCGATAAACCATTTTTTTGTTCCCTAATAAAGTTACCAAAAGATTATTTTATAATCTCCTTTACGCTCGCTTTCTGTTTGTGTGTAGTTAGAGAGAGAAAGCTATGGTGTTGCAACGCCACCGCTACGGATGCAAAAGGTTTCGTGACGGCAGGTCGTGCTGCTTGCATAATATGCCGCGTTCACTACGCCAGCTACGAGCTACATCCGCAGATTAACGCTTAAGAGTCCTTACGCCCACATAAGCAGAAGCGGGAGCGTATTTTGCAAAATCCTTCCTATTTCATTCAAGATTACGACGTAACTATTAGTATTTATTCAAAAACTGATAATATAAATAAATAATCAGCTCTTAACCTCATAATAATTAAAAAAAAAAATTTACGGCGCGCGGCATCTATGCAGCGTGATTTATACGTCTTTTAGGGCAAAATAAAAGTACAATTTGCGGTAAAAAATATAATGTAATCCTGTTTTCACCAAAAAAATTAAGAAAACTCGGAAGGTGTTTTATTAACTTTTTAAAATGAATCTTTGATTTTCAATCATGTCAGCCCCTCGTAAAAGATCTGGTGATGTGAATTGTAATCATTCATGTACCTAATGATTCTTGTTTAATGTAAAATTGAGAACCGAAACGACACTTCTCACTGCAAAATTTGAAAAAGACTCCCAAGAAAACTGAAAATCTGAACCATGTTAGCCGCTAGTTTAAGAGATAATTATTTAAATACGTTATCAGTTTTTGAATAAATACTAATAGTTACGTCGTAATCTTGAATGAAAAAGCAAGCATTTTGCAAAATACGCTCGTTTTAGGTGTAAGGACCCTTAATACTAAACAATCTATCAATGCAGCTTCGTTCGAGAAAAACTTCAACGTAGCAGACATGTCCATTAACCAGAATCGCATAATAAGTAACACGTATATAACAAAGCGTCAGATTTTAATGTAGCATTAAACAATAGATAAACGCAATTACACACGGGCAATCTTAAAATACTGTGCCTACTTGCAGATGTAAAGTGTGCCAACGGAGTGAAGAACGAGTCCAAGTGTACGGTCGTTTACGCAACACGCGCAGCTAGGCCGACGATATTGTAACACGTGACTAGGTACTTGCCTATCGCATTGTGCAGGCTAACCACTTACAGGTAACATGCCGGTTCTACAATACCTAATCGAACACTCATAACTCATAACATATGTACTTCACATAGGCTATACGTACTTCTGTACACATCATTAAACGCATGTATTACCCGACTGCGTAGGAGGGTTACGTTTTAAGAGCGTGTGTAGTAAATGGGTATGTGGACAGGAAAAATCCATTTTACAAACTACAGTCCAAACGGCTTAATGGATTTTAACATTATTATGAGGTATCGTTGGATTCTTCGTAATCGTGTGCGTTACTTCTAGAGTACTCTTTATTATACTGTGCTTCTAGGCTTATCACCATCCTCCTAGCGGTATTCCCGGTTGGGGGTTCACCTAATCCCAAGATTTGGCAAAGGCACTAGTTTTACGAAAGTGACTGACTTAGGCTAGAATTAAAAAAAAAAAGGTTTGCGTAAATTCTTTTGATTTCACTTGTTTTAATGTTGTGCAAAAATTCAGATAATTAAACACTACATTGTTCAGCGTAAATACCTATTATGGCTATTATTATAATCTGGCAGTATACCGTCAAATTCGAGGCCACGATTTATGAAGGAGGTACCGTCCTTTGTGAGGAGCATGTAGCGAGTGGTTGGAGATGTGTAATTCAAGAGTGCTGAGAGATTCAAATGAACAGTATTTTTTTCATTTATGTCCCTCGCTTACTCGTTCTCTGAAGAATGAAACTCACTCACAATATCACATCGACCAAGACATGGAAAATATTATTTATTTATTACTATCGCGCAGTGTTAATCTAATAACAAAAGCGTCAGAGAAAAGGACTCCACTCAGCTTAATAACACGGTAGGTACCATGTAAATATCTTGACGCTGATCTTCCGTGGATTCCTTTACAAGAGATTGCTCTTATCTGCGGGCCTGCGGCAAGACTGATAAAGGATAATATCAGGTATGACATTTCAGTCCTCATTCTTACCGCTCTCTCAGGTTCTGCTCTTCGCACTTCCGAATCGAACGTATTAAGCCTGTCTCACTCAGGTTTGCACACTTTGCACGCTTACGTTACTGATACGAGGGCTGCCTTTTAAGTTGTGTCGTTTGGAAAATCTAAAGACAATTTAAGTGTTAAATGGTATTTATTGTTTTTCAAAGTAATCACCGTGATATGTAATACACTTTTTCATTTGATCGAACCAGTTTTCGAAACACTTATTCCAGTCTGAAGTCGGGGTCTCCAAAATGGCCGTTTTGTATGACTCAACCGCTTCTTCAGGCGTCTGGTACCGTTGACCACGAAGTCGTTGCTTGATTTTTGGAAAAGTAAAAAAATCGTTAGGGCTTAAGTCTGGACTGTACGGCGGGTGTTCCAGAATTTCGACGTTTTGCTCTTTTAAAAACGCAATAGTTTGCCGGGCGGTGTGCGAGCTCGCATTATCGTGGTACAGTCTTATACGACGTCTTGGGTTATTTTTTCGAAACTCGCCGATGACTTCTGGTAAACAGACAGTGGTATACCAGTCAGCATTAACCGTTTTACGATCCTCGAGCACGATGGTGGCAACGTGGCCACTTTTCGCCACAAACGTGGCGACCATTTTTTTCGAAGTGCTCCGTGAGCGTATTACTTTGGTCGGTTTTGGCTCATCTTGGAACACCCAAACAGTCGACTGCTGTTTAGAATCGGGATCGTAGGCATATATCCAAGATTCG
Source organism: Epinotia ramella (assembly GCA_947578815.1). Taxonomy (NCBI): domain Eukaryota; kingdom Metazoa; phylum Arthropoda; class Insecta; order Lepidoptera; family Tortricidae; genus Epinotia; species Epinotia ramella. The sequence continues at coordinate 38,924,548 of OX388200.1, forward strand.
TCACCACTGATAATGTCGTAAACATGTTTCGAGTTTCCTCGGTTGAATTGCCGCAGGGTTTTGCGACACCATCGAACGCGAGCCGTTTTTTGGTCTTCACTGAGTAAATGTGGTATCCAGCGTGAGATCAACTTTTTTACGCCTAAGTGATCATGCAAAATACTGTGAACACTGGTCCCTGAAATACTTAAGGAAGCTTCTATCTCACGGTATGTCGCATGGCGATCTTCGATGATCAGTTGCCGTACAGCATCAATGTTCTCCTGGGTTACGGCTGTTTTTGGTCGACCTTCACGATGTCTATCACCAAGACTAGAGCAACCACGTTGAAATTCTAAATACCAGCGTTCCACAGTCCGAAGGCATGGTGCTTTATCATTGAAAACCGTAGTCAACTCTTCGAAGCACTGAAGTCGCGTTAAGCCCCTTTTGAAGTTGTAAAAAATTATCGCACGTAAATTTTCCTTCGAAATTTCCATTTTCACAACTGACTTGTCAACTTTGAACGAACGCTGTACTAAAACGGTTGGGCCGATTTCGAGTCATTCTTTTGTTTTCGAATTCTAAATTCAAATATTTTAACGTGACACTAGTTCTTTTTTATGCAATCACGGGAGGGTTGCAAACGACAGAACTTAAAAGGCAGCCCTCGTACAAGAAGAAATCAATGCGTGAGTCGCTCATTTCGCTCCTTTATAGTTGTGTGCGGGAGTGAGTTAATTGATTCATTTGTTAAGTTTCGTTTCACAAAGTTTTGAGTAAATTAAAGTCGGGATATGTTTTTGCATAATATAACTGCTCAAATTTAACAATAAAAAATATGTTTTGTTGTTAATAAAACTATTATATTCAATCAATTTCTGATTTGCTCGGCGGAAGTCGCGTCCTTGACAGTGATTCTATTATTTCTTTCGGTTAAGGATTTGACATATCAACTGAGCGAAATGCGCGACATGGTAATACATGTCATGTAGATGAAGCTCCTTTCACTTCAGTGACATGTTTTGCGTATCTCTACGAGTGGTGACTGGCCTGAACGGCTATCACAGGAGGCTCGCGGGCTGTGTCGCGGCTAATAGTCCAGGCAATCAACTGACAACTTGTATGAAAAAAAATTACAATTTTGGAAATAACTTATAATAGCTTATTTTTTATGTATAACGGATATATTATCAATTAAATAGTTACCCAGCGACAGAATCCGACAAAATTTCAGACATCGTAAAAATGATAAGTTAACTGGCTTCTAAAAAGTCAGTAAAAATATTAATAAATGTTTTTGTCTTTATTTTGGTTCATTTACATTTGCTCTATAATATTCAAGATAAATCGTACAAAAAAAGATAATGCATGCTTCATTCAAATCTACATAATTACTTCCGGGTGGAAAGTTTGTCGGATTCTTGACTAAATCATCTTAGAATAACATTTTCAAATTAAATCAACAAAAAAAACGCTATTATAATTTAATGTTTTTCAAAACCGTATTTTATAAGTATAAGTAGATTATCCGGTTCTTTCTAAGCGTTCGAATTAATTAGGAAATAAGGATAGTCTATCGGGATCGCCTTTGAAAACCCCGACCTTTAAGTTGGGCAACCATTATAGTGTCCAGGTTTTGCCTAGGCAACCTGACACCGTTTGACAGGTTATAAAAAATTTTCATTATGAATATTATACGTTTTAATCGTTATATCAATTGAAATTGTATCTTAATAACGTTATACTTTACGAAAATACATATTTTGAAATTATACCTTTCGTTCATTATATGCAGTGAACGTTATACAAAGTGCGCGTGTATATTAGAACAGTTATATGATAAATTCTTATACCTCGTATTACTTACCCGTTAGGTTAGGTCCGATATTTTTGTATTTCTTTCCATTGCCCAGGCACAATTGTATAACCGAATTTTTAAATAGAAGTTCGAAGGTTTTGCCTCGTTTAGTAGGCTGCCGGGCCACGTGCCTTTGAACGTGTTAATGCCTACGCAATAGGGAAGGGGGAATATTTTCAATATTTTCCTGAGTCCTGTGTGTTTGTGGATAAATGTATAGTTCTTTCTTTCTTTCAATAATATAATATTCATGATTATGAATTATGAGTCCCAAATTCAATGAAATAGAAACATTATTAATGCCTGAATTATACACCGTGGGCCCGAGGAACCCGACCAATTTTAAACATCGATCCTAGTCTATTTGGAGTATATAAAGTGGTATAACATGTAGTCCAATAACGCATAATTTTCGAGATAATCATTATTAAAAAAAGCGGCCAAGTGCGTGTCGGACTACGCACAACGAAGGGTTCCGTGCCCATTATAAAGGTCGTTTCGTTACTAAAATCTTATGGCACCTAGTGCGTTTCTTTAAGGAAGGCAGTTCTTTAGAAATATCTCGAAAACCTTTCAACCGATCTTGTTCAAAACAATTTTCGCTGCAAGAATTTAATAAGCCCCATGTCAATGATTTTTTTCATATTTTTAAAATACACGGTTATTAGAGGGGGGGACACACACAATTTTTGTGACTTTCGGGGCGATTGTCTCCGACTCTATTCAATTAATAAAAAAAAATGCTGAGAAACCCTATATTTATTTTAAAAGGCCTATCGATTAATGTGCAACACGTGGGCTTGCAATTAAAAAAAAATATTTTGACTTTTAGTTTTATGTATGGAGTACACCCCTAAAAAATTTTTTTTTTCGTAATTTAATTACAAAACTATGTAGCGGCTAACAAAATACACCTATCCTAAAAATTTTATTCAAATACACCTTATAGTTTTCGAGTAAAATGCCTGTGACATACGGACGGACAGACAGACAGACAGACATGACGAATCTATAAGGGTTCCGTTTTGTGCCATTTGGCTACGGAACCCTAAAAATTACTCTTGTTGTCAAATCTTAAGTTTACACACCCTAATCATGTGACGTAACAGTCCCCACACGGGATAGTTGAGCCACTTTCCATATAGCGTTAAGTTTTTGATAGGAACCAACTCCTCCGTCGGCCATCTTTAATTGTATGGCGGCCATTTTGAATTATACGTATATCATTAATAATCGCGAGTTCTAAATAATGTAGAATCACAAACTTAGTGTCTAAATATACATATTTGGAGTCAAGGAATTCAACTAGATATTTTTTAGAGTCGATTTCCCAAAGGATATCAAACGGAACCCTGTTCCTAAGCTTCCGCTGTCCATCCGGCTGTCTGCGTAGGTATCAGCAATAGCGAGACTGTTCAAATTTCCACAGAAGTTGTTTTTCTATTGCTGCTTAACATACATTCATAAAAATAAAAATAAATTAAAAAGTGCTCTCATACATGCAACGTAATTTTATGGCGTTTTTTTGCCCGCCCATAACGATCGGTATATCTATAGAACCGTAATATGGCGCCGTTACGTGTACGCGACTTTATCCAATCGGTAATTCTCTAATTGTCTCTGCAGTCACCTAAACTACATCAAACGTTTTTATACGTTTCAGATAGACGCAGACAAAAACCTGGAGAATTACCTACTACGGGTAGAATATGCGTGGAAATTTGTGATGTTCCGCATCGCGCTATTGAAGTTTTTTAAATCCGTTGTATAAATACAATTTAATTCCCTGTCTTCTTATTATGCCTCTCTGACCACATTATACGAACTATCACATTTATAATATCAGTGTTGTTTCTCAAAGAAATATACATTTCACTTATTGAGAATACAATTACTATCAAATAAATAAATGTGTGTTACGCCCGTGAGCGTTTACATACATGTATATGTGTATCAAACAATAACAAAAAGTAAACAAGTACAAAATAATTATAACAAATACAAAAGTGGGTAATTGTTGCACTAATAACAAATAGCATAACGGCAGTGCTACCTAGCTGCACCGTGGGAATTTAGAATTATACCTATACTTTGCGCGCCGCTAGCGGGGATTCAGCCACTCGGGTGGGTGGCACACGCGCTCACACGGCCGCTGCTTACACGCACAATAAAAGTAGTGACCAATTATTAAAAAAATAACTTCGGCGTGATTTTTTTCCGTTTGAATACTTACTGAAATTATTCAATATTCATCAGATTCAGAATTTTCACCTCTCTAATTTAATAACCGAACATTTAAAGAAGGCTAAAAAATCATTCAACACTACATTAAGGTGAAGCAATTGTAGACACATCATAATAAAAATGAAAAATTAAGTTTATATCCAAAAATAAACCGTTTTTTATTTCACTCAACTATTAATTATACGACAATTTCTAAGCGGTGTCACTGTCAACCCTAGCGTCGATTGGCCGACACGAGCGGGCAACAATCTGCGCGTTCAAGGTCCATTGTTGTTAAATTTTGTAGGCATGGAAAACTGTAGGCATTCCCTTTTTTATTCAGACTTTATACTACTTATATCTGAAAACGGGTAAAATATTGTCAAGCAAAGAAATACACGCAAGCGTCGTCGTTCAGCCAATGCATGTACCGATAACAAGTCAAGGCCGGATTCTAACTCAAATTAAATGACAGGAATATTATTGAATGCTGACATGGGGTCTTAAGTTGGTTTTTAAAATTATTTAATGAGTCAGCCTATTTTATATTTTTAGGTAAATTATTATATAACCGTGCTCCTTTGAATGTAATGTTTTTAGTACCGTAGCTCTATGTTCGGGGGAAAGGTTTACATATATAAATTGTCTGCGCTTCGAAGATTTTATGTTCAGTTCAAACATGAAAACAAACAATGCTGATAATGGATAAAATGACAATCGAGGTAAGGTAGGCGAAATAGGCGTGGGCACGTATACTGGATTAATAATGTATCGAACGGAATCGGAAATGCTTTTAAAGTGCTTTCAACACTAAAGCTGGGATTAAAATCAAATGCATCTATGAAAAGCAAGTGAAAACACTGAAAACTACACTCTTAAATCTGCAAGTCCATACTCTACAGCAGCGTCATTGTGCGCTAGAAAATGAGACTACAAGACACGTCTAATACACACCAATTTACCCCAATGACAAAAGGAACAACCATTTGCCAGACCCTTCAAAGATTATCTTGAAATATTTTTGGTGACGGAAGATTACTGCTACCTGATCATCACATCTATTTAATAAACAAATCCCATAACTGGAATTAAATGAAAGAAAAACGACAAAAGATTTGATTAAGACATACTATACTATCCGCAAAACTATCTGGCCGGTCAGGTCATAAATCATCGGAATCGTGCTATCTCTTTCACACCTGCACGGCTTATGGAGCGGGCCGAGCAGCAATAGGGCAGGTAGCGTTACGCATAAAAAGGAATGTCGATAAAGTAATGAAACAAAGAATATAAATTACGTGGTGTTTTATATAACAGTATTGTATAGTTACTATCGAAATATAAATAAGTATATTGAACTATTGACATAAAGTATTACAATATAATAATAAGGAGGTATAACAAAATAAATAACTAAACAAGGAAAATACTAGCCTATTCTTCTTCGTTTCAGTGTCACTATCGTCTTGTAGGTTAATAACAAGACGGTTGGTGTCAATAAATAGTATATTTTGTTATCAATTATTCCTAATGACTTAAATAGATGCATTTCTCATTATCTACTTACCTAATCACGTATTTAGCTAATTATTTAAGAAATATCTTAAACATTTAGTATTATTCATTAGATAACTTTAAAAACAATATCAATAATGATATAAGATTTCATTTGAAAATATAATAATTATATCGACGTTTACATTATAAGTTATCGACATGTTACACCCCTAACGGTAGCGGACGTTTATTACCCTACCGGCCAGATAGTTTTGCGGATAGTATAACAGTTAATCATGTATTCAATGCACAGATTACAGAGAAAGGCAGATAGGCCTTTCTCTGTAATGTCTTCTCACTTACGTACTGAACGACGAGTAAGAAAGGGATAGAACCATGTTATCTGACAGGTCTTCATACGTCATTGTCTCCGCTTTATCGCTCGCACGATGTAATTCGCTCTCTCGCTCGCTCGAGATTTAGTGTAGCGAAAGATATTTTGTTACAAGATATCGACATCGATATTTACTTTTCATAATTATATTCGTCATCTGCACGAGTCGTAAATAAATTGTAACTCCATACATTTGTATTGAGATAGAATTTAACACATGTATACAAAATGTCATTTACCACAATAAAATCAAAAACCATAGGTACCTTAACTTAACTACCTACTTAAGTCCTGTTTCTGAGAAACAACTACCTACGTGAGGTGTAGACAGCTACTTGATTCGGACTTTAAATAAATATTAAAATGTAATTTAGTAGCATTTAACAACTATAGTAATAATCTTTATAGTTTCAGTTATCTACAGAAATAAACAATACAAAAGTTAATGTGGTAGGTATACGGAAGTAGCAAAATAAACCTCCAGCTCACACATTTGTATTTCCAGTCTCTGTATCTCAAACTTACCAAACGCCTCGCCTACATAAAATTCACGCCAATAAAATGTCGATGAATATAAACTTAAAAATAATTACAACACTATAAGTGTCAACTTGACGTTGGCGTCTTGGCGAAGTTGTTTACTATTTTAACACTGTGGTGAACAGTAGATGGAGACAAGTCGTCAATATACTCAAAATACTATACTATTCGTCTCACTCTAACGTCAGCTGACCATAAGAAGTGACAGAGACAACTATATGAAACATCGTCTTGCTTTATACTGCGCGTCTGTATTAGTCTGTGATTCAATGTAACGTTAGAGATAGAGATGCTAAGTAAAATACTTAATTCCAGACAACTTTTAGAAGCAGGGTTTCTAAACATTATCTGTACCATCAATAAATCCATCCAACGTTCGGAACTTCTCTTCCCGTACATTCTTCACACAATTCTATGAAACAGAGGTAAACATTTAATTTCTTGGAGACTGTTGTTTACCTCAGCCTCATTTGGTATTTTATAGGGAGACTTTCTTATTTTGTACAAAACTAAAACGGCATTTTTGAATATCTGCTGCACATTTCTTGTCATTTTCGTTTACAGTTAGGAAAGACTTTTTGTCTTGAGGACAGTAGCCGTTATTTTGACCCACCAATGTCGAAGGCTGTTAAGAGAGGAGGCCTGGAGGCTTTTTGTTTCTGGAGGAGTTGTCACTTTAGCCGTACGTAATCGATAACTGCTCAGACTATTTTACTATTACGTTACGACACTTACGACTTCGAATATTCACACAAAGCACTTTCAAAATAAATCTAATGGCTACACATTTTGAACCTAGACTGAGGTAGTCAAATGTAACTCAAGCCTTCCGTTGTATGAATATTTGACAATAGGCATTAATGATTATACTACTAACAAGCTACGTATACCAATAAATAACTAATTAAATAAAAAGTATCTTAGTTATAAATCCTCTTAAAAAAAGGTATTGCCGCCTCAAGATTTCTTCAATTTTCTGCGCATATGTAGGTTCTTTCCGTATAGCTAGGGCGTTATAGGACAACACCAATATTTTCTTCATTAAAGCATGAGCCTTGGCACGCTTCATACTTAGGTGGACTAGAGTCGAAAACGCCCGGGAGCCAAGCGCGAAAGCCCCGCTGGTGGGGGGGAGGAGCGGGGGAAGTTTCGTTCCGCCGCGGGTTCTTTCGGTCCTCCTATCGTCTTATTTATAGCGACTAAAGCATGTTTGGTATCATTTTCAGATAAATGGAGGATGGCCAATAATTTTCTGGAACATTCATAACATGTTTTCATAGAAAAAAAAAACCCCGGCAAAATTCAAAAATCACCTATATTTTTTTTTCTTTCTGCAACGATTACGTGAAAACAAGCAACGACTTGGACACTAAAAAAATATGATTATTCAGCTACATTTATGTAGATTCCAAAAACATATAATATGTTAGAACAATTTGAAACGCAACTACGTAAAAAAAAATTTAGAACAGCAGACTCGTCAAAATTTTACTTTATAAAATGAGGACCTCAAAATATTTATAGCGACTAGGGCATGTTTGGTATCGTTTTCGGATAAATTGAGGATGGCCGATCATTTTCTGGGACATTCATAACATGTTTTCATAGAAAAAAAAAGAATCACAGGCAAAATTCAAAAAATCACCGTTACTTTTTTTTCTTCCTGCAACGATTACGTGAAAACAAGTAACGATTTGGGCATTAAAAAAATATGATTATAATGCTACATTTATGTAAATTCCAAAAACATGTAATATATGAGAACAATTTGAAACGCAACTACGTAAAAAAAAAGTTTAGAACAGCACTCGTCAAAATTTTACTTCAATGAGGACCTCAAAATCAAACTTTATAATTGACTAGCTTCTGCCCGCGACTCCGTCCGCGTGGAACTCGTTTATATCGCAGCTCCATACAAACATTCACCCCCCACTTCATCCCCTTGGGGGATGATTTCCGGGATAAAAGCTATCCTATGTCCTTCCCCAGGAATCAAACTATCTCTATACCAAATTTCATCCAAATCGGTTCAGCGGTTTAAGCGTGAAGAGGTAACAGACAGACAGACAGACAGACAGACAGACAGACACACTTTCGCATTTATAATATTAGTATGGATTGATTTTGTAATGAAATTACTAGAATAATTGTATATTACGTAGTTTGTGTGTGTTATATTATGTAAAATTGGGAATAATCTAACCGTTTGATGATCTCAATTGACTGGTTCAAAATAAAACTAACAACAACAGATCTGATTATATATTCTTGTTAATCTGATTATATATATTGAAATTCGTACATATATTTATGTGTAACATGTTCCATCACAAGCACAAAACTCGGTGCACTTCAATTTTTGTTGAAAACACCTGCATCTAGCAGCGCATTTCTTTTTGCATCTGCACCTAATAATTTCCATGCAGGCTTCGGCAGCTAATGGCAAGCTAGAATTTTCTTTTACAGGGCCCCATAAAGCAAAAGTTCTTCCTCTGTTCCACGCCTTCACAGGTTGTGATACAGTTTCTTTTTTTAACGGAAAAGGAAAAAAGAGTGCATTCGAAGCCTGGAATGCACTGCCTAATAGAAGAAGAAGGTTTCCAGGCAGCATACGACGGCAGAATTGGAGATGCAATGGCGATTGTGGAAAATTTTGTTGTCTTCATGAATGATAGGTAATATTTACTTTATTTATAAAACTTTGAATAATTTAGAGGGTAGGTAAGTAGTTCTGCATATTTAACATTTTTGTTTTAGATCCAGCTCAGTTTCGGCTGTGAACGAATGCCGAAAGCAGTTGTTCACGAAAAAGGATCGCCAGTTGGAAAATATTCCACCAACGAATGCTGCACTGCACCAGCATTTCCTGCGGGCAACTATTCAAGCAGTTCATGTATGGGGTCAAATGTCACCGATCCAAAACATTCCAATTCAGCTGATTGGGGATGGACGAAAGTGAATGAGATGGGAAAAAAAGTAGCTGCCGAATCTTGCATGGAAATGATCAGGTGCAGACGCAAAAAGCAATGCGCTGCTAGATGCAGGTGTTTTTAACAAAAATTGAAGTGCACCGAATTGTGTGCTTGTGATGGAACATGATACACATAAATATATGTACGAATTTCAATATATATAATCAGATTAACAAGAATATATAATCAGATCTGTACTTGTTAGTTTTATTTTGAACCAGTCAATTGAGATCATCAAACGGTTAGATTAATCCCAATTTTACATATACTCGTAACACACATGCTAACAAGCGTAAACCCAGCTACAAACTACGTAATATACAATTAACCTAGCAGTTACATTACAAAATCAATCAATTATAAAGTTTGATTTTGAGGTCCTCATTGAAGTAAAATTTTGACGAATCTGCTGTTCTAAAATTTTTTTTTACGTACATAGTTGCGTTTGAAATTGTTCTAATATATTATATGTTTTTGGAATCTACATAAATGTACCTTTATAATCATATTTTTTTTATGGCCAAATCGTTGCTTGTTTTCACGAAATCGTTGTAGAAAATATCGCTGATTTTTTGAATTTTGCCTGCGGTTTCTTTTTTTTTTCTATGAAAACATGGTATGAATGTCCCAGAAAATGATCGGCCATCCTCAATTTATCCGAAAACGATAGCAAACATGCTCTAGTCGCTATAAATATTTAGAGGTCCTCATTTTATGAAGTAAAACTTTGACGAGTCTGCTGTTCTAAATTTTTTTTTACGTAGTTTCGTTTCAAATTGTTCTAATATATTATATGTTTTTGGAATCTACATAAATGTAGCTTTATAATCATATTTTTTTAGTGTCCAAGTTGTTGCTTGTTTTCACGTAATCGTAGCAAAAAGAAAAAAATTGTAGGTGATTTTTTAAATTTTGCCTGTTATTCTTTTTTTTTCTTTGAAAACATATTATGAATGTCCCAGAAAATGATTGGCAATCCTCAATTTATCTGAAAAAGATACCAAACATGCTCTAGTCGCTATAAATAAGACGATAGGAGGACCGCAAGAACGCGCGGCGGAACGAAACTTCCCCCCCTCCTCCCCCCCACCAGCGGGGCTTTCGCGCTTGGCTCCCGGGCGTTTTCGACTCTAGTCCACCTAATTATCAAGTGTGCCAAGGCTCATGCTTTAATGAAGAAAATATTGGTTCCCATACATCGATGTCCTATAACGCCCTAGCTAGTAACCAGACTCTGACGTAAACATATGGGCACGTTTATTAGGACAGCACAATGAAAGACGAGTTTTTACACACGACAACGATTTATCGTAGCGATTTGACTGCGCAGTCCGTTTGTGCAGTTTTATCGATCGTGTGTATGAGGAATCGTTGCAGATTATCGTTACGATTTGTCATACACACGATCGATAAAACTGCGCAAATCGGTCTGCACAGATTAATCGCTACGATATATAGTTACATGTGTAGCAGGCATAAGGCCAATCTATAAAGATCTATGGATTGAATATAGGGAACGGCTGCAACAGTTTATAATGGAAAGTGAATTGAGCTTGATGTTTTACTGTTTCTCATAACATAATTGGACGTAACATAACGAGTAGATACCGAGGCGGCGGCAGCGGCTCGCTGCTCGGCTAGCCGGGCGACGGGCAGCGCGCGCGGGCCGCGGCCGCCCGCCGCCGTGCGGTGCCGACGGATCGATACAGATGCGAGCCTGCCGCACGATGCCCTACACTCTAGTACCCTCGCCAATTTAACATAGACCCCCGCACTGCCTGCACCTCTTTGTGGAAGCCGTTGTTTGACGGATATACCTACTAAATCTATAGACCTGAATATAATTGGTACTTACATTCTGATAATATTACGATGTCTGGTTTCAATTTAAACTTGTAACATTTGATAACACAAAATAAAATTAAAGTAAGCCATTTGATTGTATTGTACACCATTAGTTTTCTGCTTATGACATCATACTGATGCCATAAGCATTTTGTCGTAATTATCATATAAAACGGAACCCTAACAAGTGTCAATACCTACTCAACAGGTGACAGTTAAACGATACGGGTCGGGTACAATCGGCATCCTTTTACATAGTATCAGCCAAAGTTACCTATTATTGGTAATATTTCGCAACATGTTTTTATTTTAGGTACTGTATATAGCAGTAAATATGTGTTACGATATATTTGGATACTTTGGCTGCTACATGTGCTGCCTGTACAGTCTACGTCAAAGTGATGTATATATTCATAGTCTTATTACAATAGAACAGGGTACAAAAGTGTAAACCTAGCAAAAATTCGAATATTAATCTACTCACGAGATTCCGCATGGGAATTTTCGAAAATCGAAATTTCTACATAGATAAGAAATGCCAAGCAAATAGGTCCCATTTTTTGTTTTAATGTGATTCTCTCAAGAACCATGCGTTTTAGAAAAGAGAACCTTTTACAAAAAAGCTGATTAAATTTTCTACAAAATGCCGTATACTTTTGAAGTGAAAACTTCTTTAGCGGCGCTGAGCACTTTGTGGGATGGGGAAAAATTGTTAAATAAGCGACAATTTTTTGTGACGTCAGATGTGAAGGAGGTCACAAACTTTTATATTTTGCTGCTAGCCAATTCGACTTCATTCAAAACTGAACACTATTCGTAAGAGTATAAAGCCGTTAAACACTTTTTGCAATAGCATATTCTGCAAATGAATTTGTAATTTTGTTCACGCGTCCTTCACCGTTTTGCTATTGAGCAAATTCGAATAGTTCGAATTTTGACGTTATTCCTAACGAGATAAAGCTTTGAAAAATATTTACTAACGGCAAAAACAAATTGATATTTTGTTCACCGCCGCCGTCCGCTGTTCTTGCAAATTCGAATAGTTCGAATTTGGACGTTATTCCTAAAGAGATAAAGCTTTGAAAAATATTTGGCAATGGCAAAAACAAATTGGTATTTTGTTCGCCGCCGGCGGCGGGCGAGCCGGCCCTGCGCACCCAACGCGCCCGCGGCCCGTCCGCCTAAATAATTGATAATCCTTAATTCCTTACTAATATTATAAATGCGAAAGTGTGTGTGTTTGTATGTTTGTCCTTCTTTCACGTCGCAACGGAGCGTCGTATTGGTGTGATTTTTTGTATGGAGATAGTTTAGAAACTGGAGTGACATAGGCTACTTTTTCCAGCAGGAAAACATCTAATTCCCACGGGAAAATTCAATGTTACATTTTCCTATAACCACGCGGGCGAAGCGGCGGGCATCAGCTAGTTGTTTATAAATTTGCGCCAAATTCATTTTTAGGGTGACACCGTAAGATGTCACGTGACCTGATCGAAAAACTGTTACAATGTTATTGAGATTTCACTTCTGCCGGCACTCCCGGAGTGCAACCCGGTCTTTTTTTTTAAAGATTCATTAATAAGGGAGATACGGGAGGTGAAAATGTCAAAAAAATATTGTTATTGCCCACTTTATCAAGAAAGAAAGGAAAAGGTTTTTTAATTGTGACTACGGTAGCCTAGTGGTTCAGGCATGCGGCTGTCAAGCGGCCGTCGTGGGTTCGAATCCCGGCTCGTACCAATGTGGTTTTCGGAACTTATGTACTGAATATTTACCGTTAGCTTTTCGGTGAAGGAAACCATCGTGTGGAAACCGTTCTAATCCCAATAAGGTCTAGTTTTCCCTCTGGGTTGGAAGGTCACATGGCAGTCGCTTTCGTAAAACTAGTGCCTATGCCAAATCTTGGGATTAGGTGTCAAGGTTGGTACAACATGGAGGTATGACATGATTTTTGTCTTATCCATGTTCATTCTTAGACCAACTCGCTCGGAGGCTTTACTGAGGTCATCGAGCATCGAACTTAAGTCCTCCATGGTCTCAGTCTCAGCCAAGACTACTATATCATCAGCAAACCGAAGGTGAGTGATGTACTCGCCGTTGATGTTGATGCCTAGCCTTCTCCAGACCAGAGTCTTGAGTGCAGCGGTGAACAGTTTTGGGGAAATAACATCCCCTTGCCTGACACCCCGCTGCAGCGGAATAGGCTTCGAGCTCCAATCCTGGAGTCGGACTGACATAGTGGCGTTCTCGTACAAACACTTCAGTACTTCGATACAGCGGCAGTCTACATGGCACTGTTGGAGAGACTGTAGTACAGCCCAGGTTTCGATCGAATCGAAGGCTTTCTCGTAGTCCACGAACGCTAAGCAGATATGCAGGTTATACTCCTCAGTTTTCTGTATAACCTGGCGGAGCGTATAAATGTGGTCTACGGTACTAAAACCTCTTCGGAAACCGGCTTGTTAGGGAGGCTGGGAGTCATCAAGCTTGCGTGCGAGACGATTCGTAATGAATGACCCTTGAAAACAACTTATATAGACATGTCTCAGAAGTGAGATGGGTCGGTAGTTCTTCAGCAGGGTCAACCTTTTTGAAGAACAGCACCACCTCACCTCTGTTCCACGCCTCTGGCGTTCCCCTTCCAGTAGGACGGTGTCGAACAACTTCTGAAGGGCTGTAAGGATCAGTTTTCCACCCGCCTTTAGGAGTTCGGCTGTAAATCCGTCTTCACCGGGTGTCTTGCTGTTTCAGAGCCATTCTAATCGCATACAGGCTGATGCCCGGGATGTCGTCGGTGTAGTGTCGGGTAAGTCTAGCTCTAGGGTCTTCCGCCGGACCAACTTCGAATCGCTAAACTTAAGTGGCAGTGGGCGGGGCACATTGCACGTAGAACCGATGGCCGTTGGGGCGGAAAGGTTCTCGAGAGGCGACCACGGACCGGAAGGCGCAGCGTGGATGGCCCCCCACAAGGTGGGCTGATGACCTGGTAAAGGTCGCGGGAGTCCCCTGGATGCGGGTGGCGCAGGACCGGTCATTGTGGCACTCTTTGGGGGAGCCCTATGTCCAGCAGTGGAAGTCTTTAGGCTGATATGATGATGATGGAATAATAAACATTAATTTTTAAGGCAATAATACCTTTTTTTCAGTTTATATCACGTTTATATATCCCTTGCATTTCCTTTTGTATTTGTCATAAAAACACAATTAATATATTATTTAGTAAGTAATTTAATAAGTTTCATTAATTTCTAAGATTTTTTTTCCTACGACCCTTAGTTTTTGAAATATTTAAGAAAACCTAAAATATGGGACATATCCCCCCCCACCTCGCCTAAAGCAACCGGCCATTGGCTGGGGACTTTTAGTATGTTATACCTGGGGGTCAACCCTATTAAATATTAATCCAGACTACATCTCCAAACACAAATCTTTGGTTTTATTTATAAGTACGTTTAGGACATTAATTTTTTACTCATAAATTATCTTTATCTGACATAATTATGTTGAAATAAAAGCAAATAGAATGAATTCCACTCTCGATTCTGAAATAATATATAAATATATTCTAATTTTGCGTTCATTAAAGAATACGTTTGTAAAAAGTGGGACGTGAAACAAAAAGACATGTTAATCTTAAAAAATAACAGTTTTATTTCTGGTTTTAAATTTCCGATTTACCTATCCAACTAACAGAGACAGAGAAGGCGAGGCGGGCGGCGCGGAATGGTCAAAATGTTCTTATTTATACTTTAAACTAACCTCTGTTGTTGACACAAACGGTGCCTCATTCGTTACTGACGGAACAGAGTGTGGATTTTCCAGATCCCTATTATCTGTACGCGAGACCTAGAAGAATTAATAATTTCAATGAATAACTAAACATGTTTACTCAGAAACTCACTAGCATTGTATGCTGTGTAAGATAAACTTACTTCTGTTGTTGGTATGTAGTGGTAGTGCTGCATTCGTTACTATTGGAATAATAATGTGTGGACTTTCCGAAACACCAGTATCTTTACATAAGACCTAGAAGAATTTATATTTTCAATGGACATTTGCGCAAAACCAATTTCAGACTAGGGGTAGATTTTACTTTCAAAACATTGATTTCAAGGTAGACGCTCGAGTTTTCAGCACATTAATAAATTAACGATAAGTTTAATAATATCATAGCTACATCAAACATAAAAAATGTGGTTGAATAATCAAAAATACACGTCAACAATACTCAACACAGTTCGTAAGTGAAGCGTAGGCATAGGCACGGCATTTGGAAATAATAGTCGCCTATTATTAGACGTCGACAATTTAAAATATTCTGATTTAAAGTGCCGAGAACATATGACACTGCTTGGGGAGGAAACCAATCAGGTGGTCGTTTTGTAGCGTCAATCCACATTTCCTTTATGTTTGCACATTTTAGCTAACATGCTATGAATACATTATAATACAACACCAGCTTGAGAAGATCATTTACCGCAATAAGTATATATAAAACTATGCACTGTGCACAAATATTTTTCATATGATATGTAATATTTTGCTATTTTTAAATTACTTACGATGTATTGCGTCTTCCGTTAATTATCTTGTCGATAGTAAACGAATACATACTATGGACATCACTACCTACTATGCCTAATGCTAGACAAGGAAGGAGCGACTATTCTGTGCAGCGGGATATAAAGAGACTTCTGTTAAAGACATCAACGAGCCCCGAGCACGGTCTACGCAGAACTTTATTTAAAAACTCGCTATTTATTATGTAATTTTCTTAAAATCGGCTTACCTGCAAAATGATATACCGTCTTTTTGCACACTTGAAGTTTTAGTGATTTTTCCACACAATTTTAGGCAACAATAATGCATTTTTAAACGATGTTACTTGCGCAAACGCCGTCCGCAGACTGAAGTTAGTATTGGGGGCGTGTCTCAAACATAGAGTGAATTCACTGTATGTGTGGCAGCGGGGGTCGCCCGACTAAGCGAGGTCTATAGGATATATGGTCTGTTTTGGCCTTTAGGTTTGACAGAATTTACTCTTACGTTTCCGGATAGAGTGTACAATACAAACTAACAATTTTC
Organism: Epinotia ramella; assembly: GCA_947578815.1. Taxonomy (NCBI): domain Eukaryota; kingdom Metazoa; phylum Arthropoda; class Insecta; order Lepidoptera; family Tortricidae; genus Epinotia; species Epinotia ramella. The sequence goes on from OX388200.1 coordinate 38,940,944, forward strand.
GGAATTTCTTTTACTTCCAGTCAACTTTAGAATTGCCAGCTCCTGATGAGTATTTCTGACAATACATTTCAAAATCTAGGAAATATATTTCGTTTATTCTAAGATATTTTTGTATACAGAAATATATATTATTATTTTCACGCATTTATATTATAACGTTAGTCAGTAGTAGTGAAATACTTAACAATTTTGTTTGGCTTTAATTCGTTCATACAAATTATTCAATACGTAAGAAAAGGTAGAAAGTACAGAAAAATTACCGAAACTAGCAACATTACGTGTGAAGTTGGCGAGCAATTCAATACAAGATGGCGTTTTGACAATAATCATGTTCTTAAATCGCATAGTACAGCAATTTTGGGTTTTCTACGTATTAGTCATGCGCATATGCACTCGCATGGCATCATCTACAGTTTAAATCAGTTCAAACAGTTATTTAAATATTTATTAGTCATCATATATGTATGTATATGTATGTATGCCTGGGAGAATTTTAGGGTCTAGGCATCGCATATCTTTAGAATGTTATCGTACTATAAGCATATAACAAGACTATGTTAGTTTAGAAACTTACTCGTATGTTTTAATCCATTTAAATCCAAAACTAGAAATAGTAAATAATGCGATTTGTCAATTCTATTGAACACTGATCTGGTGGATATAGAGATAATGTAACGTTACCTACGTTTGAAATAACACTATTCTAGTTTTATGATATTGTTAAACGACCATAATGTATTCATATTACAAAACCATTGTATTTAGTATTTGCGTAATCTAAGGCCTACTTGAACACGTCATTTGTAGACTTTGAATTTGAAGCAATATTCATATGTCTGTGGATAGACCAAGTGGTCCAGTCTCACATATATGGGTGGATCCATTCTTGGGCAGGGGAAATTATTAAGCAAAATTTTCTTAAGGATATGCAACTGACTGATTTTATTGTGTTAAGTAATGGCTATGTCAAAGCTGCCATTATCAAAAAACGTCAAAAATCGAGAAGATCACCTACATCACAGTTTGGCATTTTTTTTAATGTTTAATACTGCCACACCTTGGCCTTAAGAAATTATTTTGTCTTCAGTATGACAGCTCCTTTTGTCAAAGCTGCCATTATCAAAAAACGTCAAAAATCGAGAAGATCACCTACATCACAGTTTGGCATTTTTTATGTTTAATACTGCCACACCTTGGCCTTAAGAAATTATTTTGTCTTCAGTATGACAGCTCCTTTTTGCACTAGCTTGTTAACAATAATAACTATTTTACTGGAGCTGTTTTATTCCAAAAATCCTTAATATATATTTTTAAACTCAGGGTTGACTGTCCGTATGTGAGGCACTGTTGCGAGATGCCTGTCTCTAGCAGTCCATATATTGTATAACAATAATAATAAATGAACACTAACATAAGTTGGAAGTAAAAAAATCACTAACATATTTCATCTATGAGTTGTGTGTTACTTGAAATAAATGATTTCTGTTCTTAAACTAATCCTTTTAGATGTTAATAAGTATCACAACAAAGATTGAATCCTATAGCTAGTAAGTAGGTTTAATAAATACCACCACATTACCTTATCTTATCGCATGGGTTTTCCCTAAACATTAAAAACCCATTTATAATAATTTTCTAAGAAAGTCTGTCACTATTTTGCCCTCAGATGGGGGGCACAACTTCAAGATAATGATGTAACTGAGCATATTCATTCCAATTAGTTACTGATGACTGATGAGCAATCAATGTTTATAATAAAATGGTTGGCAATGTTTTTAGCGGATTTATGAGGCCTTGCGGTGACTGAGTATTTATAGATTAAAGCCCTAATACCAAAGAGTGTAGTTGTCCCTTTCAGTCAGGTCAGATGGCAGTTGCTACTACAAAAACTAGTTCCTAGGTCAATACCTAAAGGTAACAAGCCAGCCAAGGTCTCCTTTAGGATGCAACTAGTAAACACTAACCTGAAGAATAATAACAACTACACAATTATATGTCATTACATTATATTCCTAAATTTATTATACTATAGTTATTTGAATATTTATTAACTTGCAAGTTGATATTCATCCATCTCAGTGGACGGACTGTTTTATGTAATTTGAAAAGCCTAGGTAGATTCAATGATTAATGATTATTCAATAGGGAGTAAAAAATTACTAGATTTAAAAAAACATTTACACACATCAACTTGTCTGTAAATAGCAAGTGAATATCAAATAGGATTTATTATTTAAGTTGCAGTAACCATACCTCTGAATCTCCCTGTGTAGCTAAAGCAGTAGCAGTTGCTTCTACAAAAACTAGTTCCTAGGTCAATACCTAAAGGTAACAAGCCAGCCAAGTTCTAAGGCACCTATAATATTTTTTCAGCATAACATGTACAAAGTGTTTTTAAATAGTTGGGAACAGTTGAGGTGCACATCTATTTATCACATCATCTATAGACATACCACACTCAAATAACTCTTTACTACTAACAATATAAGTGTGCTAGTTAATAAAACTGTGATAACAAAGTCCCTAATAGTAATTGTGATGAATGATTTGTTCATGTTGTGTAGTACATAAAGGAACTTCACGGACATAGGTACCTACCTATTTACTAGCTACGTATTTTACAAAGAAAAGATTGAGGTCAATGGGGGAATAAATTAAGAATCTATACTCTTCAGTATGCATATAGTAAGAAATTAAGAATCAAAAGCATTAAACTATGAGCTACTTTTCCAAAATCTTTGGTATTCATTTGTTGGGAAAAGAACTTAATGCAGCCTAATGCCTGTTTATATCTTTCTCATATTTATGAGCCTTACACGGTTAAATATTTACAACCTACCAATTAACAAAACACAATGAAAGTTATGCACAGCAAGTGATTATATTTAGAAATGTAACTGTGATTATGCACAGTAAAGTATAGCAGGCAGGATGGGCATCCATTTGTAATTTTACTAATTTTGTATTATAATTCTCTTGACGCATAGGCTCTAAGTTGCATGAATAAAACAGGTATGGCGCATAGTACCTTGCGTAGGTGGTCCACTACCACAAATAAATAATACGAGTACGTGGACATACTTCGAAACTGAGTTGCATCACCTTTCCACGAAACGACCTATTTTGTTCCCTAATATATGTATAGATGTTAAGTTAATATTAATTTACTTACTGTTTTAATGAGTCCCCCGGAAGCACAAGCAACGTTCTACTTCGGCCTCGCCTGTTGGCCTAATTTAAACACATCGCATGTACCATAAATAAGACGTAATAAATCGCAAAGCGCAGTCCATAAATCAATTGCGACAAATTCTGAGTCTCATCTACTTTACACCAATTTCGAAGTAAATTACATAATCACAGTTAACAAATGGTCACTTTCGAGCTGCAATGAATGACACTATTTAATTTAGATCCATACTGATTTTACAAGCACTCGGCCGAGGAGACAAAAACAGCTGGTATCTCATGTTTTTTCTCTCTACAATACAAGTGCCATAGTCAGAGTCACACAGTACCAGCCAAAGAGAATGCCACAGCTTCACAAAGTGCATATTTCTACCATTTACTACTACCAACAAAACGATCGAAATCACTACTAATGGCAACATTCGCAGCTACTAGCTAGACCATTTTGTTTTTTTGTGGTCTATCTATAAGCGTGTGATACTGATAAGCGTAACAATTTGTTATGTTATGTTTATATACATCATATACGAGTCAAATATAAATGCAAATACAGGTATTGATTATATTTACTATGCCCTGTCTACAAGACTGGCAGCATGATAGCGTTTATATCCAAAGTAAAGCATTCATCCCTCTCGCACCTACCCAGTTGCTAAAGTACGAGTTGTTATGCCGGCTGTACACATTGGGCCAACGTTGGCGCGTGAGCAGTAGGGAGCGATACGTTAGAGGGAGAGAGCTATAATTCGATTTCTTTCGTTTTCATAGCTGCCTCCTGCTAACGCCCCAACGTTGGCCCAATGTGTACAGCCGGCATAAGACCATTATAATACACACCTAGCAATTTGTCACTGTGTAACCGCGCGTGAACTTTTTCACGGGATGATAGACATCAGTCTCTTTCTAATTAGAACACTTAGAAAGAGACAGGTAGTCTACCTGGCCGCGACAAAACTCGTGCGCATCCCCAAGGGCGAGCATGGTAGACCTGCCGAAGATGGTCAAAGGGGCTTCAGCACGGTGTGACCGTGGTTTTGCCGTATCCCATGGAGCCTTCAACAGACGGACTGAAATAGCATGCTCGCCCAACATAAGGTACGTTTTCACCGTTTAGCGACGCTGTCAGCAGTCGCTGAGGCCGAATACGGCTAGAAGATGATGTGATAAACAGATACGAATGTATATTATTATACACTTTGTAATTTGTTAGAACAACCAGCTATAATTGTAATGAGACAACAAAACATATCTGTGCCGCTATACACCTACGAAATTGGCGGACTACATCTGCATGCCAGCTAGCAGGGCTGCGCCAGTTCTCGAAAATGGTCGTGCCACGCTCTATTGGGATCGATACAGATAAGAAGGCGGTACTCTTGGACACTAGGCGTAGGCGGATAGTCAGACTAGTCAGAGGTTCCTCTCTCTGTCGCCTGAACCACCGCTTAGGCCCCGCCTCACTGCCGGCGGCACCCTAGTTAGGTTTTGTTTATTTGTATGTACATTATTATATTTTACTTTTATAATAATAATGTAAAATCCTATCCTAAGATTGTATTTAAGTAAAGGATATGAAAAATAATAAACAAAGGAGACTGTAAAAAATCTACTACTTGACACGAAATTAGGTATATTCTTAAATGACAAAAGTACACACTTGGACCAGTTTTTTATTGGCTTTTAACGACGTCGGACTCGTAGTCACACCATTTTGTCACACTGGTGTGACCACGAGGAATTTATTTTCCTCGTAGCCAACTAGCCACACTGTTTGGTGTGACGAATAGTAGGTAAGCTACCAAAACACAAAACTTATATGCACACTACTAGTGCGCGAAAAATATTATATATATATATACCATCTCGATGAATTTTTCCCAATTCTGTTAACTTGAGAATCTGTAGAATTGGGGATCTGTAAACATTAGAATCTGTAGAATTGGGAATCTGTAAACTAGAGAATCAATAAAATTGGGAATATGTAAACATGAGAATCTGTAGAATTGGGAATCTGTAGAATTGGGAATCTGTAGACGTGCGCCCAAGCGATCTCGATCCACCAGTGTATTTAATAGCACGCTAAAGTTCAAGTTCACTGTAAAGGCAAAAAGACTAGAAATTGGAAAGAGCCCCGCGAAATACCAGGAGACCATACATTAATAGGAGGTTCTGGTACGTAATAATGAAAAGTGTCCTGGTATTTCGACAGATTCCACTATTTCCTTTCCGGTCAGTTTGCCGTTCGGGCATCTGAAAATACCTAACGAACCTAACCTTCTTACCTTCTTATCAGTGGGTGGGGATCTTTACCTACTTGACAGAGGGTTTTCTTTTCAGTGCTTCACAACATTAGATTCAGTAAAGTGTTATCTTTTTTAAACGACCACGAGTAAAAGTAAACGCCATTGAAATGAATGACCTAAAACATTTATTTTATACCAGCATTACCAGCTCTTCTAGGATTAAGTACCCTTCACAAGAATAAATTAAACTCTTTATACATGGAAAACTCTCCTAATTCATATTTTTCTTCCCGAACTCCGTTCACTTCGTCTTCTTTAGATAAACATAATTTTTTTAACGTTTCTGATGGCGAAGGAATATTTTTGTCGAGCACAGAAATATTAGATTCAGGTAAAATCGTCAGGTTATCTTCGTTATTTTCTTGTTTTGCAGCGTTATTTTTATTATTGTCATTGAATGCTTCAGAAATGAGCGTGAAGTTATCAGATTCGGTGTCTTCTAATGAAAGTTTTGCCCCGGTTCGTACCAATTCTGCATTTGCTTCAGATACGTCGTGATATTTAATATTATCGCAAGTTCCGTGTTGAGACTCTCCGTGTTGAAACTCTGAAGGTGACGAAGTTGGTTCAGGATTTTTTCTTTTCAGTTTCTCTACAAGGTCGGCGCTCTGTCGTACTACAGTTCCCGGTGGTTGTGCTTGACATTTATGAGTTCTCTGTGACACCTTAAAAAATAATTTACTAACATAAATAACTCTTAAACGAATAGAAACATATAGAACGTAAGTTATAGCATAATACTAACTAAACTAAAGATTCTCTGCGCGAGAAAGCTGCCCGCGCGAGGGTCGCCTCTTGCCTCCCTTAGTGTAAGGCCTGAGTGCACGCCCCGCTCAATATTTGCATTCGTTTCATATGGACGCTGCACGCCCCGTTCTGAGCGGGGCGTGCTCTCAGGCTTTACATTTAGCCGTTTGCCAAGCGCCTTGTGGTGCTCCCGAGCGCCCTTACCCCATACGGGCCAAGTGTCTCGAATACGTATTGGGCGCCGAGACCTCCCGGGCGTCCGCCGCCACCCCGGCACGTTGGCTGGTCGATAGGAGGGTAGGACGCCGCGAACGTGTCAGCGCAAGTGGCGTCCCACACAAGCACACGGCCCATCTTCCATGGGATCAACGACATCCCGTCAGGGCGCTTACCATCGCTCCGCACTCTCTGGGGCTCCAGGACGGCGGGAACTTTGGCACTGACTAGCGCCGTTCTGAAGATATCGTTGAGAGCGGCATGGCGGAATAGGGGGCCAGCGCCAGAGGAGCAGGCGAGACCGTGGTGGCCGAGGCGGTCTACCAGGGCCCCACAGAAGGGACAGCTATACAATTTAACGCTTAACTATTTCATGAACGGCCGGCCGAGCGGCGGCGGACCTTCCCGAAGTAAGGCGTAGTACATATAGATAAGATAGTTATGTGGCTGGCAACCCTTTTTCACGCCGAGGTATGTATAGTGCTTTTCTCAAACATGCAATCAAATAAATAAATAAAACTCCAAGAAATCAAACTTTAATTTTCATGGCTGAACGCCGTGATGCTGTGCAATAAATACTCGTACTTACTTAAATAAAAATTACATCCCGGCCTAGGCCTCCAATTTTGTATAAAATCCTTAAGGGTGTGCGCGCACGGGCGACTTAGTCCCCAGCGACAGTAAATCTCTCTTTTTCTCACGTCTAGCGTGCGAAAGAGACAGATGTACTGTCGCCGGTGACAAAGTTGCTTCGTGCGCGCATATTCTTACAATTCTCTCGAGTTGCTTCGCCTGAAAAGTGACACTTTGAAGCCTGTTTTAATATAACGCACGTAATGACAACATTACATTGCATGTTTGAGAAAAGTAAATTATCTAATTCAGTGTTTTTCAACATGTGTGTCGCGGAGCTCTGGAAGGCTTCGCAGGTACCCAAATGGTTTTTTTTAATAAAGTTTTTTTTTAACTAAGTACTTAAGTGCTCTTTAGTAAGTACTTGCTTCTGCCCGCGACTCCGTCCGCGTGGAACTCGTTTATATCGCAGCTCCATACAAACGTTTACCCCCCCATTTCACCCCCTTAAGGGATGATTACGGGGATAAAAACTATCCTATGTTACTCTCCATCCCTTCAACTATCTCCACTTAAAAAATCACGTCAATTCGTCGCTCCGTTTTGCCGTGAAAGACGGACAAACAAACAAACACACACATACCTATACTTTCGCATTTATAATATTAGTATGGATATGGATTTGTGAATTAATAAATACTTAGTTTACAAAAGAGGAGGGTGGGGGGCTTTGTCGCGAAATGTTGTTCCATACTAAAGGGACAGCACCATGCAAAAGCTTAAAAACACTGATCTACTTAATTATCTACTTTTAATTCATGGAGTGACTATCATTACCTTATAGCGAAAACTTTTATCACACGCTGTACATTTGTAAGGCATGACACCAGTGTGTATACGTCGATGGACGAGGTAGGACACTCGTTGCCGAAAACATTTTCCTGTTAAAAAAAACATATGTGTGAGCTGCAGGACTACTACTATACACACTGACTGAAAATTCAGAACAGGAAGAATAACCTATAAAAATAAGTAAAATGTAAGGTAAACGTCCGAGTGCTCGACGCTGTACTAGTATATGGCATGGGCACTCTATATGGGTTAAATTCGAACTATAAGGATTTTTCTTCATTCGAATTTAAGCCACTTTGACACTTTCACATAGAGTGCCCATGCCATATACTAGTACAGCGTCGAGCACTCGGACGTTTACCTTAGCTCGGTTCTACTTTCATTGTGATAATATGTGTAATCACTCTATGAACCACTGCACGTCTAGCATGGGACGGCCGCGACATACTCTCGATTTTTATCGCACTATATCTCTTGTTCTAAATGTTCTAATAAGAAAGAGACGGATAGTGCGAGAAAAGTCGAGAGCTCGCGCGCCGTCGCATGCTAGCCGTGCTGATGTCTTTTAATTTAACCTCAGCACGGCTAGCACGCGACGGCGCGCGAGCTCTCTCGATTTTTTACTCCAGGCAAAATACGGTTTCGCCAAACATTAATTTATAATAGCCTGTGTTTTTTTTCTCCGTCATAAATACATATTTTAAGATACTCTATTTACGAATCTTACAAACTTTCGACCCGAAAGTAGGTATAAAAAAATACTGTCAAATATACGCCGATTTTATTAATTAAAATTAATAATAGTTGTCTATAATCGTCAACACAACAATATTATTGTCTTTAACCTGTAAACAATGAAATCCGACATTTTTTTTACATGTAAAATCAATATATTAACAAAATGCATGGCTTGGGTGACAGGTGACAGAAGTTGGTAGAAAAAAATTGTAATAAGTAGTACTTTGATTTGATTCTCATAAAAATAATTGATGAACCTATTTTGCTAAAAATCGTATAGATTTTTGTTTAGAATTGCACATAAATACATTTACTCCAATAAACTATCGGTAAATATATTTATAGGACCAAATTGTCTCCAAATTTAATTTAACTATATAGATTATTAAAGTAGTACACGAATCCTACAGAAAAAAGGTTTATGTAAAGCATAATACACATTTGAATAGTCCCGTTTAATTCTACAATTGAACTTGAGCTCTTTCCGCGTGTGTTAACGATCACATTCGCTCGCAACGGCGGCACGCAACGAGTCCTTTTCTGCGGCGCTACCACGAACTTCGAAAGTCGAAGTTCGTAATACATGCATCCCTGTCACTCGATTAAGGGAGTGCGATAGAGATGGAAATACCCCAACTTCGACTTTCGAAGTTCGTGGTAGCGCCGCTGTGACGCGAAGTAGATAGATACCTACATTACCTACGCAGATTATACTCCAGGCAAAATAGGGTCAGCTAGTATGGCGAAATGGAAATAATTTATAATAGCTTTTTTTTTCTGCGTAACAGATAAATTATAATTGTATTAATAACGACGAGACTAAATCCGACAAAATATTTGTGATTTAGATATTTTAATAAATAATTGAAAATTTATAAATTCCTGTAAAATCGGAAAAAAAAATTAACTCATTTTTTATTCTTTGTTTTGATAAATTAATATTTCCTCTATAAGTTTGATGATAAATCAGGCAAAAAATGTTTCCGAATATTACATTTCTATTTAGTAGATCCCTAACATTTTATTCATTTACCATATTTCCGTGTCCAAAAATAATAATTGGCTGTAGGTTCCTACATTCTTTGATGAATGTAGTGGACACAAACATTAGAAACGAATCGCACACTAAACAACAACGGAGGGTGGATTTTAGGGGTTAAATGCTGTTTAACTATTTAAAAAAATGCAAATTGATCAGTTACTTTTGGGATTTTCATTATAAGCTATTTTTCATCGAATAATGTACGAATCCTCTTATAAAATCGGTTGCAAGTAATGTTATTACAAACACCTGTTAAAATAGGTTTAAAAATGCCGCGCGCGAGCCGCAGAGCTAACGTGATTGGCCGGCCGCCCGCTCGCCGCGTAGGTACTACATACTAGGTAGGTAGGTAGGTACCGCACGAATCGCAGCGATTCGCGAAACCATCTAACGCGTCTAAGATCTAGTTGTTGATAGTAGTTAAATTTTAATATACTCGTTGTGAAACGAATTATGAAAATATTTAAGTATTTTTATTTATTTATCAATGAGTGACACTGACGAGCGTGGGATGAAGATACCTATGCAATTTAACTTTGAACTTTGACGTAGGTAGTGGAAGTTGGAAAAAGGGACTTCAAAGATTGTGCACACGTGTATATTATGTAGTTTGTGATGGACTTTTTAAGACTAGAGGAAGATGCTTGCTTTGTTTACATTAATTTCTTTTTTGGTTCAGTTTTATTTATATATTTAGTCTTTATTGCACTAAGGACAACTTATCGTACAAGAGGCGGACTTAATGCCGTAAGCATTCTCTACCAGTCAACCTTTGCGCAAAGCAGACAGATTGTGGGCGTGTAGTAATTGTAATAGAGCAAAATTCGTTAAAATAGTAAACTAGAGAGATTTATACCCTTACCTATTATTTGATTTTTATTATGCCCAATATTACACGTTAGATAATATACAGGGTGAAAAAATCTATGGAACCTGAAGGGAAACCCTTAAGACAGCTCATTCTCTCGCTCTCATTATCATGAATTAAACACTATTTAAATTTAATTTACCTACTTTTAGCCCGAATTACATTTGAATTACAATTTACTATCGCAATCACTAAAATTTATTGACCGAATATCTTTTGTCCGAAAACTTTTCGTATTTTTATGACTTCTCCGAATATACAATTCATTACTTTTTTCATTTACCATTTGATGTTATCCAAATGTGTCAGTTGTCCGAAAAACTTTTACCACTACAGTCTTTTGAGCTTTGTTACAACTTTTGTTTCATAGCCAATTTTTGACTTATCCAGCATTACTTTCCGCATTTCATACGTTTAGTCAAATGTTCATTTTGAATGAAATTCAAAGTAGTTTTACAGAGACTAAGGCAGGTCGGTGTAGGTACGACGACGAGCGAAGCGAGGAGGAGTTTTAGGTGAACTGCGAGTTTGCGACCCTACATCGCGCGAGCCGAGCGAGCGTAGCGTGCCGTGGCAGCGGCCGGCGAAGCGCCAGAATAAGGGTCAGGTCGGAAGAAATAACTTGATAAACCAAATGTTGTAATTATTTAGAATCGATTTATTTAAAGAACACCCTGCCTAGAGATGGTGTTTACCCAACCTACCCAGAGTTACCCATTTCATCCCAAACGTCGTCTTGTGAAGCATTTTTGCAAAATATAATGAAACTTCTTACGTCATAGTCATATAGGAATGTGTAAACGTAAACGTTGTTCTCATTGAGATTTTCTTACTTGGTTACTTGCTAAATATGCAAACAATATAGGCTCATCTTTCCCTGGCCAGACTATACGTGTGTTATTTTGAATAATAGTACATTACTGCAGAGGCAGTGAAGTAAGGGATTGCTGGACTAGTCCAGGCAATGAACTGACAACTTGTATGGAAAAAATGTCAATTTTGGAAATAATTTATAATAGCTTATTTTTTATGTATAACGGATATATTATCAACTAAATAGTTACCCAGCGACAAAATCCGACAAAATTTCAGACATCGAAAAAATGATAAGTTCTTCTCACAGACCACTTAACCTATAGACTCCACTTCATAAAACTTTGTCTTGTATCTCATTATGCCAAATTGGCGGGGCGCGGGGGGCGACAAGTGAACTGTGATTGGCTAGCTCAAGGTCAACGAGCAATCACACGATTGACACGTGACGCGCACCATTTTGGTTAGTGATGGGACACACTCGAAAATAATACTACAGAATATAAATGTAAATATTTTTAATTGGAATGAAATTTAACATTAAAGAGAATATCATATTTTATTGGTTTCGAATTTGAACAACAAGCGTCTGTTGTTATTCGTGTATTTGAAACACTGGTTTGAAGTGCCGCGAACAAATTACGCTGCTTGTAGCAGGAATCCATTTTTGTGACTGTTTTGTGGCGTCTATCCAAATTTGGTTTTGTGTAGAACATTTTGGAAATCTGAAAAACGTTAAAAATATCATCGCATCATCTGTTGCACCTTTATTACTAGAAAATTACAACTTATTATTAATTATTATTCAAAATTGGTTTTTGAATCCGCGACTTTTCCATTTTAAAATAATAAATAAATATTAAGGGACAATCTTACACAACTTGACCTAGTCCCAAACTAAGCAAAGCTTGTAGGTACTATGGGTACTAGACGACGACAAACATACTTACGAGTATATAGATGAATACATACTTAAATACATAGAAAACATCCATGACTCAGGAACAAATATTCGTGCTCATCACACAAATAAATGCCGGGATTCGAACCCAGGACCTCTTGCTTCGTAGGCAGGGTCACTACCAACTAGGCTAAAGCGGTCGATTTTCTTTTAAACATCTTCAATGCATGTATAGAAATAAATATCACTATTAGAGTTTTGTAAAACAAAATACTAAAAAACAAAACAAACGATTATTTACAAATACAATAAACCTCTCATAAATATATACAGTATTAGTAGTATTTATTTCAATAATACAAGTTCGTTCTGTACACTTCAATATTGTTTTACGGATATCGGTGACGTAAAAGTAATCGATCAGTCACATCACTAATTAAGACACTGCAATGGTGCGACAAAGACGGAATTACACAAAATTGTAAGCGAAAGAAAAAGACAGCCGTTGAAAGACATCAACGCGTCGCCACGTTAAGAAACTTTTACTTTATAAATTGAAATTTTAAATTATTATTGTTTTTTCGTTGTAAAAAGAAAAAACCTGCTTACCTGTGAAATGAAATCTCATCCTTTTGACGACTAGATGTCATGCTACACTTTCCACACAGTTTCACCATATAATAAGGCATATTTTGTATACTTTATAGCCAAGAAAGCAGTTGAATATTGCATGTTACTTCGAGAACGGTCAACCGCGTACTAAAAGAATGTTTGGGGGCGTGGTAGCTGCTTGGTGCTTTTTATGCTTAAGCTTGGCTCACGCGGGCGCCTTAGTAAGCGGGGTCTATAGGTTAAGTGGTCTGTGGTTCTTCTAAAAAGTCAGTAAAAATATTAATAAATGTTTTTGTCTTAATTTTGGTTCATTTACATTTGCTCTATAATATTCAAGATAAATCGTACAAAAAAAGATAATGCATGCTTCATTGAAATCTACATAATTACTTCCGAGTGGAAAGTTTGTCGGATTCTTGACCAAATCATCTTAGAATAACATTTTCAAATGAAATCAACAAAAAAAACGTTATTATAAAAAACGCTAAATTAATGTTTTTCAAAACCGTATTTTGCCTGGAGTAGACGAGATTGGGGTAAACCGGATACAACGAGTCCAGCAATCCATGTTCCGGCCGAGGATTGTATAGTGCGTTTCTCAAACGATGTGAGGAAATATTAAAATAAAAATAAATACAAGGTATTCAATTAAATAATAGGTAATTTGCCGCCTTTTTATTTTTTAAACATGCCATTTAAACAAGCCGTTCGAGCACTATGTTTAACCGCACATAGGTATAGTACCATCGTTTTTTTTTTATGTCACAAGTTTGCTTACAGAACAGAGTCTAGTGGTGGTTGGCAGTATGTAATTTTTCCTTTGTCAGTTTAATATTAGTAAGCAAATTTAAAAAGTTAGATTAGCGGACAATAATGGTTTTACTTAGGGTTACTTTTCTCAGTCCAGTTCCATAGGAAACAATTCACAGCCGTTACTAGTGTTAGCAAATTGGTGGGAACTGGCGAGAATAACCATCGAATACCAAAACCAAATGGTACTCAAGTATTGCATTTTTATCGAGTCGATACACGCGTAACGTAGCTGAAAATCAAATTTACCAGTCAGGGATATTAATATTTGTACCAGAGTAAGGATAAAAACTGACATAGAGGCGTACACAGATATTTATGGCCTTTTTTTGTACATATATTAATGCCTGACTTTAAATTTTCACCAAGATTAAACATATGATTAGTAAAAATAAACCAAATTAGCCCAAACTACCTACAATAGACGGACAGACCGACAGACAGACAGACAGACAGACAGACAGACAGACAGCGGAGCCTTAGTAATAGGGTCCCGTTTTTACCCTTTGGGTAAAACAATATCACAGATTTGAGTAGGGCAGGCAGTGTCTTTCTGCCTTTACGTGGTGCACGCCACTGATGTTATGGATTTACGGTGGTTTTCTTTCAGGGCCCATAGGTTTTTCCACTCTGTATAGCTATAGCAGCTAAGCAGTATTTTAGTAGCGTGTTCTTTCTTACCCATTCCAATAATTAAGTACCTACTTTCGTTACTACAATGATGTGCAGATGGATCTTGTACTACAAACTCACAGACGACTTAACCTAGGTTAAGTGGTCTGTGTATTACCTACGCAGATTAAGTGGGAAATTAACTACTTTAAGTAGGAAATCACCTGTTAAAATTGTCGTCACTGTTTTATAATGATGACATTTATCAGTAAATAATTATGAAGCATTGAGACACCAAACATAGAAATGTACTAAATTCTTGGCATGTTTTCACTAAAATATGTTTATAAATTTCATTAATTGTTAGCGCGTTTCCCGCTTACGCCATTATTACACCGTGAATAGTCGCATTCTCCTACTAGTACATCGTCGAAGACGATATAAATGATTACAAACACACAATACAGAGTGGAAAAACCTATGGGCCCTGAAAGAAAACCACCGTAAATCCATAACATCAGTGGCGTGCACCACGTAAAGGCAGAAAGACACTGCCTGCCCTACTCAAATCTGTGATATTGTTTTACCCAAAGGGTAAAAACGGGACCCTATTACTAAGGCTCCGCTGTCTGTCTGTCTGTCTGTCCGTCTATTGTAGGTAGTTTGGGCTAATTTGGTTTATTTTTACTAATCATATGTTTAATCTTGGTGAAAATTTAAAGTCAGGCATTAATATATTATGTACAAAAAAAGGGCATAAATATCTGTGTACGCCTCTATGTCAGTTTTTATCCTTACTCTGGTACAAATATTACTATCCCTGACTGGTAAATTCGATTTTCAGCTACGTTACGCGTGTATCGACTCGATAAAAATGCAATACTTGAGTACCATTTGGTTTTGGTATTCGATGGTTATTCTCGCCAGTTCCCACCAATTTGCTAACACTAGTAACGGCTGTGAATTGTTTCCTATGGAACTGGACTGAGAAAAGTAACCCTAAGTAAAACCATTATTGTCCGCTAATCTAACTTTTTAAATTTGCTTACTAATATTAAACTGACAAAGGAAAAATTACATACTGCCAGCCACCACTAGACTCTGTTCTGTAAGCAAACTTGTGACATAAAGAAAAAACGATGGTACTATACCTATGTGCGGTTAAACATAGTGCTCGAACGGCTTGTTTAAATGGCATGTTTAAAAAATAAAAAGGCGGCAAATTACCTGTTATTTAATTGATTACCTTGTATTTATTTTTATTTTAATATTTCCTCACATCGTTTGAGAAACGCACTATACAATCCTCGGCCGGAACATGGATTGCTGGACTCGTTGTATCCGGTTTACCCCAATCTCGTCTACTCCAGGCAAAATACGGTTTTGAAAAACATTAATTTAGCGTTTTTTATAATAGCGTTTTTTTTGTTGATTTCATTTGAAAATGTTATTCTAAGATGATTTGGTCAAGAATCCGACAAACTTTCCACTCGAAAGTAATTATGTAGATTTCAATGAAGCATGCATTATATTTTTTTGTACGATTTATCTTGAATATTATAGAGCAAATGTAAATGAACCAAAATTAAGACAAAAACATTTATTAATATTTTTACTGACTTTTTAAAAGAACTTATCATTTTTTCGATGTCTGAAATTTTGTCGGATTTTGTCGCTGGGTAACTATTTAGTTGATAATATATCCGTTATACATAAAAAATAAGCTATTATAAATTATTTCCAAAATTGTCATTTTTTCCATACAAGTTGTCAGTTCATTGCCTGGACTAGTCCAGCAATCCCTTACTTCACTGCCTCTGCAGTAATGTACTATTATTCAAAATAACACACGTATAGTCTGGCCAGGGAAAGATGAGCCTATATTGTTTGCATATTTAGCAAGTAACCAAGTAAGAAAATCTCAATGAGAACAACGTTTACGTTTACACATTCCTATATGACTATGACGTAAGAAGTTTCATTATATTTTGCAAAAATGCTTCACAAGACGACGTTTGGGATGAAATGGGTAACTCTGGGTAGGTTGGGTAAACACCATCTCTAGGCAGGGTGTTCTTTAAATAAATCGATACTAAATAATTACAACATTTGGTTTATCAAGTTATTTCTTCCGACCTGACCCTTACTTATACAGTACATATGTAAATATTAAGTAGTAAAAAAGTGTTCGGTTCTGGCGCTTCGCCGGCCGCTGCCACGGCACGCTACGCTCGCTCGGCTCGCGCGATGTAGGGTCACAAACTCGCAGTTCACCTAAAACTCCTCCTCGCTTCGCTCGTCGTCGTACCTACGCCGACCTGCCTTAGTCTCTGTAAAACTACTTTGAATTTCATTCAAAATGAACATTTGACTAAACGTATGAAATGCGGAAAGTAATGCTGGATAAGTCAAAAATTGGCTATGAAACAAAAGTTGTAACAAAGCTCAAAAGACTGTAGTGGTAAAAGTTTTTCGGACAACTGACACATTTGGATAACATCAAATGGTAAATGAAAAAAGTAATGAATTGTATATTCGGAGAAGTCATAAAAATACGAAAAGTTTTCGGACAAAAGATATTCGGTCAATAAATTTTAGTGATTGCGATAGTAAATTGTAATTCAAATGTAATTCGGGCTAAAAGTATGTAAATTAAATTTAAATAGTGTTTAATTCATGATAATGAGAGCGAGAGAATGAGCTGTCTTAAGGGTTTCCCTTCAGGTTCCATAGATTTTTTCACCCTGTATATTATCTAACGTGTAATATTGGGCATAATAAAAATCAAATAATAGGTAAGGGTAGAAATCTCTCTAGTTTACTATTTTAACGAATTTTGCTCTGTTACAATTACTACACGCCCACAATCTGTCTGCTTTGCGCAAAGGTTGACTGGTAGAGAATGCTTACGGCATTAAGTCCGCCTCTTGTACGATAAGTTGTCCTTAGTGCAATAAAGACTAAATATATAAATAAAACTGAACCAAAAAAGAAATTAATGTAAACAAAGCAAGCATCTTCCTCTAGTCTTAAAAAGTCCATCACAAACTACATAATATACACGTGTGCACAATCTTTGAAGTCCCTTTTTCCAACTTCCACTACCTACGTCAAAGTTCAAAGTTAAATTGCATAGGTATCTTCATCCCACGCTCGTCAGTGTCACTCATTGATAAATAAATAAAAATACTTAAATATTTTCATAATTCGTTTCACAACGAGTATATTAAAATTTAACTACTATCAACAACTAGATCTTAGACGCGTTAGATGGTTTCGCGAATCGCTGCGATTCGTGCGGTACCTACCTACCTACCTAGTATGTATTACCTACGCGGCGAGCGGGCGACCGGCCAATCACGTTAGCTCTGCGGCTCGCGCGCGGCATTTTTAAACCTATTTTAACAGGTGTTTGTAATAACATTACTTGCAATCGATTTTATAAGGGGATTCGTACATTATTCGATGAAAAATAGCTTATAATGAAAATCCCAAAAGTAACTGATCAATTTGCATTTTTTTAAATAGTTAAACAGCATTTAACCCCTAAAATCCACCCTCCGTTGTTGTTTAGTGTGCGATTCGTTTCTAATGTTTGTGTCCACTACATTCATCAAAGAATGTAGGAACCTACAGCCAATTATTATTTTTGGACACGGAAATATGGTGAATGAATAAAATGTTAGGGATCAACTAAATAGAAATGTAATATTCGGAAACATTTTTTGCCTGATTTATCATCAAACTTATAGAGGAAATATTAATTTATCAAAACAAAGAATAAAAAATGAGTTAATTTTTTTTTCCGATTTTACAGGAATTTATAAATTTTCAATTATTTATTAAAATATCTAAATCACAAATATTTTGTCGGATTTAGTCTCGTCGTTATTAATACAATTATAATTTATCTGTTACGCAGAAAAAAAAAGCTATTATAAATTATTTCCATTTCGCCATACTAGCTGACCCTATTTTGCCTGGAGTATTTCTCGCACTATCCGTCTCTCTCTTATTAGAACACTTAGAACAAGAGGTATAGTGCGATAAAAATCGAGAGTATGTCGCGGCCGTCCCATGCTAGACGTGCTGCACTCTCAGCAGCTCGAACAAGCGTATTTTGCTGCGTGAAAACAGTGTGCAAAATGCGATTTTGCTCACTCCGTAAGACAAAGTACTTTTTTAATTTTGATGCCGTACATACACTGACATTTCATCGTATGGGGTTTATTACAGGTTCAGAATATTTGAACTTTATTAGCCCTGTCCCTTTCATTTCATTATCAAAAAAGATAATGGCAGACATAATGGATCGATGGTGGATCCATAGATCGACCATCGAATTTCAAAGTAGACCCCCAAAAAGCGCGAAACAAGTAACACTCGCGAAAACTATCAAAATAAACAGGTATATTACTAAGATAATTAAACGAAGGCATTTTCAACTGAAGAATATTTAAATAAAAAAATCTCAGCATAACCTCCGTTTTGCATTAAAAAAAATTGGTAATCATGAATTTTATTACGCTACTTAATCATTCTAGTTTCAAAAATCTTAAATATTATGAACGTAAGTATACCACAGATGCAGTATCCGAAAGCACGTGCGGCGCCCCACCCCTTACAAAAAAATTGCGCGCCGTTTATTTGTTTCAGATTTTATTACGTATTCTACATAGTATCCCCAGCAAACTTTTTTCGAATATCTTTTATGTACAGACTTTCGACCCTCTTCAACTATATTATTATTCGACATTCTTGCGTTATTGACTAGAACAAATCAATTCTCTATCGAATTAGGAAATATACTTTACAGTACATATGGTGTTACTTTCCCGCACTAGTGCGGAAAAGAGCACTTTTGTGCATATGTCGAAACTTGAAAGAGCCATATGTACAGTAAAACGTTGTACGATACACGTGCGAATAGGTAATTCGCAACTCGTGTCGATTTAAAACACTCCCTTCGGTCGTGTTTTAATTTATCTCCACTCGTTGCGAATTTCCTATTTTCGGCACTTGTCTCGTAAATAACTATTACAGTACATATGGTGCTACTTTCCCGCCCTAGTGCGGAAAAGAGCACTTGTCGTGCATATGTCGAAACTTTAAAGAGCCATATGTACAGTAAAACGTTGTAGGATACACGTGCGAATAGGTAATTCGCAACTCGTGTCGATTTAAAACACTCCCTTCGGTCGTGTTTTAAGTGATCACCACACGTTGCGAATTTCCTATTTTCGGCACTTGTATCGTAAATAACTAATTTCTACACAATTGCTCGTAACGGACCTCTTATTGTGTCGCTTTTAGGCTCATAATCCTGGAAATTAAACACGCGTGTGTTCTAACATTACGATACTTGTGTGTTATGGTTATATTTCGATTAAGTCACGTTGACACCTTGCAGCAAGATGTATGCATGCCGCACGGTGCATTCTTAAATTAACCGGGTTGTACCGAATGTACAGCTTTTTTTTAAATTCTTTTTTATTAATTAAATGACTATTTATTTTTGGATATGATATAGAAACGTTTAATTTAGTAAAACTATTCACTTTTGATAACATTTTACATGAATTAATAAAGATAACATTTTAAAACGAAAATATTTATTTTATTTTGTATTGGCTGTTTACAGATATCATCTAAAGCGCGCGGACTGCGCACACTTCACGAAAAAAAACTTTTGCGCGGCATTATAGGTTATTTCACAGATATTTGTAAACATTGTTAATGCGTGTTTGGTTATTAACAAAAATGTTGAATCGTGGTGACTAGAAAAGTGATAAACTGAATGGATGCCACTGGAAATTCTTGGCGATGTATACAAAATGTGAGTAAAACCCTGTTGCCATGAATAAGTAAAGAAAATAACTTGGCAGGCCTATAAATTTTTTTCTTATGAAAAGGATTTTTTCCTCGCGAAATGTGTTGAAAAACATCATATGAAACGCGTGAGCTTTGATAATTACATCCTCGGCTCTCTTATCACGCTCACCCGCACTCTCATGTAATTTAATTATCAACATACCTCGTATCACAATGTACTATTACAGTGCATAAGGTGCTACTTTCCCGCACTAGTGCGGAAAAGAGCACTTTTCGTGCATATGTCGAAACTTTAAAGAGCCATATATGTACAGTAAAACGTTGTACGATACACGTGCGAATAGGTAATTCGCAACTTGTGTCGATTTCAAACACTCCCTTCGGTCGTGTTTTAATTTATCACCACTCGTTGCGAATTTCCTATTTTCGGCACTTGTATCGTAAATAACTATAGTGAAGGCAGTATTTTAACAACAGTACGGCTAGTTTTTGGTGTGCACCTGATAATAGTGATAATATGCTAATGTGTGCCTGTTGTCTTTTTCTAGCGCAAAAGACATTACCAGTGATCGGTTATTTGGATTCTCCCTCGCGGGATGTCAAGTGGAAAAGTTAATATAGATACGACAGTTTCCCGCGATACCGAACAAAGCGTACAAATATAAAACAATTCAAATTATCTCTAAGGAATTTTTTACTCTTACATGGCAACCAGTTGAGACAAAAACTTCTATTAAGCAAAATATTATTAAAACCTCCACAAAGTATTAGCTTATATATGTCATGATCTGGCATTTCATTATTTTCTTTGGATTTCAGTTCTAATTATTTGCTTCTAAGGATTGCATAAATAAATAGGTATTAGCTGTATAATATATGCTATAATATTAGGTCACAGGTTATCGTATAAGTGCAAATACATAGATCTTATAGCTCAAAGGCGATCCAATAAATAAGTATCCACGTTAAGTTCGCACACTATGATTTATGGTTCAATTTTCATTTCATCGACTTGTTTCTGAGATTATCTTTTACGACAACTGTGGCTTACTCTAATTGAACTTTTTATTCGCGTATGATTGGAATATTCTCGGGGAGTACTAGACCAATCTCTGTTGATAACGAATTCATTTATTCAAACAATTAACCTAGCTGATAGACACGCGTACTTACTCGCTGAACTTTTATCCAAACGGTACAAAATGTGCCGCTTTGGAGGCAGCAAATGAGCGTAAACACTTGTGCTCATTTGTTCGATTTAGACAAAAGAACGGAGAGTATATAAGTCCTCGTTTATCAGCTACTTAGATGTTTTAAAGTGTAATAAAATAAAATAATCACATTGTATTTTTTTGCCTTTTCTAACAACATAAAGCCCGGATTCCCGGGGCATATCCATACTAACATAATGATTGAGGTCGTTCACCCCATGTCGAATCCAAAAAACCGATCACTGGACATTACTTAATGATACATTACCCAATGCTGGGGACTTTTAGTATGTTATACCTGGGGCTCAACCCTATTATAATAAATATTAATCCAGACTGCACGATTTTTTGCATTTAGTTGCTAATTTCGGATCTTCGTTGATCGTACTATAGAATTTATGGATGAACATTTTTTGTAGTAACGGGATTTCATGGTTTACATGGTTTAATATGAATATGCGCTCACTGCTGAGGTGAAAAGTTGTTCGTGTTACTCGAGAGCGAAGTATTTGCATCTCGTGCTTTTGAGTCCCTGCTGCGCTCAAGATTCAAACTTTGAATCACTCGCCACGCTAGTGATTAAATTTTCGAATCTTTCGCTTCCTCAGGACTCAAAATCAGCACTCGAAAAATAACAAACTTTGCTCTCTTGTTGCACAATTAACTATCATCTACTCAGTTAGCACTCATAAGAAGCCATGTGCGAAATTGGCGGCCGGCCAAACCAAGGTCACTCTCCGTACTAGGTTTTCTGTTACCTTGCTTGGCCGTCCGTCGATTTCGCTCTTTTGGCGTCTCCTTTAGTCTCTATTTCATCTAATGATGCACCAGTTCGGATATACAAAACTGACCACAAGTTTCGCAGGAGAAAGGCTTTTCTCCAGTGTGAATACGCTGATGGTTGTGAAGAGTGGAGAGCTCCTTGAAGGCGCGGCCGCAGTAGCTACACGTGTGCGGTTTGTCGTCGTTGTGGTACAGCAGGTGCTTGTGGTACGATTGTTGGAACGTAAAAGTTTTGTTACACTGCGAGCAGGCGTAAGGCGTTTCACCTGGAAAAGTAAAAAATAACTTCACTATATTTAAATAACATCTCACTACTTAAATAATCATGCTGTTAATTTAAAAAAAGTGCGTTTATGACATAGGGAGTAAAAGGAGATATTTTACTTCCGTTTCGAAGGATAGACGACTATACAAATTTCTATCTTTTGAGACTTTCAGCTTCATTCATTAGGTAATGGGCTCAACAAGGCCACCGAGTTTAAGTTGTAAAGTTCAATAAGTTTCCAGGCAATTAAGATAAGAATTAATTAATTCGTTCGACCGATTGGTATAGACAGGATAGGCAGATATCAGAGTAACTATTTAGTAGATAAGTATATTAATGACGGGTTTACTACAGTGCCCCCAGATGATCATTTGTTTAACTACTTAGGTAGGTACTTCTATCTTGCCTAAGGCGGTCGTCACACTGTTCCGCATCTCCGGACGGAGGTGCGGAGCTGCATACAAATTTCGCCGGACTGAGGTGCGGTGCAGTGTGTCGTACCACACGGAATTTATATACAAACTGGGGTACTTACTTGCATACAACGAGAAACGCACCTTCGTCCGGAGATGCGTCGCAGTGTGACATCCGCTAACTCACCATAAATTCAGCAGAATGCATGCGGGAGCGTCATTGCGGCGGCCGAGATATCTACGCCCACGCCCAAGCAATACCTTAACCTACTCGTAACTAGGTTTTAGCCAAGATGTAGAATTTGTAGAGTGGGGCTGTTTGTAGTGGGATATATTATAGCATGCATTAGTTTATTGTATAGATACCTCATTAGATAATAGTATTCAAAAGTCAAACAGAATTTAATATAAGTAAGAAAGTTAGTAACGGTTACCAAGTTCCTATGGTTTTTATCGCAAAACAAAACACATCTGTATTTTTGTCATGTTGTTAGTATAAATTACCTCCAAAACGAACACCAATTAATGTTAACCTGTATGGAGGCGCTTATGCTTCTTCAGGAAGTATTTTGTAGTAAAACATTTTCGACAAACATCACACTGCCATTGCTTATTGTCATTTCTTTCATAATTGCTGGGTTTATTATCATTTGCAGGAAGATCGAGTCCGGCGTCGGTGGCTGCGTTGGCCTGAGCATTGCCTTCATCAGATCGAAATCCGTAATGTGCCACTCTTAAGTGAACCATTAGAGACCCTCTCATCTTGAAATTTTTTGGACATAAATGACACTGGTAACGTGTAACGCTTTGTTTAGAATTATCATCTATATTATGTATTAGGCATTTATGCATTCTCAAAATGATTTCGTCTACGAACTGTACACCGCAAATGTCACAGGTAGTGTTAACTTGTAGCACCGATTTTTCCTTCTTAGCAGATGCATTTAGGGCCACCTCTTGAACGCCGGCCTCTGGTAGTTCACATGGCGTATCTATTGAAACTGGCGCTGAATTGATGGGCATTACCGGCAGCTTTGGACATATCTTGACAAATTTCACGGGTACATTTGCCGTAGATGTTGTTGGTTTATTTTTAGCCGTCGACGCTCTGTATTTCTTTTGATGAGTAGAAGTGACTGGAATGTCCACTTGTGAGTTACAAGTTTCCATAAATTCATACTTTTTCTCGTTAAATTCTCTAGTATTTATTAACTTGACATGAGTAAATAAGTGTATAGTCAATTTATCTAGTCCACATACCTCTTCTTGACAAACGGGACACAATATTTTATTAGTAGAGACATGTATCAGTCTGTCCCTAAGGGATTGCACTGAATCGAAGATGCCAGTTTGTAAACATAACGGGCAGGGTAAGGATGCTGCATCAGCGCTCATCGTACAACTAACTGCGGGTTTATTCGTTGTAATATTTAAGGACGGCAGTGTGCCGCGTGGACGCCGCGAAACTAAGCTTCTAATGAGTTATTTTGGGAAAACGGCGCACATATTCTTTTGGCCGCATTTCAAGTTTAGTAGGTAGATACTTGTATATAATAATTTAATGCGTGACGCTTCATAACAGACTAAAAAATAGGGCGTGACGAAGAGTTAAACCCATTAGTTAAAGCAATGACGCGTAGTTTCAGTGTCTGAGAGGCAACCCGCTCGCGGTTGTTGAGCTCCCGAAGCGTTGTGGACTCGTGAAACCGTCCTGTGCAACCCAACCTAAACCGGAAATAGGAATGGGGGGTAAAAAAAATATTGTCGCCATGTATTCGATTGAAACAGGATTTCATTATATAAAGCGTATAGCGCGTGCCTTTCAGGCAACCGCTGATTCAATCGGCTCCATCACGACAAAAAAAATACCTTTTTCATATTTTTTTTTATTTCCGCGCAGTCTATGTTGGCTCAGTTCTGGTTGCACAGGGCGGTTCCACAACACTTCGGGAGCTCAAATAAATACCGCGAGCCATCCGGTTGCCTCTTGCACTCTGCAACTACCGCGTCATTGCTCTGAATACATTGACGGCACGGCATATACAGCTATAGTTTTGCATAAATGTTTTTTTTTACATAGTAGTTTACCTTAGTACCTCGACGCCGTACTATATGGCATGGGCACCCTATGTCAAAGCAATATGAGTTAAATTCGAACTAAGAGGATTTTTCTTCATTTGAATTTAAATGAACTTTGTCATAGAGTGCCCATGCCATATGCTTTACCATTCAATTGCCGACAAAAACATTTAATCGAATATTATTTCAAAGACAACGTTTCAAGTATTTTCATTTCATCGACAAGTCATTGCGTCAAGGACTCGATACTAGGTAATTTGAATCGAGGTCTTTTAATTGGTAGTTGACTTATTTCAATAAAATTCATGTCATGACTATTCATTTCGAGTTTTTTTAATTCTTTTTTTTTTTACATTTAATAATATTTATTCAGCATAAAATTATGTCGGATCTATATCTGAATCCCTAACGTTTTTTAAACTATTTTTGCCGTGCAGCGTGTCGACACCACCCCGCTGCGCGGGGTGTCTGTTTCTGGTCTGAGGGACACAAGTGAACCCTAACCTAACCGACCTAAAACAGAGTTGGCTTATGACAAGCCATTTTTGTCCGTCCTGCTAATTATTGTAATAAACTGATTACACCAATGATTCTTAATCTTATTATACATAAATATTATACATATTTGTATGTCACACAATTAACTAAATAATTTGAATAATGTATAAATGTGCAGTAGGACATATAAAATTGTATTAAAGTAATACGTCGAAGAAATGAATTGCAATGTTTTGTAGTTGTGCCAATTAAGATAATTTGAAACAAATCAGTGATTAAGTAATATTCGTTGAATAGTATTTCTACGTAGTAAGAAATTTAAATAAATAGTAGTTGAACTGAAATAACGCCAAACAATACTACTAGTACTGAAGTTTCGATGAATAGTTGTCGATGAAAAGGTTGTCGACAAAACAAGGGTACACCATGCTATATAGGTACTAGTACAGCGTCGAGCACTCGGACGTTTACCTTAGTCGTCAATAGTTTTCAAGAAAAATGCAAAATTGATAAAAAATAAGTACCCTTTCAAGATAGCGGTTAACCCCTAATTAATGGTCCCTAAAGTTCAGAACATGGTTATTTTACATATATAAAAAGTAAAAATTTGACAGCTAATAACAAGTTTACTGAATGACAGTCTGTGAGACGCTTAACGGTCGAGATTTCCTGCCACCGAGATTGAATTTCTAAAATTCGCTCGAGATCTCTTTAGATCAAGACACATTCCCTAGGTAGGGAGGATCCTGTAAGGTCGACAGACTTCTCATTTTAGTCGTTCCCTCGCTGCTCAAGACCCTTCTAGGGTTTTATCTTATATATCTTACATGTTATAAATAATCCATCATAACGTCGACGCTGCAGTGTGCCAAAAAGTAGACACTACATACTACAGTCGGGTTAAAACCAATGCGAAGTGCCTTAATCCTGGTGTCAACGCCTCTAGCTAGTCAATTCAGTATCTAACATCTATACCTAAGTTACAATATTACAGAGGCAGGTCAGGACAGCGGATGAAAAGGAAAAATGTTAGTTCAATCAAGTGAGGTAAAATAACGCTTTAATTTGTTTATTTAATGAATATCCTTCAGTACAAATGTCGCGAAACACGAGATTTTTAATTAATAATGCAGGGCCAATTTTTAACCCACTGTGCAGACGAGGATGCTACATGGTAAGGTTCGCTTAGCACCTACATAAAATGCTAGGGTTTTATGGAAACTAATTACAAGGTCATGTTCAATGACTAATCAAATCAAATATCAACTACACAAATCAACAACTAATAATAATCAATACAAATTAAAATGCTATATAGTGGAGATGAGGAATCTTCGCGCACGCCGAAACAACAAATACTGCAAAAATCCAAGCGAAGTTAATGGATTGCACCATTCAGATCACAGACTTCTTTTTTTACTAAATCACTATTATATTATATTATTTATTGCGGCACCGCTTATCACAGTATAGAATTTGTACAAATGCTACTACTGTGCCAACTGTGTGGGTGCATTAATGTTGCAAATCAAAGTTATTTGAATGCTCATATAATACTTAATCAACATTCATTATTATCATTTTCATTTAACAATTAGTTTCATACAATCCGAATAATCCCATCAAGAGATTATAACAAAGAGTCTTTAACATTCAATGGTTACTTATTATACAAGGCTGCCCCGGCTTTTGCCAATCTATCAGCCATCTCATTGCCATGTTGGCCATTGTGTGCTTTGACATAGTTCCATTTAATTTTAACTTTGTCCCGAACTCTGTCTAGTTCTTTGAAGTCAATTTCATTCTTAACAGCCTCCCCAGATGCCAATTTCCATCCTCTTTGTTTCCAACCTGTGAATACAAAATTTATAATATTTATAAATTTATTCCAACATGAAAGTGCCGCGAATTAGTGAAAGGAGAACTGACTTTATTAGAGCTAATTTATTCCACAAAAAACAATTCATAGCCTCAAAATGCAATATGATCTTGATCTGTAACTTGGCAGTTATATGTCTGCATAATATTGCATTGTCATCTCACAAATGTCATCGGTCGGCCATCAGGAAGTTGGTGAAATTAGCCTTGCAAGATTTGACCTAAACAAATGAATAAGCTTGCAAAAATTAAATGAAAGTACCAGGTATCCATTCGGTAACAGCTTTGATGAGAAATTGTGTGTCAGTCTTGATGGCAATGGTAGCGGCTTGTATCTCTCCACAGTTGTTAGTGGCTCTGCCAGAGACCGGCTCGCTCCGGTTCAGGCGGTGGTTGTCTCCCCAGTACACTCCGAGCCCAGCTCGAGCACCTTGCTTGCCATTGGCTGAACAAGCTCCATCTGTATACACTTGTACATAACCTTCATTATCTGCTTCAAAGTCTGTCTTATCAGTATGTTTATACTTTTTTGGCTGTGGTGGCTCAATTACAATTGTTTTCTTGTCTCCACCATGAGGTTGAGGACCGCTAGGAGCTGATTTTTAACCCACTGTGCAGCAACGAGGATGCTACATAGGAAGGTTCGCTTAGCACCTACATAAAATGCTAAGGTATTAGGGAAACTAATTACAAGGTCATGTTCAATGACTAATAATAATCAATACAAATTAAAATGGATCCTATATAGTAGAGTAGAGATGAGGAATCTTCGCGCACACCGCTATTTCACGGTTGTCACAGGACAGCCCGCGAGCTGTGTCGCGGCAAGTTCGACTATCCGTCTCTTTCTAAATAGAACGCTTAGAAAGAGACGGATAGTCTGTCGCCGCGACACAGCTCGCGGGCCGTCCTCTGATAGCCGTGCCATGCTGGAATGGTGAGCCCAGAAGCAACGAATGCTGCAAAAATTCAAGCGACGTTAATGGATTGCATCATTCAGATCACAGACTTCTTTTTTTACTAAATCACTATTATATTATATTATTGATTGCGGCACCGCTTATCACAGTATAGAATTTGTACAAATGCTACTACTGTGCCAACTGTGTGGGTGCATTAATGTTGCAAATCAAAGTTATTTGAATGCTCATATAATACTTAATCAACATTCATTATTATCATTTTCATTTAACAATTAGTTTCATACAATCCAAATAATCCCATCAAGAGATTATAACAAAGAGTCTTTAACATTCAATGGTTACTTATTATACAAGGCTGCCCCGGCTTTTGCCAATCTATCAGCCATCTCATTGCCATGTTGGCCATTGTGTGCTTTGACATAGTTCCATTTAATTTTAACTTTGTCCCGAACACTGTCTAGTTCTTTGAAGTCAATTTTATTCTTAACAGCCTCCCCAGATGCCAATTTCCATCCTCTTTGTTTCCAACCTGTGAATACAAAATTTATAATATTTATAAATTTATTCCAACATGAAAGTGCCGCGAATTAGTGAAAGGAGAACTGACTTTATTAGAGCTAATTTATTCCACAAAAAACAATTCATAGCCTCAAAATGCAATATGATCTTGATCTGTAACTTGGCAGTTATATGTCTGCATAATATTGCATTGTCATCTCACAAATGTCATCGGTCGGCCATCAGGAAGTTGGTGAAATTAGCCTTGCAAGATTTGACCTAAACAAATGAATAAGCTTGCAAAAAGTAAATGAAAGTACCAGGTATCCATTTGGTAACTGCTTTGATGAGAAATTTTGAATCTGTGTTAATGGCTAGTCTAGTGACTCCATTCTTGAGTGCAGTCTTGATGGCAACAGTAGCGGCTTGTATCTCTCCACAGTTGTTAGTGGCTCTGCCAGAGACCGGCTCGCTCCGGTTCAGGCGGTGGTTGTCTCCCCAGTACACTCCGAGCCCAGCTCGAGCACCTTGCTCGCCATTGGCTGAGCAAGCTCCATCTGTATACACTTGTACATAGCCTTCATTATCTGCTTCAAATCTGTCTGTCTTATCAGTATGTTTATACTTTTTTGGCTGTGGTTCTAGATCATCTCCGGATGAGTCGGAATTAACCACATCGTCATTACTCCACGATGAAGTTTGATTTCCATGAGAATTGTTATTCTTGGACGAAGTGGAATAAGTCCTCTTCAGGTTTTTACTGGCACTGCTTTGATATTTATTAGTATTGTAAGTGGAACTGCTTGCATAGCCACCGCCAATATAAGAGTTTGAATTGATGAATTCATTAGCGCTTGATTCAGTATAAAACTTTTTGAATTTTGCTCCTGAGAAACCCTTAACTTGAGCTTCACAATCGGCCCACGAATGGTAAATACCTGAACTTCGGCCTTTTGCAACGGCGTAGAACGGCATTTTTGTAATTTTTGTCGAATTCCAAAGTAAGTATTCACTAATTATGGTCTCTACAAAGTAAATCTTTAACGTTTTTCTGAATATACCCGACATTTGGGAAATCGTGTTCGTGTTTATCTTTTTTTTTTTACTGCAGCACAGATTATGCACACATACTACACATAGGTGCCGTTAATGTACAGCCATGATAATGCACGACCAAAATAGTGTACAGCCCGATAATCCGCGTCCAAAATAGTGGACGCGGATTATTGGGCTGTACATTATTGGGCCGTGCATTATCACCCTGCACGTCTAGCACACGACGGCCGCGACATACTCTCGATTTTTATCTCCCTATACCCCTTCTTCTAAGTGTTCTAATAAGAGAGAGACGGATAGTGCGAGAAAAATCGAACCACTTACCTATATTGTCAACCTTTATTGAGGGATCTCACTGATGGAATATTCCCACAAGAATTGAAATATTGTATTATTAAACCTTTGTTCAAAAAAGGAGATAGATTGGATACAGATAATTACAGACCCATTGCACTCGTCCCAATTTTATCAAAAATTCTAGAAAAGGTTTCTGCACCTTTTTTAGGAAAAGGCTTATCATGGCTATGTGTCCTCGGTTCTCTGTTATGGCTTGATTTTGTGGGGTAACTCTGTAGAGTCTGATAGAATCTTTATAATTCAAAAAAAAATGTATCAGGGTGATGTATAACTGTATTCTGACAAATAAAAACTTCTGATTTCTGATTTCTGAGAACGAAATAAAGCCCTCTTCCTCTAACGCATAGATGCATTCAATACTTATTATACTCTTTGATCCACAGGGGCTACATCGCACGTTTGGCGGCACCTTGATGCAAATGTCAAAATTGACAAACTTCAATGTCTTGTTTATTTTGAAATCTATTACTGCTGTTATTGATGAAATACCGTTTTGTTTGTTGAGTTGTCGTGGTTTTATGAAGCAAATGCTGCAACAACCAATATCGATAAAACTCCTTTCATTTTTGTAGATCGTATTATTCGTATTCGTATAGTACGTTTTTAGACCTTAAATTAAAATGTCTGAACAGCAGAAAGTACCAAGCTACATGACCCAACTGTTGGATGCACTTGGTTGGAATCAGGGAACAAGAATTCCCTTAGCAAATCCTGATAACCAAAACCTCGAAACCCTGTTGATTGATAGGTGAGCGAAATACTTTAATACTCAATGGCGAAATATAATAAAATCCTCGTGCAATTTATTTTCAATTGCTTAAAAATTGTTACTGTAAATATCTCATTATTTTCAGACAAAATGAAATACAGACGTTAAAGGAAGCTCTATCACTACAAAATCAAAAATGTGATGATCTTAACAAGTACAAGCATCATGTTCATACGGAGTATCAGGAAAATACGGTTAGTGATTACTTGGACACCCTGTTTCAATTTTTCACACCACAACAATTAGCTGGCTTTTGGGCTGGCATTGTTTTTATTTTAATTGTGTCTGTATTTTGTATCAGACTGCTAATGTCCAATTACTTATACACATTGTAAACTTAAGTGATTGTTGCTTTCATTTTTTTATATTAATGGTAGTCCTACACAGATAATACCAAATAGGGTCCCTATCTGATTTGGTTTTGGTTCAATTGACCAATTCATAAAGGACTTTCTTTAAGTTGATTTTATTAATTGGGGATAACAGTGGCTAGATCTAAACAATGCTCAATGGGTTAGCCACAATAGTAGGTTCAAGCACTGATGTTACTACACTTACTACTATGAATTGAATTTTTACCATGTGTATTGATTATGTTTTTTGAAAATTTTAGCGCCTGCTATTCGCTCACAAGCAGCAGTTAGAGCAAGAGGTGAAGCTGCGGCAGCTCTCTTGCAATGATGCTGACAGCCTTGACCGAGATGTGATAGTTACCACCAAGCAGAGCAAAGACATCACTGTGCGCTTAGAGAAATACCAAGGTAAGAAAGAGAGAGGAGTAAAACAATGGGAGTGGTTCCGAAGTTTACCTGCTGCATACACTTTTCCTGTTTATAATATTAGTATATACTAGCTGCCCACCCATTAGTATTACACAGAATGCAGGCGGCGCCGCGGTATAAAATATGGCCCATGTCTATCCTGAAATATATCCTAAAATATTTTTTGATTTTGGGTGAGTATTTCCTGAGATTACAAACAAACTTTTCTTCTTTACTATACAATAATACAGTATAAATGTATCAAATGATGGTCAAGCTGTCTTTAATATAAGGTAGACATTCATCAGGCTGCTGGATTTTCTTGATTTGAGAATATTTTCCAGTTTGTAGGGTGGTCACCTTCCTATGTTTTGTTTGCGATTTCTGGTGTTTGTCTATTTCTCTTCTCCTTCTGCTCGTGTCCATGTTTTCTCATTGGACCGCAGCATATGGCTTGTCCATCTCCATTCAAGGGTCCTAACTTTCTTTGTAATATCTTATCCATTTTATTTCCAACATCTGTTAGTTTTCATTGCCTAATGCATTCTCTTTTTCATGGTCGGTTGACAACTTCCAGCACCTGTAGATACGAGAATGGGTCTTGTCAAAACAGGATTGCAATGCACAACAAGGTTTTATGAAAACAGATTGCAGGCAAGCTATCATATTCCGATAGCTTGATAATTGCAAAATGTTGATTAATACTAGTAACATTAAATAAATTGATTGTTTGTAACAGGCAGTATAGCGCGATTATTGAAGAAGGCTGATTCTCTGAAGACTGAAGTTTGCGGTGAACGCGGTGCATTGCAAGAATGGCGAGCGCAGTTAGAAAGAAATTCAGGAGACATCAATGCTATCGAACAATTCACCAAACAAGATGTTTCCAAAGCAAAAGTATTATATTAATACTTGCATTATAATATTATTTCTACTCTAAATATGTTCTGTTCTGATTTCAAATATTTCTTTCAGTCATTGGAAACTAAAAGACAGAAGTTAAAAGTAGAACATGACCACATGTTAGATCGGCTGAATCAGCTTGTGTCAAATCTGAGTGCCGAGGAGAGGGCATGTGAGCGAATATCAGTTCAGGTATGTGAAATAATCAATAATCATCCTGATAAATTTCGTTCTGACCTTTATTATATACCAATGTGGAATTTTAGAAAATCAATAGGGGTGTAGACACTAAATAAAATAACCCATAATAATGTATTTTCTTGAAAAAGGATTATCGCAAGAGGTTATAAGTGCCCAAAGTTTAAAGAGGGCCCTTTTCCGCGGAACGCACCTTTATAAGAAACGATTTTCATTTACTATGATGCTCGAGGATCGAGACGTCACGTTCTTCTAGCGTTTTCTCACTCTAACAAACAACATTAACACGGTTGTAGCTTCGTAATTCTTTGAGATATTTGAATGGCATTTTCGTCATTAGGTATATTATTTTGCCTTCTTTCTTTTTAAGAATACATTTTAAGTCTACACCCCTATTTCTGCTACATACCATTCACCTGGCTTATATTATGCGGTGCTGTATTCCTGGTAGCGACCTTATGCCAGAGCTCTCTAGGATGTTTTTTGTTTAGATAGGGAGCGCTGCCCAGCTAGCTCGATAAGTTTTATCGTCTCATTTTACGGCCCAAACGTACTGAAACGTCACGTAAAACATAACGATATATTCAAATTAATGGTGGATCGGTAATGCGCTTGTGATTTCTCTGGTATTGCAAGCTTCCACAAAGCTGCGGAACAGGTATCTGTTTACCATCGGGCAGACTATTTGAATCGCTACAGTAGTATAAAACAAAGTCGCTTCCCGCTGTCTGTCCCTATGTATGCTTAGATCTTTAAAACTACGCAACGGATTTTGATGCGGTTTTTTTAAATAGATAGAGTGATTCAAGAGGAAGGTTTATATGTGTAATATAGTACCCGTGCGAAGCCGGGGCGGGTCGCTTGTGATGGTATAAAGAAGGGTCCGTATAATGTTTTTCACTTTATCGTATTTTTTTATCAGGTGATGGAAGGTATGGAGCAGAGGAGGCAAATGATGATCATGTGGACGTCTGCAGTGGAAAATCTAAGGCAACGGGACGCAGACATTAGGCACATCAGAGAGGTAGGTCTTCTCTTGACGAACCGGCTCGTTGTCGTCGTCTTTATGTATCTAACTGAAACCTTAGATAATTTGTACAATCACGGCTTTCTGGAGAGGTAAAGAGATCATGATGCAGATTGTGTAGCATAAAATCTGTGAAGTAATAAAAGCCTTTGTAATAGTGAAAGAACCTTCATGCTTTTACATTATTTTGTAACCTACCCAATACCCAAAATCTCGTGTATTTTCAAGGATTACGAAGTGTTGCAATTGGAAGCGAACAATGTGGCGGACAAGTGTCGCGAGCAGCAGAGCTTCTGTGACCAGCAAGCCAGCAACAACGCGGAGGCGGCGCGGCACAACATGGGCCTGTCGCAGCAGCTGTCCAACCTGCGCGTGGCGCACCAGCAGCTGTTGGTGCTCAACGTGGCTCTGCACAGCAGCGTACGTCCCGCACATTCGGAGATTCATTGAACCGTTCATGTTAGCGTCAACAGTAGTTCATTGCCAACACGGACGATCAACGTCAGAAACATACATTAAGTCATAACATGGACAGTCAGGATTTAACGAACGAAAATTAGTTGAAGCACTGAGTTGAAAAATCCATCCAGCGATACTAAATCATCTTAGAATAACATTATCAAATGAAATCAACAAAAAAAACGCTATTATATTTTTTTTTTTTTCAAAACCGTATTTTGCCTGGAGTATAAGCCGCAGACGGACAGACGGAAATGACGAAACTATAAGGGTTCCCTGTTGACTTCAGAACCCTAATAAGTTTGTCTTTATCAGTCACATTAAAATTTGTGTTTGTAAGAAAATATTTAAAATATATTTCGAGGTCCTTGATAGCAAGTCCAGGCCAATTAATCTAAGGTGCAGTTTGGCCCTGCTGGTGGATTGTGTAACGCTTCATGGGTACTTCAGGTGGATCCGCCTAAATATCATGTACAAAACAGTGGACGACTGGTTAGCCTAGTGGGTAGTGAAGCTGCCTACGAAGCTGAAGGTCCTGGGTTCGAATCCCGGTAAGAACAAATATGTGTGTGATGAGCATGAATATTTGTTTCCGAGTCTTGGATGTTTTCTATGTATTTAAGTATTTATATCTATTAAAATATTAAATATATCGTCGTCTAGTACCCATAACACATGGCTTATTGAGCTTACTAAGGGGCTAGTTCCATTTGTGTAAGATTTTCTCCTAATATTATTTATTTATTTATTAAGAAAAAAAAGTATAAGTATGTGGGAAAATGACAGTCAAACTAAGAAGCATTTGCCCTGACGCTTGGAAAAGTTACGTTAATACCCCACTGGGGTTAATATTGGAATATCCCTGGTTCGTAGTTTACCGGTCCTTTTGCAGGCGCAATGTTCCCAACGCGAGCTGGCCAACATGCGGAACACTCTGGAGAAACTTCACATGGAGAACCGCAGGATCATGGAGCAACAGCACCGCAAGGACGTGGCGCTCAAGGAAGCCATCAACAAGGTTCGTCGCGCGTTGCACTCCGATCACGCGGCCAATGTAGTTCACTTCATAAATCTGTCTCGCGACTATGGACAACTAGCCGAATAAAAACAGTATTTTTTGATACAAATTACCATTTATAATAAAAAATACTGTTTTTATTCAGCCTATTTTGTTTTTATTCAACTATTTTGATGAGTTATTATTATTAATCAAAATAGGTTCAGTATCTTAAACGCTATGGTGGAACACACGTAGATATAAACATAGACAGCTAAAATCATATCCTTTCCTGCCTTAACTAGTCGGCAAAAAAGAGGTATGGCAATTAAAGGGTATTTTTGAACGTGTAGAACAACATTTCACGACGAGCATTGTTATATGAAAACTTACAGCCTCACTCACTTTGACATTTGTGTTCGTCAGAAAGGGACAAAGCACATTTTATTTAGCAGGGGCACTTTAAGTTTTATGAATAAGGGGGTTAATGTTCTCTTTTTTGACAGAACGGACGAACCATCTCATGTTTCAAGCGCAATATCCGAGACTGTGTTTTTATGAAATCTGTATTTTTCCAGATCAAAGAGCTAAAGGATAAATTAACTGAATCAACGGACAAAACTAAATCTTCGGAGCATCGTGCTAAGGAACTTGAAGCCATTTTGCTTGTAAGTAAATATTATCCAATCATTCAATTGCTTTTAGGTATATCTCTCATTGTTTAGAATTTCTTATTTATTTAAACATATAAGAATCTCGTGTCAGCTTTTAATTCACTTGCGGTCAAAAACATTGGGAAATATTGTAGGTCTCGAATATTATTAATGGTTTAAGATAGAATACATTTCTTTTGGATCAACCACATATACATTACATAAGGCTTTAGCCTTTTCCAGGTCGGCAATTGAAAAATGAATATCAAATCAGTCTTTTTTATTGATATTAAGATACATGTTTGACAGTCTGTGTGTGGTCGATATAACGCTTCTGACTGGAAAAGGATTAAGTCTAGATGAGGAATCTAGTGTTGCTTCAAAAAAGGAGTCCACTTATTATGCCCCGAGAGCGCAAAGACGAAGATTTTCAGTGGATCCTATAAACTAAAACCTCTCCTACTGTCTACACGGTCGGTCCGGACCAAGGTCGGTCGGTCGGAGGGGCTTGTCGGCGACCGTCTAGCAGACGTTTATCACTATTAACCTAGGACATATGTATTATATAATTTATGTACCTATATTAACCTATATAGGGCACCTCATACGACATGACAACTTCATACTCAATATAATTGAAGGAAAGGTAGAGGGGAAGCGAGGCAGAGGAAGACCTACAATAAACTACATACAGCAACTCAAAAAGAGAGTTGATGTTAGGTCGTATCGAGATGTCAAAGAGGGTTGGGTGGGATCGGAGTAGATGGGGGGCCTACTTTGAGCTACACCGACTAGAGCTTAGCTCTTAAATAAGAAGAAGAATAACAGATATTAACCTAAGAGATATGTAAAACAAAGATAATTGCAGTGTACAGCCCACACTGTCCAGCGAAAACCAAACCAAGAGTTGAGTTACAGGGGACCGATTTTTGACTTTCGAGCGCTCGACTCTTTCACTCGAAAACTGACAAAAATGATGAAATGCTATTTTGAAATAGCGATAGAAAATTTAAAAACGAGTGGTATTGACCACTCGTATTAAATTCTATTGGTAGATAGTAAGTGCCTGCCATTTTGACACTACAAACGTATTTACTTTTATTTGATTTTCGAGCGCTCGAAACTCAAAAATCGGTCCCCAGGTACTATACGTATATCCTACTCAAAATATTTTTTAGCACAGAAACGTATTGATTGTGTGAAAGTTCAAATAAAGCATGTGAAGTGTGATGAACGCGATAGCAATAGACCTAAAATTCCGTATCAAAAAAATACAAAACTATTGCCGTAAAAGGTGTTCCAAGGTACATTAAAAATTTGATTGTTCCTTATAAAGCCTGAATGCTTGTGGTGGCGATCAATAGTAAGACAGTGGATGCCAACTGCCTTTCACAGACTAGCGCGGCCTGCGGTGGCGGTCAATAGTAAATTAGACAAGGCCACCGCAGGCCGCGACAATGCTTTTCAGGTTTCAAGGGTTACGTGAATTGTCACTTATCGTCAATTACCGAATTATAGGAGGAAGAGCGCTACGCCAGTAACTTGACGCTGAACCAGCAGCGCGCCATGCACTGCTCCTTCGTCGAGCAGCAGAAACTCCTGGCGCTCAGGAACGAGGAAAAACTCTTCAATATGCACCTCAAAGGTATGTCTTATCTGAGCCACTCAGACAGTAATAGAACATTACTGCAGAGGCCGGGAAAATAAGGATTGCCGGCCATTCATTTACACGCCGCTGCCATTAGCTTGGGCGAAAATGCTTTAGTATGTCCGGCTGTCTGTTTGCTCTCCACTATAGGTCGCAAAACATAGTATTTTCTGTCGGTTTTAATTCTGGAAAAATGAGAAAAAAAAACATATCTGCGACGTCTACAGCTCATAGAGGCTTTCTTTTCTTTTTCTTTCAATGGGTGAACGAATTGATATTGAAACAAATAAAAGTCGCGGTGAACGCCCCTGATTTTGTCTGAAGATCTATAACGGAGCTCTCGTCTCGCCGCTTCCGAAACGTGATACTTCGCAGCCTAATAATGAAGAACAGAACGTCATTATTTCATTCCATGTTACAGAAAAAATATTTGCTACAGCTGTAACTCAACTAGTTATACTATCTATTCTACGCACACATGCGCGGCACGTGGCGAATGTACCGCCCCGGCTACCCCGACTTGCACTTAAGTTTATTGTGGCGACGCGTGTCTGCGTGAACGTGGCGTGAACGCCTCGCATCGTACGTTTGTACGGATATGTTTTAATTCTTTAATTAAGCTATATCTCTACTGTTACTAAGAAGAGCTAGAGCTAAAAGTGGCGTTACTCAATTTCTTCCGCCCTAGTAATTAATTAAGGATAGGGCTAGGAGTTTTTCTGCGTGATCGCATCATAAATGAGGCTATTCGCAGCAAACAAGGTAATCAATATATATATATTTTTTTGTTAAATCGAAGGCAGACGGTCAAATTATCCATAAATGGAACAACTGTTGAGTCTGACTATGGCTACATCAACCTAGGCATCCCTCAAGGATCAGCCCTTGGCAACACCTTGTTCATGGCCTATGTAAATGATGTCCCGTCTGCTATCACCACAGGCTTGCCCGTGCTGTTTGCAGATGACACTACGGTCATAGTTAGTGCGCAAACGCACGAACAGCTTAGTGCGAAGATAAGTGACGTGACGCAAGTAGGCAGTTGTAGCAGTGGTTTTGTACAAATGGGTTAATTTTAAACGTCACTTATGGCCGGTTCCATGGTATAACAACACAGGTACTCTCTTCCGAGACTCGCGAACCACGTGACTGACACAAGCCTACGTCATCAAACGGCATTTAACAGCGTGATGACGTAGGCTTGTGTCAGTCACGTGGTTCGCGAGTCTCGGAAGAGAGTACCTGTGTTGTTATACCATGGCCGGTTCCAATAATCAATCCACCAATAGTTTTCCTTACCAACAGTTACATTTTGACACATTTTCTACGGGTAATCTGTCAATATGTAACTGCCGGTAAGGAAAACTATCGGTGGATAGATTATTGGAACCGGCCATTAATCGAACGTAAAGATTTTTCCAGGACGGAATATAACTGTGCCTGCCTGTATATCCAACTGTCCAATGCAACTATGCAACGAAACTAGGTTACTTGGGTTTATGTTTGACCCTAAACTGGAAGTGCCATATCGATAAGCTGTGTGCTGAGTTGAGTAGTGCGGTATTTGCACTGAGAAAGTTAAAACCCTTAATTTCGAATGTAGGGGTGTATTTTACCAAAACGCAAATAGTACATTTCGATGCTAGTGCGGAAAGTATGTCATTACGCCACGAGCACCGAGATATCATGCCACGATCCGCAGGCGAGTGGCAAGACTCGGGACGAGTGAAGAATGACATTTCCGCACCTGTATCGAACGACGTTTTTTAATATAGTTGCGAAAAAATAAGAAAAACAACAAGTAAGGAATTCGAAACTTTTATATTATTAATTCTGTAACATCATTGTA
Organism: Epinotia ramella; assembly: GCA_947578815.1. Lineage (NCBI taxonomy): Eukaryota > Metazoa > Arthropoda > Insecta > Lepidoptera > Tortricidae > Epinotia > Epinotia ramella. The sequence goes on from OX388200.1 coordinate 38,980,277, forward strand.
ATACAGTTGAAAAATAATGAAGTTGTTCAGAAATCAATCTTATTTATTTTTTATTGACATAATTACAGTACAGTTAATGAGTGGGAAAAGTGAAAAGCACTAGTTCGCGAAAACCAACTTTCCGCACGCTAAACAGCTACGTAAAGTAGCACTTTTTGAGCAACTGTATTAAGATAGTTATTTACGATACAAGTGCCGAAAATAGGAAATTCGCACGACCGAAGGGAGTGTTTTAAATCGACACGAGTTGCGAATTACCTATTTCCACGTGTATCGTACAACGTTTTACTGTACATCTTTAAAGTTTCGACATATGCACGGAAAGTGCTCTTCGCACTAGGCGAGAAAGTAGCACCATACCTACTGTAAAAGATTTTTTTTGGTATTCTTATACAGAATCTTTTCATAGTTTTAATTTTGTAGCTCATTAAAAGAGGTCCCTCCATACAAACTTTGCACTACACACTACTAGGAGACCTTCCTTCGATTTCAAATTAATTCCAAAATCTGTAAACGCCATCTTCATTAATTTGAAATCGAAGGTAGGTCTCCTAAGACCATTTTCGCCAAGCAACACGGGATCTGGTAGCTGCCCTCACTGACCCAAAATCTATTTCCACCCCGTATATATAGATAGATAAAGGACGATGCCCATTTCTGCCCCACCTGTTATTAAAATATACAGAGACATCATTAAGTAGGCATTCGTAATTAATTCGACTTTGATTTTTGGGATAATTGTAGGATTAATTAAAGCTTGCGTTTATTATTCACTGATAAAACGTGATTAATGCATTTCCGATTTACAAATAATGGTGACATATTTAAACATATTGCTCCTAGCGGTGAGTAGCAGGCAACTGTATCTGTCAGTTATGCTATGTAATGCTGTCTCCAAATATTCGCCTTGACTGTTTTTAACACGACCAGAAACAATTAACAAGTAGGCATGCTTAATTATTTTGACATAGATTTTTGGGATAACTGTAAGATTCATTAAACCATGCGTTTATTATTCACTGATAAAACGTAATTAATGCGTTTCCGGTTTACAATGATGGTGACATATTTAAACATAGTGCCCCTAGCGGTGAGTAGCAGGCAACTTTATATGTCAGTTATGCCATGTAATGCTGCCTCCACTTATTCGTTGTAAAAGTAAGAATAACTACTCATTAAGTCTGAATCGTGGACGACCAGGCCAAGGTCCACTCAGGGCTACATAGCCTCAGATCATGATGATGATGATCCAATCACCTTTCTTGTATAGAAAATACTTCTATAAAAGTATTCCAAGAAATTAATTGGTTAATGTCATTAGACACGCCTTCGGAAAAAATTAGCACAGTCTGTTTAGCATATGCGCCTAGCTAAGTAATTACAAGGCGTAATTTTTCAATCAAAAAATATAGGAAGCCACCTGGTTTAAATCAAAAATAAGAAATATATACTAAATCTACGTCCAAAGGACTTTTAAATAATATATACGTTAACTTTGCACTTGGCAATTTTTGGTGGGGCACGCGTCCATACTAATTTGGTCATCGTCCTTTGAATTAAGTGGTCATAGTTATATTTCAATTATTATTTATTATTCTTCTAATTATTTTTATTGAATGGGGATTCTTTTAAATTGACATGTAATTTATAATGTATTCTTATATTGTGAATAAATGAATCTGAATCTGATATAGCCCTCCGAACCGCTAAACTCAACTGGCAGTGGGCATCGGTTCTACATTTCATGTAGAAGCGATGGTGGTTGGGGTGGAAACGTTCACGAGTGGCGTCCACGTACAGGAAGGCGCAGCGTGGGTAGACCCGCCACACTGATGCCCTGGTGAAGGCTGCGGGAGTCCACTGGATGCGGGTGGACCGATTATTTTGGCACTATTTAGAATCTAAAGAGTGCCAAAATAGTATCTTAGAGGAAGCCTATGTCGAGCAGTGAACGGCTTGCGGCTGAGTAATCAATTAATTACTTTTTGTGATCTAAAACTCCCCGATGTTTCAGCTTCCAGGGCCATCATGAGTAAATTGGAGAAAAAACAAGCGGAGGTCCTCAGGAACCTCCAGAGTGTCAAGGAGTCCCTGTACAATATCGTCAGTATTCGGTTTTATTCCTTCGAGCGGTTACACTTGGCGACTTTTTGCAGTGATACAAACGCGCGATTTTGAAACTGTCGCGCGACACTCATAACTTGGACCATAATTACTCAGGACAAGCTAGATAATACCGCGAGCGAGACAATAATATAAAAAAGACCGGGTTGCACACCGGGAGTGCCGGCAGAAGTGAAAACTCAATAACATTGTAACAGTTTTTCGATCAGGTCAAGTGACATCTTACGATGTCATCCTAAAAATGAATTTGACGCAAATTTATAAACAATTATCAATTACTTAGGCGGACGGGCCCGTCGGCGCGCCGACGGGCGGCGGCAAACACAATACCAATTTGTTTTTACCATTGACAAATATTTTTCAAAGCTTTATCTCTTTAGGAATAACGTCTAAATTCGAACTATTCGAATTTGCAAGAACAGCAGACGGCGGTGGCGACCAAAATATCGATTTCTTTTTGCCGTTGGTAAATATTTTTCTAAGCTTTATCTCTTTAGGAATAACGCCCAAATTCGAACTATTCGAATTTTCTCAATAGCAAAACGGTGAAGGACGCGTTGTTATTATTACAAATTTATTAGCAGAATATGCTATTGCAAAAAGTGTTTAACGGCTTTATACTCTTACGAATAGCGTTCAGTTTTGAATGAAGTCGAATCGGCTAGCAGCAACAAGTGACCTCCTTCACATCTGACGTCACAAATCTCTGTCGCGTATTTAACAATTTTTCCCCATCCCAAACGGTGCTCAGCGCCGCTAAAGAAGTTTTCACTTCAAAAATCTCAATAAGTGTGACAGAAAGGGATATGTCGTTCGTGCTCCTTATCATAGCTCAATTTTATTTTTGAGTTGGTATGGGTTTGCGGCAAATAAAACAATAGCTCCTCTGTAGAAATGGCACGCGTTTGTAGCCAAAAAGTCGCCGTGTGTTACCGCTCTTCGTGTACAGCATGCAACATTGAGCCCGTTATATGTGAAGGATTGTTTCAGTGTTACCAAGTGGAGACGACCGGAGCGCAGGTGTCGCACATGGAGGGCGCGCGCTCGGAGCGCGACCTATCGGCTGAGTTACTGGCGCGCGAGAACAGGTGACCGGCGAGTTTTCACGGGACGATGTCTCACAACGGGTTACGCTCGTAAAACACACTTTCCCGAAATGTGCACTTTCTGCAAAGGTGCACTTTCCGCAAAATGTACACTCCCAAAATGTACACTTTCCCAATTTGGAAACTTTCCCGAAATGTGCACATTTACGCTTATGGTTTCGGTCTTTCTGTCCGTCCGTCCGTATGTCCGTCTGTTTGCATTTGCAGTATTTCATAGAAGCCCGTAGTACTATAAACAGGGTCACCCCTACCCCTAAAGTGTTCCGGGAAAATATACCTTCTACGAAAGTGCACATTCTGGGAAAGTGCACCTATAGACAAAGTGTACATATCAGGAAGTGCACTTTTAGAGACAGTGTACTTTCCGGGAGAAAGGTCATTCTAAAAAAATGCACCTTTACAGAAAGTGCACATTTCGGGAAAGTGTGTTTTCCTCATAACTTGGCGCACTGTATAAAAACAATTTGTACACATTTTTGACATACTTGTTTAATGTATCTTAGGGGACCATGTTACACAAATCGGACTAGCCCCATAGTAAACCCTATAAGTTTGCCTTATGGGTACCTACCATACGATTATATATTCAATAAATATGTAAACTTGTACATACTTCAAACAATATTCATGCACACCGGTCAAATATTTGCCGTTACGTCCCGGATTCGGACCCAAGACCGTCAGCTTCACTACCGACTAGTCGTTAAAAACAAGAAAACGTATTATATATTTACTTACACTCTTTATTACTGTAGGAGTAAGGATGTGTTACGATATATTTGGCTGCTATTAACTATATGATGCTGACTGTACTATGTGATATGGACTGCCCACCTAGGACATTTCTATGTACGTCTTACATCACCTTTGTAATTTAATACTATTATAGTGCTAGGGTATGTGTTCTCTGACTATATATTAACCAGAGAGGAAGAATACGTAAAAAGGGCCTCACGTACAAAAATGAGTGACAAATTGTAAGCATAACTAGACTATAACACAAGTGGGACCGAGATACAATGTCATGTTTCCTGTCCCTCGTCGCGAATAGGGCTTTTGTATTTGTCACCAGCTTTTTTGGTCACCAGGGGCCTATTCCATGACAACTTGTAACTTATATTTCAAGCGGAAATCTCTTTTCAACTCCTCGCATTAGAAAGAGACTTCCGCTTGGGCCCCCGCTGTCAAGGTTTTCACGACCAAAATAAAGGACATGTGACGTCACAGATGTATTTGTTCTGATACTTCTCAATTTAGTGTTAATCTCCCCTCTCTGTCGGGGATTCGCTACGACTATAATATGTAATCCCCTATCCACGTGTATGACTCATTGCATTCTGTACCATCGCCTATACAGTTAACTGACAATCCGTGCACTTCGCCGTTCTTGCAAATTCGAATAGTTCGAATTTGGACGTTATTCCTAAAGAGATAAAGTTTTGTAAAATATTTGGCAATGGCAAAAACAAATTGGTATTTTGTTCGCCGCCGCCGTCCGCTGTTCTTGGCGCCGAACATTCATTCAAAATTCATTTTTAGGGTGACACCGTAAGATGTCACGTGACCTGATCGAAAAACTGTTACAATGTTATTGAGTTTTCACTTCTGCCGGCACTCCCAGAGTGCAACCCGGTCTTTTTTTATTTGAATATTTTTTTACTATCTTCAAAAACCGGGCCGCCCAGTAACACTCGCTCTCGTTTACTCCGATACAAATAGACAGTGTGCGCGCTATCCCAAATCCTCAAGGGCATTTTGGTGTTGACAGCGTCTTAAGGCGGTGCATTGGAAATTATCGCGTGCTTTGAAACGCCGTTCTGACTAGATTAAGAAACAATAAGGTCTGATTTTCAGATATATGATTCTTGACTATATGACTGTTTATCTGATTTTATCGATACATGATTGCTTAAAATTTCCTCGATAGAAAAAAATTACAAAGTTGGGTCTGTATTTTCCTTTTTTTACTTAGCTTACTTAAACGATACATTATTTTACGACACAATCAGTTTATACTATAGCATTTTATCTCATCTAAAATCTCACTTCACTTCATGAAATTTAAATAAAACTTCAATATGTTAGGTAATTATTGTACGAGTACATAGCGCGTGCCGCGTGCGTCATAGCACTCATTTGCACCATCAGCATTTGCTTTGTATAATATTTCGTAATTAGCCAATAAATCACTTTACCTCACTTCACGTTCGATATACATTAAGTGTGCACACCTATCAAGTTAAATAAATCAAGAGTAAATCAAGTATTCGTCTTTCGTGTTCCAATCTACCATCAAGAAACCTATCAAGTAATGTAAGAGTTGACAAGTACTCGAACATTAATGGTCCTTCGAACCTAAGCAGGTATTTTGGTGTTTTTGTACTTATATTGCGATAGTGAATCGGTTTGCTGACTTCCCACAAGCGGGTTCCACCAGTGAATTGAGAAGGCACATATATCGCATATAGAGTGCAGGAGCACTGTTTACCTGTAACCAAGCAAGCGATTATCAAGCATAAAGTAGGACAACAAGGTCTAAAGAGCACCAAGGTTCCAAATCAAGAATAGAGCATCAAGGCTAACAGGTACCTATCCACGAACAGTCAAGTCAAGTAAATTAGGCATATACCTAAAGTGAACACGACACAGCAAGAAAGGTGATCAACAAGCAAATCTACCGCCGTTTAGCAAGAATTTATTAGCAAGTATTTTTATTTTTTACCTTAATTTACCAGTTGACAAGAACTAGTAATATGGAGGTCAAATCCAACTACAAAACGCAATAAAGCAAACAAAGATCAACTTTAAGAAAGACGGTCTAGAACGCAAGACTGCAGATTACATCAAGAGGAAGTTGGAGACTCTTGAATTATACTGGCAGGAGCTCGACAATAACGACGGAAAGCTACGTGAGTTTGAAAATCCTGGACATGCCTACTTCTACAACAACCTTTACGATGAAACATATAGCATATACACAGAAACAAGAGATTTGACTCAAAATTACGCTCAACGTACTCCAAGTAATGATCGACCTAACCCAGCAGAAAGACCCTTGGCAGGGCCAAGCAATAAACAATCTGCTGAATCCATGGAGCAGGTTCCGGGGGATGAGAAAACTCTGCAAGCCCTCAGTACCTCATTTACCACGCAAGGAAATCACAGCCAATTGGATGAAATGTTACGCAAACAAAGTAGCAACTTCAAGGCCTTGGCTCGAAGTCTGTCGAATATCAAGTTGGACAGTGTTAGAGAGAAATGGGAGCTCGAAGACCTACTTAGGTCTCTAAGCTCCCGCTGGGCCGCCATAGACTCGCTGCATTGGGGAATTGACAGTGAAACCGGAGGAACAGACGAGCATTACGAAAACATGTTCACTAAGTACGAAAACGAGTACGCTTCTATGAAGAAAGACATCAATAGCAAGTTATGGTCAACGTCGCATCGGGAGCAGTCGACCCCTCGTCTAGACATCCCTGTATTTCATGGACACTACCAACAATGGGTTTCATTTAAAGACCTATTCACAGAAGCTATCCATAGTAATCCTTGTCTATCAAATGCCCAAAAATGCAGTTCCTGAAGAGCAAGATTAAGGGAGAACCAGAAAGACTCATACAGCACCTAACTATTTGCTCAGATAATTACGTCACATGCTGGGAAATATTGAACCATCGATACAATAATAAGAAGTTAATATTTACAACCCACATCAACAATGTCATGACCCTGCCTGTGTTACAACAAGCTACATCAAGTCATATCAAGCGACTACATGATGTAACTATAGAAAGTCTAAATGGTATCAAGAATTTAAGTGTCAACATTGATACTTGGGACCCTATATTAGTCCATTTATTGACGCAAAAGTTGCATTCGGAAACCCACAATGAATATATGGCGTCACTGAAACAGCCGCGAGAATTGCCATCCTTAAAGGAATTCCTATCATTTTTGGAAAGTAAATTTACTGCTATGGAGTCATCACGGCGTAAAGAAGAAGCCGCCGTGCACAAAACAAGCTTAAATACGCCGTCCACATCAAACAATCAACATAAACCAAGCCGTTTCAAACAGTACTTTACAAGCAACAAGGCTACTTCAAGTAAAGTCTCCAACGAGTATAAACGCCAATGCCCGGTCTGCCAGGAAGACCACGGCGTGTACTCTTGTACAAAGTTCAAAGACATGGCCCCGGAACTTAAACGAAAAACAATTTCGAAACTGAATCTATGTAGCAATTGTCTGCATAATCATAACGCCAAGGCTTGCCATTCAGCAAAAAGTTGTCAAGAATGCAATGGGTATTGCACGACGTATTTTGCAATCAAATTGCAACGTCCGGATATCAAACTCGTCAACAAGGAAATGGGTCACACGTGGCACAAGAACATGATCCTAAAGAACAACCAAATATAATTCTCGCCAAGATCATAGGAAAGGATGGAGTGCCTCTCCGGATGAGAGCTCTTGTAGATCAGGGTCCAGAGATATGTTTAATTTCGGAGAATGCCGCCCAACAATTAGGGTTGCCACGAAACAAATGCAAGGGTGTAATTACAGGAGTCGGCACTAATGACAACATCTGCAAATGGATGCTGAAGTTAAACTGTTTGTCATCTGACGAGCAATATTTATTTAACACCGACGCATTCATCATGAAGAGTTTAACGAGAAACTTGCCCAACACCACATTTTCCAAATCAAGATGGGAACTTTTGGATACCATACCGCTGGCGGACCCGAAATATTACGTCAGTAACTCTGTAGATTTATTATTGGGCGCGGAGGTCTATGCAAGTATTATAATGGAGGGAATACACAAACATGAGAACTTGCCCCTTATCGCACAACAATCGCGTCTAGGGTGGATTTTGAGCGGGAAAGTGCAGCAAAGTTTTCAATGTAATTTGGTATTTAATAATATTGAAGACATTCAGAAATTTTGGGAAGTCGAAGATATTCCAGAGCATACAATTAATACTAGCGAAGAAGATGAATGCATCCAGTTTTATCAAGAAACAACAACAAGGTTGGCTGATGGAAGATATCAAGTACGAATCCCGCTCAAGAAACAATGTCTGAGATTATTGGGCCACGCAAAAGGCAGGGCTATCATGCAATTTCGGCAATTGGAAAATAAATTCAAGAAAAATAACTATATTGATCCATTGGGTTGGCTTACACTAATTTCCACTAAGCTGAAACTAGTTTTCCACAGCATTTAGAAAACACCGGACCTTCAATGGGATGACAAGATCCCCAATGATGTCAACGCTGAATGGAAAAAGTTTAAACAAGATTTAATAAATAATATCACTTTACCTCACTTCACGTTCGATATACATTAAGTGTGCACACCTATCAAGTTAAATAAATCAAGAGTAAATCAAGTATTCGTCTTTCGTGTTCCAATCTACCATCAAGAAACCTGTCAAGTAATGTAAGAGTTGACAAGTACTCGAACAGTAACGATCACTGATAATGAGTGTTTGGTATGTAGGTCAACAATTATCGAAATTTTAAAATTTTTAAATAAAGGAAAAATTGAAAAATTTAATGCTCCGAGCCGGATTCGAACCGGCGACCACAGGCATTCATGGCCCGTCGCTACTAACCAACTGAGCTATCGGAACAATCCGGTTCGGCCACCAAATCCTTCAATCAGTTCCTTCCTACAACGCCTTAGAGAGGCGGAATTAATAATTTCGTTAGCAGCGTAACTGCTTAATACAAAATTAATTTATCGAAATTTGTCCAAAAAAGCCATTCCCGAAGAGTCTCTTCCTCGTGCGCGGAAGGCATCAGCGTGTCTCTGTCTAGGGGGCGTGTTCGACTGAAATCAAGGCATCCCCTTAACTGTGTCGGCGTTTGTACAAGAGTGAATAGTAGTAAGGTGTCGGTTGCAGGTTGCTAGAGGTGCGCACGCGGCACGCGGCGCGCGCGGCGCTGATGGAGCGGCACTCGGCCAAGCTGCTCGACGACATGCGCCGTCTCACCCGCGACCTGGATTACTTCGTCACCACGCACGTTTCACTGGTCTGTACTCATCAATAGGGGTGTAGACTCGAAAATTAATATTACTCCAAAAGAAAAAAGGCAAAAAAATATGCCTAGTGACGAAAATCTCATTCAGATATCTTAAAGAATCACGAAGCTACAACCGTTTTAATATTGCTTGTTAGAGAGAGAAAACGCAAACGGTGTGTGACGTCACATTACAGGATGCTGCCGGGATCGATGATATCGATGCGGCGCGGCACGTTGTTGCCGTCTTTTGTGACGTCACATTCTTCCAGCGTCATCGTTTCATACGAAGTTGCATTTTGCGAAAAAGGGACAGAACATACCCCTTCTTAAAACTTTGGACACTTATAACTTCGTGATTATTTAACCTTTTGCGTTGATTTTTTTCCATTTGACTACATTTTTTATCCTTTTTGAGAGAATATGACATTATTGATTATGTGTCTACGCCCCTATTAATATTTGGGGCACAATCTTATTTGAGTCGACCTCCAAAACGAAGAAACGTTTGTACTGTGGGTACTGGACGACGATGATCATATAGATATGTAAATGGAACATCCATGACTCATAGCTTATCGAGACGAGAGCAAGAAAAGCCCTTAACGGGACTCGAATCCAGGGCCTCTAGTTTCGCTGGCAGAGTCATTACTAAGCTAAAATGGTCGCTATTGGTGTCACTCTGTGTGGTTAAAATGTGGGTGAAGCAACATTTATATGTCGCTAGTTGCTATGGTTACGTCTTCACCGTTAAATTCACTAATGGCCGGTTCCAATAATCAATCTACCGATAGTTTTCCTTACCGGCAGTTACATTTTGACAGATTACCCGTAGAAAATGTGTCAAAATATAACTGTTCGTAAGGAAAGCTATCGGTGGATTGATTATTGGAACCGGCGGCCATAAATGTAAGGTTTTGTTGACCCTTTTGTTGTGGGCCGTTTTCTAAACATTAACAAGCCCATAATGTAACATTTTGTCTAAGAAACTCTGACTTGTCGTCTCCTGGATAAATGAGACAAAATAACAACAGCAAATAATAGTTGATTGGACGTTTATTTATTTGTATGGCCAAATTACAATCGTTGTTAATTAAATATACACGCAAATTGGCCCTTATACATACATTTTGTCATGAAAAAATTGGATAGAACTACTCAAACATTACTAAGAACAGTGAGAGTTAGTTAAAGACCAACATTAATTAGTTAATAATACCGTGTTGTTTCTCTGAACACGACCTACGTTTAACCTAATTGGGAGTGCTCCACGCGCAGTTGGCAAGGAAAACGCCTATAAATCCTACATACACTGTACAGATGTTTTAATTGTTCACGTCACTGCGACATTTCCGAATTGAGTATCGATGCGTGGTTCGCGTGTGTCAGCTATAGTACATACGCTCCCTGTTGACGTCACAGCAAAGCCGCCTGCGCACGTCGATGCTCAACGTGGAAGGCAGCGAGAAGGAGCTGCGCTCGTCGCGCGGCGAGTGGCGTCGCGGGCGCGTCGAGGAGGCGCTCACGCGGCTGCGCGTGGCGCACGCGGCGCGCGCGCTCACCGGCCTCGACGACCGCGCGTTCAGCGCCGACACGCAGCGGCTGCGGCTCGACGCGGTAACTTCATGTCACCACTCACTACAATACCTCCATTTTGGAACGAAACTTTTCTTTATTTATTTATTTAAAGGTGCGTACGAATTTGAGCAGCCTCGGGTTGAGGCACGCACGGCTCACCTATTTTGCTCTAAATCGTACGCGCTCACACGCTGTGCGCGAGCAGCACGTGAGCGGCGCGCGGCGAGCCGCCTAGAGTGCAACAAATCAGAGTGTTTATCCAATTACAGGCAAACACAACATGCACATTAACTAAACAATGTGAAGCGGCGTAACTACTACAAATCAGATTATGACTACAAATAAGATTTAAACAACAATTTATAATTTAATGGCGGTGGCAAAAAGGTGCACAGCCTGATGGTGAGCAGATACCATAGTCTGTGGACACTTCGACTTCAGAAGAATCAAGAGGGCGTTGCCGACCCTTTGTTGATTTGAGGATTCGTTGTGTTAACAGTTGGAGACTATAGAGAAACAAAACAATTAGAGAAAATAAGTCCCTTACTCTGAACACCGGGAAGAGCTCAGGCGACCAGAAACTACACGGTGGAGCTTGTCTACTTGCAGATACAGAATAATAACAATAGATATCCGTGATTCTTAACAACTCCCACTATGGGACCAACCTCGTGCGTGCGAGAAAAATTGCTGTTTCATAACAAAGGTCTTCAATTCACTGACAAACTGCTTGAAATCGCACGCATGTAGTAGTAGGGCACGGGCAAAGGTTGGCCTGGCCCCATAGTAAAGTTGTTAAGAATCAGGGATACATTCCCTTTTTTTGTATCCTTGATTTACGTGTCTTAAGGTGAGTTGGACCATACCGTCTGTAATCGTAAGCGGTGTTCCTTAAAATCTAAATGTGTTGAAAGTTGGGCACGTTTCTATGAAATAATATTTACCGTATCTCGGGACCATGGGATCCCGAACTTTTGGAAGGCATGAGTGGGACCGAAGCCAACAGCGCAGAGGCCCTTTAAAACAAAAATAATGTAAAGCGAGGAGCACACAAGGCGGGTACCATCTCCGAGCGCACAACATGATACAACCGGTGATGGTCCCCGCCAGGTGCAAAGTCTATTGCAGTGCAACACTATGCTGCGAAGGACTCTGGTCATGGGTTATTGGGTTGAGTGGCGGGTGGTCTGGAAAACGGGGTATGGGAGGATACTAGCGGACACCTGCCGTGGCAATAGGCCACAGGGGCGTAGACTCAAAAAATATTATTAGTTGAAAAGAAAGAAGGCAATAAAATATCCCTAATGACGAAAATCCCATTCAAATATCTCAAATAATTACGAAACTACAACCGTTTTAATGTTGCTTGTTAGAGAGAGAAAACGCTAGCAGATCGTAACGTCAATATGAAGGTGCGTTTTGCGGAAAAGGGACAGAACATACCCCCTCTTAAAACTTTTGACACTTATAATTGCTTTTTTCTCTATTTGACTACATTCTTTTTTCAACAAAATACATGATTGTTGATTATTTTATTTAGTGTCTACCCCTGTTATTATAATAGGCGTGCGGCCTCATGTTCAAATTGATAACGTAGTGATGCTAAATGGATAGTTAACCATCAAATTACCGTAATAAAGTATAAATTATAAAATGTAATTAAAATCATAAAAAGATATGAACCTTGAAATTTATTATTAACATTTTTTTTATTGTTCCAGAGTAAATTTAAAGCTGACAATAGAATCCTTACGCTTTTATAGAAACAAAATTGTATGACAACTATGTACTTAAATGCAGTATTTCGCGACCGAAACAAAAATTTACCGGATTTTCCATACAATGATACAACTACTTTGTAAAAGTGACATCATACGTGGGAACGTCATCAGTATGAAGCGTTTTCTGCTGCCGCCAGCGACGTCAATCTTTTCTCATTTTTTTTTGACATTTATGTTCTTTAATTGTAGTTGCTCCCATACAAACATTTGTTCCTCTCCAAAAACTGGTTCGAATGGCATCGTAAAAAAATCTTAGTCCGCATCCCTATTGTCTGTCTGCAGGCCATGAGCGAGCGAATGGTGGAGATCGAGGCGCGCCGCGACATGTTCAGCGTGCAGGTGCGCGCGCTCAGCGAGGACTGCGGGCAGCTGCGCGCCGAGATCAAGGAGCGCGAGAACCGCATACACCAGCTCAAGAAAAGGTGCGCACACTATAGTAGTTTATGCAATCGTTATATAATGTATGCTTCTTCAGTCGAGTACCACGTTTAGGCCACGAAGCTTGCTGAGTGGCCTAATTAAGGCACAAGAGTTAAAAAGCTAATTATATAACTATTGCATACAATACTTTTTGTACGAGTTAACGGAAATAGTACATTGTTTAACGAGGGGCGTAAGTGGAATATTGCGAACAAGAGTCTATCAGAAGGCCGACGCCGAAGGCAATGTTTTTCATCACATTTGCGAGGAAACAAATACATTTTAGATGAAATGAATACAAATCGTAATAAAAACTGCAACATGTCAGTCGTCCATTTTGTTGAATTTGACGTGAGGCGCGTATGGCAAAGACCCTTCGGTATACAGCCACGATTTGAAAACACTTAAAAACATTTTAGATAGACACTAAATAACTACATATTAAAACTGTAAATAATTCAGTTAAACATGTTTAAGTAGTTTTTTAAGTTTAAATTTATTTATAAATACGTTTTCAGACATCGTATTTGATATAAAACCTCTTTTCTTTGTAACTGCCGCATGAGTGACAGATACAATTTAAGAAAAAAACCATTACGCCCGTGGGCGTAACACAGGCTATTACAGCTCTATATGTCTGCGCATTATGAAGCCCTTTTCGAGCAAGTGTGATGAAATAATAATTTATTAAACAAACTTGGTTTCTAATGAAAATCGCCCTGCTGAAACGAAGTGCAGCCAACCGCTTTTTTATTTTTGCGCGTTGATGTTTTCTGGAAATCAAGCCTCGTGATTGGTCAAAATTCATTTTATTTCTGTATACAGTTATCTTATATTCGTCGCGAATTCGCGTTTTGCGAAAAAGTGACAGCCCCATACCCCTTCTTAAAACCCCAGCGAGTCATACCCCTTCTTAAAACTTTGGAAACTTATAACTTCGTGATTATTTAACCTCTTGCGTTGATTTTTTCTCGATTTGACTATATTTTTAATTCTTTTTCCAGAAAATATTACATTATTGATTATTTTATTTAGTGTCTACACCCCTATTACAGAGCAAGTATAAACTAGCGTTATAAAGGCAAGAAGGCTCACCACTCACCTTGCCTGACACGGTGCGATAATCAGGGCCAAAAGCGACATCTAGCACAACGCTGACATGAGGCGCGAGGCGCGCGTAGGCGATGACAGTCATATAGGTATATTCAATCTCTATGATATCCTGATGGACGGTCATCAATGGCCACTGAATCCGTCTCGGATAATACGATATCCTGATAGACAGTAGTATCGCTTTTAACTACATAGTTCTTGACTTTTGCAGATACGACATTTTTATTGCTTCACTGGGCAAGGACGACTCCGGGCAGCAGCTGTCTGTGACGTTCTTTAAAATAAAGGTAAAATTTAATGTAGTTTTCTTGATTTAACAGAATATGTATAAACATTAGCCCGCATGTAGAATGATTAAATTTAGCGCCGAAGTAAAGCTCTTGAGTCATTTCATGCTTTAGAAACTCTTTGGGACCTGTGTTAACCATTTCTTGACATTGTATCTTATAAGATACACAATTTTTGATGTTCTTTTTGTATATTTGTAGCAGACAATTTGTTTGGCTCTACAAGGCGCAAACGAGGTTCGAACTCACATTTTTTGTTATTTGCCAAGAAAAGGGTTAAGCATATATATCACACAGCATTCTAAGCAACGTTATTTCTTTTTTATTTATTTAATGTGAAGCAAATGTATAGCGAACCATTAAGTGTAACATGTGATTGTATATGACGTCAGTTCGCTGCGGAGCGAGCGGAACTGCGCGAACGCGGTGCGGCACTGGACGTAGACATCGGGCGGCAGGAGCGCGACATCTCCGCGCTCGAGGCCACGTTGCGCGTCGTGCACGCCGCGCACAAGCACTTCCTGCGCCACATCACGCCGCTCGCACAAGACAGTCAGTGCACTACTCACTCCCGTTACATGACGCGCGGCACTGGACGTAGACATCGGGCGGCAGGAACGCGACATCTCCGAGCAGACGACCGCCCGCGCTTGAGCGCAAAAGCACTGCCTGTTCCACATCACTACAAAGGCCAGGAACGCACTATGAGGCTAGCCGAGTGCGCGACAAAACATATGAAACCGCAAACGCAAAACCTCTACGCACTATGCGGTTGGCCGCAACCACATGCGGCCAGCCGCTAAGTGCGTACGTAGCCTAACTCTAATTACACTTGAAGTTACTCGTGACACAGTCGCACTACGCTTGGAATTCTTGATTATATTTCCCAATAAGTCTTTCCTTTTACATTCACAGCTAACACTCCTTGCTAAATTAATTCAATTATAGCTTGATGTACCTAGTTATTTTTATATTTTTGCCACAGCTCCCGAGATTTTGGAGTTGGACGAGCTCGTAAAGAAGTACTACGAGGTGCGCGACGAGCTGAAGGAGTTGTACAGCGTGACCGCGGCGCTGGAGCCACGCGTGCAGGAGGCGGGCGCGCGCGCCGCCGCCCTGCAGGACAAGTGCAAGCAGCTGGCTGCGCGACAGTGAGCCTTATGTTACATGTCTTTAGAGTATAATATACTCATTTCAGGTTATGGACCTGGATGAGCTGACGAACGAGTACTACGAGGCGCGCGACGAGCTGCAGGAGTTGTAAGGCGCGAACGTGGCGCTGGAGCAATGCGTGCATGAGGCATGTGCACGCGGGTGGCTTCGCGACAGTGAGCCTTATGTTATATGGTTTAAGAGTGTACTATTTCAGCACTTGAGGACAACCTCATCAAGAAATATGGGGCGCGACTGCGGCATTGGAACAGCGTGTACGAGGCACGTGCACGCGGATGGCTTTGCGACAGTGAGCCTTATGTTCCATGTCTTTGACAAATTTATGCCTTTTTTTTTTTAAGTTGGAGGAAAATCTTTTATGGATACCTCTAGCGCGGACGTTATGTCGGACTCGCACCGACTAAAAACCCCCCGATGGTCCTCCTCGACGCATTTCGGACGGCTCTGGGATCTCCTACGGAACGCACCAGTGCCGCCCTATAGTCCAGGCAATGAACTGACAACTTGTATGGAAAAAATGTCAATTTTGGAAATAATTTATAATAGCTTATTTTTTATGTATAACGGATATATTATCAATTAAATAGTTACCCAGCGACAAAATCCGACAAAATTTCAGACATGAAAAAATTATAAGTTAACTGGTTTCTAAAAAGTCAGTAAAAATATTAATAAATGTTTTTGTCTTTATTTTGGTTCATTTACATTTGCTCTATAATATTCAAGATAAATCGTACGAAAAAAGATAATGCATGCTTCATTTAAATCTACATAATTACTTCCGGGTGGAAAGTTTGTCGGATTCTTGACTTAATCATCTTAGAATAACATTTTCAAATGAAATCAACAAAAAAAACGCTATTATAAATTAATGATTTTCAAAACCGTATTTTGCCTGGAGTACTAGCGTCATGCCTCTGTGGGCCCTACCTTTTTTTTTGAAGTGAAAACTTCTTTAGCGGCGCTGAGCACTTTTTGGGATGGGGAAAAATTGTTAAATACGCGACAGAGTTTTGTGACGTCAGATGTGAAGGAGCTTTTTGAGCTTTTTGCTGCTAGCCGATTCGACTTCATTCAAAACTGAACGCTATTCGTAAGAGCATAAAGCCGTTAAACACTTTTTGCAATAGCATATTCTGCAAATAAATTTGTAATAATACCAATGTGTCCTTCAACGTTTTGCTATTGAGAAAACTCTAATAGTTCGAATTTGGGCGTTATTCCTAAAGAGATAAAGCTTAGAAAAATATTTACCAACGGCAAAAACAAATTGATATTTTGGTCGCCAACTCGCTACCGCCGTCTGCTGTTCTTGCAAATTCGAATCAAGCGGAGCTTCTTGACAACATTGCCGCCATGAGAGCGGGTGGGGAGAGATCTGAGTCCAGGTCAGAACAGCAATGGTGACATCGTGCTGTCCGCTCTTTCCCTATTCTGTGTAGGTACTCCCCGAAGCAGCCATGTCTGGTCGGTACCTGTGTAAGTCTGTAGGTCACACGACCCTTCCGCTCCAGCCACTGGTCAAAGTGTGGCAGGATTCCGGTGACTATCCGCTGCCGTGTACTACCGGGTTCTCCCAGCCGCTCACGCCAGCGAATTATGGCCTGTCTGTGGGCATCCTCTCGAAATGCCTTAATTTCATCCTCCGCAGTGACAAATTTATACCTACCGTCGGCGCCGAGACCTGAGTAAATAGTCAGTGTTCGCTTCTCGGCTCGAGATGTTTGTTATCGCCCACACGATCGGCACATCGACGCATGCAGTAAGTGCGACCCAAACACTCCCTGAATGGGAAAATACGTTGCAGGCGGTCAGCACCGGGTGGGGAGTGGCCTGCAAGCCTGAAAAAGCTCGTATTGTGCGATCAAGCGTGAAGCGATGAATCAGTCTAAAAAAAAATTACGATTTTCAATCTTATTCCCCAGGAATAACTTCGAAACCGTATACATGTTATTAGACGGGACTGTAACTTTTGTACTTTAGCACTATTCTTATCTCTTCTGTCCGTCCAATATCACTTTAATCTATATTTGATTGTATAATAATTTTGCCATTAGGTCCGACTGTGAGAATGATTTGGACATGTTGAAGGAAAAGGTCTCCAAGCATGAAAGCCGCTTACAGAACGCTCTGGAAGTCGTGAAGGCTAACTCCAGGCGCGCGAAGAAGTTCTTCGATAACGTCGACGACTGGCGCGTTTTCCAGGTGAGTTTCCAATTTTTACATTATCTAATATTTATAAGTAAAGGTGCATTAAAAGCGAGGGTCGATATAAAATGGATTTTATACACGAGTAACTCTGCTTTTCACTTCGATTTCGAGTAAATGAAACAGCAGGACAGCAGCTAATCAATCAAATAATCTAAGCTAAGTAATCAAAATGCGAGCTAATACCTAATACAAAAATATTTACCCTGATTTTTATCCACTAGAATAGCTTGGTAGTTTGGTACTGCTTGTGGGTAGCGAGCGTGTCAGCCAAGCGGCTGTGAGTTGAACTGTCGAGCTCCGCGATTTTGCGGGTCCGGTTAATGTAAGGCCCAATAATATGAGTCTGCTTATCTGCCTCTCTTTTCATGCATGTGTTAAAAGGAGACAGAGATATAGTGGACGCGGATTACTGGAACGTCCATTAAGAGCGCTCGCACATTACAGTCACTAGTGGCTGCCACTAAACGCTACTAGCAGCGAGCGCGAGCCACTCCCCTGCTTGTGGCTCGGACACGGCCACTGAACGCCGGGCGTGCGCCGATGCTATACAAGTGTCAATATTTATTTATTTTTATTTATTTATTTCGACATATACGATTATCATTACAGGCTAGACGCAATGCGATAATTTTACACATCACACCTTAACTAATTATTTACAATTTTTAACCGTCCCCGGCCGTCCTTGTAAATTGACCCAGTGTACGCAAGAAAAGCTCTAGATCAGTCCCTGTGAAGTTCAGAGTGCGCAGCGCGCGCGTCATTGGCGCTTCACGCAGCAGCTGCGTACGCGCGAATTGCCGGCGCCGCTCCCCGCGAGGAACGCATATACCTACTCTCTCCAATATCTCCGCATTGTATACCTTTTCTCGAATTATTTTGAAGATATAGTTAGCGAGTGCGAGGTCCCTTCTAACTTTAAGCTCCGTGTACCCGACCATACCTAAAATAAACAATGTAAGGTGCATCAAGAGATAAAAAGGGCACACACCGTATTACATATACCTAATATATTTTCTCAAACATGCAATGAAATATTGACGTTGTGTTCTTCATTATGGGCTTCGAAGTGTCACGTTTCGGGCGCAGCGAGACGAGAGATCCGTAATGGCATTTCATACAAAATTGGAGGCCTAGTCCTGTAAGGTGTACTTTTTTAATTTCTATTTTACAATTTGTGGCACAGGATCACGATAACGTTACACGGATAGTTAATTCATTGCCTGTTTGAGAAAAGCACTATACATACCTCGGCGTGAAAAGGGGTTGCCAGCCTCATAACTATCCGACCTCGCTACGCTCGGCCGTCTATATGTACTCGGCCGGCAACCCCTTACTTCCCGGCCTCTGTAGTAATGTACTATTGTTTGGTATTCGCTCCAACATGAGAGCGTAGTTAACTTCGTGAGGAGCCCATATTTCAGCATTGCATTGTAACTGACCTGATGTTTGTTGCATTAGCTGGCGGTGTGGGTGCGCGACTACTCGGAGGCGGCGAGCAGCGCGCTGGAGGCGCTGACGGAGGCGTGCGCGTGCGCCGCGCCCGTAGCCTCGCACTTGGCCGCGCTGATCGCCTCCTGCGACCTGCAGCGCTACATATCGCGCCACCAGCGCAGGTTGCTGCTCTTGCTCCAACGGTACGTTGCTATTATTCAACCACGGAGTTTGTGAATGGAATAACTGAACTTTGACGTATTTATATGGCAAAACTGTCTCTCCAATCAGCACCGGCCCTAGCCCTCAATCAGTGTGGAGCGAGATGATCCTCGGGCACCGTTTGAGGCTTTCGCTTCACATGAAAAAAAACGCTTGATTTTTTGTGCGTTGCGGGCGAAGGGCTAGCAACATATCACAGCGATATCACATTTTGTCGATATTTGATTCGCACTGGAACATAAGTTTGGAAGGTAGTTTTATAATGAATGCGTGAATATATGTTTGCCAATTTGGCGCCCCTTGGCTTCGCCTAGAGCGGCCGCTCCCTCCGCTGCTGCCTCGTGCCAGCCTCCAATCCCATTCTAATCGCGGTTAGACAATTGAACAAGCGGGCGAAGCGAACGAATTCTCTGTTTCAGCTTGGGCCAAAATTATTTCGTATGTATGGCTGTTCTCCTCTAAATTTTCATGTCGATTCAGTTATGAGTTATGTATGACCAACAAAATAAAGAAAAGAAATTCGAACAAAGGCCCCTTGCGAGTTGCACAGCTCACAGAGCCATTAGTATACTGTCCAATGTCCAGCCTTGGCCAAAAGTATTGAAGACCCGTGCGTTATTTAAATGTTCAATTTCAAGTCGAGCAGTTATATACATAGATATTTTCTGGCCTTCGGAAAAAATTAGTAACTCTTATGGATGGTAAAAGTACATATTACTACAGAGGCTGGCAACCCCTTTCACGCCGAGGTATGTATAGTGCTTTTCTCAAACATGCAAAGAAATAAATTAAAAATAAACATGATGAGAGAACCATGAGACCATCTTGCAGGCCTAGGCCTCCAATTTTGTATGAAATGCCATTACGGGTTTCTCGTCTCGCTGCGCCCGAAACGTGACACTTCGAAGCCCATTATGGAGAACACAACGTCAATATTTCATTGCGTGTTTGAGAAAAAATAATTATACTTAGGGCCTGTTTCACAATCGCCGGATAAAGTTATCTGCCAGTTAAAATTATTGCTATCCTTGTCTCCCGTCATATAAAAGAAAAGTGACAGCCAACATTTATCTGACGGATATGTTTTAACTGGAGATTATGAAACAGGCCCTTAAACTTAAAATATAAATAATTGTACTCGAAATGCAAACTGACATCTTTAATACTGATAGTAAATTTGCCAACAGACTCGTCGCCGACTCGCGTGTCGGTTTCTCCGGTGACGACCAAGGTAATTATAGTTTATTATAGTTACCTCGGGGTGCAATATTTGACCTGAGGTTGGGTGAAGTGTTTGCTATTCTTGTTTTGCTATACGTTTTTCCGTGGGGTAAATCGCCAATAACTGGCCACCGTTCAATAACTAGCCACCTCATACTAAAAATGAACTCTATTCACCGATAATATAATTCATTTTTAGTGTAAGGTATTATGTACTGGCCACCCTTCAACAACTGGCTACATTCTACTAAATTGAAGTCTGTTTGTAGGGGAACAGAGTTAAGTTTTAGTATGAGGGGATATATTATACAATCTTTCGTGTTAGTTTACTACTATAGCTACATAGTTAATTGGGTAATTTCCCCATGATCTATGTACTACTACCACGAATTTTTTCACATCCCCAGTTTTAGCCATCGAACAAAAATTAAAAGCCCAATATCTCGCAAACGAATCACTGATTTGAAAAATGGTTTTAGGAAACCCATAATATTTTTGAACGAGCTATATAACGATACACCACACCATGGGTTTAACGAGAAAAAAATACATCCACGCTTTAGGAGTAGGGGAGGCACCATAAAAAAAAAGACCGGGTTGCACTCCGGGAGTGCCGGCAGAAGTGAAAACTCAATAACATTGTAACCGGCGCCAAGAACAGCGGACGGCGGCGGCGAACAAAATACCAATTTGTTTTTGCCGTTGCCGAATATTTTTGAAAGCTTTATCTCATTAGGAATAACGTCCAAATTCGAACTATTCGAATTTGCTCAATAGCAAAACGGCTACGAACAAAAATAACATGGAAGCATTCTGTCCCCTCAATTCTAGCGCAACGAAAACTGTGCCGCTGTGGGCGGGCCTTACAAACTGTGCCGCATACGACTTCAGTTTGACTGGGATGTCAGTGAGTGACGGACATGACGGACAAGAATGCGATTACTAAAAAAATACAAGATTTATTCTAATTTAAGATGCCCTCATGTGTTGTTAAGTGGTGCAAAAACCATTCCGATCATTCGAAGGAAAATGGCATCACTTTTCACGCGTAAGTAAACCGATAACTTCAGTAAAACCTTTAAAATATATGATCACTTTTTCTCTATAGGGATGATATTATGCCAAATGAAGTAAGTAGATTATTTTATTAGGTAACTTATTGGATTTTAATTGAAGATGGGCCGACTTACTGAATATTAACACCTTAATTATAGGTAATGTATGTAATAATAATAATAAATAATAAATAAATATTAGGGGACAATCTTACACAAATCGGCCTAGTCCCATAGTAAGCTCAATAAGGCTTGTGTTATGGGTACTAGACGACGATATGTTTAATAGATAGAAATACTTAAATACATAGAAAACATCCATGACTCAGAAACAAATATTCATGCTCATCACACAAATATTTGCCCTTACCGGGATTCGAACCCAGGACCTTCAGCTTCGTAGGCAGCGTCACTACCCACTAGACTAACCGGACACATGATGTATGTACATGACTTAACAATGAAATAAATGAAATTAAATTAAATGACTACGGATTTTGCCGACAGGCCAGTCGGCCGACTTGTGGGTTTTTGAATTGCCGATTAATCGGCCGACTGGTTGGCAGTGCCGATCGTAGGTTTTTAGTTAAGTTCGAGCACAATCGGAAACGTTCGTGTTGCTTCGCCTCCCGCGTCATTTTTGCCGTTCATGTTTTGACCAGTTTTGTTTACATTATTATTTCGCTGGCGTGTTACGTGACTTGAAAAACAATAAAAAATACATTAAAAGTTTAACCTCCTAAGACCCCGCGTACAAAATTTTGTACAAATTTCAAAATCAACTTTGAACTTTTACTGAATGTCAAAAAGTTCCTAATTCAATGACACAAAATCGTAGTCTGGGCCCCAGGAGGTACTTGCTTAATATGGTTTCATTTCTTCCTTTTTTTGTAGGTACTATTTTAATGATTGTATGTCTTTTTGTGTGCTAATAAAATTATAAGATACATTTCTTCCTATGTCTTATATTTTCCTGTAGGCAACTAAGTGTCGAATATTCGGCATTTTTTGCCGACTAGTCGCCGACTAATGGCCGACTATAAATGGTGTAGTAACTTAACATTATACTGTATGATAACAATTACCTATGCCAACTTGAGTCTGTTTTATTTTATTACAATATTCTAACCTACATATTTGGTATCTTCAAAACTGCACAAATAATACATTAATTATTTGAATGGCTCTTTAATGTATGGCATAAACCTATCCATAACTGACGAACGGTGAACGGGCGTTGGCTGGGCGGGCTGCTGCTAGTGCGTGCAGCAAGAAGCTCATTGGCGGATAATGTTACTGATTGGTAGTTATTGACAATCTATCTATTTCACTTACACGTAAGTGTTCACAATAGAGTAAAAGAGATGACTATTATTTTGTTTGTCATGTTCGGAGAAAGGCTCTGTATACGTAACGTCTTATTTAAATGTAAGTGTATTTGTGTTTGTGTGCTAACTGTCCCGATAAATTTAACGGCGAAGTACTGAGATGCGGCTTCCATGTTATTTTTATTCGTAGCAAAACGGCGAAGGACGCGTGGACAAAATTACAAATTCATTTGCAGAATATGCTATTGCAAAAAGTGTTTAACGGCTTTATACTCTTACGAATAGCGTTCAGTTTTGAATGACGGTTTTGAACGGCTAGACATGGTGATCCTTTATTGAATGTAAGACCTGTTATATATGTACCTGTGTTTACAAATAAATATCTGATTTCTGATTTCTGATTTCTGAATGAAGTCGAATCGGCTAGCAGCAAAATATAAAAGTTTGTGACCTCCTTCACATCTGACGTCACAAAAATCTGTAGCGTATTTAGCAATTTTTCCCCATCCCAAAAAGTGGCCCCCGCGGCTTTAAACACATACCTAGTTTGCCTATATGGATCCGCCTCTGCCCAAGGGTTAAAAGAAAGAAAGTAGAACCTCGCTTTCTCTATACCGAATACGGTATTTGACAAAAGTCAAATCAGCTTCTTTTTATGAAACGTCAAAAACGCTCCGTTAGTATGGAATTTGCAAGGATTACTTGTCTTACTAGGTACAATGTCCTTATTGTTAGTTTTAATGAATTTAATAATATTAAAATAGCATTCATAAATGAATGATTGATACTTTCCGAGTATTTTCGTAATGTTTATCTGCTGCTAATGAAAAAAAAACCATTAATTTTCACTGCTATACAATACCCTATTGAAATGATCAGTCAATCGTACACGAATACCCTCCTCTCACAAATGCCGAGTGGCTGTTGTGTTCAGAGTCGGTGTTTTCGTCGTCGCTGTCGTCGACGCGGAGCGGGCTGAGCGCGGTCAGCGGGTTCACCAAGCGACTCACCTCGCTGCGCACCACCCTCGCCACCAAGGTGCAGGAGCCCGCCGTAAGTCCACACTATTAAAGAAACTAATAAAGACAAATAAGTGTTAGGGGACAATCTTACACAAATAGCCCCACAATAAGCTCAATAAAGCTTGTGTTAGGGTTACTAGACGACTACATCATCATCATCATCATCACTGCTGGACATGGACCTCCCCCAAAGAGTGCCACAATGACCCGTCCTGCCCTGCGCCACCCTCATCCAGCAGACTCCCGCGACCTTTACCAGGTCATCTGTCCACCTTGTGACGGGTCTACCCACGCTGCGCCTTCCGGTAGGTGGTCGCCACTCGAGAACCTTTCCGCCCCAACGGCCATCCGTTCTACGTGCAATGTGACTACTATATATTCAATAGATATAAATACTTAGAAAACATGAAAGACTCGAGAACAAATATTGATGCTTATCATATTTTCCCTTACCGGGATTGGAGCCGACCTTCAGCTCCTGAGGTAGTGTCACTACCCACTAGGCTATCCGGTCGTCCGCATTGCCTGCTTCTCTGGGAAAAAGGAACTTAATGCACCTTGCGGAAGACCGCTTTTTACACTAACATTTCTTTCAAAGAAAACATTAATATTCTTAGATGTAACAAATCGACCTAGGCTTGATATAAACATCCAGGATCGCGGAACCAATCCGGTTTAGCCTAGGTGGGTATTGGTGGTTTAGCTGCCCTTGCCTACGAAGCTGACGGTCCAGGGTTCAAAACCCGATAAAGGCAATTATTCGTGTGATGACCAAGAATATTTGTCTCTGAGTCATGGATGTTGTTTATGTATTTAGTCTAGTAGCTATAACACAAGCCTGACCATTTTTACCATGGGGCTACTGGGACTAGTTCGATCCGAGTACGATTGCCCCGAATATTGATTTATTATCCGGGTTCATTGTACAAATAAATGCCCATACTGATAATTTAAGCTTACCCTAAGTTTACTAGTCCTTACACCCACATCCATAACAAGCTACCGCCTAAAGGATGTTATAGAAATGGATAATAATAGCATGTAGCCGTTGTATGCCGTTATTAAAAAAAAGTTTGCCTCGAGGGCTCTTACAGGTATGAATACCTACTATATTTACAACTTTAAATAAGGGACAAACATTCCAGCCGGATCTCTGAAAAAAATGCTGTTTAAATATGTTTGATCTGCAATCGGTTAAAATTATTTTTTTTAAGAAGAGTGCGACATCCTATGAAGTCAATCCTGACACATTGCGCAACTATGAAGTTTCTGAATAATGACAATGTCAACCATAGGAAAAAATTACATATTTACTTATTGCGTGTGACAGAATAGTGAGTGGCAATAATATCACAGACAATATATCGATACACGTTAAGAAGTTCGTATAGCCAAAAATATTGTTTATGATTTATGATGATGTGCATTAAGATCAAAGGACGCCATAATACTGAACCTCCATTTTCCACAGCGAAAATGATGAAATTATTAGAAGAAGCGTGCAATCACGTAACCGAAAATAACTGGAAAATGGTAGTGAATAAAACTAAAGCCAAAATATGGGACGATTGCAACAGAGACAAAGTGGACCGTATTTTAGATTTTTAGATGGTGCTTCGGAAAGTGATACATAATAAATTAAAGAATATAAATAGTATCTCTACCTAGATCCTTTTTTTTTCACTTTCCTTCATATACATCTGTTAAATATTTTTTTATTACAGTTAGTAGAGAACTGAATTCGACTTAACTCACACTTGACTCGAATTTTATCGATACAATGATCGAACGTGTAACAGCCCTAGAGGCATGTCTCAGGATTAACTTCATAGCCGCGGGGGACTATAGTATTGTGAATTTCTTGTTGCAAAATAGTACAGTCAAGTGTAAAATATGGGTGCATACAACTTACTCATAAATATATCCCATCGCTTTTATGTCAGTGGAGTGGATTCAGTTTTCGGGACATATTATGTTACGAGAGGATTAAATCTATACATATTTCTGCACTAGACTGTACCTACATTTTGATGGATTCGTCTTATTCACTATTCGCTACCGTCTCCTTTGTTCTTATCTCATAAAGTGTTATTTCACTATTCGTCATGCATTCTTTGTTCACTTGCCTTTGTCCTCGTTTTCAATTCATCTCGTTATTTTTAGTTGACTGGCGCATAAGGGAGAAGTAATGTATCAGCATGTATACGATCATGGTAGTTAGTCATAAAAGACATAGATAGCGAGATATATATATATATACAACTACATTTACGTGCCTAGCCGCCATTAGATATTAGCTATTGAGTGTTGTCGTTTAAACCGTCGAAAGTATACGTATTACGATTATTGTTTTACTTACACGCACTCCTTTTTAAATTATATTTTATGTTTACTTGCAGTTGACAGAGGAACTGCCAGAAACAGGTAAATTGTTGTATTATTATCACGGTCAATTACACTTGTTGCCATGAAGTATTAGGACTTCTAGGTAGTAATGACAAGTCGAGACTCGGGTAATAACTCTTCGTGGTGTGTGGTCCTCTGCTCGCTCCATGGTTGCCGTAGCGGAGCGTTGAGCGGTCTCTGGGTCCGGTGGTACGCTGCTGCTAGCGGTGTTTGTTTCTGATGAGCCTCTGTACCGGGTAGCTGTGGTGCAGCTGCTACCGTGATTTGAAGATCCCGGAACAGCTTGATAGGGCCCACTAGTGTAATGTCGGCGCTCATTACGGTGATCTGGATCTTGCTGGTCATCGTGTCGGTCTGCGTTGGTTGTGCTTTGCGCGATGATGACTTCTTCTTTTTTGTTATTGCGTCTTGTCGCACGTCGTTGCTGGTGCTTACTGGTGCTGCTTGCTTGATGCTGGCTCTGGTTGGTGCAGTGCTGGGTTCGTGGTCGATGCGCTGCGTTGATAGTTTTGGCTGGCCGCAAATTGTGTGAAACGCGGCGCGGTTTTATTATATCGTCGCAAGGCAGGTCGCCGCGAAGCGACCTGCCCTGGCAGGATCACTATAAAAAATGTCCTGCCAGGCCTGGAAAGGTCGCCATGAAGTATTAGGACTTCTAGGTAGTAATGACAAGTCGAGACTCGGGTAATAACTGTCTTTATTCAGAGAAAATGTATGTCTTATATACTAGTGCATTTCCTTGTGTTCCTATGAGTGGAAACAGCTATCAAGGTTGATAGTACAAAGTCCACGCATGTGCCGGTGGGAATGCCGAGGTCGAAGTATTATGTTACAGTTTGTTATGATTAAGTACTGATGGAAAATAGGTATAAACTTTCCATCAGGTGCCCTCACTACATCGTCATTAGGTACTAATTACTAGTACGGTCAGCATCATAACCATGTAGGTGGGACATACGATACGAGGGGCGTTCAATAAGTTCTCGGTATCGGCATGATGACGTCTCATGATAATAATTTCTGATTATTTTTCATACTGTATCACTATTCATGAATACACTAAATAAGTAAAAAAATATATGATTAATTTGTTTTCTTTAATAATTTTAAACAAAGACGATGACAATTGAAGAATATTTATTTTAATTTTAGGGGCGATTTTGGTAAAATTCTGGTGTGGTAATCCAGAATATTGATTTTAAAGTGAGATATATATCTATTTAGAAGTCTGGAAATTAAAAACAAATTATCTCATTAATCATATTTTTAAACACAGCTCCCTTAACAAAGTTAAAGGTGGGTTTTAATGGCCATCAATATATATTTTTATAATTTCTAGAAATTGGGCCAGTATAAATGAAAAATATATGGATGTAAATACCAAGAAAGAGTCATACAAGATAATCGTATAGTAATTAAAAGACTAAGAAAAAAATTAAGAAAAATAAATGTCGGTTTCTGTTTGTGCAGATTACCAGGAGTGCTATTTAGGGACGTAAAATCTTTACAATTAACTATCTACCCTGTCACCTAGACCAACTAATGTACTTTTACTTCTTATTCTTTGTTACTAAAAAATCCTTAATTAAATCTGTGCAATTGCGTTGATTTAAAAAATACCCTCATTTCGTCGGGCACAAGTTTCTATTTATTAATGATGTTATATTAAATTAATTTAAACACTTTATATATGCACGTAAAACAAGAAAGAGTGTATTTAATAATTAAAAATGATACGATACGAATAACTTCTGTTTTGAATGCCGATACCGAGAACTTATTGAACGCTCCTCGCACCTTTCGACCATATCTCGATTAATGGTCATTCACAAAATCGACTCGCAAGAGAACACTGATCATAAAAAAGCCCGCATGTGCTGTAAAAGCACATGTAATAAACATTCAACCAATTCTAGCTTAGAAAAATATGGTATAACATTCCATTTGTAAGCAAATTTAGTATTTTTGTATTGCTATAATATAATTTTTATGAAAATATTTTCATGACACGTCAAATGAAACCGATTATATAATCGATTTACCATTCTTTTTGGATACGTCATGACACTCCCCACGAGACTCCGTTTTCATGCTTTGTAAAACTGAACCTAACTTCAATGGGAATACTGTTAAAAATAATATTTGCAAGATTATCGAAAATGACAGATCAGTGTCCCGAGACTCAGAAGCAGAGATGAGGGTCGTGTGACATGTTTCTAATGAAAAAAATCATAATGAAATCAATAATTATCGATACTAAGTACCACTATGAACCTGCAAAATTGCCATGTGAACACAATTTATTCGAAAAAGCGATCAACAAGCGGGTTCTACTCCAATAGTTAATTGAAATGTAATATTGTTAATAAATATAATTAAAAATCGACATATTTTTGCGTTATTGTATTTTTACGTACTGTTAAACCATATTTCTAGTCTAGTCTTTCCATGAATTATGTTTGTGTGCATCAAAATGAGAATGTGTTTTTCTTTTTCATAATGTGTGTTTGTACTCAAATACGGCATATAAGGCTACTCCAGACCCCCTAGCACACTAAGTTGTATGTCGGACATAAAGCCTTCGTCCCTTTCTGGCAAATATGCGAGTGCGAGAGGGACGAATGCTATATGTCCGACATAAAACTTAGTGTGCTAGGGGGTCAGGTATGTATGCTCTAAGGATTTAGGTATTAAAGGTGCTCTTCGACCGGCAATTTTTTGAACAATAATTGCTCATTTAAATTAAGGGCGTTCTTCTGAGTGCCTGCAAATAAGAGTGAGACAACCGCACGGTCGATTGCCAATATTTAATTGCTTGAACAATTTAGTACCTACTAAAAATGTACTATGCTGTGCGTACAGTGAATTTCGTGGCTGGTCCTTTTCGGCTTTAAAGCTGGTAGTGTCCAAAAAAGGAGTATGAAAAAAAGGAGGAAGTATGTGAGATTTTGTCAGTTGGAAGATACGATAACGGAAGTGTCGGTTGTGGTCGTGCAGGTCTGCGGTCCTCGGTGTCGCTGCGCGTGGTCACGCTGGGGCTGGACCGGCCGAGCGCGCCCGCCGTCGTCAGTCCCCCGGGCAAGGCTCCACGATGAAATATACCACTTGTACAACACTTTTATATATTTATTTAAAATTAATAAACTATATACTAACAATATTATAAATGTTTTTTTATTCTGGCAATCCCAACTACAAAAAAATGCCATTGTTGCGTTGCGACAAGCTTCATTTTATTCAATCATTATTATTAACTATAGCCTCGTGCTGCTCAATAACCCGATATACAAACAAAATTTGCAATCGGCTTTGAGGTTACTCATTAGTGACATTACTCGCGGGATAAAAAATAGCTTATAACAACCCAGAAAGTCGATTCTACACGCATTTGAACGATTTTTGAAATCGGATATGTGCTTCCGAAAGTTCCGAAGATACAAACTTACAAAGCTTACCATCTGACGGATTTTTACTCTTTATAATTTCGTTCAATGCCTGCCTTTGCTATTATGTCATCCTGTGGCACAAATTATGCAAATAATTATTTATTTAGGCCAGCGAACGGCCCGCTTGTAATAATAAATAAGTATGTAGGATAACTTGTCCATTAATGAAACACCAACATTTAAAATCATCCTAGCTTCGACGTTTTTAAAGTTAAGAGTCTGATATTTTGCACCGATATACATAATTTAATTAGTAATCACGGCATATAAAAAAAAATAACTTTTCTTTAACAGTTACTTAACAAAAATAATTTATTATAAAAATGAGGTTTGTTGCAATGCGTCCATATACGTGTATTCAATGAAACACCTGAATTTATACAATGAAACAGGGGTAATCAACAATGAAAAAGTGCTATAAGTTGCAACATTTGTTTGCATTTAATCAAGTTTTATATAGTTATTATTATTGGATCATTTTATATCAGTTCATTTAATAAAAGGTTCTACATCGCTTTGTCATTGTTGCACGCACACTGTTTCATTGTATGCTGTTTCATTGTGAACAAACTAGGGTTTTTATAACCGACTTCAAAAAAAAGGAGGAGGTTCTCAATTCGGTTGTATTTTTTTTTTTTTAATGTTTGTTACCTCAGAACTCCGTCATTGATGAGCCGATTCGAAAAATTTTTTTTTGTTTATATGTATATGCATCCAGGTGGGTCCCATTTTTTTTTTATTTAGTTGGATGATGGGATCCATGAGGAATTGAGAGAACTCCTCAATTATATTAGGCACGCGTGTAGTGATTTTGGTATTTTCTATTATATCTCGTGTATTTACATCCGGAAATCATAAATTTGGTGGAGTGGAACTGATGATGAAGACCACAGATGACTTATGGAATTCCTCAATTATGTACTTAAAGTACAAAAGCACGTCACAGATTCTGATAAGATTCCGTTGAAATAGCAGCTAATGAAGTACCAAAGGTGATCCTTGTGGAATCGACGGAAGTCCTCAAATATTATCGGGCCACATACAGCGATTGGGTTTTTTTCTCTAATAATCAACGCATTTGCTCTCGGAAATCAGTTCATGTGGTAAATTGGAAAATAAATGTGGAAATGTTCTCGTGGCTAGGCGGAGTACTAAATTGAAGTCGGTTAATACTTTGTTTTTAAAGTAAATTATCGATCAATTAAAAATTGCTCAAATAAGTGACCCATTTATATCAACATACTCCATAGACGCTTTGGGATTTACAGAAGGCAATGAGACACTAAGTAATACGAAATCAAATTCTATACCTAATGTGTCAAAATCACCAAATATTATAATATTTTTTTATTTTTTTGTGGAAAATTTAGAAAAGTTTTGTGGTGACTTTTTCTTCCACGCGTCGCGTCCACAAACATAGCTTGGAAGAGGGTTTCCTCAGTAGGTACGTCCTAATGACTCTAATGAGCTATACAGGACTTTCTAGCAACATCGGCTTTTGGAGATATTGACGTGTTACATTATACATGTAAAATTAAATCGATGTTTTCGCTCATAGTTTGTCCGTTTTCAACAATAAAGTTCGGCATATTTTGTTTTTTAGAGAAGAAATAAATAAATAATTAAATAAATAAATAGTTAATATTGTATCCAGCTATCTATTTTGTATGTTTGTTACTCTATTTGCGTGTAGTACACAATTAAATAAGTCCTAAATTAAAATAGTATAATTTTAAATTAACATTAAATTATAAAAGTTATGTCTTATGTAGTTAATATATTTAACTTTAACCCAGATTTCTGTCCATTTCTGTAAGTATTCTTTTGTATATATGGATGTTTGTTATCTAAATAAACTAAAACAAAACTAAGTAGCCGCGTGTTGCAGGGAATGCAGGCAATCCCGCGGGGTGAAACATAGCCTGTGACCACCCTGAATGTCTCATTCTATACACAGGTGAAAAAAACGTTTCTTCAACATTTTATTTTTGGTACAAGCTTTTATTGCCGACTGTACTTTTCTGTATACCATTATCAACTACTCATTGAGACGATTCAAACGAGCCCAAACTTAACAGGGTTACGTCGATTAAGTACTGAATTCCCATGGCCACCTTCTGTCTCCATCATCGGATCAGCTCGATGGTACCATAATTGAATTGTCATCCAAACTATACTTATACCCAAGATTTCAACATTTTAATCGCCATTATACAGAGTTTACCAAAAATGGCGTGTGAACCGAGCAAGGGCATAATCGGTAGCGCATTGCGTTGTTGAAAAGTAAAAAGCACTAGTGCGAATAAGTGGCACTTTGCGCACGATTTGGGTGCTTGGAAAACGCTCTTTTCGAGCACATGCATTGTAAATAACTATTTCACTTCTCATGCTCGAAAAGTGTGTCATATTAGGCTTAGATATCGGGGCTAAAATAGTAGGGGTACATTTAGCCCCTAGGGAAAATATGTAAAGATATTTATGATTTTAAAACATTTTAATTTGACCAATCAAAACACTTCAACGTATTAAATCCACCAATCACAACTGTTTAAAAAAACATTTGTGTTTGCTATCAACAGTATCAACTAATCAGAATACAGCACACATACACACATTGCAGTACATATATTGAAATCAACCATTCAGGCCCAGTAGCATGGATGGCGTTATCACGCGATAAGTGACAGGATAGGCGCGTCGTCTCGTTCTATCGAACGGTGTCAGCCAGGGACGGAAGCTCTATCCTGTCACTTATCGCGTGATAACGCCATCCATGCTACGGGGCCAAGAAACAGTATTAGTAGATTGTTAACCGAGGGATGAAAGCCACCCATTCCTGACGAGATATTTTGGCCAATAGTTCGAGGCTGAAATGGGTGGCTTTCCCCGAGTTAAACACTCTACTTTTCATTTCGAATACGAGGAAATGAATTGAAAGCGAAAAACTTAAATAAGTATTTTTTAAATCACTGAGATCCTATAGAATCCATTTTAAAAGCTTTTGTGTATGGACCATTTGGGCGGGAACTGTTGACAGATTTCAATAATGTGTGAGTGGACCATTTTTTCGACGCGCTTTTGAAGTGATTATATCGAAAAACTAATTTTAATTGTTGTTTGGATGATAAATTACATTATTAATTGTATTTATATATACCATATAGTAATAAAGAATGAAAACCATCATAATGATCAACAACCTTAAAAATCAACACAATTTTATGGAAGTGTGGCTGTATAGGTTTTGCCATTGTTATTTTTTTAAATGACTAGGACGCTGAGGGGCTACCGCGAAGTGAAAACGAACTTCGTTTGTGTATCTCCGTCTCTGTCGCACGTTCTCTGTTGCTAGTTCGAGCGATAGAGAGGGAGATACACTAACGAAGTTCGTTTTCGTTTCGCGGTTGCCCCTCTGAGGGGCTACCGCGAAACGAAAACGAATTTCGTTCGTGTATCTCCCTCTCTGTTGCACTTGCCAGTTCGAGCGACAGAGAAGGAGATACTCGAACGAAGTTCGTTTTCACTTCGCGGTAGCCCCTCTGGTCTGAAGCGATCACATTAAACTACGAACACTTTAAAAAATATTCAATAGGCTTCAAATAGCAATAACAGACACAGGATAATTATTTTATAATCAATATATAAAAAAAATAACGCATGGTTTAAAAATTGTACTGATTTTGAAACTGGTTGACGTTTCAAAATAGTTCAATTTTCTGAAACTGGCTGTACAGGTTTCTGCCATTGCTTTTTTTTTTATTACTTTTCAGCCCTAGGGGCGACATGCCTCACTTTCAACCCGCAGTTTAGATAAACAATGACCTACTTTCAGAGTATGAGAGATGAAAAATATGAGGAGTTTTTTATTCCCGAATTCACAATCATTAAAGAAATAAACGACTTTGGCCGTCTATGGCCGCGTCCAAACGTTCAAGCGTGGTTGGCTGCATACATGGCATGGCTTAAAAATTGTACTGATTTTGAAACTGGTTGACGTTTCAAAATAGTACAATTTTCTGAAACTGGCTGTACAGGTTTCTGCCATTGCTTTTTTTTTTATTACTTTTCAGCCCTAGGGGCGACATGCCTCACTTTCAACCCGCAGTTTAGATAAACAATGACCTACTTTCAGAGTATGAGAGATGAAAAATATGAGGAGTTTTTTATTCCCGAATTCACAATCATTAAAGAAATAAACGACTTTGGCCGTCTATGGCCGCGTCCAAACGTTCAAGCGTGGTTGGCTGCATGGGATTGAGCGGGATAGACTGCAGTCTATCTCGCTTTATCATATGCACCGTAATGCTGTCCGCCGCGCTCGGCCGTTTGGACGCACTTATAGATGGTCAGTGGCGTTTAATTAGTGGTGTCAATATTTTGAATCTGTGTCAAAGCAGTTTATTAAAAAAACATGCCGCCAAAGGCCAAATTGAACAATCCCTTCGCCGCCGTGGAATTTATTATTGATTTTGGATGGATAATCTTTGTTTTTACAATTTTCTCGTAGTCGAAGTGAAAAGTAGAGTTTAAGTATAACTGGTCTGAAAGCCATATTACCCCTCGAACAATTTTTATTTTAGACCCTTGTTAAACAATCTACTATTTGAGTTTCATTTCCAAGTATGAGGAGTCCAAAATGTATTTTTTTTTTCTATTTTTGTGTGAAAATCTTAATGTGGTTCACATTCTTACCAAGTTTCAACAGTTTTATAGTTCTTATAGTTTCGGAAAAAAACGTGGTTTGACATACGGACAGACATGACGTATCCATTAGCGTTCCGTTTTTGGCCATTTGGCTACGGAACCCTAAAAATGGAATGTTTTTTTTCCTCTGTGGCTGGGAACGAAATCATATATTTACTGCGAGGGCGGTATTGAATTCTGAGCGCAGCGAGGGATTCTTAAGTAGAATCTTGAACGTAACGAAGGAAAGTAAAAAAAGGAAATCATTTTGCTACCAAGTGACATACGACTGGTGTTCACACATTCCCTCATTTGAGGGCAACAATGACTCTTTTCCTGACTAGTGGAATCGGGGAAGAAAAGTACAACTGTAATCTCTCTTTTGAGGGAAACAATGACTCTTTTTCTTAATAGCACGTGTGAAAAGGTAAATATCCCTATTAGGTTTATGTTTTTTTAGGTACTTAGATTTAGTACCTATCTATATTGTACGGCGTATTACCATGAACATTAGGTACGGTTCATACAGCACAGCTAAGTATATTGGCTGTGACAGGCAGGAGTAGGTACACGAGGGTTCACTATACTTATCGCAAGTGCATTTTTGGCTAATTGCACCTCAGGGGTACGCAAAAGCCGTCTGTGGCCGAAGCGGCAAGAGGGACAAGGCCTGCCGGAAGTACTCGTAGTACATATTCATTTACCTAGAAGAAGTGACCAACATACCAAAATGATCTGCTACCTACTTGTGACGTTGAATTATCAAGAAAGTAGGTATGTGTTACACACCGATATTTTATTACAAAATCATCAGGCTAAGGAGTTAATTACCTGCTATAACCTTATTAGAGGACGGTGTACCTTACTATACATCTCTATAAGTACAGGCCATTATGGAGGCAGCAGTGGAACAAACCAGTCAAAGAAAACAAGCCTTGAATAAAAAAATCCTTTATCATTAAGGCGACAAAAACATATTTAACAAAATTGACAAACATTTTAACACGGTCGGATAAGAGGAACAGGGTATTTTCCCTGCGTAACCCCGTAAGTGTTTTTTTTTCTGTTTCCTCTTACCTCACCACCTTATTCAAAATAAAATTACTAGAGACTGAAAAGAATTGCCTTCAGTAGGTGCTTTAAGTAAGTAGGTACATACGACATACGTGATCATGATCTTTAAGGCAACCAGTGTTATATCGTATTTAATATGGTTCGTACTGTATTTTTACGTATACAATATTTTTCATAATATTATA
This sequence comes from Epinotia ramella, assembly GCA_947578815.1. Classification (NCBI taxonomy): domain Eukaryota; kingdom Metazoa; phylum Arthropoda; class Insecta; order Lepidoptera; family Tortricidae; genus Epinotia; species Epinotia ramella. The sequence goes on from OX388200.1 coordinate 39,016,173, forward strand.
CTAAGATTCTACATAACAATCTTGTATAGATATCCACATTTTGATCCTGTTATTGAATCGATGAATGTTTTTGCAATCAAACTTCCTACAGTAGATTTACCCTAATGCCTATATTTCAATGACAAAGGTGATAAATATAGTAGGTACTTTATACTTGTTGAATGCATAAATGTATTTGGTTGTAGTTTGGTCTAATCGTATCGTTATCTTATCTTTCGATACAAAAATATGTAGGTACCTATAGGCGAACAATGTGAGCCTTGATTACCGTAAATCAAGTAACAACGCCTATCATATCATACCTCACAAGGTTTTATATAAAACGATCTAATATTTTTCTGTAATTGCAAGAAACCGAACCGAAGATTAAATATACATACCTACGTATTAATTAACTTAATGATATAAATATGTTGCTCTAAAATTAATTTGCAATAAGTAACTATTGGGCCTATTCAATTGTAACAATAGTATTGTTAAAAAAAAGGCTTATTAGTGAGAATCTTTTTACAAGCTTTATATTAATTTGCCTTGTTAGTTAGTTCGTGACTATACCAACTTCCCATAGTCGAAGTTTGGTACAATTATCTTGCAATTTTATTTAATTAACAAGAATGATTAGGTACAGTCAGCATCATATAGTTAGTAGCAGCCAAATATATCGGAAAACGTCTTTATTAATATAGGAATAAGGATGCGTTACGATATACTTGGCTACTTTGGCTGCTACTAACTATGTGATGCTGACTGTACATAAAAATATCCGCAACGCAGGCTTCGTCAATTGCGTACAAACAAACATCCCCCTAGGTACAATGATAGAATCCGCAGCAGGCTTCGTCAATGACACGTTACATAATCTAAACTAACAAAACAATTGAGTAAGTCGTATGACATTGCAATATTATCATGAAGAATCCAATAGAAAACTAGTAGGTAGGACTTATAACATCAGAGTCTAGTTAAATTAAGCTAAACTACTAAAGTAGCCTTACAAGGTATTTCGAGTCTCTAATGGAACTACCGGAATTAATGACGGACTTCTGAGGTAGCCCACATAAGATATATACAAACGAATTGAGAACCTACTACTTTTTTTTTAACCCGGTTAAATAAGGAGTTATATCAATAGAACTAATACTAGAACTAGTGGTGGTGGGAACACACCAATAATACCGCTGGATTATATACCTCAGTGGTCAGACTTAAGAGCAAAGTAAGCTTCATAAATATTGGTGCTGATCTGTGTAGGTATTATAGTATATATATTATTTCTTGGTTTTGTCTGACTGACAAACTGTTTGCCCCTAGTAGCATGGTAGAACATTTGACAGAAGCATTGTACAAATAAAACAAGATATACCAATGAAACAATGCAAATTCACACAGCCCTCAAGCCTTACCAGTGGAGTTTTTTTATACTGGTTTCCGAATTATGTTTTTTTGTAAGTATTATATGTTGTCTCACTTTTGAGCCACGGTGGAGGCGCTATATGTAGCAGCGGCTACCAAAAAAAAGGAATATAACATAAATAAATGTGCATAATATACACCCCAGGCCAAAAGTATGGAAACAAGCGTATATGACAATAGAAAACGTTAATTTTGACACATTTGGAGTTGAGGTGTACATTCAGCCGACAAAGCCCCACCATTTGTTACAGTGGTGGCACGACGGTACCCATTTATTGGTTGACTCTGCAGTGCAAATAACTGTATATTTGGGTATATAAGTACAAGTAATTTTGTAAAAATCAAAAGATGTATATAGGATTTTGTCATAAGCAACTACCATGAACATTGATGGTATCTATTATACAAAATGCAAATTATGTTGTATAATTGTCTATTGTATATTATTGTATATGTATCTACAAATTATAATTAAACACTGAAGGCACAGGAACTGCAACCTCTAGGCAGAAGTTAAGTAACTAACAATTGAACAGGTATTACCTTTTCAATTTTATAAATAACACTATCTTAGCGGCCACAACACAGTTTATTATTGCAATGAAATTCTAGTTGCATATCTACTGCAACCAACCTAAGGCTACTTAATGCTTTTACTCTATATTATAATAACTATTATTGTTTCTTTTATACTTTGCGTTCAAATATTGCTTAAATGTAAAGCACAAGAAATTTGCATAATTCTATTCATTCTCAATAAGTCTCAATAAATGTCCAATACTCCTTCCATAAGTTGATCTTTGGTTAAACTTATCATGCAAAAACAATATTACTATAAGGGCTGTGATTGTGAATGTGGTAATATTGTGTATGTATGTATGTATATACTATATATTTATTAACACTGGCAATTTATGCACACACATATTTACAAACACATCCCTTAAGCCATTAATTTATCTTACAGCAGAATTGGCTTTGATATTTGACTTTCTTTTATAAAGGGTATTTGGAATGCGACATTGAAAGGGCCAATACTAGTTAATATAAATGGTCATTTGAATCATCTGCAAAACTATTTAGTAGCCATATTCATAGGCCATGACTATTTGAGATAATAAATAACAAGGAACCATGCTGACATTTCATTAACACATCCATTGCCTGCCTCCTAAATTCTAACTCTTGGCAAGCAGTGCCAATAGTGGAGTAGTCAGTGTTAATGAATGAATAAGTAATTACTTACTTTTATTACTTAAGCAAGTTACGAGGGCTGTTCCGAAAGTTGTTATCTGCTCCGACTCTACTCAAGCGATTACAATATTATTTATACCATTGTGAGGGATATTTAATTACTTATTTAAGTGCTGTAAATATATTTTTAGAAAACGCTAAGATTTTATTTTATTTATTTTTTACTTCGAAGCGTCGAAGCCTAACCATCAGTCATGAAAATCAGTAACTGAGACTCCATATGTACTGTCATTTTATAAACAATATTTGTTAAAAATCAATTCGTTTTTTTAGGTGCTGCTAATTAAGAATCTCGACGGTTTTTTTTACGTATAAATCGTGTTGATTGAGTAAACATTATTATGATTTAATAGGTGTCAAGAATGAGTCTTTCGTTAAAAGTAAAAATTTCTGATATGTAAAAAAAATGTATATACACTTATAACATTATTTATTGATTTATACATTGGAAATAGCAAAAAAAAAAGAATAATTAGTCCCGGGTAATTGTGCCTAAAATTGCCGTTTTTTCTAAGCAATTCGTAACTCCATACAAAACAGACTTCAGTTAAAAATATATAATAAAAAACGAATCGCATTAATTTATAAAAAAATCATGGCCATAATTAGCATTGAAATATCCCTCACAATGGTATAAATAATATTGTAATCACATGAGTAAAGCCGGAGCAGCTAACAACTTTCGGAACAGCCCTCATATTACCACCTTTTGACACCCAGTGGTTCCCAAGGGAGCTACCAGCCATCAAAAGGTTAATAATGCTGATTACTACACTATTCAGTCAAATTACATAATTTACCTATTAACATTATAAATGTATAAATTGTAAATTCATGGGAAAATGAGTTTCTTTTAAATAATCACAAAATATTCATATAATAATAGTAACAAAATAAGAACAGATAAATGAAAATCAAATGTGAATTATGTACCTGTATGTCTACCTCTGTAGTGACTAATTATACACTATAATAGTTGTATCAATAAACTTTCTATAAATCTGAATTTACCAATATATTTAGTAGGTATATCATTACCTTAAACATAAAGTTCAGTCTATTCAAGACTATCTATGAGGTTTCGGATTAAGGCTGTTGTTTTTATTATCTATGTGTCCACCTGATAATCGCATGACTGTCATCCCGCAATTTTTGTCTACCAACTGTTTTTTACACAAAAAATACTGTCATTTCTCAGTCCAGATGTGGTACAAAAAAGTGGTGGTGGTGGTGTAAAATATTCTGGAACATATGTATTATGTAGCTACTTAACTCCAACAAAATAACAACATTGTTACTGGGACTGAATGCATTCATGCTTTTAACATGTGTGTAGTTTTATTAATTAAATGGTGCTGGCTATTATAAAATATACCACTTATATAACATATATGCCACTTATATATTGAATTGTTTTGACAGTATGGGCATTGAATCTGAAACATAAAACCCACTTGAATTACCTACTCCATAACTCTTTGGTACAGACAGGTGTAAAATGATGGCTGCATTCAGTCTGCAGGTTATATTTATATATTTAATTATTGCATATGCTAAAGTTTCAATATGGTGATATAGGTATTAAAATTACATTTGTGTTAATCAGAAAAGTATACATCTGGACTGTTATTCTGCTCACAACATTTTGTACCAGACTGTGAATATCAAGTTGTACCTCCAACTTGTCTTTGCTTGTTGCTATTGAAACGTTACTCCACAAAAAGGACACAATGGCTGGAATAGGAGCTGCCAAGGCTGAACAACATTGGGAACTCAATAGCGATGAGTCCTTGTGCTGGAATCTTGCAGTATGAGCTTCTTACCATTCTCAGAACCTGCCCATGTTTTACTTCTCGCTTCCCAACAGGCTTTTCACTAACATCAAACAACATTAGAATATCAAAGCGTCATAAGTCAGGAAACCTCATGGGGTCTTCTATGTAATCTTCTGGTATTATGAACATATCACTTGGTATGTTATCTTGAAACTCAAACTTTTGAAAAGTTATTTTTGCAGTAACTGTGGGCAAGATAGGTATGTCAATTTTAACTGGGAATCCATTAGGCAATTTCATAGCAACAAACTGACGCAACTTAGCAAAATGTTTGAATGGTGCAATGACTTCTAAAACATTCAGAAGCATATCAACACTTAGTGGAAAATCATCACTCATGGCAATAGTAGCTCGAAAGTTTCTAGATGATTCTTTATAAACTAGCTGTCGTCCCAGACTAGGGTACTGGCCTCGAGGGGCAGTAATGTAGGTTTCCCAGTCTACTCCACTCTCCGGTGGAGGGTTCAATGATGCGCGCCTAGTTGGTTCTCCGTTAGTGTCTAAATTCTGTGTATTACCTTTTGTGAGACTTTCAATTATAGCTTTATTCTTTTGTAAATCATCTGTGGATAAATGTTCACGTCTCTTACGAGATTCCAGGATAAGTCCTGAAATAGTATAAATGTTGCTGCGGTATAGACCAGCTACAGTTTCTTTTCGATCTTCACGAAATATCCAGCCAGATTGTGCTCTCAAAAAAGCTATACCTTTAGTAGACATTTGAGCTGCCAAAATGTCACTAGACATAAGTATGTCTACCTCATCTTCTATCTCATTTTCTGTCTCTTCATACCGCACCCTCTGATATACCTTAGCTTTGTTGTCGAGTACAGTAAGCGACTCACTTGGCTGTTTCTCACCTTGAAATATGAATGATATGTCTCCTCTCTCCCATTTCATGTCTGTAAAATCCACTAAAGTAGTGTCTAATCTAATTCCTGAACCAGATTTGTATATTTTACATACATCAGAAGGTAGAATTCTAGAAACAAGAGGGACCCACGAGTGGAAATCCCATTTTAGTTCCATATAAAAATCTTGTATTTGAGCTAGGGCTCTGATGAGATCAGGTCTCCTGCGTTCCATTTGTTCGCGAGCCTGCTGCTTGAGCTTGCGGACGAGCGAGGAGATGGTCTGGCGGTCGCCGTAGCTGATGGCCTCGGCGAGGGGCGACCAGCCCGCGAGGTTCTTGAGCTTGACGGGCGCGCCGTGCGCCAGCAGCAGCTGCACGCACTCGCGCCGCCCCAGCATCACCGCCAGGTGCAGCGCCGAGTTGCCGTGCTTGTCGCGCCGCGCCACGTCCTCCAGCCGCAGCAGCGCCGACAGCTTGCGAACGTCGTCTCTGAACACACACTCGTGCAAAGGATACGCCTCATCCTCCTCGCTGCACTTTGAATTAGACATTTCGTTCACCACACCTAATTCATCACTCTTATAAAGTTAGACATCGTAATGGGGCACTATTGCGAATAATTTTTCACCAAGATTAGATTAGATTACTTTTGCGGAAAGAATAGCAGCCACGAACATCATAGTATACAGTTTATTAATACGTACAAATTACATTACAGGCGATTGAAACCCAATAGTTCAGCAGCTGTCAATGATACTGTCAGTTATTCACGTAATTTAGAAGCCATGATATTGTGTTGACTGACTCCCAAACTGAAGCGAACATTTTCTTTATAAATTAAAATGTCGTAAACGTAAGCAAGCGCGCGATGGATCTGGACAAATTGACAATATATCGTATTTTTTTTCTTTTTTATAAGGAATTTTAAAATACACGTAAATAGGTACGCCAAGGTGTAATGTATATACTTTTTACATTTATGCTATTCTAATGCCCGACATCCGACCGAGCGCGGCGGCGGGCGGCGGTACGAAGTTATAATATAGAGAGAGATGGGGATAGAATTTTGCGGGATGCCGTGCTTCCGCCACCTATCCACACGGGCTGCCGATTTCGTACATGTTGTTTGGTTGCGGCACATAACGTCTGCTAGGTGGTCGCTAACAAGCCCCTCCGACCGAGCGTCCTTGGTCCGGACCGACCCGTGTAGTGTACGTATGAAATTTTGCTGCAAACAACTGTCTACACGGTCGGTCCGGACCAAGGTCGCTCGGTCGGAGGGGCTTGTTGGCGACCGTCTATGCCGCGTGCTTGCCGGTTAAGAATAGCGCCAACGCCGCCAGGCGCCAACCTATGTCCTCCTTGGGTGTCGTAAAAAGTCGACTAACTAAGCCTCACCCCAGCACGTCTATCATGCGACGGCCGCGACATACTCTCGATTTTTCTCGCACTATATCTCTTATTCTAAGTGTAAGAAAGAGACGGATAGTGCGAGAAAAATCGAGGGAGCTCGCGCGCCGTCACACTATTCCAAACATTGGCATCTATTAGACTGGACACTTCAACACGCAGACCCGAAGTTAGTCGGGCGGAAGACCCTAGAGCTAGACTAACCCGGCAGTATACCGACGACATCCCGGACATCAGCCTGTACGAGATTGTAATGGCTCTTAAACAGCTCAAGAACAACAAGGCACCCGGTGAAGACGGAATAACAGCCGAACTCCTGAAGGCGGGTGGAAAACCGGTCCTTACGGCCCTTCAGAAGTTGTTCGATTCCGTCTTACTGGAAGGGAGAACTCCAAAGGCATGGAACGGAGGGGTGGTGGTGCTGTTCTTCAAAAAGGGTGACAACACCCTGCTGAAGAACTACAGACCCATCTCACTTCTGAGCCATGTCTATAAGCTGTTTTCGAGGGTCATTACAAATCGTCTCGTACGTAGGCTAGATGACTTCCAGCCTCCCGAACAAGCCGGTTTCCGAAGAGGCTTTAGTACCGTAGACCACATCCACACGCTCCGTCAGGTTATTCAGAAGACCGAGGAGTAGAGGTATAACCTGCCCCTCTGCCTAGCGTTCGTGGACTACGAGAAAGCCTTCGATTCGATTGAAACCTGGGCCGTATTACAGTCTCTCCAGCGGTGCCAAGTTGACTATCGCTATATCGAAGTGCTGAAGTGTTTGTACGAGAACGCCACTATGTCAGTTCGACTCCAGGACCAGAACTCGAAACCTATTCCGCTGCAGCGGGGAGTCAGGCAAGGAGATGTTATTTCACCAAAACTGTTCACCGCTGCACTGGAGGACGTTTTTAAAACTCTGAACTGGAGAAGGCTAGGCATCAACATCAACGGCGAGTACATCACTCACCTTCGGTTTGCTGACGATATAGTAGTCTTGGCTGAGACCATGGAGGACTTAAGTACGATGCTCGATGACCTCAATAAAGCTTCCGAGCGTGTTGGTCTAAGAATGAACATGGATAAGACGTAGATCATGTAAAATGCCCATGTAGTACCAACTCCCATTACAATCGGACACTTTACGCTCGAAGTTGTAGACGATTATGTATACCTAGGACAGACTATCCAGTTAGGTAGGTCCAACTTCGAGAAAGAGCTCAATCGTCGAACCCGACTCGGCTGGGCAGCGTTCGGGAAGCTACGGCACATCTTTTCGTCCAATATTCCGCAGTGTCTCAAGACGAGAGTCTTTGACCAGTGTGTGTTGCCAGTGATGAGTTGATGACATATGGCACTGAAACGGGGTCGCTTACTATGGGCCTCATAAGAAGGCTCAAAGTCACCCAAAGGGCTATGGAGAGGGCTATGTTGGGAGTTTCTCTGCGTGATCGCATCAGAAATGAGGCTATCCGCAGCAGAACCAAGATAACCGATATGGCCCTCCGAATCGCTAAACTTAGTGGCAGTGGGCGGGCACATAGCACGTAGAACCGATGGCCGTTGGGGCGGAAAGGTTCTCGAGTGGTGACCACGTACCGGTAGGCGCGGCGTGGGTAGGCCCCCCCCACACAAGGTGAACTGATGACCTGGTAAAGGTTGCTGGAGTCCGCTGAATGCGGGTGGCGCAGGACCGGTCGCTTTGGCACTCTTTGGGAGAGGCCTATGTCCAGCAGTGGACGTCTTTCGGCTGATATGATGATGATGATGAGACTGGTTCGACTTTTCTGAGGACATCCAGAAACTCGCTGACGACCACAGACGCGATTTTTCTCGCACTATCCGTCCCTCTCTTATTAGAATACTTAGAACAAGACCGTCGCTCGCGCGCTGTCTCATAGTCATGATAGACGTGCTGATCGAAAGTCTTTGAACTTGCAATTTAAAGCAAAAGTGCGTTTGCTTAAGGACTGCTGGTGGCATAACAAAGCGGAAGAATTGCAGTTCCTTGTGAATCGAACAAACCGGCAAGTATTTTGAGGGCATTCGGGCGGTTTTTGATGCACGAGTTAAGAAAACCGCACCCATCTATTTACGTAGTCGGGACTGCCGCCTTACTAACCAAGGCGAAGTGATTGCTCTCTGGGCAGAACACTTTAACGAGGTCCTTAATCCCGCAATACAAAGAGTGGACCTCGATTACATCAATGCCCTTATAAGCTTGCCGGTCGACGAGAATCTTGCAGACCCACCAACTTTTACAGAGTTCGTATCGGCAGTGAAGAAACTTAAAAACGCGAAGACATCTGGCCAGAGGTGCTACCGCGAAACGAAAACGAACTTCTTTCGTGTATCTTCTATCTCTCTGTCGCTCGAACCAGCAAGTGCGACAGAGACGGAGATACACAAACGAAGTTCGTTTTCGTCACGGTAGGCCCTCAGACCATCCTATTCATATACTTACAGTGACCAAGCCCCCAGTTTTATGTCGGACATAAAGCATTCGTCCCATTCTGGCCAATATGCGAGTGCAAGAGGGACAAATGCTTTATGTCGGACATAAAACCTAGTGTGCTAGGGGGGCAGAGGCCCTAGCACGATATGTTTTATCGCCACGTTTTACAATGAAATGTTCTGAGACATCACATAAAACGTGACGATAAAACGTATCGTGCTAGCTGGGTAGGGCCAGCTATACTGCACACAATGTGACCGAACATTTAAACTACTCGTAAGTCCGGCTTTGCGAGCCATACGAGTATACGTGCTCATCAGAAAAAAATCAAGTATAGCGACCATCTAGTCTAGTAGACGTTTTATAGATATTCAGTACATTTTGACCTTGGTTTTGCCGGACGCCATGCAGCCTCGATTGTCGAGACGGGCCAAAATACCTCGACGGACTGCAGCACGGCTAGCACGCGACGGCGCGCGAGCTCTCGATTTTTCTCGCACTATCCGTCTCTCACTTATTAGACCACTTAGAACAAGAGCTATAATGCGATAAAAATCGAGAGTATGTCGCGGCCGTCGTGTGACGTGATAGACGTGATGAGCGGACTCCCATGCTCGCCCATGAGGATACGCTTTAACGAGCTAGCAACTTTGGACTCAAAAGAAAAAGTACGGTCCTTACGGTAGGTTGAGAAATTGAGATGTTGAGAACAATATATTATGTACAAGATGGCGTTGAAAGTATTGTTTTGGTCATACTGCTGATAAAAAAAAAACTATTGACATGACAGAATTGACAGATGCGCCATACCATACTCAATCTGAAACGCCTTTTTCCTGTTTGTTGGAATACGTCTGAAAAGTATCGCGCTTCGTTTCAATATCGTTGTTTGTGGATTTCTCTATTATCAGTATAAACATTTGGACAAAACTATCATAAGTGATAGTAAGTTTGTGCTGTTAAAAACTAAACAAACCTGAAATAATAGTGCTCAGTTTCGACCGCAATGTTCTTGATAACACTCATATTTATCGAGTAAGTTTGTGCTGTTAAAAACTAAACAAACCTGAAATAATAGTGCTCAGTTTCGACCGCAATGTTCTTGATAACACTCATATTTATCGAGTTTTCATTTATTTAAATTTAGTAGAGTGCTATTTTAGTTAACGTACCGTAGTAAATAATATTGGTGACCATATTTACGTGAGTAATTGAATACTTACATTTGTTTTGTTTATCTCTTGATTTTACTTGCGGCACTCGTCGTCTTTAATTTAATTACTCTAAAACAGTTTTATGCAATAATTTACACGTAAATATATAGATTAAAGAGATAAGCTCAAAGTCAATAATACATACCTACTCATAGTTTTCCGGTCGCGATTGTTGATGAAAAGATTACTTCTGTTAAAGCTAACGTAAATTTTACTGATCGGAATCCTTTTAGTTTGGTGTACCTAATTTTTTATTTGCGCATTTCTATTCCTTTATACATTATGACCAGAATCCGCAATTGAAAAGGCATAATTTTACGACCGGTAGGGATTTTCTACATTAATACACTCAATTATCAATGCTTTTCCCATATATATACTAGTGATCACTCCAAGTTTAGTTTGTAAATATAAAATTGTATTGTATAAAATAATAACTTAATTTCCTTCTTCTTTTTTAGGGTTCCGTAGTCGACTAGGAACCCTTATAGTTTCGCTTTGTCTGTCCGTCCGTCCGCGGATAATCTCAGTAACCGTTAGCACTAGAAAGCTGAAATTTGGTACTAATATGTATATCAATCACGCCGACAGTGGTAAAATAAAAAGTGTTTTTTTTTTATCATGGTACCTCCCCTATACATAACGTGGGGTGTTTTTTTTATCATTTCAACCCTAACATGTGATATATTGTTGGATAGGTATTTAAAAATGAATATGGGTTTGCTAAAATCATTTTTTGATAATGTTAATATTTTCGGAGATAATCGCTCCAGAAGTAAAAAAAATGTGTCCCCCCCCTCTAACTTTAGAACCATAACTTTTAAAAATATGAAAAAAATATCAAAAGTAGAACTATAAAAACTTTCTAGGATAATTATTTTGAACTTGATAGGTTGAATAGTTTTTGAAAAATATTACAAAAACTACGGAACCCTACACTGAGCGTGGCCCGACACGCTCTTGGCCGGTTTTTGTGATTATTATTTTTTTGTATTTATGTATTACTGTCCCATGAACTATTGTTAAAATAAACAATCAGAAGAGGTATGATAAAGAGACAATAGTAATCATTTCATAGTGCAATGGTACTCATAACCTAGCGATAATTTAAAATATGCTTTATGTGAACTTTACAATTGTCCCCAGAATAATACTTACAATAAAAAAAACACTGGGATATGGCAAAAGCATTTGATAATTGAGTTTATCCATATATTAACTCTGCCATAAAATTTGGCCCTTTAAATTCCGATGTCTGATTATGATGTATAACCACTTAATAGGGCAGTGTCCTGTGTGTTGTTATGGACATATTTATGACTTAATGAAGGGACTAGTGTTTTGGCGGTGAATTCTACACAAGGACATTTACTGAACTGCTTCATTCAGTTGTATCAGAGACCACACTATGTAAGTATTCAATGAGTAAACTAGTTTCTGTGCATGCTCAATATAAGTGGGAAGTTTGGATTTTAGAACTAGTTTTGAATATGTTTCATACTTCATTATAGTGAATTACATGTATATTCTTTTGATTCATGTTGGAAGTTGGATATAATTACTCATTCATTTTACACTCACAAGGAGAGGAGATATTTGGTCTGTTTATAACAAAATGTGGCATTCATTACATCAAATATGTGGCTCTATGAGCTGTAGACATTGCAAGCCCGTCTTTAAAAAATGTTCTTTAGTATTGAAAAAGTGACTCGGCAAATGAAGTCTGTAACTAATGACCCCACTCACAAAATTTCACGAGAATCATTTGAGAAGTGCGACCTGTAGAGGCAAACAGCGGGACAGACACCGGACAATCAATGAGGTTACGACCACAGGAATTGCTTATTATTTTCAGCCCTGTTTGAATAATATTTTCTGTATACATCCCAACATGATGCAGATGGAATCCATCCGAGGACTGTCTAGATAATTAATTGCTGATAGTCTCAAAACATGCCAGTACACTATTAGAGCTCTGCTGTAAAAAATACCTTGGCTACTTCAATTGTTACATTTCTTATTCCAGATATCAAAAAATATTTATTTTAAACCAATGTTTTTGAGATATGACCCTGAATACTTTTACATATTTTTCCCCTGTGGTCTTAATTAGATAAAGACCAACATAGAAACAAAGATCTTGCCAATCACAGAAATAAATGCTATTACCGGGATTCAACCCCGGGACTGCTAGCTTTGCAGGCAGGGTCATAACTAACTAGACAAAATTGCTTATCGTTATAGTTTTACGTGACCAAAAACTTCTTACTTTAGCTAATATAGATTAGTAAATAACATCTACTGCCACAGACAATACCATTTTATAATTCATCAATGAAAATATTAGGTACGGTAATATAGTATAGTGTTGTTTAAGTAAGTTCCAACCACCTCATAAAATATATAAGGGTTGGTATAGTAAAACGGATTAAGCTTTTTATATTGTGTCATCAAGTGATACTGGGTTTATATGGTGGAACACAATTTTGTACAGGTACTGATACTGATGGTGTGATGGTATTAATAACTTACTCCACTATACTAATAAGCAATGGTTCAATGCAGAATAATCAAATGCCTCATACAATATTTTTATTAACGCTTTTATAATTATGGTAAAAAGTGCCATTGAGTACCAACATTATTTATTTGTTTCTGTATGTGTGTTTGTCTGTGTTTGTTTTGAGGAGAGGAATATTGGTTGTGTATGTGTCGTAGTGGAATAGTATAATCCGCTGTTTTACATAACAGCTAGCTGTTTTGTGATACGGCGGGTTGACCATCAGGTGAATTGAATACCGCTGAATGAAAATCCCCTGGAATGTGTTCGGCGCTAATCGTTCTTCAATACGACTATCAGTAATGTAATACAGTGGGTCATTTGCCGCCGCTTTGGATTTTTTTAGTTCCCATTTTTAGAGTTCCGGAGCCAGAATGGCAAAAACGGAACCCTTATAGTTTCGCTATGTCCGTCCGTCCGTCCGTCCGTCCGTCCGTCCGTCCGTCCGTCCGTCCGTCCGCAGCTTAGCTCAGAGGCTCCTGGTACTAGAAAGCTGTAACTTGGCATGAATATACATATTAGTCATGCCGACAAAGTGGTAAAATAAAATCTTGAAAAACATTTTTTTTAGGGTACCTCCCCTACATGTAAAGTGGGGATGATTTTTTTTATTGTCGTCTACCCCATAGTGTTGGGTGTCGTTGGATAGGTCTTTTAAAAATATTGGGGGTTTGTGAAAACAATTTTTCGATTAAACGATCCGTTTGTGAAATAATAAGCCTTAAAGTGCTATTTTTTGTTAGACTCCAGTGTCCCCACCCCCTGCTAGCTAAATGGTTGTTTTGGGATATGTGAAAAAATTCATGGTAGTACAGTACCAGGTCAGGTACAGGTGGTCAGTGGTAGTATATAACGAAGTTAAAAGGAAAACTATCACAGCTAAGTAGGCTTTACACGTTTACGAGTAATAGTCGACCAACTTATAAAATGTACTTCAAGAAGTAATAGTTTCGTACAAATTCTATTGTAACTTATTATTATATATAATGGTACGGAACCCTTCGTGCGCGAGTCCGACTCGCACTTGGCCGGTTTTTTAATACTCGCGGCGCTATCTGACATTACAAAAACAACGGCGTAGAATACAGAAAGTTCGTCACTGAAATGTACAATTAACAATATTTAAACAAAGAAAAATGATTCAAACACGGACTTTAAGGTCAATTTTCACGTGTAATTAAAAAAGTTCGTCACTAAAATGTACAACTAACAATATTTAAACAAAAAAATAATATTCAAACAGTGACTTTAAGGTCAATTTTCACGTGTAATTAAACAATTTCTATGAATCTCAATGTGGAACAGTAAAGAATCCATGGACTAAAGAACGAGGTTCAGAGGTTAATGCAAATTAAAACGTCAAAAATGGCTATGGATTCTGGTGTTCGGCGGAACCAAAAATATAGCGGCAATCCGCCGTATTCCATTACAGCAAGCTGTACCTATTACAATATAGCGCCAATCCGCTGTATTACATTACAGCAAGCTGTACCTATTACAATATAGCGGCAATCCGCCGTATTACATTACAGCAAGCTGTACCTATTACAATATAGCGGCAATCCGTCGTATTACATTACAGAAAGCTGTACCTATTACAATATAGCGGCAATCCGCGTATTACACTACAGCTAACTGTTTTACAAAACAGGGCCGTTTTGTATTGCGGCGAGAGGAGGATTAGCGGGATTGTCAAAGGCCTCCGTTAGGTACGACGACGAGCGAAGCGACGAGGAGTGTTAGGCAGAACTGCGACCCTAAAACATGTTCGGTTCTGGCGCTTCGCCGGCCTAACACTCCTCCTTGCTTCGCTCGTCGTCGAACCTAACGGAGGCCATTGACAATCCAGCGAATTTTCATTCAGCGGTATTCAATCTGCTTGATCGTCAACCCGCCGTATTACAAAGTAGCGCTGTTTTGTAAAACAGCTAGCTGAATGTAAAACGGCGGCTTATACATTTTCATTCAGCAGTATTCAATCCGCCTGATCGTCAACCCGCCATATTACATAACAGCGCAGTTTTGTGAAACAGCTAGCAGTTATGTAAAACGGCGGATTATACAATATTGTTGGAGGTTACCCTTTCCTGTGCTCACAAAGATTTCTTCTAGACTGTATTTGAATTGTACCATATGACTTCTACTCAATAACAAGCTGAATAAACATCAAATCATTAAAGTAGGATTCGAATTTGCACAGATTAGATTAGAGATAATGATACCATACCCGAGTCAAACAATTTATCAATCACTTCACTCTTCATGTGAGATAGGATAGTTCAAAAACCCTTGATCAATGTGAACGGACTTAAAAAGATGTTGAAACAATATTGTTTACCTGTATGTCACATGTTTGATTGTACAGTCGACTACAAAGAGACAGACTACAGTTACACGACTTTATTGCCGTAACATTAAGGTCGTCTACATTTTTTTGTAACTTTGGCCGTATCGGTCTCTTTGTATTGCAGTCGACTGTACACAACAATATTTAGTCGATAAATGTAGACCCTGAATCCCACTGTGGCATCGGCTAAGTCATCACGTTACTTTTAAAAAATCAGCTTTGTATTAAAATGAATTGGAAGCTGGTACGGCAGAACATGCTATGCTACGCTACGTACGTTTCAAGCAATGCCCTACGGGGCTCGCATGCGGCCTGTGCCTGTGCGGAGCGCGCGGCGCAGTGTTATTCCGCTTTTATCTTATCCCTATCATTGACTCCATCAATGGCTACCATAAAGTGGCGATTTGCAACCATATTTCCGATAGGAGATAAATCTCAGTTTAGCTGCATTTATACTTAAATACTCAAAATTTGGCCGTTTTTACTTAATATTTTTTTCAACACAATTGCTCGTAACGTACCTCTTATTGTGTCGCTTTTAGGCTCATAAATCTCATATATACTCCTGGATATTAAACACGCGTGTTTTATAACATTACGACACTCGTGTGTTATGGTTATATCCCGATTAAGTTACGTTGGCACCTTGCAGCAAGATGTATATACAGAATACAGAATGTACAGCTTTTTTTTGAATTCTCGGCAAATGTATTCTTACTCGACTAAACAAATTCTTTTTGTTAATTATATGACTATTTATTTTTGTGTATGATATAAAAACGTTTAATTTAGTAAAACTATTCACTTTTGATAACATATTACATGAAATTAATAAAGATAACATTTTTAAACAGAAATATTTAATTTATTTTGTATTGGCTGTTTAGATTACTATTTTGTATTGGCTATTTCATCTAAGTCTGGCTTAACACATGCGCGCGCACTGCGCAAACTTCACGAAAAAAAACTGTTGCGCGCCATTATGGGTTATTTCACAGATATTTGTAAACATTGTTAATGCGTGTTTGGTTATTAACAAAAATGTTGACTCGTGGTGAATTCTTTGCGATGTATACATGTGAGTAAAAACCTGTTGCCATCGTAAGTAAAGAAAATAACTTGGCAGGCCTATAAATTTTTCATCTTATGAATAGGATTTTCCCTCGCAAAATGTGTTGAAAAACGTCGTATGAAACGCGTAAGCTTTGATAATTATAGGTACATCCTCGGCTCTCTTATCACGCTCACCTACGGCTCGCGTGATAATTTCAATCAACATACCTCACTTGTATCACAATGTACTATTAATGTATTATACAGGGTGTCCCAGAAGTACCACGCCACAGTGACACCGCAGGTAGGTCAGCTTAAGAGGAACCTAACCAGCCTAACATGACCTCAGTAAAAGTTGCACGGTTTTCGAGTTATTAGCGAAATAAAGATTTATGACAATTTTCCCCTTTACTTTTACATTTTTAGTACCAGTATCGACTTGGACAGCTTTTAATAATAGTTTTTTATGTGTATCAAATCACGATTAGCTAATTTAGAAGTCTGAAATGTTATTTTGTCAATAGCTACTACAAAAATCTAATAAAAGTTCGATTTATCTCGATTTAAATTGTCACAAAAACATTAATTTCAACTTTGATCATCTGCCTCAAAAAAAAACAATTAGAAACGAAACAAACAAATAACGCCAATAAATTAAGACACATTTGCAGATTCTGAAATGGTATAACACATGTTATCTTACTGCGAAAGGATAGGCATTTTTGTAACCTTCCTGATGCTGCACGCCATCACTGTTAAGTAAAAACGTGCACTTTACTACTTTACCCTATCGCGTTGTGCCTCGTGGCTTTTTTTTTATTTGCTATGTCCATGAGAGCGATTGATAAGGAAAAGTGACCTTTTGTTGACTAACAATAGCTTACACTCTGACGCACAAGTTGTCTGCTACCTGGACCCTTATTAGTCTTATCTCACTTTATCGTCTTTCTGAAGAAAGGGACGGATGGAGTGCACAAGTAGAAGTGGTTGTAGAAGTGGCCTAGTCAGTCCGTTACCTTGCGTTTCGTGCGATACTTGTGTTCTCAGTGCTCCATTTGTGATTTCTTGAACTTAATTGACTTGGCTTTTCATCGGACTCTGATTTCTACTTGATCTGAAAGACTACTTGGCGCTCTTCTTGACACTGATTTTGCCTTGCGGAACTGTTTTACAGCGATAATCACCAGTATCTGCATAGTGAGTACGCCGACATGCATTTAATTTATGGAGAAACAAGGCACGTTTCAAATCGAGGCAATGTTTCGTACAACGGAAGATTGGCAGCAAGATTGTACTCGGAAAGATATCCGAATCGTAATTCAACGACGCATGAAGTTATTTTAAGAGTGGTCGTCGCTTATCGAGAGGGAAGGCTAGCCGGAGCGAATGGCCGAGCAGGGAGACCTCAGACTGTGGACGATGATGCGGTATTGGAATAAGTACGAGCGGAGCCTGGAACTTCTGTACGAATTGTGGAACGCCGCACTGGCGTCTCCAAATCCTCGGCACAACGAATATTGAATCGTCATCAATACCATCCGTACCACATCCAACGCGTTCAAACTCTTCTTCCAGCTGACTACGCACATCGTGTTCAATTTTGCCGAAAGATGATACAGATGTGGAGGCAAAACCCGAATTTCTTTAATGAAGTATTGTGGACTGATGAATCGGCATGCAAAAAGGATGGATATCTCAATTTACATAACGTGCATAGCTGGCAGATAGAAAACCCACATGAACATCGAGAAGATCGGTCCCAATACCAGTTTAAAATCAATTTGTGGAGTGGAATTGTAAATGGACAAATTGTGGGACGGGTCGAGTTGCCTCCTATTCTGAATGGTAGAAATTATTTACAATTTTTGCAAGACGACCTGCCTGGCTTATTAGAAGACGTGCCATTGGCACTGCGACAAAGGATGTGGTACCAACAAGATGGTTGCCCGGCACACTACGCTCGACAAGTCCGTGAGCATCTTAGTGAAAGATTCCCTGAGAGATGGATTGGTCGATTGGGACCAATTTTGTGGCCACCGCGTTCCCCAGATCTGAACCCACTGGATTTTTTTTATTGGGGCTGCTTGAAGGACAAAGTTTACGCAAAACCAATACGTTCTGAGGAAGAATTGTGGCAACGAGTATTTGACGCTGCCCGTTCCATATCGGAAGTCAGTTTACGGAGATTGAGCCGAAATTTTATAAAACGATGTTTTTTGTGCATTAGAGTCCATGTGAGACAATTTGAACACTTATTGTAATGTAACCTTAAGTTTACAATAAATGAATGAAACATTAATCTGTTTTTTATTGTCATTGACATTTTATCCGGTCCTTTGAAATAAAATAAGTTAACGCTCAAAAGGGTGACAAACATTAGTATTTAGCCCTCATGCATTTTGCAAAACAATTGGATCAGATAACAGAGGACTTCCCCGCTGTCCAAAACATTTTTGTACCACTTAGCAGTGACTGCTTTCAGAGCTCATGTTTTAAGTTAGTTCTATGGGGCATCTCTAAAATGACAAAAATGCCTATCCTTTCGCAGTAAGATACCACGTGTTATACCATTTCAGAATCTGCAAATGTGTCTTAATTTATTGGCGTTATTTGTTTGTTTCGTTTCTAATTGTTTTTTTTGAGGCAGATGATCAAAGTTGAAATTAATGTTTTTGTGA
Source organism: Epinotia ramella (assembly GCA_947578815.1). Taxonomy (NCBI): domain Eukaryota; kingdom Metazoa; phylum Arthropoda; class Insecta; order Lepidoptera; family Tortricidae; genus Epinotia; species Epinotia ramella. The sequence goes on from OX388200.1 coordinate 39,035,236, forward strand.
CAATTTAAATCGAGATAAATCGAACTTTTATTAGATTTTTGTAGTAGCTATTGACAGAATAACACTTCAGACTACTAAATTAGCTATTCGTGCTTTGATGAACATAGAAAAACTGTTATTAAAAGCTGTACAAGTTGATACTGGTACTAAAAATGTAAAAGAAAAGGGGAAAATTGTCATAAATCTTTATTTCGCTAATAACTCGAAAACCGTGCAACTTTTACTGAGGTCATGTTAGGCTGGTTAGGTTCCTCTTGAGCCGACCTACCTCCGGTGTCACTGTGGCGTGGTACTTTTGGGACACCCTGTATGGATTGAATAAGATCCTACTCAATATAACATAGTATGCTCGCTCTATTTTGACGACCGCTTTAGCCTAGTTGGTAGTGACCCTGCCTACGAAGCAAGAGGTCCTGGGTTCGAATCTCGGTAAGGGCATTTATTTGTGTGATGAGCACAAATATTTGTTCCTGAGTCATGGATGTTTTCTATGTATTTAAGTATTTATTTATCTATATAAGTATGTTTATCGTCGTCTAGTACCCATAGTACAAGCTTTGCTTAGTTTGGGACTAGGTCGATTTGTGTAAGATTGTCCCCTAATATTTATTTTTTATTTTACATATTTATATAGTTGCAATAAGACCGTGGATACATACAGACAGCTTTTTTGCATCATTCATATTTGTCGTTTCGCGACAAATGGGTAGTATTATCTTATAGTATAAACTCTTCTATTAGGTCGGCGCAGTCCTTAATCATTCTTGAAAATATTTGTTTTACTCATCATCTAGCCATTTTTTAAATGTTAATGTATTAAAACGAAATTTGCTTATAATAGTCTAAGCGGATTTAACCATTATGACGAACTTAAAAGGTTATCACTCGAGTGATAAAAGAGTTCATCTGAGTATTTTCTCTTAATTGTTGTTTTTTAATTCATTGAAGTAAACATATCAGAGTAATGAAACGCGATAAAAATGCAGATTTTTATTATTATTATTCGTTTGCCACATAAATAAAAACTAATAATAGGCCATCTGTATATATCAGGGTCATTCATATTTATCACTGGTTTATAAACATCGCAAGCGTGATGTGATCAAACGCGAAAAACAAACAAAAATATTTTTCCTCACAAAATTCAACGAGTTTAACTTGTCAATCAGCATCTGCTGGGGAGCCTAATGCTATTTGAATGGATTTTTTTCTATAAATTTCCTTAGTGTAATCTCTTTTCAGGGTTCCGTAGTCAACAATAGGGGTTCCCTTATAGTTTCGCCATGTCCGTCTGGCCGTCCGTCCGTCTTCGGCTTAGCTCAGTAACCATTACTACTAGAAAACTGTGATTGGGCATGGGTATGCTATCACGGACAAGTAGGCATAAGTAGTCACCGAGTAATAGTCGACCAACTTAATGTGTACTTGGAAAGGCCAATTTTCGTACAAATTCGGCCGACGCAGCCGCACCGCACGTCGATGTAACTAAGACAGGCAAATGCGGAACCCTACACCGCATATGGCCCGACACGCACTTTGCCGGTTTTTTAAGACTAATGCTTAACAATCATCTTGCGGGAAAGTCCATCGTTCCGTTCCACGCTGTATATATAATTGATTGAACATAGATATTCCAAATAGCCCGAAAACATTTGCAAGGACAGACCCGTTATCTCTGTTATTGTTAGCAGGGCAGATGAGATTTAGTACGGCCAACAATATCCGTGCATCTCGCTGAAATTTGATTACATTTACATGTGAGCGCCGTAATGACGTCACGAACCTAGGTGAATACAGTGGCAGAGCTATAGGTAGGTGTTCCACAGAATCCTGGCCGGCGGCGTTTTGGCACAGAAAAGATAGAAAACTTTGATAGTTTTGAAAACTGCTATCGGGTTGTTCAGCTTATCCGCATACTTGAGTTATTAGTGATTTTTCAATCGAACGATTATTTTGCAAGTTACAGATGTGTACATAAACCAACTGCAATTAGAGATCTATGTAACACAAAAAAGGGTGAATTGCAAGAAAAATCGACATATTTAAGACCTTCTACGCTTTAACTTTTTTCCATTACTGATGTAACGACAATTCCCGTATATTATAATGTATGGGTAAGTTTCGTTACACAATGGAAATAACTAAAGCGTAGAATAGGTAAAGGCTTTTAACTATGTATTTTTTTTTAGCAATTCACTTATAAGTTGTCACCATTCCGACTGTACTGTATTTTGCAATCAGTACCTATTTGACATGTGAAGAGGGTTCCAGTAAGCCCAAACACGACGGGCTGGTCTTGTGTAATTGAGGAATTCCTATAGCCACCTACCCTACGGCCTCCATCATCAGACCAGCTCTAGTCCAGTCTCCCGGGCGTTTTCAACCCTGGTCTACCTAAGTAGCAAGTGTGCCAAGGCTCATGCTTTAATTTCAAAAATATTGGTTCCCATACATCGATGTCTTATAAGACACTAAACTAAACAATTGTATAAAATTTGAACTTGATTGGACTTCGGGAAGTTCGTGTAATTTGACTTGCAGGATTTGACCCACACAACTAACGAACTAACAAGGCTAGTTAATATAAAGTTTGTATGGAGCTTGCTTGGAAAACGAACAAATTAACTTTCATATAAAATGTAGCCTACTCTAAATTAGTCCAGTAACTTAATACATCCAGGGGATCGATTTTTGAATCTCACCAAGTGACTAATTCTCACCGATGTGAGTGATTTCCGAAAGTTCGTATTTTTGAAACTCACCGGAACCTACAATTGTCATACCTATGATATCGATTTACGAGTGCCCCTACCCACTCGTAATTGAAATCACCATGCGATTGTTTTTGACAGTTGACGTTTGTGATATCTGCCAAAAGTACCAAAGTATGTTTTTCGGAAGAATTAGCAGCGGGGTTCGATTGTGATATTTGTGATTGCGACGATTTATTGAGAATATAAATAAGCGGCCAAGTGCGTGTCGGACCACGCACAACGAAGGGTTCCGTGCCCATTAAAATGGCAAAAAACGGAACCCTTATAGATTCGTCATGTCTGTCTGTCTGTCTGTCCGTCCGTATGTCACAGGCATGTTACTCGAAAACTATAAGGTGTATTTGAATAAAATTTTGAGGATAGGTGTATTTTATTAACCGCTACATAGTTTTGTAATTCAATTCCTAAAAAAAAGTTTTTTTAGGGGTGCACTCCATACATGCAGTATGGAGTGCACCCCTAAAAAACTGAAAAAAATATTTTTTTTTTCATTGCAAGCCCACGTGTGGCCACACTCCACCTCAAAAACCTTTGAATCAATCTTGTTCAAAACAATTTTCGCTGAAAGAATTTAATAAGCCCTATGGCCATGTTTTTTTTTCTTCATATTTTTAAAATACACGGTTCAAAAATTAGAGGGGGGGGGGGCACAATTATAGTGACTTTCGGGGCGATTATCTCCGACTCTATTTACTTAATCAAAAAAAATGCTGAGAAACCTTATCTATTTTGAAAGGCCTATCGATTGATGTGCCACACGTGGGCTTGCAATGAAAAAAAAATTGACTCTGTTTTATGTATGGAGTGCACCCCTAAAAATTTTTTTTTTTGTAATTTCATTACAAAACTTTGTAGGGGCTAACAAAATACACCTATCCTCAAAATTGTATTCAAATACACTATAGTTTTCGAGTAAAATGCCTGTGACATACGGACGGACAGACAGACAGACATGACGAATCCATAAGGGTTCCGTTTTTTGCCATTTGGCTACGGAACCCTAAAAACCGGTATCAAGGACAACACTATAACATCTGCGTAAAAAGGAACGTAACGGGAAGATTGTCTCTGACTGACATTGTAAAATTTCTGCATGTTGGTAAACAGCGTGTGACTTTCAAAAATACCGCTCTTGGAAAATGGTGACATAAAAGTCATCGGTGATAATTTTAGTCACCGGTGACTTTGATATCACCAGTGAGATTCAAAAATCGCACTCCAGAGCTGCGTTCGGCGCTTGAGGTCACAAACATGGAATATTCATTAGGCCAACATCATAAACATGTCTGCAAAAAATCAAAACTACCGGATTTGACGCAAAGTACTTTCTTACCGTACTTTCAGGTGACACGGTTACTGGATTAAATGAGGAACTAATCGATTGGTACCTCATTCATCAAAATCGGTTCCAAGATCCAAGTGTGGACCCAAGTTTGCACCCTCAAACGCGCAAATACAATCATACTGCTAAAATCATATCCCTTGATTTCGGCTCTCCAGTAGTCGGCAGTAACACATCCATATATTTGAAATATCTTTATCGACTTGAACTTTGCTCTCTTACCGATTATTATATCTTACACCGGCTCTCAGTAAGTAGTTTATTTAGTTTTTCTACTCCTGTACCGTTATCTGTCATTTATATAGGCTCAAATACAAGGACACCGATAAGAAGTCGTCGAAAAACTCGATGCTCTATGGCCCATAAACGCACTGTTTAGCGTATTTTTATGGTTCATACATTTTTCATAAAAGCACTGTTTTACCCCGATGTCAGTCATCTAACTTTTTTTTAATCGGCCGCTAGTGGTACCAACTTCATAAGCAAATTTTTCGAAATTAAAAGTTTATACTTAAGTAAGAGTTAACATTTGTATATTATAAATGATTTACTAAAATAATAATAAATCATCATCTATTGTGTGTTAATTTACATGTTTTATAAATTTTTGGTATTATTTATATTAATAAAGAGGTCGTATTCGATTCGGGTCCGGATTCGGTTTGGTTCGGATGGCAAGTGCAAACAAATGAAAAACAAAACAAACCATAAACAAAAGGTATCATATTTCTGATTTCCCACCAAAATGAAAATGAAAAAAAAATGAAAAATGAAAAATATTTATTAATCATAATCATAATCATTTAATCATTGCTTTGTGTGTATAAAAGATCTTAAAGCTATCAAGGTTTCAACACAACCCTGTGAGGGCACTGCAACAGAATATAACAAATAGATCATAATAATAATAAAGTTCAATTAACAATAATATTATTAATTTATTAGTGTCTTACATGTTGAAAATACATTAAAGGTTGGAACCTCCTTTTAAGCATATAAATTGCTTGTGTCAGGAGACCCCGCTCTTTCATTATCTAGATCGGGTGTGACATATAAACAGTACTTAACTATCCATATCCATACTAATATTATAAATGCGAAAGTGTGTCTGTCTGTCTGTCTGTTACCTCTTCACGCTTAAACCGCTGAACCGATTGCAATGAAATTTGGTATGGAGATAGTTTGAAGCCCGGGGAAGGACATAGGATAGTTTTCATCCTGGAAATCACCCCCTAAGGGGATGAAATGGGGGGTTGAAGTTTGTATGGAGCTGCGATATAAACGATTTCCACGCGGACGGAGTCGCGGGCAGAAGCTAGTAATTTTTTATAATTTAGAACAAACAATATTTTAAATTCTTATATTTACAAAACAATGTTTCTATTTTGGCGTGCGGATATGTGGTTGCGCGCGCACGTATGTGTGTGTGTGTGTGTGTGTGTGCGTGTGTGTGTCTGTGTGTGTGTGTGTGTGTGTGTGTGTGTGTGTGTGTGTGTGTGTGTGTGTGTGTGTGTGTGTGTGCGTGTGTGTGTGTGTGCGTGCGTGCGTGCGTGTGTGTGTGTGTGTGTGTGCGTGCGTGTGTGTGTGTGTGTGTGTCTTTTATTTTTATTTATTATTTAAATATTTTGTAGTAAATTTTCGATTTCGGTATATGTTTTAGTTAGTAGCCACTTCGTTAATTTAGTTTTACATTCGTGTACAGTATTACGATAGACGTCAATTTCTTTGTGTAGTTTATTATACAATTTCGCAGATTGCGTGACATATTGCCTTCTTACTAAGGCAGTACTCACGGCAGAAGTTGAGATAATGTTACCCTTCCTTCTTCTTATCGGGATTGTCTGTTGCACAAACATTGTATTTTTATGTCTCCTTACAACTGCTTTTACTATATATAGTTTCCTAACCGACAGTAAACCACATAAACTGTAGAGCTCGTCTGTGGGAAATCTCCGTGGTTTAAAATACATCACTTTGAGCAGTGCCCTCTGAGCCCTTTCTATCTCTAAGAATTTAGTTTTTGTGGTACCACCCCAGATCGGTATACAGTAGGTTATTACTGACTGAGCGAGCGTTATATACACCTGCTTAATAAGACTTTTTGAGGCTATGTGTCTTAGATTCTTAAAAATATAGATTAATTTGCGAACTCTAGTCATTATAAGCTCTAAGTGTGCGTGCCAGGTAAGTCGTTGGTCAACCACAACCCTGAGATATTTTATATTGTCAACTTTAGCTATAGTGGCACAAGAGCAGCTGGACTGTACTAAATTGTTGCAAGTGTGGATTTTAATTTTAAAGCTAGGCGTAAGTTGCGTTGATTTGTACTTTGTAAAACAAATATAATTTGTCTTGCTCGTATTTAAAGATAATAAATTTGAGTTTAGCCACTGAGCAATTCGAGCAAGGCCCTGTTATTTAGTTAAAATACAGTTCAAAATGAAAAGACGAAAGATAATAAACTATAACTCCTAAACTATTAAGATGTTATTCGTGTTTGTGAAGACAGAAGTGTACATTCCTTTTAAAATGGTCAAATGAATTCATAACTGCACTTCTGAAGAAATTGCGTGAGTAGCAAAATAACGAATAGAAAATTTGCTGTCTGAAAAGTCTAAACAATGCAATTTATTTAAAATTTGTCGTAGAAAAAGTATTGTATGCAACGGTGTATAACTGGTCTAAAAACGCTCGTGGTGTCTTTAATTGCGATGCTCGCCAAGGCTCGCATCGCAACCCACGACACTCGCGTTTTAAGACAAGACCCTTCTTATACAACAGTTGCATAAAATACTATAAATGTATGGCATACTTTATTTCGCCTTTAAAGTTGGTCACTCTTTAGCACCACCCAGGGGACACGTGCAGGGTTGTGGTAGGTAGCTCCTGCGGACGCGAGTAAGTGAGTAAGTGGTATGCCTGCACATCTTTTAACACCGGGCCGGGAAATAGCGCACATAAAGAAAACACATTCCTTAACTTGAAATATCCCGCTCATCAGTTACAATTTAAATAGATGAAGGTCTTAAAAGGTGTAGACGCACGGACCTTGTAGGCTTAGTAATTGTGCTTGATTGGCAACCTTCGGACATGTTAAAGGCATGGCATAAATTGACATTAAAATCGCAAAGCATGATGCCAACAAGAGCATTCTGGTTTTTGGTTTGGTATGTTGTATGGACCAGTTAGGATAGTGTGGACCCAAGTTTGCACCTTCGAAAAAGTTGTGCTCGCTGTGCAACACACCAAAGACTGCGAAGTTCTGGGTATTTTTTTTAAGTAATTAATGTTAAATGAACACAATCGCTCGGCGTAAATTTTTTGTTTGAGGTTTATTTTCACGTTTTTTTTCAGGTTCGGCTCGTTCTTCAGCTTTGTGTTCTAAGTACTTCAGCTTGATTTTGATTGAAAAGGGCGTGGACCTCCTTGCTTTCCTCTGTGGTTGGGTTTCGCCATCCAATACTTGTGCTTTCAGAAACGTGAACGTGAGCAGCCCCCCTATTCTGTAACTTGTTTAAGCTCACCTCAACGCTCACCCACAAATATATCTTGACACCGCGATGCGTAGTAACCAAGCGTAGGTAGAGGTCTAGTTTCGTGACGAGTGACTGGCGTGGTGAGCCGCTTTAGCGCGTAGTGAATAACAGCCTAGAGGTGAGGTAGGGTGTTTTCAATATACCAACAGCGCGTTCAACAAGGGGGGAGGGAAATTGAGATGCCCAGTGACTTTGAACTGTTTGTTGACGCTTTTACTGGATGTACCACCACCTCTGCCTTTTTCTGGCAGGAAAACAGTAATTTGTGGGATCTATTTCAGAGGAGGAAGGACCTAGCAGCCCTACCTGCCGATCTTCTAATAGATTCAACGCAAGAGAGTATTTCCTTCTATACGTGAAGATAGGGGCAAATACAAAGGTTAATCTGGCATGTTTGCCACCAACCACCGAGGCTTCTTCTTTCCATGCGTCCCGCGCCTACCGTATGTGCAAAATACGCTAGGGATAGAGAAGTGTGGTTGGGAAATGAGTTACTGTTGCCTCATCCAACATAACAAAGCGCCAGCCCCACTGTACCATCTCAAAATCATAGCTTACAAATGTAAGAAGAGCTCAAATCCCACAAACTTCGCTGGTTCGGTCATCTACTGCGAATGGGAGATGATCGGGCAGTCAAGAAAGCGTACTTGGGCCGAGCGACTGGTCCAGGTATCGCTGGGGGGATAGCGTGCAGGCGGATCTGCGTTACCTTCGAGTTGAAAGCTGGCAGGAAGTGGCGCAGGATCGGGATAAGTGGCGTGCTGTCGTTTGATGATTTTGATGTTGTCTGATAGCAACAAAGTAAATAAACATGACAAAAGAGAAAAAATACCTTTTTCCGTAAGGCTAAGTGGCGAAAGTGCTCGGGTTGCTGTATCTCTGTATCAATAACAAAGTGTCCCGCTGTTATACTTACATGGACTCAGAAACGTGACATGGTTGCTGTGAGCCAACGATGACCACTAGATTCCGGTCAATTCACAGTGGCAAGGCAATGAAGATGCTTTCGAAAGTAGCCCCCACGACAAAACAAATGACGCAGCTCGGCGTTTGGGTACTAGCCAGTGTTACGTTTGGAAGACTCTTAAAATGCAGGGTTACATTACATCCGTATCACTTCACCACGTGTAAAGCCTGCACAATATTGACCGTGTGCACGTACTACTGTGAGTGGTACAAAACTTTATAAAAACTTTTTGTGGACAGATGAGGCCTTATTCACTCGTGTTGGATGGACTGTGCAAGTGTGCAATGTACACAATTAATTATTTCTCGGCAACCAACATGGGATCGGGGAACTTTAACATCAAGACCCTTTTCAAGTTTTAATATTAATGTGCGAGAAAGAGTCATTAGGCAGTGTGATTGTTAGACCATACTATGTTGAAGGGCGGTTAAACGTACGTGCCCATATCTGCATCGAAAGGGACGGACTGTACTTGAACCAAATATTAAAATACGAGTAAATAAATAAATAAATTTACTTGTTCAATTTGATTTTAATTGTCGTCAGTAAAATGATGATTCCTTTTTTGACTGAAGTAAGTCTCAAAACCCGCTCATGCAGCGAAGTTACACGACGGAATCCGGTTGCGGAATTCCGCCTGTATGCGGCATGCCTTATAGAGCAAATGGGATTCAGATAATATTACGTCGTGTCTCGTGTAACACAACTCGGCGCGTTTCTAGGATTTTTTAATATGAGCTTCGAATCCGGAATATTAAATATTAAGGAATTGTTATTTCACTGATAACTATTTCCCGGCACATGGTAAAATTTGGCTAGGGTCAAAAAACAACCCTGAATAACATTTATACAATTTTGATGTAATTATTTCCAAACCGGGTTCCTTTTTTAGGGTTCCGTACCTCAAAAGGTAAAAAACGGAACCCTTTACTAACTAAAAACGGAACTTTATAGTTTATACATAGAATCCCTTTGTTGCCGGTCTCTCTGTCAAGACCCTTAAATCTCGGGAACACGTGGAGGGAGGTATCGAGCTGAAAGAGACAAGTTTTAATCGAGGCTGTTTCTTTCTGTCTTTTCTGCTAATGTTACGTGCGTATTGTGCAATTTGTGCATATGCATTTAGAGATTTACCTATGCGTTGTTCTCTAATTAAACCATTAATTAGTGGAGCATAATTAATTAATATGTATTTCTAATCCGTATAAGCTGAGAGTTGTGTTGTGTTATGTATATGTTAGGTAAGGGTGTGCGGTGCGAGTGTTGTGGAACCGTCCCGTGATTATGTGGGGGAGGCGCCTTCGCGGCGGGGTCTGGCTGGGCCGCTGCTCGCCCGACCCGCGCGCCCCGTCCCTGCCCGCCGCTCCTATCTCTATCTAACATCAGTTGCACGCTTCCAGCCCTCGAAGCAGTTCGTGTAAGCGTTATGCCGTATTACCTCCAGCCAGCGCTTCTTCTCACAAACCTTGTCCAGCCCCTTCGGTTCGTTGCATCGATGCATGGACCACATTAGATGCTTTGACTGCACTTCATTAGTGATTTATATATGCCGAAGACATCGATTCGTTAATGTTCCATACCTCATAGTCATTGTTTTGTTATCATATAGGGAAATTAGTTCCATATTCATCATGAGATCATGACTTGTATATTAATTCATTATAATCATCGCCAAAGTTTATAAAAATAGCAAAAACCGTTGTTGTTTCGTAGTAAACGCAGTTTTATTAGAAATCAAGTGTTTTGTGTATTGGTTGGCTTAATTATTGAAGAAGTTTCAAGTTAAGTAAGTGGTAGTTTGCAATAAAAAGCTAAAATCTAAATAAAATTAAAAAATCGTAAAGATCATGTTAATAAACATAAAATAACAAAACTATTTTATTCAGCAATGGTACAAGTGAGAAATGTTTAGTATTGGTTATGGATATTATGATAACCTAATTGATTAGTGTTTTCGAGATTTTGATCGCTACTCATACTTATCGCGATATAGGGCCTATAGAGAATCCAACTATGGAATAATATATACGCAATGTTACCCGAAATCTTAATAAAAAGTGTGTTTATGTTGACCACCTGTTTGACAGAAGGCTTCTAAACGAATGATAATAGCAAAAAAGCTTTGTTGTTAAGTGAGTGGCATGGGCGCGGGTAGAGAGGGCAAGGCACAGCTGATCGAGGAGCGCACGCCGCCGCCGGGCGCCCGCCCCAGCCCCGGCAGCGAGCAGGCGCTCTGCCGCCGCAAGGTCGCTGGTATCGAGCGGCACCGGTCAAATATTTAGCAAGCGCAACACGCGCCCCGTGTTCGCCTCCTACTCGACTCGCCGACCCAACACACTTTCTGCTTTACTATGGAGATGGCTTGTCACACGACACCATTATTTATTCTACCAGTAGATTTTCTACTCGATTCAAACTATCTATGAGATGTTAGGATATTTATCAATCATAACATATATGTAGGCATTCTGCTTTATAAAATAATCTAAACTAAACCCTTAGGCACAATTAAAGCTAGAGGTTTTTATCGAGTTAGGGACTTTGGACTGATGGCTATCCTAAAACGTATATTTTTTTATCAGCATGTATATATGCCCAAGTTTCCTCAAGATTTTGGCCATTTCGAAAGATGACATAATTTATTGATTTCATTATGAGGCCCTTGGTTTTGTGAACCACGTGATCGATATATTTACCTTGTTATTTACTTTAATCTAGAGCAGTTGCGCTATTTGACTTTGTTTTCTCATTACGCCAAGGTCGTGACACCTCGTAGTTGACGCCGAAATATGGCTGCGATTTGTCAAATTTTGTTACTCGATGCTAGTGGATTGAGTCGTCATCAATCATCATAGGCCGGGCAGATGGAAAATTCGTGACATCCCTGGGATATCCCGAATTCGGACGTATGGTAAATCATTCAAATAGATATTATTTCAGGATTTCAACGTTATATTTTGATGGGTTTTTAGTTTCGCTTCATGGAACAAGTACTTTTTGAAATTTGGTGCGTGTACGTAGGTCCTGTACATTGCGTCTTAAAATCAATTGATATACCCTCTCTTCTTTTCTCTTAACCTTTACCAATGCTTGGTGGCGCTTGCGAATATTCGGACGAGTTCGAATGCGCGCATACGATTTCAATCCAACTTTAAGAGCCTTATCACACTTGGGATTTGGGAGCGTGTTTTCTATACAATTATCAGTCGCGGCGAACACGCTGCGTGATCGCCTTCATACAAAATACATAAATAAGGCTCTAAAGGCCGAAACGCGCTGACAGCGGTGGTGGAGCGGCGCGGTGCGGCGCGGTGGCGGTACCGGTTGTAATGTTCGAGCTAATATGAAAGGGTCCGCACAGAAAACCGGCCGGGAAAAAAGCGTGGCCGAGGCGGCGCGGAGCCGGTAGCGGCGCGGAGGCGGTGAAACGCGTGCACAGATAGGCGGCGCGGCGCGAGGCGGCGCGGGGCGGTTTTGCGGCGGGAAGTTGTATTACGCAGTTGTCAATGCACCGGCGCGCACCGGCGGTGGCGGCGCGGCGCGGCGCGGGGGCGTGCTGAGAGCGGTGCAACCAGTTGTATTTTATTACAACTTCAGTTCAGATTTTATTAACATTAACAATGAGTACAACTGTAAAATTTATTTCCCTGGTGAAACTTAGTACCCTGCTTAACAATCCTTGGTTTTACGATGTCGTGTAATTCTTCAAAACTGTTTATACTCATGAAAATAAGTGTAAATACGATATCCATAAGAAGTCAGCTCTTGGCATAAATTATGGAAATCTCCATTTATTCCTCTTTTTTCAGGCAAAATCTCGTCATCGCTATCTGAATCAGAGGATAACATTTTTGATCTTTCAGAATCTGTCAACTGTCGATTACCGCTTGATATTGTCACACACGCCGCCTCCGCGCCGCTATCCCGCGCGAATACCGGGCGGGATTTTGGTGCGACATCCTCCGCCCCGCATTCGCTTTACCGCAAAACCGCCTCCGCACCGCACCGCGCCGCGCCGCTCTCTGTGCGTTTGCAGCTTTTGATGTTACATTAAAGTTCCTTTACGAATTTTATAGTGTCAAACTAACTGAGTAAAAGGGAAATTTACTGTGGTGTATTGTTAAGTCAGTTCGACTCACGCTTGACAGGCGCGGTACAGTAGCGTATGTTAGACTGCCAAGTGTAAGTCAAACTAAAAAAAAGAAAATTGTACCCTTCTCTAATTGGAAACAAAATATTCGCACGGTATTCATAGTTAACGAAACTTCACTATAATTTATTTGTAGCCGTTGAGGCAGCTGACTGTACATTGTGATACAAGTGAGCTATGTTGATAATTACATCAGAGGCGAGATTGTTCACGAGAGCCGCAGGTGAGCGTGATAACAGAGCCGAGGATGTAAGGATTAAAGCTCACCCGTTTTATACGACGTTTTTCAACACATTTGCAATGAAAAAATCCTTTTCATTAGTTTAAATTTTTATAAGCTTCCTATGTTATTTTCTTTAGTTATTGATGGCAACAGGTTTTCAGGGCCACATATTCGCCAATATTATTATTGTTATTTATATCGCCAATTAATACGAACAAAAAAAAATACATGGGCAATTAGTACCATTGTCAATTGCCCCCGTTTTTAGTGTTCCGTACCAATTGGTCCAACGGAACACTTATGCGATCACTCGGAGGCTGTCCGTCTGTCACAGCCAGTTTTCTCGAAGACCGTTTGACATAGGAAGCTGAAATTTGGTATAGATATAGAAATGTATGGCCTAATTACATAAATAAAGTCAAAAAGGTGTAAACCCCAATAAAAGGGGCGGTTTGAGGGGTAATAAGGGGTTTCATTTTTTTTAGTTTCAAATGCTCCATCATCCTCTTTGTAAATATTAATTTATGCAGAAAAATATCGGAAGCCCCTGGCTACGAATAAGAAAGTATAAAATCAACTTGAATATCTATACTTATATACGCAATATTTAAAACGCGATGATTGGTTTTTGATTTATAGACAAAATAATATCCCCAAAAACTCTTACTCCATGTGGTGGGTTCTATGCCGCGAAACTTATGGTTAGACAAAGCCGGTAATTTCCTTCTTGGAAACCCCGCCGATACCACTAATAGTTTAGGAGATATTAAGCTTGTTTCAAATAACCCGCGTTTCTCTTGACCCCAGTCTACCCTACAATACTTCTACAAAAATGTGTCTGAATGCATTTTTAAGGAATGCCCCTATTTTCGAAAATCAAAATTCCTAGTCAAAAATTCAACAAATTTAATTCTCCCATAAAAATACTTCCAAATAATAACAACACTACATTATGGTTAGGAGTGTGGGTACAGTCTGGCCAGCGAGTCGTGACAAAAGCATATTTTCAAAATTCTGTATATGACAACAATTTTACCTATGAATTAAGCTGTAAATTACAGCGCCGCCGTTTTACGAGTTACAGTAGAATTATTTGGGGTTTACCACTGACAGATAGTTTGCCTTCATTTAATTTTCAACTTTAACCTCATACAAATTAAGTAGTTATTTCTAAATCGGTAGACGTGGGTAACAGTATTCTGAAAATTGCTTTATTTGTATGACATTAAAGTTCAAAATGAAGGCAAACTACCTGTCAGTGGTTAACTAACGGTAATCGTACTGTACCATAATGCATTTAAAAAAAAACTGCCGCCTTTTCTTGTGACACGACTCGCTGGTCACTCTAATAAAAATAGTAGTTTTGATACCTAATATGTATATTAACTAGCTGACTCCGCGAACTACGTACCACCAGACAAAATGTATGAGAAAGTGAATTCGGACAAACAAAATATTTCCTAAAATTTTCCATGTTTAATATGTACTCTGCTACTCGGAGCGGAGCCTTATCCAACAAATCAAACATCATTGAAATGGGCCCAGCCCTTCCTGAGTTACAAACGGTGCAGCTACCCACCCCGACTTGGTTTTTGAAGTGAAAACTTCTTTAGCGGCGCTGAGCACTTCTTGGGATGGGGAAAAATTGTTAAATACGCGACGAGTTTTGTGACGTCAGATGTGAAGGAGGTCACAAACTTATATTTTGCTGCTAGCCGATTCGACTTCATTCAAAACTGAACGCTATTCGTAAGAGTATAAAGCCGTTAAACACTTTTTGCAATAGCATATTCTACAAATAAATTTGTAATTTTAACCAACGCGTCCTTCACCGTTTTGCTATTGAGAAAATTCTAATAGTTCGAATTTGGGCGTTATTCCTAAAGAGATAAAGCTTAGAAAAATATTTACCACCGGCAAAAACAAATTGATATTTTGGTCGCCACCGCCGTCTGCTGTTCTTGCAAATTCGAATAGTTCGAATTTAGACGTTATTCCTAAAGAGATAAAGCTTTGATAAATATTTGGCAATGGCAAAAACAAATTGGTATTGTGTTTGCCGCCGCCCGTCGGCGCGCCGACGGGCGAGCCGGCGGCCCGTCGCGCCCACGCGCCCGCGGCCCGTCCGCCTAAATAATTGATAATTAAATAAATTTGCATCAATTTTTTTTAATAAATAAATAATAAATATTAGTGGACAATCTTACACAAATCGACCTAGTCCCAAACTAAGCAAAGCTTGTACTATGGGTACTAGACGACGATAAACATACTTATATAGATAAATAATACTTAAATACGTGGATGTTTCCATGACTCAGGAACAAATATTCGTGCTCATCACACAAATAAATGCCCTTACCGGGATTCGAACCCAGGACCTCTTGCTTCGTAGGCAGGGTCACTAACAACTGCTAAAGCGGTCGTTTTATATTTACTTATAGTTTTTTCTTCGGATCACAAGATGCCATTTTTACTATTTTTTAACAGTTAACTAATTAAATTTACTTATTTTGAAGTTAGAACATCTGAACTTACGAGTAGAACAATCGGCTTTAGGAATTTCATACATTAGCCAACTTGATTTTCGAAGTGTTGTCTTTACGAATGTCGTACGTAGGGATTATGAATTTAGCCTGTGCTCTACATCCCGTATATTAATAGAAATAATTATACACAGTAAAATTCTACGTTGACCTAGCAAGCAGGTGGGGAAGAAAAATCGGATAGGACTGAAATCTGAATTATGCAAAGGTGGAAAGTTGTTTGGCGCGAATGCTTGTTTTGAAAGCCAAGATAATGAAGGATTGTCAGATTTATTCGGAGTGTAGCGTGGCTTTCGAGCCACGCCAAATAACTTTTCTCAAACATGCAATGAAATATTGACGTTGTGTTCCTCATAATGGGCTCCGAAGTGCCACGTTTCGGACGCAGCGAGACGAGAGATCCATTATGGCATTTCATACACAATTTGTGGCACAGCATCACGGTGTTCAGCCATGAAAATTAAAGTTTGATTTCTTGGAGATTTATGTATTTATTTCATTGTATGTAAGAACAGCACTATACATACCTCGGGTAAAAAGGGGTTGTCAGCCTCATAACTATCCGGTCTCGCTACGCTCGGCCGTCTATTACGTAACGTACTCGGCCGACAACCCCTTACTTCCCGGCCTCTGTAATAATGTACTATTTCTCCAATATGGTCGGAAATGTTCGCCTTACTGTAGTAAAATAGTACGTGAAGTTCCTCGTTATTGACAAACGCAAATTATCAAGTGAAATTAAAAGATTTTTCAAAAAAACCCAACTGCTTTTTTTCAAATTTTATACCCTATGTCACTCGGACGATTAAGAGGAATCCAACGACACCTCATATGTCGAAATCCGTCAAACGGTTTAAGCTGCAGGGCGTGCCAAAGAATAAGGTCACATACATACATACATACATACGCTCGAAAAACATAACCCTCCTCTCGTTCGGCAGTCGGGTAAAAAGATAAAAGTCATTACAGTTTGAGCGGCCTTGAAAGTGTATGAAATTCCATTACTGTATACTTGTTTTACCTTTTAACCATATGTTTTGACTAAGACAAATCATTACAAACAGCCAAGTGCTCGTACGTTTAAAGGCCTAGCAATTTGTCACAACAACTTGCTATAGTTAGACTGGTTAGCAGTGTATGGCTGTCTCTTTTCAACTATTTCAAGTTGATGTGACAAATTGCGCCCGTTTGTAGTCTGCTTAAAGTTTTCCCGAGTATTTTTTTAAATTGTCTTAGACAAAACGCTTACATTTGTAAGTGATCGAAGTGACCTTTTTAAAAAGGCCTCAAATAGTGTTAAATGAAGAAATAGAAATAGTTATCGAAATAAAATACATAACGAATTAAAATGCGTTAAGATTTCAATCGCGTTTAGTCTTTAATTACATAGACATTTAAAATTAGGACCGATTCTAATGTTTAAAATTTTTTTATGTACATTTGTGCATGCCGTGTACATACGTACTTTAAAAAATAAGTTGGGCGGGAACTGGATAGGTTAGGTTATTTACATACTAGCTGTTTTAAGATTGTTGAAAATATTATTTGATATTCTCGCATTTGTGGAAAAAAACACTATGTCTGCGTCGGCAGGAATGGCAATTTGTGGATTCGTCTCTATTGTGGCATTCCCGGCCTCTGCAATAATGTACTATTTCTGCCGAGAACAAAAAAACAACCCTTTATTAAAAATGTGTATTACCTAAGTGACCTACGACTTACATTATATTTTTTTTTTTCTCGTGGTGGTGAAGTGAAAAGACTAACAGACAGACAGCCGCTATAGAGAAAGTAAATGTTTTTCGAGTTGATGTATAAAATGTATGTACATAGGTACTCCCAATCCTCCCCTAGGCACGGATTGAATGTAGTTAGGTTCGCAGAAACAACATTTGTAAAATTTAAAGTAAGTGTAAGTTTATACAAGATATAATCATCGCGTTTATACAGGGTGTTTTTCTGAATTTCCTTGAACTTCGGCATATTGCAGAGTCCATTCACCGAAACAAAGTAGCATAATTAGTTTAAAAAAAAAAAAAAAAAAGTTTTTATTTTCGATTTTCATGCAAAATTATTAAATTTAGCATTAACGGTTAATGAAAAGTTAGTGTCAAATGTGATAATGTTCAAATGACATCACATGACATGCACGTCAAAAAACCGTTTACACTGGTTAAAGTTGCATAACTGATTAAATTAAAATGTTGAATATCTTGCTAACAGTAAGAGTTAAGATACTGGTGTCTTGGAGAAATTACCTTTATTTGACCTAAGCTATGCCCCCTTCCAATTAACTGAAATTGGCGGGAACACGTTGTATATTTTTACTGGTTTGCGTATTATGTTTGAAAAATGATTATTAGATGTGGATTCTTATATTTGATATCGAGTTATGCCCTGATTTCACGCCAATTAAGCCCAAATCTAAAGGGTTACTCTCACCTGTTACCATAAAAAAGTCCCAGCTGTTACGGGTGGTAAAAAAATTGGTGGTAACAGGTGAGAATAAAAAATTCAAACGTTATTAGTTCGTATGTTGACTGTTGAGTAAGGTAAAGCAGCAGCGAGTGCTGTGAAGACGTACGGGAACCGATCGAGGCGTTCGTTGTCAAGGGCACAAGGGTGGGTACGATCAGCACGTCTAGCACAAGACCGCGTGCAAGATAGTCTATCCGTCCCTTTCTCATCACTACCTCTAAAAGAAAGAGACGGGTAGTTTATCCCACGCGCGAGGCAGGTTGCGCGCGTTCTTGTGCTTGCCGTGCAGCTGAGCTTACGTAAGGTTCGTGGGTTGGGCGGGTCGGTGCGGGGTGAGGGGTGCGGGTGGAGCGCCCGAACGAAGGGCCGATCGATAAACGCTTTCGGTTGTTTCGGTGTGCGTTCGAAATTCTGACTTTTCACTTATCCCGAACGTCCACACCACGTCGAAGATGATAATTGTTTAGCTGAAACTACGAGTATTTCTATTCTCTGGTGAAAGAGTTTTAAGAGAAAATAATCGAGAATTATTGGTGCCAACCTCCGTACGGGCAACCGAAATCGTCAACGCCAGTTGTTTAAATAGAAAGTAAAAATTAATTATTCTTACATTGCCAATAAACTAAAGTCACGAAAATACTCTGAAAACATCACGCTTCAACTCATTATTATTATTACTATGTTAAAGATTTAAATAAATAATCATCTGTTTGACAATATAAAATCGTGACGATTCATGTTCTCGCAAACTTCGTACTAACAGAAAGTTTTTGAGGTTTCATTAAAACCTGATTTGACTGTCAGTCAACATCCCTATTATTTAGATGAGACGACGTGAACCGCGCCCCTCGCAGCGGCTTCCAACTAGAGGAATAAGATAATAAGCTCTAGAGTCAGCTGTATTGTATAGTATACAGTTGATAATTACAGATACACAGGGCTTTCTTCCCATTTTAACAAGGTTTTGAATTTGACTTCATCATCATCATTTTCAGCCTGTAATCACCCACTGCTGCCCATAAGCCTCTCTTCGAGTACGCCACTTATCCCGATCCCGTGCTAGAATTTTACTTGCTTCTAATTAATTGTGTTATTCCGATTATACCCCCTACATACAGACTTAAAAAGCTACACGCTCACTACCTTTACCACTTAATTAGTTTCGGCTGGTATGTGATAACTAA
This sequence comes from Epinotia ramella, assembly GCA_947578815.1. NCBI lineage: Eukaryota > Metazoa > Arthropoda > Insecta > Lepidoptera > Tortricidae > Epinotia > Epinotia ramella. The sequence continues at coordinate 39,054,436 of OX388200.1, forward strand.
ATACAGCTTGGACTAAGGCTAATACGGTTTCTAGTCAATCATCATCTTTTTTATATCACATATCCATTGTTGTCAGGTGCCATTTCTCCAAATGCGATTTGCATCTCGTGTTACAAAATATTACATCTGAAACATCTTTATTTGCAATAGGCATGATGCCTCATGTTCCAATTACAACAACAACGTAGTGATGCTAAATGGATAGTAAACCATCAAATTATCGTAATAAAGTATAAATTATAAAATATAATTAAAATCATAAAAAGATATGAACCTTGAAAGTTTAGAAAAAATATGCATTTTTTTTTATTGTCCAAGAGTAAATTAAAAGCTAGGTACCAATAGAATCCTTACATTTTAGAAACAAAATTGTATGACAACTATGTGTACTTCGCGACCGAAACAACAATTTACCTGATTTTCCATACTACGATTAGTACAAATATACAAATGTGACGTCACACTTCTATAGACACACAATATGAAGCGTTTCGCGCTGCCGCCAGCGAGGTCAATCTGTATCTCAAATTTGTAGGTATTTATGTTCTTTAATTGTAGTTGCTCCGATACAAACATTTGTTCCTCTCCAAAAACTGGTTCGAATGATGTCACAAAAAAATCTCACCAAACCAAAGCACTCAAAGCGGCCAAAGTACTCAGAAATATCTGAACACGTCTCTAATACCTCGACAATAGAGACGGGTTGAGATATTTGTGAGCACTTTGGCCGCTCCGATATATCTGATGGCGACTGGAAAGTGAATTTCCCTTTCTATACGTCTCACAAAAGTCAATAATATAAAAAGAAGATATCGATGGCTTTAGATTTATCGATAACTTTTCACACCACTGGGATATCGACCTTTAGTGTCGACCATTGCCTATCACTTTTTCGTCTGTTTACGTATTTACCAGATGTTACCGCCCCAAAAATCAGTGTGATAAGGACTACTGCAGCTCCGACTAAAATTCCCAAGTAAAAAAACATAAGAATCGAGGTCTCGCTCTCGACTATTTCCTCCTCCGAAACTTTATCAATCGTAACATAATTATGGGAAATTAATAAGAAGGAAATGCTAATTAATGTCGGGCTGTTTTGATTTTTGCGCTTATTGATAACAAATTTGTGTAATAGGCGTACGTTGGCCGACTATGTAATTGCCGTAATTTGGCCGTTTTAAGCTTTGTTTGAAGTAACCTAGCACTTATAAAAATAAGCATATCAAAAACACAAAACATACCTCCACAGATATTGATGATAATGATCTTATTTCAAAAAAAACATTAATCTACGATCAAAAACCTCGAAGGAAACAGCCGAGAACGTTTGTATGTAATAATTACCATTACACAGAAAAAAAACATTTCTCAAACGAAGAAATTGAATTTTGTTACGGAGTTTTACAAAATATATTCTTGGACTAAGAATTGTATACTATACTTCAAGTAACAGTTACGGGTTTATACAATGTAAAAAATTAAATTGTCAAAGTTATTTCTTGAATCAAGTAAATTAATTTACATTAAGACAATTATATGCTTGAGGTAACAAAAACATACTCTGAATCTTCTATTAACAATATATTCTTTCAGATGAATACAACAATCTTAACAATATATTATTTTACATTTGAAACAATATTGTGTTCCTTATATGGAAGACAATATAGTCTTGGATCAACGATATTTGCATTGATTTAAAAAATGTTTTTTTCTGTGTAGTATATCTTTTCAACATGTAGGAGTATATTTACCCAGAAATAGGCAATCATAGATGGTGGTATAGAGCGTCCAGTGTCGTGGCGTCAAAGATACACCGTTAGCCAAACCTACATAATATTTCTCGGTTCTATGGACATCTCGCCACGTATGTAACATATTTACGTATGTACTTATTGGCAAAAAATGGGATAGATAAAACTAGTTATGAATGAACTCATAAGGATATCGTATCTATCCTTATGAGTTAATATGATGTGTCGGACGTCACATTTTGTCAACTCGAATCGGGCACCAGGGCCCTTTATATGACTTGCATAATGTAATGTGTCCTCGTCGTGTCCAGTTTTAAAAGAAGGTGGTGGGGTGCCCTGTGACATGCTGCGGACGGGTCACACTTTGAAAGTGTATATTCTTTTGTTTGATGCCGCGCGTCTGCAATCGGAGAATCTACTACTTTATATCAATACGACACTTATATGATACTTGAGTACCTTTGACGACTCAGAAAAATAACGAGATAAGGTATGGCTTAATATGTTAGGACACCCATTTTTTGCGAAACTTTCACGTCTTGCAAATAAATTGACGCGCTCGCTCTCTGTTATGCGTTCTACACTCCAGTGCCACTGTGTATCAAATCGTGTTTACCCGTCGTCTTGAATGACAATGCAAATGACTTGCAATTATAGTATTTTATCTACGCACATATCATTAGTGCTCTAAAATGCGTTCAGAAACCGTAGGAAATGACCAGCATTGTTACAACCAATTTTACTATGAGAACTTTCTTGTCTGTGGTAGTAGGTAAAATCTGTACTGTAATGTTATTACAGTACAGATTTTTGTAAGGTTATGAGTTTAAATTTGGAAGAGCTGTCAAAGCTCAAGTGGCTCTCTATTCTAGTATCCATAGATATAAAAACAGTTATCGATGCGAAACGTCAATTTAGTATGTTTTTTAATATAAACCGCACGACATGTGTCATGAGTGTAGGGACTTCATTCGTTTGTCTATGATTTAAACAAACATTCGTCTTGACGTAGGATCGATTGCCGCCATTACTGTTGTCATTTCTTTGTTGGTTTTGCTGTTACGAAAGTAGAATTGTGAAAAGTTGTTTGTAATTCACGTTTTAGTTGAAAATATGAGTAGTAGTGACTCCGAGAACGATATGAACACTCCGCCGGATATAAATGCAGCCACGATTGCAACCCAGATATTTTACAGGTAGCACTATAGTAGCAATGCAGGTCATTTTCCTACGGCTTCTGAACCCATTTTAGAGTACTTATGAGATGTGTGTAGATAAAGTAGTGTATGCAACTGTACATAATTTAGTCATACTCGTGTGATCCTATTATGAAACTCGCTGACGCTCGTTTCATGAAACCACACTCATATTTTATGGCCTCAGATTATGTATCAGTTGCATAAACTACTATTATGCAACTGTTGTATAAGTAGGGTCTTAAAACGCGAGTGTCGTGAGTGTCGCAACGTTCTTTAATTTTGAACTGGAACTTTGGTGGGTAATTGGGTGTATGACACATTGACACCTCTTGTTTATGGTCTGTTTTGTTTTTAATTTCCTTGCACTTGCCATCCGAACCAAACTGAATCCGGATTCGAACCGAATCGGATCGGTTTATATTTATAAATAATACCAATAATTGGTAAAATATGTATACACATAATATACATGATCATTTATTTTTATTTTAGTAAATAATTTATGTTCTACAAATGTTTGATAGTAAATAAAAACATTTTATTTCAAAAATTTGCTTATGAAGCCTACCACTGCAATATAGTGGCCGATTTAAAAAAAGTTAGATGATTTGAGATCGTGGTAAACAGTGCTTTTATGAAACATGTATGAACCATAAAAGTACGCTAAACAGTTCGTTTATGGGCCATAGAGCATAGAGTTTTTCGACGACTTATTATCGGTCTCATTGTATTTGAGCTAAAGCCTATATAAATGACAGATAACGGTACAGGAGTAGAAAAAAATATTTATGAATCTATATTAAATAGTTTTTAATATAAAATAATCATTACCGATTTATTGATATATAAACAAATTAAAATGGTATTTAAGTCATCAAACAAACAAATACAGTGTTTTTTAAATTACTAAAAACGCCTGTGTTTTTTTTAATACTTGCTTACTTCTCTTGGTGTTGTTGCTCTCATATATTGCATGGCGCTTTTTATCGTAAGCCATCACTAACAATGCATAGCTTTGTTCATACACATCTTTCGCGCTTGCCAAGTTGTCTAATGGGGCTTTGCTTTATTGATATTTATTTGGGTCCGCTTGTCTTTATCGTGTTGCAGCGCGCGTGTGTAGTGGTGTGTGGCGGGTGCAGTGTGATGTTAGTGTGCTTGAGAGGCTGTTAGTGCGCCCGCGCCGCGTGCGGCTGCCATGTCATCGCCGGCGCGCGCGCCGCCGCCGCCAACCGCGCCCGCGCCCACGCCCGGAGCGCCCGCGGGAATCTCGCCGCATGTGGCGCTCGCGCCGCCAGGGCCGCCCAGCGCGCCATTGCCGCCAGGTGCCGCTATGCTCCCGTCGCCGGGCCCGGGACCCTCGCGACAGCGCTCTCTCAAAGACCGCCTTCGAGAGGGAATTACAGGACCCTTCCACTGGCAGTGAGTAATATTGCGTTTTTATGTTTGTCGGCTTTCACCATTAGTGTTTATTAAATATTCGGTTTGATTCACGATTGATGAGCACGGTTTTGATGCATGTGTACTTGTCTTAAAAAATCGGCCATGTGTATGTCGGGCCGGGCCACGCGCAGTGTAGGGTTCCGTAGACACGCAGTGTACAGTATCGACACGCGCGCGCCAACTAAATGGTGCGGTTGCGTCCCCCGCATTTGTACGAAAGTTAGCCTTTCTAAGTACATTTTAAATTGGTCGACTATTACTCGGTAACTACTCGTAGTTATGCATACTTAGCCGTGATAGTTTTCCTTTTAAATTCATTATATGTACTACTGCCACGATTTTTTTCTCATCCCCAGTAGTAGCCATTTATCCTGCAGGGGCGAGGTGGGACACATGACCCGAACAAAAACTAGGGCTTTAAGGGGCGGTTTCACCACACTTCGGGAGCACAAATACCGCGAGCCATCCGGTTGCCTCTTGGATACTGTAACTACGCCTATTCTAGCGTCTTTCAGCATCCCATTAGGCCTCGGTCTCCTATAAATCACGCCGTACGCTGCGTCACAACGCTTACTATAGAGATGTACTGATGTGGTCGTCGACCACATCAGTACATCTCCATAGTAAGGGTTGTTTATAGGAGACCGTGGCCTTATAGTTACTTACGTTGTAAGTTCGGAAAGTAAATAATTCCCGAAGAGTGTCACTAAACTTACAAACACACGTGCGATATGCAAGTGCAGATGTAACTGCACGTGTCGGAACATTTGCGTACAAATATCATTTGCTTAAACTTTAAACGTTGTTTTTATTATCTGCTATTGGCACCCTTGGTTTCTTAGCAAAAATGTATCTGTGACTTGTAGTTTCGGGCTTTCCTACACTGTTCAAAATTGACACGGTTATATTCAATTTAATACATAAATGAAATAAGTAGGTAAGTGCCTAATATATATAGGTAGCATTTTCCTCTCCCCGGAGGTGGGTTCCATAGCTACATATTATTTACCCGTAATACACTTTTTCATAGACGTATAGTTTCTTTTTTCGCCTCACTGAGGCACTTAAGGCCTCCACCCACCGAACGCGTGTCGTGCGCGGCGCGTGTGCTGCGCGGGCCCGCGCAAGTTGTAAAGCATTGAAAATACACTTCAAACACACATCGAACGCGTGACGAACGCGGGCCCGCGCGGGTCCGCGGCGCTAAAGTTACAACTCGGCAGCGCAGCCGCTTGTCGTGCGCGTCGCGTGTGAAGCGTGGGCCCGCGCTGCTGAGTGTGATAGAGATAGTGAGATACATATTAAATGTGTTGGTAGTGAGAGAGAATTGACGCGCGGGCCCGCCGCGTCAGCGACGCGTTGCTACACGCCGCCCCCTTGCGGTGTGAATATACCGCTTCAACCGCGCTCGACACGCGCCGCGCTCGACACGCGCCGCGCACGACACGCGCCGCGCACGACACGCGCCGCGCACGACACGCGCCGCGCACGGCTCGCGTTCGGTGGGTGGAAGCCTTTAGATTGCTCTCTCCGTACAACGCTAGCTGGTTACATTTAAGTATGAACTTAGTCACTCTATATTTTATTGTTTGTTATGAACTTTGCTTTGCAAACCTTACACAATGAGAAGATATATGAACATTATAAACGTGTCTCCAAGAAAAATCGTTTGTCGGCAGAATTATCTGCATTTAGTGGTTATTTTAGTGTTAGTCTAATGGTTTTTTTTAGAAAGACATCGACGAAACCCATCAAATGTTACATCGTATAGAGTTTACGCATTTAACATTTGGTGAAGTGACACTGACGATAGAAGCTAAATACGTGTATGTGGGTCGGGACGGGACCACGTAGTGTATACTGAGGTCCACAGTCTAGTGGCGTTTATCGTTACCAAATATTAGCTCTACCTTCTCTGTGTACCTTCTACCTGCCACCGGCTCGTTATCTCCCCTTGAGCAGCCGCGGCCTCTGCCCGGGCGCCGGGCGGTGCGGTGGCCCTCCAAAACTTAATCTCGCTTGTTTGCCATTCTCCCCTTTATACCTAACATCTTATAATTAAAATCTTTGCGCCGGTTATCATTTATCAATCGTGCTTAGGTTTTAGGGTTCCGTACCAAAAAAAGGTAAAAAAGGAACCCTCATGGTGCGACTCCGTCCGCCTGTCTGTCTGTCACGAAGTGAAATATCTCACGAACTACTTCGGCTATCAATTAGAAATTTGGAATGGTTTTAAATAGAGTTATCCACGTGCATGGAAAATGAGAAATTTAAATGTACATTTAAATTTTCTATGAAAAATGAGGAATATGAGGGAGCAAAAAAAAAACAACTATTAGGTCAAGTGGGGTATCATATGAAAGGGCTTGAGTTGCACTTTTTGACACAGTTTTTTTTTTGTTCTACACAGGTAAAATTTTGATCTATGAAGGAAAATGCAAAAAAAAATACCGTTCCCCCCCCAGTTTTCTAGAATTAATGGCGTTGGGACGTGTATACAGGATGTTAACGGGGTCATGATCCGGAATGACAAAAAGCGAATAAGATGATCATACTGAACAACCTTTCCCATGGGACCAACCACGAAATCGCAAAAAAAACCAGGTATTCCATACATTAACTCTCAATTAAATCGCAGTTAAGTCACAGTTAACTCTTAATTGGCTCTTTTTTTTTGCGATTTCGTGGTTGGTCCCATGGGAAAGGTTGTTCAGTATGATCATCTTATTCGCTTTTTGTCATTCCGGATCATGACCCCGTTAACATCCTGTATTTCAATAGCAGGTCAAAAAAAATCGCGATTCAATTGTATCGGTATGTAGTTCGATGGTCTTGGTGTAAAAGTTATAAAAAAGTGAAATTGAATTCTGTTATGTTGGGTAATTTAACAAATATTGGGACATTTACTTTACCTTGAGTTAATTGATAGTTTGTACGGAACCCTCGGTGCGCGAGTCAGACTCGCACTTGACCGGTTTTTTTTTAATGGCGTTCAACAAGTAGGTAGTCAAAAACTACTCGCATGAAAAGCATTACTAAAACTTAATTAAAAGCTACAAGAATAACTTTTTAACCTGAATAAAATATATGCGAACAATGTTATTAAAAAGTAATACGTTTACATTATCATGCTAAACGGCTACGAAAAATATGTTTTCACTGAAACAGCGCGGAAAGGCTTACTTTACCTACGCAATGTCAATCTACTGAAAATCTGTGCGCCTTAGTCCTTTGAAATCACTTTCCCGCTAGCGAGGATTCTTCTATTATTCTGGTAAAACATTCAGCGAAAAGAGAATGTTTCCGCAACGGGAGTCAAGGTCGGAGATGGAGCACGCCTTTGGGAAAGTATGAAAGTAAAACCGTTTCAGAAGAAGTTGACCTAAATAAATATTGCATGCATAACACTGCATGCTGTGCCTCTGGGGGTTTGTTTCGCACGATTTAAATGACAGTGTAGTAGCTTATGGCTTCGACTATAGGCCCTCGGCGACCCAGTTTCGCTGTAATTTATTCGCGCCAGTCTCGCATTTCCCCAGTGGGGCGAGTTTTGGTGCAGTACTATGCATATCAGACAGTGTCCTTGGCCGATATAAAATGTTTAGACGACAAGCGCGTATTGTTTCCTTTGTGGCTTCCATCCCACACATCCATACAACCGTTGCCGCGAACTAAGTGTTGTGTACGGGGTACCGGGAGTTATATATTACAGTAAATGTATAAAATCCTGAAGAGCGTTCTTTTGGTCATGTCATGCCTTTAAATTGGTTTTGAAATTTATATCTTGTTTCCTCTAATATCCGTATGTATCATCTATGGTTTCTTTTAAAATGCAACAATTATAAATTATGCAGTCTAAAGTGATGTTTGTGTCAGTCACGTTTTTAACCGACTTCAAAAAAAGCGGCCAAGTGCGTGTCGGACTACGCACAACGAGGGTTCCGTGCCTATTAAAAAGGTCGTATCGTTACTAGAATCTTATGGCACATACGTCCTTTTCTTTAAGGAAGGCAGTTTTTTAGGAATATCACAAAAACCTTTGAACCGATCTTGTTCAAAACAATTTTCGCTGAAAGAATTTAATAAGCCCTATGAGCATGATTTTTTTCATATTTTTAAAATACATGGTTCAAAAATTAGAGGGGGGGGGGGGACACAATTTTAGTGACTTTCGAGGCTTTAATCTCCGACTCTATTCACTTAAACAAAAAAATTGCCGAGAAACCTTTTATTTATTTTGAAAGACCTATCGATTGATGTGCCCAATATGGGCTTGCAATGAAAAAAAAAACAATTTTACTTTCAGTTTTATGTTGGAGTGCACCCGTAAAAAAAAATTTTTTTAGTAATTGAATAACAACACTATGTAGCGGTTAACAAAATACACCTATCCTCAAAATTTTATTGAAATACACCTTATAGTTTTCGAGTAAAATGCCTGTGACATACGGACGGACAGACAGACAGACAGACAGACAGACAGATAGACATGACAAATCTATAAGGGTTCCGTTTTTTGCCATTTGGCTACGGAACCCTAAAAAAGGAGGAGGTTCTCAATTCAGTTCACAAAAAAATTGCCGAGAAACCTTTTATTTATTTTGAAAGACCTATCGATTGATGTGCCCAACATGGGCTTGCAATGAAAAAAAAAACAATTTTACTTTCAGTTTTATGTTGGAGTGCACCCGTAAAAAAAAATTTTTTTAGTAATTGAATAACAACACTATGTAGCGGTTAACAAAATACACCTATCCTCAAAATTTTATTGAAATACACCTTATAGTTTTCGAGTAAAATGCCTGTGACATACGGACGGACAGACAGACAGACAGACAGACAGACAGACAGACATGACAAATCTATAAGGGTTCCGTTTTTTGCCATTTGGCTACGGAACCCTAAAAAAGGAGGAGGTTCTCAATTCAGTTGTATTTTATTTTTTTATCATAATTTTTTTTTTTCAATGTTTGTCATCGATGAGGCGATTCGTAATTTTTTTATTTTGGTTGTTAGTATATGCTTCCAGGTGGGTCCCATTTTTACAAATGTGCAAATTTTCTCGTGGTTTGGTGGAGTACTAAATTGAAGTCGGTTAAATCTTCGTTTTTTAAGTAAATTTTCTTCTGTAGTGTCAGTTACTACTCCAGGCAAAATACGGTTTTGATAAACATTAATTTATAATAGCGTTTTTTTTTGTTGATTTCATTTGAAAATGTTATTCTAAGATGATTTAGTCAAGAATCCGACAAACTTTCCACCCGGAAGTAATTATGTAGATTTAAATGAAGCATGCATTATCTTTTTTTGTACGATTTATCTTGAATATTATAGAGCAAATGTAAATGAACCAAAATAAAGACAAAAACATTTATTAATATTTTTACTGACTTTTCAGAAGCCAGTTAACTTATAATTTTTTCGATGTCTGAAATTTTGTCGGATTTTGTCGCTGGGTGACTATTTAATTGATAATATATCCGTTACACATAAAAAATAAGCTATTATAAATTATTTCCAAAATTGACATTTTTTCCATACAAGTTGTCAGTTAATTGCCTGGACTATACGATTTAATTTCATAATCTTAATACTTTCGAACATGACTTCCTTTTGCATGTAGTGTCAGTCACATTTACATTTTGTTAAATAAATCATATAGGTACGAGTACTTACTTCAAAGTTGCATGAGCACATTTCTTACTAAAGAGATTAATAACTATAAAACCACACAAATCGTGAAATCGTTAACATTAGTAGTATTAATAATATTATGCAAAATAACACACACTTTGGCTCAAATATAGAGTCAGTCACATATGGAATCACCGATTAGGTGATAGACGCCGATTGCCTTGCAAAAATAGGAAATAATGGGACTATGTCACCAGCATGTCACAAGGGGTATCCAGAACTCGCATGTCGCTGATTTTCAAAATAAGAATGACAGAGACACGAGACCGCAGGCATGACGGGAACTCATCCCACTCTGTCAGTCGAATATCGGCCCAGTGCTACAGTGCTCGTCATACGAATCCTATAAAAATTTGTTACCTATTCTTATATGTTTTACCTGTAAAAAGAAAAGGTGCATCAATGACTAATGAAAATAGGTAACTTAGGGGCCTATAAAATTGTTATCTTATGATTTTTTCCTCGCTTATGTGTTGAAAAACGTGATTATTATTCTCTTATTGACCTGCGGCTCGCGTGAAAAATTCCGTCTCGAAGGTAATGATCAACATAGCTCGCTTGTATCACACTGAATAAAGGCATGAAAGCAGACAAAACTCGAGATTCATATAACGCGTATTTTGGCATTAATGTAAAAAACCTATATTTTTCTAAGAACTGCATAAGTTGGAATCCGATATGAATCGACGTGATTTTTTGACATCGTTGGTATGTAGATCGATACAAATACTGCTGATATGAATACTAACAAACCGCCCCAGCTTTTTGTAGAAGCGGTTTAGCTACAGAAAATACACAGCGGCACATGGCTTTGAACAATTGTCGTAGGCACCCACGTGATCCGCATGCGTGCCGGGCGTGCGCTATACACTTGGTTTCCGACACAGGTATCGTAGCGCTACGCTCGTAGCCTGGTTTTCCCGCTAAGTAGAGGAAAGCGCCTACGAACAGAGCGCCCGCTAGGCATCGAAAGTCCTAACCCATATTCACTTTTGGTCTTCTCCGCATGTAAGGAGATAACGTAACCGACATACAACTTATAGTTTGGAGCTGGCGAGCATTTCCTTATATAATTTGCACACGTTTCACGTCGAGGTGGATTGCAGTTTAAATAATTACGAATTGATTTGGTCCAATCAATTAAGGTCCTATGTCGCTGCGTTTTCGCGCTTCAGCGGATTGAAGTTGCTTAAAAAAATCGGGGTATTCAATCATTTGCACATATATGCCTCTGGAGTTCATGGTCACAATCATCTTGGAAACGAAGAAAATCGAAGAGGCAGACTTCAGAGTTCAGGACTCATTATCATGGGACGGAGTTGTAAAAATGTTTAAAAAAAAAGCTCTACTAAGTCATTTGCACGCGGTTCTGATTGCGCCCATTCGATTCACTATGACTCCGTGGATTCGAAAAAAAATATGGCAGACACTTTGCTCACTGATTTTCAGCTGTATACATAACTGTTTGAAATTCACGGAATCAAAGGACAGCGGGTATTGCATGGGATTATTGTTATTTTTTAGTTTTATTCTTATAATTTTGATTAATATTATCCTCTACAGTCACGGTAACGATTAAACTTCTGGAGCTGAAATCTATGCAATCATATTTTTTCTCAATGCCAACCAGAAACGAAATGCGCTTGGAACTTTTATTAGAAAGTAAATATTTTTTAGATTTAAATGCACAAAAGCACGTGCCTTTAACGTAGATGAACTTTGGAACCACAATATTAAAATAATAGTCTTCGTACTCGGAACTTGTCAATGACATACTCCGGTAGTGCGTTTCGGAACGTTTTAAAAAAAATACAAGAATGAAGGCGGGATGTGGTCTTGTCTGTAGCATTTTGATCAATTCAATTTATACCTGCTTGGTTGGCGCGAGCGTGGGGTTAAAAAAAAATCAAATGTCTGCCTTTGGAATATCAGTAGCCTGAACGTCTGCCTCATTGATTTTCTTGGTTTTCATAAGGAATTCGAACATCAGTCCAAGAGGGCAGACGTGTGCGCATAATATAGCACACCTTTTTTTTTTACATTTTTGGAGCACTGTCAATAGACAACGCAGAGGCAACATGTTAGCAGACTATTTTTCCATGGTCCTTCTCATTGTTTTTGATCGAACAATTCAAATCTGCCAAGTGTGCACTTCATATACAGTTTTTTTTAACCATAAAAATAAATTAAAAAATTTAATACTACAAAAGTTAGAGCCCTGGATGTCTGCCTTTTCGATTCTTTGTGTTTCCAGGATGATTGTGATCATCAGCCCCAGAAGCAGATATGTGCGCATAATATAGCAAATCTTTTTTTTTAAATTTTTGAAACGCTGTTAATTTACAACGCAGCGCCACCATGGTGGCAGACAAGGTCCTTGATGTTTCTTAGGGCATAATTATCACTATTAATAATGTCTGCCTTGTGTGCTGATCATATCGAAATTTTGCTCGCCAGCTCCCTAACTATTACCTAAAACCCGTTTCTTGTAATACAATTATATGAACGAAGTAAATACAAACTTAGCTATATCCCGAGGGATCAATTTCTCTATGAATGATTTTTCCAGTGATACAATCATTCAATTTATTTACCCTTATTAATCCTCAACGAATGAATTTTCAAAAAGGATTTATGTTTCTTATACCTACTCAAACAATGAGTCTATTAACAAAGTGTAAAACAAGTTAATAATAGTTGTTTCGAATAAAAAAAACAATACCCTTTTGACCCATTTAGGGGATGATTTTTTAATAACGCTTAAGCAATTTAGCTTATTTTTTTCTAAGAGCATACAAATCAAGTTGAATGTCACTTAGTTTAAAATAATCAGGTTATCCAAACAAAATGTGCGACTGTTATTTAAGTTTTTTGGGCAATTAATATCTTTATATATTTTAACCTATATTCTATTCTGATGTCCATGCTAGAGTACTGTAAAGTTTTATAAAAGTAAGGGACGGTCACGCACTAACTTTCACGCTAATAATATTATTACGATTAGAATATTTGTTTTAACGTTAGCTAATTCAGTTATAATTATAATAAGCACTTGAATCACGCAGCTGAGACTTGTACTCGGTGGTTGAACAATACATAGTAGCATTGCGATACAGTAGGTGTATGCAATGCGGGTTATCCGGCTGGCGATCGTGACGGCGAGGAGCGCGAGGCCGCGTGTCCATTGTCGCGCTGATGTATCGGGTAACCTAACTGTCACGCGCGACCCAAGACGTACAATACGCACTTCTTTGTTAGCGAGTTAGCGCGACAAAATCAATTTCACACGGACACGTTCCTTACAGGTGCATCTAGCATCTCTTCATGGTTTTATCCACGGAATAACAAACCATTGGAAGTGGTGCGTGGGCGTTCCCGTGTCGCCGAATATGAGCATAAATAAGCTCACTTCTTGCACAGATTATTGTCAGTCACCTAGCAACCGCACGCGGCGAATGACATGCGAAAAATATGAAAAAATATATGTATTATAGGAAAACGGTGTTAGAAGATGCTCAAATAACGGCACAATTAAAAATGTGTCTCTTGGAGGAATTTCCTATCAGCGGTACAGATTATTTTAGAATATATAGAAATAATAACATTTTCAATTTATCAGACGCAGTTTGCGCCAGTAGTCAAGGGAATGTCAGTTCTATTTTTCTAACATTCAGTTAATAAAACTGCGTATTTTTTAGCTATTCTGAACGTTAAGGTGGTTCGATTTCCATACATACATACATACGTATACTCACGCCCGTATCCCATTGGGGTAGGCAGAGACTAAGGAACGCCAAATACTACGGTCCTTACATACGAGGGCGACACTGAAAGTCTTTAGAACTGGCCACTTGTAATAAATATAATAAAAAAATAAGTTCAAAATTTGAAAATGGAACTCTTTCTTAATATTTTTGTGTACGAATTCCACTCGATTGTCATTTGTTTTACGATTTGGCGGCAAATTGAAAATTGTGTGTACTACGTGAGCATGAATTTAACGCGAGAAAATTTTCGAGCAATGATTTTTTACGACTTTCGATGTAATTTAAGTCAACAAGAAAGTTATGATAGACTTCGATTGGCCTTTCACGATGAAGCCCCATCTCGTGCTACTATTTACAACTGGTTTAGTGAATTTAAACGTGGACGCACTAATCTCACTGATGATCTGCGTGAGGGCCGGCCTTCTACGGCGACTACTGAAGATAACATCAGTGTTGTGCGGCGTATGATAGAGACTGACAAAAGAGTAACCTATCAGCAGATTCGTACAAGCTTAGCCATTGGTATGAGTCAAGTCCACAAAATCCTCCATGAACATTTAGCGGTGAGGAAGCTTTGTGCCCGGTGGATACCTCATAATTTGACAGAAGCCCAAAAAGTCCGTCGTGTTGATTGGTGCCGTGAAATGGGTCAAAGATTCAACGGAGGTGACTCAAATGCTGTGTTCGACGTAGTTACGGGTGACGAAAGCTGGATTTACTGTTATGATCCTGAAACTAAAAGACAGTCTGCTGAGTGGGTGTTTCCTTCCGAGGAGTTGCCTACTAAAGTGAAGAGAGGTCGAAGTGTGGGAAAAAAGATGGTGGCCTCGTTCTTCGGAAGGACTGGTCATTACGCAACAATTATTTTAGAGGATCAAAAAACAGTTACTGCGAAGTGGTACACTAACAATTGTTTACCACTTGTCTTGGAAAAAGTTCGAGAAAAACGGCCTCGCAGTAGGATCCTGCTTCACCACGACAACGCCTCATCGCACACCGCCAAGCAAACGATCGACTATTTGGCGACGGCAAACGTGGAATTACTGGGTCACCCACCTTATAGCCCCGACCTTGCACCTTGTGATTTTTATTTATTCCCAAAAATTAAAGAAAAACTTCGAGGAAAACGTTTTATGGACGCCGACGAAGCAGTGGCTGCGTTTCAAAAGGCCGTCGAAGAGACCCCTAAGGACGAGTGGGCAAAGTGCTTTTCTCAGTGGTTCTATCGAATGCAGCGATGTATTGATGTGAAGGGAGGCTATTTTGAAAAGATATAATAAAAGTAATAAGTTGCTTGATTGCTCAGTTTTTGATTTTCTAAGAACTTTCAGTTTGACCCTCGTACAAAATGTTATTTGACATTCGCAGGCTATACCCGGCGTGACTAACTTTCATAAATTGGTTTTCCATTTGCGCGAAATTCCCCCTTTTCTTGAATAAACTTGTATAAACTAGAATAATTTGAGATATTAGTTTGTGACGTCATACTTTGGGAAAACCGTTCTTCTCAAATTATTCTAGTTTATACAAGTTTATTCAAGGAAAGGGGGAAATTTCGCGCAAATGGAAATCCAATTTGTGAAAGTTACTTACAGGTTTCTTAATAAATCACGCCGTTAGCCTGCGAATATCAAATATATACGTTATGTATGGAAATCGAACCAAGGTTTGCTACTCAACTGATGTGGCTAAGGTCGATAATTGTTATCGATTAATTGAAAACTCAACATTTAATAGTTTTAAACTTTTATCTACGCACATTATCATTAGTGCTCTTAAATGCGTTCAGAAACAGTCGGAAATGACCAGCATTATTACAACCAATTTTACTATGAGAACTTTCTTGTCTGTGGTAGTAGGTAAATTTTTGTAAGGTTATGAGTTTATATTTGGAACAGCTGTCAAAACTCATATGGGTCTCTATTCTAGTATTCATAGATATTAAAATAGTTATCGATGCGAAACGTCAATTCAGTATGTTTTTTTCATATAAACCGCACGATATCTGATCTCGAGTGACATGAGAACAGGGACTTCATTCTTTTGTCTATGATTTAAGAAAACATTCGTCTTAACGTAGGATTGAATTGTCGCCATTACTGTTGTCATTTCTTTGTTGGGTGTTTTCTGTTACGAAATTAGAATTGTGAAAAGTTGTTTGTAACTCACATTTTAGTAAAAAAAAAGAGTAGTAGTGACTCCGAGAACGATATGCACACTCGGCCGGATATCGTAAATGCAGCCACGATTGCAACAGAGATATTTTACAGGGAGCACCAAAGAGAATATAACCACTACGTTTTAAGAGACGGGACTTCGACTAAGTTTTGGATGACAGTGACATTGTCATTTGATTTTGACATGATAACTCAATTGATGTTTAGCTATTTTGCCATACCACATTAAAAATTCCAATACGGAAGTAAGTCGTACCAACATGATGGCACGAAAGGGATATGGGATGTAGTACTTAACATTATCGATGTCGATAATATTAGTACGCAACGTTATCGATATCGATAAATTATGATGTTCAGGTTCACTGCATGAAGAGCAACTTATTGTACTATATCGACACTAACAAAATAATAAAAGGATAATAAATGTTTTAACTAACTTTATTTCACACCCATTTAGAAATTATAAAAAATATTTAGGAGTAGGCAGGTTATATTTGTTTACAAACTTTCACCAATTTGTCCATACTGTCTCTTTTTCGTTCGGAAGCAGTCCCAATGTATAAATAATTATTAATATAATATAATTAATTACAACTTCTTAATTCTTCTTGTTATAATACATAATTCTTCTTGTTATAAGACAGCTCCCGCTTGTATTATCCAAGTGCCGTTGATTTTCAATAGTAAATCAATGTTTACGCTCGATATTTCGTTATTTTCGTTATGGGTATCTACTTACATTATAGGTTAAACAAACTTGTATGTAGGTAGATAACTAAAGTTCTTGGTATCTATTATGCTGGCTTTAAACTGGTTGATGACGGGAATCTTATACATATAGGTACATATTATGTTTATACATTTGAAAATAACTGAGAGCGTGTTTTAAATGTATTCGTAAAAGCATTGGTTGTTTGTCTCACATGTTTTCTCCTGAAGTTACAATATCCATGGTAACCATCCAAATGCCACAATGACAGAGTGACAGAAAGAGAAAGAACGGAAGTAAGAGATAGCATGTGTCTTGTCACTTGGTCTGACTGACTTGTCAGATTTGATGCTGAATTTGAGCAAATGGATGTTATTCTTCTTTTTGTTCCTAGTTGCGTGACACTGGGTAGAACTATAGTAGCAATGCAGGTCATTTTCCTACGGCTTCTGAACCCATCTTAGAGTACTAATGATATGTGTGTAGATAAAGTAGTGTATGAAACTGTACATTATTTGGCCTTAAAACACTCGTGTGATCCTATTATAAAACTCGCTGACGCTCGTTTCATAAAACCACACTAGTATTTTGAGGCCTCTGATTATGCATCAGTTGCATAAACTACTATCATGAACATAAGTAATATCTAAATAATATGCCATATAAAATAAAATGATTATTATTATAGTCTTCCCAACGACACAACCAACTGGTTTGTTATTCCGTGGTTTTATCACACAGCATCGAAATATATTTACGGGATACTATGTCAGTTCATCTCTGAATAATTCCCAATCATGTATATCCGACGTGACTTAGCAGAATCTATCAGCCATTCCAAAAACTTTTGATTCAATTAAATTCAATTATTTTATTGATTTCATGTTATTATTTATGACGTTTGTTGTTATTGATGACACGAAATCGATTGAGTTTTTGAAACTTAATAAATCAGTTACAATAAGAAATTAACGATACATTCACAAAGCTTTTTCCTATAATCAGCTTTCATGAGTTATCATTTATCGCAGTGAATGGGAAAAAGCGGATTTTTGGACGAGTCTAGTTTGACGGACGAAGCTTAGCCTGCGTCAATAATTAATTACGAATGCATGCACTTACTCATCCGTCTGTTGTGAGTAACAGTCCAAGCACTGGGAATATATAGGACTAGTACGAGTAGCAGGCTGTGCTCAGAGGCTGTATGGTTGGCAAGTTTTTGAAGAAAAGATAAACGGTATATATACACTCGCGGTCAAAGAAACCGGGTCAGTACGAAAATCTGTAATATCTCCTTAAATAATAAAGCTAGGGACATGAATTAAACTGCATATTGTAGATAATTTTATACTGAATTAAATAACATCAAATGGTGGAATCGTAATTCTTTTGTTTAATAAAATTACATAGGAAACAAAAAATCAACCAATTTTACGTACAAAAATAAGCAGTAGGTACTTCACATACAACACAAAAAATAAAAATTAATACTTCGTATTGCCTCCTCGGGCTCTTCTTACAGCTTCTAGACGATTCGGCATGCTGTTTATTAAGTTCTTTATGCGTTCTTGCGGGATATTGTCCCATTCTTCCACTAAAGCCTGTTTCAGGTCTCTAAGTGTAGCTGGGGCGGGGTTTCGAGCTCTTACACGCCTCCCAAGCTCGTCCCATACATGCTCAATCGGATTTAAGTCCGGACTCCTCGAGGGCCAGTTCATACAGTTGATACCAACCTCCAAAAAATAATCTCTGACAATTTGAGCTGTGTGTGGCCTGGCGTTGTCATGCATAAACATAGAATTTCCACCCATATTAATTAAGTATGGGCCGACATGCTCATTAAGAATCTCTTCTACATATCTTGCACTCGTTAATGATCCATTTTCTATTAAAACTAACTCCGAGCGACTCTCTGAAGAGATTCCAGCCCAAACCATGACTGACCCACCGCCGAACGCCACTTTTTCCTCAAAACATGCTGGAATAAAACGTTCACCAGGCCGTCTGTAAACTCTTTGCCGCCCGTCATTTGCATAGAGCATAAATCTGGATTCATCGGAAAACAAAATTCTTGCCCAATCTTCGTCACCCCAGTATCTGTGATCGCGGGCATAAAGTCGTCTTGCTGTTCGATGTATTCTTTCAAGTTTTGGGCCATTGGCCGGCCTATGTGGGGTTAAATTTGCTTCTTTGAGCCGCCGCCTGACAGTCCGCTCGCTGATGCCGTCCCTTCGGGTCTCTAAAAGCTGATTTTTCACTTCAACTGCTGTGAGGTGCCGATTTCGGAGCATGGTTGTAACAATAAATCGATCTTCTCTAGCTGTAGTACATCTTGTTTTGCCAGTTCCTGATCTTCTAAGGTTCTGCCCAGTTTGTAGGTAACGTTGGAGGACTCGCTGCACTGTAGAAAGTGACACACCTGTTCTTCTCGCTGTATACCTCTGACTTCTTCCTTCTTCTAAAATAGTGATGATACGAGTACATTCATCTCGTGTTAGCGGCATGATAGACATTCAAGAATGACCACAAAATAGAACAATGACAGCCTTTTATCATAGTTCTTTGACAGATTGAAAACAATTGCTTAAAAACAAGCAAAAGTAAAACGAACGCAATTTCAAATAAGTACCTAATTGGTTTTTTTTTTTAATTAAACCTTTTTCCAGTTACTACGTAGAACATTGAAGGTTGGATTTAGAAGGATATTAAATTCTCTATAAAACAGAGTTAGTTTCATGCAGATACGACCAACGATTTACAAAATATTGAGGTTTTCGTCACTGACCCGGTTTCTTTGACCGCGAGTGTATATACTTCCAAATACGCTACTTATCACCTGAAAATGTGATTATATTTGTGTACGAGTATTTGGCTGTTTGCTGAGACTTCTTATTAAAAAACAAGTTTTTTGTTAAAATTAGTTCTTTATATTTTATGCTGAGTAGTTATCGTTACTGACGTTGCTGTTATTTTGGAATGACTGAATACTTATCTATTTGCAACATGGTGTTTCTACTCCCCCGTTTACCATTAGAATACCTATCTAACCTGACAATATGACGCGTTGTTATTGTTGCTACGAAATACAATGTACATATGTTGTGGGTTGTAGTTGTAAATACATGGAAAAGTATGTAAATATAGGCGCTACTGCGCACATCGTGTTAGATATCAGACATATTTATGTCTAAGATAACGCGTAGACGAACCCCCCAACCTTCTGTTTGTGTCATCACATCATGTTTAATCAGAAATGAGAACTAAGCGGATAAGATAAAAAATGTTTTTAGTTAACAAACTGACTCTCACATCGTGTGTAACTCAAATGAATAAGCAAACAGTCAAGCGTTGAATGATATGCTGACAGCCCTTTGGCGAATGGCAAATATTTTCAAAACGAACCATGCTACTTTAATATTATTTATATAAATATACGACTTAAGTATTTATTTCGGCCTCAACCATAATTCCAAAATGTTCTTAATGAAGTTGGTTCTTTTTCTTTGACATACGAGACTATACGAGTATGTGCACAAAATATCCTTACTTTATACTGGGTGATTTAGGGGTCATGATCCGGAATGATTAAAAGCGAATAAGATGATATTACAGAACAACTTTTCCCATGAGACCAACGACGAAATCGCAAAATTACAGCCAATTAAGAGTTAACTGTGAGTTAATTTACAGTAAACTCACAGTTGGCTGTTATATTTTACAGGCCAAATGACATAGGTGGCGCCACGGTGTTTCACTTTAGAACATTCTGTAAAATTGCTTTTCTTTTGTTTCTTTTCTTTGAGTCGGATGATATTGGTTCCTGCCACTATATATGTCGCTAAATTAAATTTAGTACTTAGGGCAGGCGCAAGCCCATCGGCACACGTCGGATGACGGGAACCGACCACGGGTCTGGTAGCGTGCGCCAGCACTAGCTGTTTAAATTTTCTTTTTTTTGTTCTAGCCACATTCATTCATAAAGAACTGTGCGATTATTTTCACGCAGCTTTATTATTGTACAATTATTTATATGATATTTTCACTGCCCGTAATGTGTACGCTGCTAAACGAATATATGATTTAACAGCAGCAACAGCAACAGCTTTTTTTAAAACGGAAAGAACACATATGTCAGCCGCGGCATTTGAAATTCTTTCACTCCGTGACTTTGGTTATATACGTGAATGCGATTTGAATTGTGTTTTCATCAACGACTTTTGCTGTTTCTGGGCTTTGACGAAACCCCTTCACTTATTGGACCCCCTGCTTTATCTTACCGGACTACGAATATCGACGAATCTACCCCGCTTTCGACCCCCTGCTTTATCATACTTGACTACGCCGAAACTGCCTTACTTTTTGAGATTTGTTAGATGGGTTCCGCGAACGCATTTTTTCAATGCAGCGTTTTCCCGAGTCGCATTTTTCCGCGATCGGTCATTTTTCTTGTCGTTTTTTTACTCGTAGCTTTATTCAGTGTCTCATTTTTCCGCAATCGCTTTATTTTCGCATAGTTTTTTCCCGAAATAGAAACATTTCTTGTTACGGATAGGTACGACGACGAGCGAAGCGAGGAGGAGTGTAGGTTAAAAAAGTTGAAAAAAAGTTCATGTGGTGCGATTGGTAGGACAAAGGCAGTAGGATTTTAACCTACACTCCTCCTCGCTTCGCTCGTCGTCGTACCAAATGATCACAAGATACCTAACACACTCCTCCTCGCTTCGCTCGTCGTCGTACCTATCCGTAACAGTAAGTCATAATATGCCTAGCTCTCAATCGGGATTTTAAATTCCCACACGGTAGCTGGCTCCGAATGCTGGCTCCGAAACGGTAAAAAAATGCCCGCTTCGTACCCACCAAAAAAGCGACCAAGAAATGTTTCTATTTCGGGAAAAAACTATGCGAAAATAAAGCGATTGCGGAAAAATGAGACACTGAATAAAGCTACGAGTAAAAAAACGACAAGAAAAATGACCGATCGCGGAAAAATGCGACTCGGGAAAACGCTGCATTGAAAAAATGCGTTCGCGGAACCCATCTAACAAATCCTTTTTGAACCCCTGCTTTTCTTACCTGACTACGTCGAACCTGATTTACTCTTTGGAACCCCTGCTTATCTTACCGGACTTGAAGTAGCTTATGACATGGAATCTAGAATATGTCTTCGGGCAATGAAAAAAAGTGTTGCGTGCCCAATTGCGGTAAAACTTGTAAGTACCTATAACTAATATAATTATTAAAGATTTTTAATTCTATTATTGTTTGTTCATTCACTGTTTAGAATAAAATAATAAAAAAACGCAGTCTGGTGTGCTGTAGGATAGGAATATGTATCTTGGCAGGCGTTTCCAGAGTTTAAATGCTTTTAGTTTAGTAGTTATTTCTGACTTTCAACTTAACCCCGTTTTCGAGGTTACATGCACCTTATGTAGGCAATAAACAGCAACATTCTTGCTTAACATACTTTTTGTCGTATATTCATCGGCACCTGACACATATTTATCTTATTTTCAGAGAAAGGAATACTATATTGAAAGAACATTTAAAAAATAAGAAATGTTTGACTTACCCATCAGAAAGAAAGAAAGAAAGAAAGAAAATAATTTATTACTGCAAAAACTATACCTACATAAATAAGTGAAACAATTTAATTCGTCTGTCTTCAGACATACAAGACGTTGTGACGTACATTATAAAGTCAGAAATTAATATGAATAATATCATAAGAACTTTACTGTATCTACTTTATAGTATACACTATATCAATGTCGTGAAGAAAGAACCAAGGAACTGATTACACATTTGATTTAACTTGTCGACTATTTTTGGCAAAATGGTGCAGAGACATTAACACAATATGAAGTGGATAGCGGACTGATTACGATAACTCAGATATAGTACAAGACATGGCTTACGAGGATAGGTGTAAGAGGCGGACATCAATAATAATTATATTTACAGGGTGAAATCGGTAAGTATGTGTACTTGCACAGTTGATTATTCTGCACGGCTATCACAAGACGGCGCGTGAGCTCTCTCGATCTTTCTCGTACTATCCGTCTCTCTCTTATTAAAAACTTAAAAAGAGACTTATAGTGCGAGAAAAATCGAGAGAGCTCGCTCGCCGTCTTGTGCACGGCTGTGTCGATTCTGAAGGTCCTAATACTTTACTAATATTATAAAATCCTTGGTGTAGTTTACCTCTAGTTTTTTAGGCTTTATTTTCTGTACCGTGTTATTTTTAGAGGTGTTCAAAAAGTGTATTTGCATTGTATTGTATAAATACGAAAGTAACTCTTTCCGTATGTCTGCCTATTACTTTTGCTCGCTTGAACCAAGCATGCAACTATACTATATAGTTTGAGACCCTGAGACAAGGGCTAGACATTATCCCGGAAATGAACCATTAGCACACTTGCTGCCAGGAACCCGCCTAGCGGGCGCCCGCTCCGTAGGGAGGTAGTAAGTATGTAGGTAATCTCCGGAACCGCTTATCCGATTTCAAAAATTCCTTCCCCTTTGTATAGAATGGACTTTTTGGTGTATGCCTGAGTTCTTTGCAATACGCGGGTGAATTTTAACACCTTTCCTGTCCACGGATATATGGACATTGGACAGGCAACATGTTAAGCAGGCCAAAAATTTCGGTACACGTCTGTTAATGTAAGAATAAGGGTGTGTTACGATATATTTGGCTACTCTGACTGCTACTAACTGTATGATGTTGGCTGTACTGATATCACTTAAACAGCAGCAGGCAGCAACCATTGTAACTGGTTTTGTTAGTATGCTCTGACATGTTAAAAAGCCCGTGAGTCCTAGGTACTTGCAAAATAAATATTTGATTTTTAATTATATTCCAATCTTTTATTAAAACTTTTTTTACAATTAAATCCATCATATTTGGACAATTAGCAGAGTGAGCAATAATTACACAAAACTATTCTGGTAGTGTTTCAAATTGATGGATTTCTAATTCCCTGAGAATCGAATTCTTCCTACATCCATCCCACAAATATACGTATATATGTATGCGTAAAATGTAATTATACTCATGCCAATGTATGTGTGATGTCAAATCGGAGGGTGTATGTTATTCCCGCAACTCTAGATGGCTCTACTAGCAATAATGCTGACTGACAACTCTATACCATATATATTCAATATTCTCTTTGGGTGGCGCTACGTGCGGATATAGGTTAAAGTTAGTGTCCGACCGAAGTTTCGGTTTCGGCCAGTTTCGGCCTATAAATCATGTTTCGGCCAGAGGTTCGGTGTCGGCCAAAAAACAAACAGCAGCAACAACATCGTAATTTCGGGTCGCGTTCGGCTAACGTTGGGTACGCTCGGCAAGGCTGGCAATATGGCGTAGCTCGCATAACTCCGCCGGCCACTGAATCAGTGCTCTTTGCTCGTGTAGGGACGATTGTTTGTTCCCCGAATCATCATCATCATATCAGCCGAAAGACGTCCACTGCTGGACATAGGCCTCCCCCAAAGAGTGCCACAATGACCGGTCCTGCGCCACCCGCATCCAGCGGACTCCCGCGACCTTTACCAGGTCATCAGTCCACCTTGTGGGGGGCCTACCCACGCTGCGCCTTCCGGTACGTGGTCGCAACTCGAGAACCTTTCCGCCCCAACGGCCATAGGTTCTACGTGCAATGTGCCCACTGCCACTTAAGTTTAGCGATTCGGAGGTTGTTATATATTGTTCGGATATTGTTGTTCCCCGAATAATGGTAAGTAATTTAATTAAGTTTTGGACGACCGCTTTAGCCTAGTTGGTAGTGACCCTGCCTACGAAGCAAGAGGTTCCGGGTATGAATCCCGGTAAGGGCATTTATTTGTGTGATGGTACATATAAGTATAATACTGCTTTTATGTGAATAAGGCCAATTTTACGGCCTTGCCCTTATACCATCTACAATTAACAAGTCGCTGCCTTAGTATTACAGTTCAAGTAACATTTTAATTTTTTTTTACTTCTTAGGGTAGTTAAATTTTGACCCAGTGCCATTATAACAATGATGAAATTTCAATTCGATAAAAGTTGAACGTAGAAACCTGTAATATTAGGCCGGCGAGATTGTTCATTACTCAAAAATCTGGAAAGAACGGCTCACTGACATTTTTATTCGACGTTTTAATCACGTTTATAAAAGGTTCGGTTTCGGTTTCGGCCGAAACAGTAATCAAACCGAACCTTCGGTTTCGGTTTCGGCAAAAAACGGGTCGGACACTAGTTAAAGTTATTCGCGCGGTGGGTTTCTGCAACTAGCCGAGGTAGTTGCGGCCTATTTTGCGTATGGTGTACGTGCGGATATATATCAAAGCCTGAAATTATACTCCAGCGCTCTTAACTTTTGATAATGTTGTGAGGCCAGGTCGAGTATGACTCGGGGAAATTGAGATCAGACTGATCCGAAACAGTTACCCCACAGTTTTTCCAGCAGAAGTGAAATAATTCGGTCATATCTGACGTGCTCAATCACTAGTGTGTGTCAATTCTTATTTTTTACATGTACCTTATCCTTTATTGTCAAAGTAACAAGAGAAAAAAGGTGAGTTTTTAAATTTCCTTAACAAACAAGTACTTACATTGTTCCCTCACAAATGTAAAAAAAAGGTCGGTAACTGGCATTTTACGAACGAAAATCTATTAGAAGCCCGACGCCACAGTACGAAGGCTTGAGTTGCACTTTCTAAAACAGTTTCATTTCGTAGTAAATACATTTTGATTTATGGAGGAAAATGTTGAACTCCCCCACCCCCTTCAACCCTATCTCAGAAGCTTACTAAGCGAAAATTTTGTAATTATTACGTATGATTAACAGTGACATAAATAATGCAGGAAAAATAAAACGTTACAACTAACTCGCATTGATTAAATTGAAAAAAAAAAAAAATAACATTTCTCAGTCAAGAAATGATTTTGGATAAAAAAAAAAATAACTTAATTAATACTTTTGTATGTAATTTTATGAATTCAAATTCCTCACAGATTATTATAAAAGTCCATTCTTTCAAACCCTTTTTTTATCGAAGTCGGTACGCGTGATAAAAAAATACCGCTGATAAACAAACATACTAGGTTGCGAGTTATTAGAACCAAAATGCAGATGGCGCTGTACAACGGTAACTTCTACTATGAGCTGTTAAGATTGTTCAAGAATGAATGGGGTCGTGACGTGACGGGTATGGTGTATGTACGTCTGTACGGAACCCTCGGTGCGCGAGTCAGATTCGCACTTGTTTTAAACTGACGTGTTAGTAACAGATATAATTTAAGAAATTCTATTATGCCCATGTATGAGCGAAATGTAGGCTATTGGAGCTGCGTATGCCTGCGCGTTTTGAAGCCCTTTACAAGTGTGATGACAAGAATATGGCAAACTTAAGTCATTCTACCAGACTTTCGTTCGCAATATTGCTCTTATTGACCAACCTAGTTTCACAATGTATACATTTATGCGCGATAACTTATTTGATTTTATTTATTATCAGGAGAACCAACAGCTATAAAACGAATTAACAACAAGAATATAAACACAAGACCCAATTACAGGATCTCACGGATAGCGTTATGTAGCTGACCAGCAGCTTGCGCGGTTTCGCCTGCGTATTGTGAAGAGCGCAGGCAAACAAGCAGGATTCAATATAGCCAGAAAATCTATTCTACACGCAGGTGTAGATACATACATATACATAACTTACATTTTACAAAGCTATTATCTCACAGACTTTCATCTTTATAATATATGTATGTATGGGTATATTAATCTCGTTTTGAAAAAATTGCTTCTGAGAAATAGGCTAGTATCGATTTCTTTTTCATGGTGCCATTCGAATCAGGTCTTAGAGAAGATTAAAAGTTAGTACGTACGAGGCATACTACAATTAAACATAACCCTCCTCTCCTTCGGCAGTCGGGTAAAAAGACAGAATACCTACAGAAAAATGCCTGTATTCAGAAAAATATGGGACCGATATTAATGTTTCTTACGTTTTTATAAAGATTAATCTGTAATGATTGTAATTTAATTAAAATATTTCAGCAATTTACTTTATTTACAAAAATATCTGATGCAGACGAAAAAATGTAAAGTGATGCAATTATTTTGCTCGCGAGTGTATATGAGTCAAAGTAAGATCTTGATGGCGCGCCATGGCGACAGCTGAAAATGGTCCACCTACCATACTGATTGACAGATAACTGTGAGGGCATCACAACGTTGAGCCCTGTACTGACCGTTGTATGGAAAATTAAGCCGTTTGCTGTTTCGGCCTTGAATATTGCGTTTAGGTACGTAGTTGTTACACAATGATTTTATTCTTAGACGATAAAAAGATACAGTTTTTAATTTTGATTATATGATGTCATTTACAATACTTATACGTTTTATTTTACAGTGTTTGCAATATTTAATTGGTTTAATATCCATAATGCAAAATAACGTTATGAATGTAAACATGAGGAAACCCAATTGGGAAAAATGTGGGGATGGGGATAGATGGTGTCTGGGTGTGGTGGGCACCTAATTATAATATCCTAGTGTAGGGTCATGTGCACTTGTGCAGCGTACTTGGCAAGTGTAACCGAATGTTAAATACATCCGGTCTGTCCAAGCAAACGTGTGAAGCCTCTAGCTGTTCTGTTACTAGATAATATGTTTACATATTATGTATATGTTACATAACGATGCTTGAATTTCTCCGTTGTTCGGGTTAAATTGTAATTATTAGGGTATTTAGGAAATCAAAGTTCGTATAACTCCATCTCTATCACACATATTTTTCTGCACGGCTATTACAGGACGGCCGGCGAGCTGTGTCGCGGCGACAAGGACTATCGATCTCTTTATAAGCGTTCTAATTTGAAAGGGGCGGATAGTCTATCTCGCCACGACAGCCGTCCTGTGATAGGCTTTGGAGCAACAGACGACTTCCGTGGTAGCGCCGCTAAAACGTCGGCTAAGAGAAATGGACTTGGTCGGAGAGCGGTTTGGGTATGAGTGGAATTGTCGCCGACGGTGTTGAAATAAATAATTATTATACAGGCTTGAGTTTCCGCATGTGAGCATTCTCAGCGTCATACGGTGCCCTCTATTTTGCGTTGGTTACCAGCGCGTTTCTTCTATGGCACTCGATGTAATCGTGTTGATATCACCCGTAATAGCATTATCTACGATAACTCGTATCGCCACTGTTGATTATTCCACGGTCGATTAAAACACTTCGATAATTGGATACTGAACTATTAGAATGGTATAGGCACGCGACCATAATGATTTATAGGATATTATTTCAAAACAAATATATCAACAAAGTGTCTAATGAATTCACAACTTCGTTACCTTCAGTTGCACTATGAAGAAAAGTAAAAGAACAAAGAATTTACAAGAACGATGAAAGAAGCTGCACGGTTGTAACAAAAAAAATTGATTAATTTTTATGTTACAATTTCAGGCAGCCACTGTGAGACAAACATGTCTCATAAAGAGTTAAATTATCTTGTCGATATTGAGGAAGACGAGGACACCAAGGAAGTTTGGAGCACTGAGATTGAGTGAGTAGGAATCAATACTTGTGTTTTTTGTACTATCTCAATATCGATATCAATACGTGACATAGATAATGGAAATAATACTACCACGTGACAGTGATTCCTTTTAAAATGTGCTAACATTTTTCTTAGAAGCTGTGTTTGCTTAGCTCACATCCTGTAGTCATGTTCACATATTATGAAGTAAACTTGTCAAGATAACAGCGAGTGTTTGTACAGTTCGTACTGCCATTGTTCGATATGGGGACAAGAATAGTTTCATGATCTTTATTATTGTCTCGTTGCAATACATTTATGAAGCACGTTTTACTCACACTTTGTTAGGAACCCGCTCAGGCAGGGGCATATGGATAGTGTTACGTGTACAATACATGATATACACAATTATAAGCGTATCAATTTACGAATAAAATCGATAAAACTAAATAAAATTAGACACTAAATATCAGAGTGGTTAAACGATATGATACAGAGACAGAATATAATGGAAAAATAAACCATCTTCGTCTGTAGCCGCCCTGTCGGGAGCCTACAGGAGTTACCAGAGTGGTTGGTGGAAAATCTGGTTTGACTCACCCAGTTTACTCTTTTCTGTCTGTACATATATGATACCTCCTGCACTGCAGTGACAGATTCAAGGGCCTAAGCCTTGAGTTCTCACTTGCAATGTTCAAATAGATTTTTAATATTTGGTTTCAGTTATTTAAACTAAATTAGACTCCTTCAGTCTCCTGAAACCGCAAAAATAAAATGCCCCTATTAACCGCATCAGTGCTGTGATTTATTGTTTAACATCTGAACACTTAATGACATAATCATCAAATCACATGAGGCTTATTTTCCACTGAAGCGGAAACAAGCAGAAACGCGCAGAATTGTTTCATTCAAAATTTCAAATTAATCCATTGAATCGATACGGGGACGAGATCCGGATTCTATTTTGATTGCTCAATTCTGCACATCTCCGCTCCGCTCTGCCTCAGTGGAAATGCAGTCATTTACACCCCTGGATGCAAGCACAACTCGTTACATAATTAAAATAATAAAATGTTGTTTCGCATTTCATAAATGGCATGAGAAATAACATTTTTGAACTGTGAACGCCGGTTAATTTTGTTTGTGTATGCATATTTTTATGAGATGAAAACAGATTCTATCAATCAATTAATTAGGGTTTAACTAATATTGTAAACTATCAGTTTGTAAGTTGTTTAAATAAATATATTAAATAGCTAGTTTTTAAACGCTCTTGTTGGTTTCAGCTACGTATCTCTGTCGCAGCCTCCGCCGACACCTTCTTCTCCGGCGTGGTTGCGGCGTTTCACAAATTTTCCGTATGTTTCCTTCCGAATGGCTTAAATGGCGAGTTAAATATTGAATTTATAAGAGTTCTGAAGGCGAGGCATATTCCGTTAGTTAGGTATATGACGTATAAGTGAATGGTACTAGACTATACTCGTTAACACATGGAGTTTCTTCAATAGAGCTTCATTAACGAATAGCAAATACGTACAGTACAAGTGACAAAATCCATAACGTAACTAGGGGTCACAGTTCTACACTACTTCCCAGAGACGTGTAATATTCATTTAAGATATTTGTTATAAAACAATGTATGGGTTTTAAGTAAATTTCGCTGGTTCCCAAAATGACACATTTCCATATTTCCTCATTTGATTTAAATTTTGAACTACCACATATTCGTGCTTTACCAATTCTTACATAGGGGAAAATTACATGTTGCCGAAGCAGATTTACTTGCTAATATTGAAGTTGGAGAAATTCGGCTATGGGGGCTCCCGTACGCCAATGACCTTCGATCTGAATCCCTTAGTTTTCTAATGTTTTTTATAGCTTATTATATTAACAACTACTTTAAGCAATATAGTGGACCCGATTCTACGTGCACATGGCTTAAATAGCCTAAAACTAAATTGTCTAATTTTCAGACATAATTTAGGCGGCAGATTAAAAACGACATATTTAGAATAGCTAAGTAAGTTGTATAGACCGCCTAAAATAAGAAACGTCAGATTCAAATTAGCGCTGTCATTTGATTATGACAGCTGCTCATAGAATAGCAAAGTGTTTTAGCGACGCCTAAATAAAATTGGGAAGTTTAGAGGCCACTGTAGAATCGGGTCCATTATCCCACATTTACTTCAAAGTTCATTGTTTTCGAGATATTTGGCATCAAAGTAGAACAATTTTAGGCCAAAAATCTGGTTTTCTGGCCATAACGTTTGTGTTAATTTGTTTAAAATGAAAACCCTGGACCAGTTTTTAGAGACGTCACAGACGAACCCAAATATGTAGATTTCGTACATGTTAGATCTTTCACGTCAATAGAGATACGAAATAAGTGTTATTTTAGACAATGTTAAAAAAAAACATACAAAATTAAGTATTCATTTGTTTCAAAATCCGGTGGACCAAAATGGAGATAAAAGATTGAAGAACCAATAGCCGTTTGATTTATAATTCTATCTGTAGTGCAAAAGTAGGAGATACGATTCAAAACTTGTCAAAAATCGATGAAAACCTCGGGTAGCCTTATATGTTAATTTAACGCATAGCCGAATTTCGAATTGGCAGTAACCAAAAGGATCGCCGAAAATAAAGCCATCGCTAGACGATTCACCTATTTATTATTTCCTTCCATGTCAAAGTCAAAGTTCTTAGGCATATTACATGCACCTTTGAATCTATGAATGTCGATAAACTACCACCGGTTGGAATGAAAACCTCTGCTACGAGAAGAACCGGCGTAAAAAACTCGGCGAGGGATATTTTTTTCACATTCACACAGCTTAGCTGGAAAGACATAGAATAGTCCATTGTGCCACGAGGTTGGTAAGTCGATTCTGCTGTATAGCTTGTCGTCCTTATTTTTATGTCTAGCATCTTCTTCGGTAAACTTGTATTCATAGATTTTGCCCGGATTATTTTGTCTTTGTAGTCCCACCCCTTTCGCAAAACGTCCCTTCTGAGAAAGCCCCTTTCGCTGAAAATCCCTACAGCTTAAACGTCCCGTCTATGAAATGATCCAATCCCTACCATGGCCTTGGTGTGGAATGGGGACTTCACATATCCACTCACCTTTGATTTACCATGGCGGAATAATGGAATATGTTAATGTCGATATGTATTGTAATTGGTGGTTTTAATATCGGGAGCTATTTTAGGGTTCCGGACCAATAAGGTAAAATCGGAACCCTTATGGTGCGACTCTGTCCGTCTGTCTGTCTGTCACAAAGTTAAATATGTATATCTATCTCTATCTCTATCATTTGAAATTTGGAATAATTAAAGAAAGTTAATCCACGTGTATGGAACATGAAAAGTTTTGATATATATTTTTAATATCATCTAAAATTACGGATAAGAGAGGGGGGGGGGGGGGGGGGAAATCAAAGTTTAGTTACTAGGTCAAGTGGGGTATCATATGAAAGGGCTTGAGTTGGACATTTTAAAACAGCTTTTCTTTTTTTTCTACATTGGTAAAATTTCGATCTATGAAGGAAAATGTAAAAAAAAAATACCATTCCCCCCCTTATCTCCGAAGTTATACAAGCGAAAAATTTGAAATTATTACTTGTGATTAAGATAAACGTAAATATTACTGGAAAAGTATAACTTTTTCTGTATCTGGCGTATTTTTTGTTTTGTTATTGAGGAGGGGGCAACAAAAATAAAAACAACTATTAGGTCAAGTGGGGTATCATATGAAAGGGCTTGAGTTCGACTTTTTGAAACAGTTTTTCTTTTTTTTCTACATTGGTAAAATTTCGATCTGTGAAGAAAAATGTAAAAAAAACCATTCCCCCCCTTATCTCCGAAGTTATCCAAACAAAAAAAAATTAAATTATTACTTTTGATTAAGATAAACATAAATATTACTGGAAAAGTATAACTTTTCTGTATCTAGCGTATTTTTTGTTTTATTTTCAAAAATCATTTCCTAGTTAAGTTTGCAATTTAATCAACTTTATAAGTATTTTTTTGTTTTGAAATTCCTATAAGACTATAATAGAAGTACTCTCTTTCAAATAAAAAAATAATAATCGAGATCGGTTCACGTTATAAACCATAATCGCTAAATCACCAACATACATACTAATTGTAAGCTGATTGTCCTTGCACGTTAGTACCAAACGGAGCCGATAGATGGCGCTGACCCCATTCTTACTTCGCGCTGTTAAGATTTTTCTAGAATGAATGGGGTTGGGATGGGTATTTTTTTTCAATAGCAGGTCAAAAAAAAATCTCGATATTCGCGATTCAATCGTCTTGGTAGTTCGATGGTCTTGGTGTAAAAGTTATTCGTTGTTTGAAATTGAATTCTGTTGTGTGGGGTTAAAATAAGTAATTTAATTTAACAAATTCTGGGACATTTACTTTACCTAGAGTTAATTGATAGTCTGTACGGAACCCTCGGTGCGCGAGTCAGACTCGCACTTGACCGGTTTTTTTTTATTGGTCAGATTAAGATATTTTGTTAATTATGCATTTTTTTCCCTAGGGGCTACATGTGCTATTTAAGACCCGCTTGATAACCCTAATATGACATACTTACTTTTCGAGGACGAAAAATATATTATTCTTTATATTTAAGGGTCTTTTTCTATATTTTATTTTATATTAATAACTAAGCTATTGTAGGGAACATTTTGCGAACGCCATATTGAAATGCCAATTATCCAAAATAGTTGAATCGTTTAATTAATGAATTCATTAGACTCGTTTGGTTCACTCAGTGTCCACTGTCCAGAGGTGCCACTTTGAGTGAAACATACAAAATGAAACTGGAAATTGAACAAAAAGCTAATTGTCTGATATAACACGAGAGACGATGGCACACTAAACTGCGTGATTTAAAGGTAGAATCAGACGGTTCACTTGATACGAGTGAATGCTTCATTTTTCTTACATGTTTTGTTTTACTTTTCGTTCAGACTGGTCACTTTGAGTGAAAGATGCAAAATGTAACAAGAAAATGATAGAAAAATGAACCGTCTGATTGTACCTTAAAGCCTCGTAGAAAGATAAACACAGCAGATGCACAGGTGACTCGCAGGCGTTGACTGTTTTCCAAACATCCTTGATTTGATCATTCTACTCGATCGTTGACAGTTAATAATACAAACAACATGTTTCTGACAAAGTGATCTCGTCATGACTCATGACATATACTGAAAATATACGATAAATAATTAGAGAATTTGGAACTCGCTGAAAATGTTACATATTATATGAATTTTTGAATGCTTCTTGTCAATTGTTGTCTGGGGTCTGCGGCACGTGGGTCGCAACAAGTGTTCCCGTTCGCGTGCATAGGTACTCTCCAACTCTAATAATTTCAAGTATTCGACTTGAGATTATTATAGTAGGCCGGATTTCATCAAAGTAGTTCATTCAAAGAGCAATTTAACAGTCCGAGCTAGAAGATTCCTATTCCAACGATAGGTTTGTAAAAGGCGGTCACATTCCATAATCTCAACTATACTCGTACGTGTTTCCAGCCACACTAACAAATATGACACGGTTCGGTGTATCGTCCGGCGAAATGTTACATCTTTATGCAAACAATAGAGAGAGAAGCCGACCTCGGTTTAAATTGATATGTCACGCAGCGAGATTGACGCCTTAGATTAAAATCGTCAATAATCTGAGATGGTGTTGTTGTATCACAGAAAAATGAATATTGGGGTCTTTTTAGATTTGGTGTAAAATGGCTTTTAAAATGACATTACTTAACCAAACTGGAAATCGTTTTTATAGGTGTGTAAAATGAATCCCCGAGTATAAACTAAACAAAGTTATGTCACTGTCAGAGGCAGCTGGGCCATCAAATATTAAACACGACTAGACACAAGGAAAAACGGTTCTTTATAATCCGCGTTTAAGGATCATTTAATATGTGCCGTTCTAAAACGCTCGCTTGTAACCAATTGTTAAAAAACGTATTCTTTCCTTTATTTCATTTAACACTTGCGGCGGGTTGCACCAACTCACGATTACAGACCGACACGAGTACAGAATTATTGTCTGGAAAGAGGAGATTATATAATCTATCTATACTCACATTATAATGAGGAAAATTCTGTGAGATTTTGTCGATTTGTTGTTACCTAATACATCATTCCTATTGTGTATTGTGATCTAACCATCACAAGATTTCATCCCATTTAAAATGCATATGAAAACATCTCAGATAATGTTTATAACACTCGCCTCTTTGAAATTGTTTAGTCTAATGTAATATCTAATATTATCTGGAATTAACTACACTCGGCGTCAAAAAAATCGCACCTTTCCTAAAATTCGTGTCAAGCTATTATAACTCCTAAGATCTTTACTTTACTCTATCGATATTAGTATCATTTAAAAGCTCAATGAATAAGCTTTAAAAAAAAAAATCAAAAACCAAAAATCGCCAGCACTTTGATTAAAAAGTGGCGATGTACGCGTTTGGAGGCTCACTAATTGTACCACCCTGGACGCGTATAAAAGAGGGGGGTTAAAGTCAATTATGGGTTATTCGCTATCCAGACGTCGCAGAGGTCACATCTGAAGAGCTCCGACAAGAAAAAACCCAGTGAAAATGGATACCACGGCAGAAGAAGCAGCTCAAGTGGTGGCCCTACTGCAAACCGGACTACGGCAGGTTGAAGTTGCTCGGCAACTGAACATCAGCCGATTTCGAGTGCAACGGGTATACAGACGGTTCCAAGAGACTGGAGGTTACATCAGGAGACATGGATCCGGGAGACGTCGCTGCACTGCCGTCAGAGATGATCGCTACATTGTGTCGACGTCTCTGCGGAACCGCTTCTCCAACGCTGTGGAGCTGCAGCAGCAGCTTCGAGCTACTCGAAGTACAGCAGTCAGCGTCTCCACTATCAGAAGAAGGCAGCGAGAAAAGAATTGAGAGCCCGGAGAGATGCTACAGGCCCCCAATTGACTGCCATCCACCGGTCGACCAGGAAGCGATTTTCCGAAACGCACGTGCCGTGGACATTCGACCAGTGGAGGAATGTCCTGTTCTCCGACGAAACCCGAGTGTGCCTGTACACCAACGACAGGCGTAAGAGAGTCTACAGGCGACCAGGGGAGCGTTTCACACCAGCCTCCACCGTGGAAACCGTCGGCTATGGAGGAGGATCCTGCATGTTCTGGGGCGGCATCTCTATCGACGGCAAGACAGACCTCGTGTGCGTCTCCAGAGCTGGAGGTGGTCGCGGCCAGGGAGCTCTGACTGCTCACCGGTACATCACCGAGATTTTGGAAGAGCATGTGGTCCCATATGCTGGTTTTGTCGGCGCCAACTTCGAGTTCATGCACGACAACGCCCGGTGTCACACAGCCTTGATTGTCAAGGACTACCTACGTCGAGTTGGCATCAAGGTTATGGACTGGCCAGCAAGAAGCCTCGATCCTATCGAGCACCTCTGGGACGAGCTGAAACAGCGAGTTCGGGCCCGTGATCCAGCTCCTGCCACTCTCGATGAGCTTCGAGATGCCGTCATCGAGGAGTGGTACAGCATTCCCCAGGAACACGTCGTGACGCTCATCAGGTCCATGACTGACCGCATGGAAGCTGCTCGGAGGGCTAGAGGAGGCAACACTAGGTTTTAAGACTAATTTTTA
Organism: Epinotia ramella; assembly: GCA_947578815.1. Taxonomy (NCBI): domain Eukaryota; kingdom Metazoa; phylum Arthropoda; class Insecta; order Lepidoptera; family Tortricidae; genus Epinotia; species Epinotia ramella. The sequence goes on from OX388200.1 coordinate 39,090,398, forward strand.
AGGGTTGTTATTGTTGATTTTTAATTTTTGTATTGTTCCTTTTCTTTGTAATTTTGATCAGAATACACATTGTTTCACATTTTCCCAGATTTTTTTTTTATGGGGGTGGTGGCCAATTTCCTACCGTTTTCAAATAGGGGATTTCATTAGCTTTCAAATGATACTAATAATGATAGAGTAAAGTAAAGATCTTAGGAGTTATAATCGCTTGAAACGAATTTTAGGAAAGGTGCGATTTTTTTGACGCCGAGTGTATGTACTAATATTATGAAGAGGTAAAGGTTGTTATTTGCAGCTTTGTAATTTTTATGCATGGTGTGATCTCCGGAACTTCTCATTATATTTATATTCTTTCACCAGTATGAAATATGTAGATGGTCCTTTTAAAACCGTATTGTATATCTGCAACGACTTAAAAAAGGGACCTTCCTGGGTTTCCTGCTAGTTACCATAGAACAATATTCTTTTGATATTATTAATAATGTACATGAATAATCTTGAATACATAAAAAGAAATCACAAATTTTCTGTCATTAAAGCCTTGTTCGGACTAGGCTAGTATTTTAGGGCGAGTCCATACAAAAGCTAGTCGTACTTGCAGCAAATGTATGGACTCGCCTTAAAATACTAGCCTAGTCCGAACAAGGCTTTAGTCAAACATTAATTTTATAGTGCTAAATATGCTAAAAACGGACTCAGGCAATGATTTGGCGACTTTAAATTTGAATTAAAATAAGCCTCGACGAATTTTGTATTTTCTAGATTATTTATTCCTTGTTATCAAACGTAGCTCATTAAAGTAGAAAAATGTTAAAAATAAAACAGATCTTAGTATGAAGAAATGCAAGCCTTAAAAGGTTTAGGCCGAAATACGGTCGCAACCCCTTAATTTTGGGATAACAAAAAAATAAAAATAAAAACTATACGTTATTTTTTCACGTATTAGAACAATATGTGGGGCCCGGAATGAGATTTCAACTTTTCGATTTTAAAGTATCGCCCTAATGTACATGTCATTTCTGCACAACTCCACACAATATCTCCTGCTTGCATCTCCTGACGATGCCTCATATAGAGAGAGGCGAAGCACGTGTCGAGGTTTTTTACTTTTCGGTGGTTGTTTGCTGTATTTGTTTTGGTATTTGTTCACGCGGAAGGAGGATTCTATATAATACGCGGGAGGTCGCTTGGGTAGCTAGTAAGTAACTTATAATTTGATAATCAGTACACGTTTTTTCATACAAAAGTTAGTCTATGTCATCCGGAGCATAATTAAGAATCGATTGTCACCTCTCGGTTCAGTAAGTATTTACCTTTTCGCCGCCAATTTAGTCATCCATAGGAGACAGTCACGCCAACATCATTGTTACAAGAGACTCAAGAGAGCAAATACAAACCTTGTATGAAAAACTGAAGGTTGCTTTGACAGCGGACGTCAAGCATGACGCATAATGTTTCTTGGGGCTGTGGGCGCGACAACACACGACACCTTTAGGTGATCGAAGGGTGCATTTCAATTCGGCTCTGCCGTAGTCGGGCAAATAGTGGTAGATCTTTTTTCTCTTAATGTGGGTGATAGAGTCTATTTTAGCTAAGTATGGTAGTGTTGTATGTTATATCCAACATATAACACGTATATATATATATATATATATACTAGCTTCTGCCCGCGACTCCGTCCGCATGGAACTCGTTTATATCGTAGCTCCATACAAACTTTCATCCCGTCAGGGGATGATTTCCGGATAAAAACTATTCTGTGTCCTTCCCCAGGGCTCAAACTATCTCTATACCAAATATAATCGAAATCGGTTCAACTGTTTAAGCGTGAAGAGGTAACAGACCAATCTTAAACAAATAAAATAGCAATAGAAATAATTGAAGGCAATACGTATAAAGAACGAATAGGGAAGATGCAGCTATAATATATACCATTATTTTGTGACTAAAATATTGAAATAGTACATTGTGATACAAGTGAGGTATGTTGATAATTACATCAGAGGCGGAATTATCACGCGAGCCGCAGGTGAGCGTGATAAGAGAGCCGAGGATGTAATTATCAAAGCTCACGCGTTTCATACGACGTTTTTTGACACTTTCTGCGAGGAAAAAAATCCTTTTCATGACATGAAAATTTTATAGGCCTGCCAAGTTATTTTATTTACTTATTCATGGCAACAGGTTTTTACTCACATGTTGTATACATCGCCAAGAATTTCCAGTGGCGTCCATTCTTTTTATCACTTTTCTAGTCACCACGAGTCACCATTTTTGTTAATAACCAAACAATGTTTACAAATATCTGTGAAATAACCTATAATGGCGCGCAACAGGCAATCACTTTTTTTCCTGAAGTTTGCGCAGCGCGCATTAGATGAAATCTCTAAACAGCCAATGCAAAATAAAATAAGTATTTTCGTTTTAAAATGTTATCTTTATTAATTCATGTAAAATGTTATCAAAAGTGAATAGTTTTATTAAATTAAACGTTTCTATATCATATCCAAAAATAAATACTCAATTAATTAACAAAAAGGATTTAATTTGTTTAGTCGAGTAAGAATCCATTTGCCGAAAATTATAAAAAAGCTGTACATTCTGTACAACCCGGTTAATTTAAGAATGCACCGTGTGCATGCAAACATCTCGCTGCAAGGTGCCAACGTGGCTTAATCGGGATATAACCATAACACACAAGTGTCGTAATGTTATAAAACACGCGTGTTTATATCCAGGATTATGAGCCTAAAAGCGACACCTTACGAGCAATTGTGTTGAAAAAACATAAAATAATAGCTACTAGGTACTGAAACGTTTTTACTTTAGTTTATACTAATTACAAACAATAATTACGATTTGAAGTAATGTGAAACAGACCGTGTTTTAATTCAACAATCTGCATCTGGTGATGTCACTCCTGTCAAAAGTCAAAACTTAGGCAACTATGTAAACAAAATTGTCTTTCACTATGGCGGTTTGTTTACATAGTTAGCAAATTCCATTGACGGCGACTTTACAAACAAATATGGCGAGTCACACACATGAGTGACGTCACTGGAACTCCGAAAGATCCGTTTAGGCGCGAAAGTTTAAATTGACAGTTTGCAACTGGAATTTTTGACTATAAATTATAGTATTTTAATTTTTAAATACTTTCGTGGTCTAGTCTACATGCGATTCTTTCAAATGAAAGCAAAATTGAAAATATTGCATCGTTCCTATTAGGAAGTACATCTAGCGCCATCTAGTGACTAATAGATACATTACATTTGACAACGCTCATTTCACGCTGTTTGTTGGTCTCTATACAAAGTTTCATCCCCTTTTTCGTCTCTAAAAGTGATGAAATTTGACATAAATTATAGCCTATTCTGATATATAAGGTGCATAACTGGCAAGTTTCATAAAAAATCGTCCAGTAGTTTTTGAGATTAATTGGAACGTACATCCATCCAGTCATACATCCAAACTTTCGCATTTATATTATTAGTAGGATAGGTATGCTAAATGTTCATCGAATTTATATCTTTGTTGCTAAACAAAATAAAAATGGAGAATATATAAAATAAGCGAATTTGACTAACGTGACGAGTATGATGTTTACATAATGAATATGTTAATATTCGAAAGGGTATAAGCGTGAAGAGGTAATAGAGGCAGGATAACCTAAGAAAAATTGCTCCCAGCGTTTTTGGGTCGAAACTATAATCAAACGATGCCTTTTGAGGAGGTAATACCCTGCACAAAGTTTCATCCCTCTGTTACCCCCTGGGGGTGAAAAACACCCGATTAACCCTAAAACTGTTTTATTAATTTTTTCCCAAACTATGAAAGTAACGAATTTCAATTTTTTTACAAATATTATTGGGACTAAAGGCTATATGTTAAAAAAATATGAGCATCCTAAACATTTAAATTCTTGTAAAAAAAAAAAAATATATATCACCCTGTATAACAAGTTTAGCTCTTGGTACACACAGCATTTTTTTTTCAAATATGAACCAATTTATATTCTACATCATACAAAAGTTTCATCAGCCTAGCCCAGAAGGATTATAGTTTCAACCCAAAAACGCTGGGGGCAATTTTTCTTAGGTTATCCTGCTATACCCTTTCATACTCGTCCCTCAAATTAACATGCATATACCTATGAGGAATCTGGCCAACGAAAACAGCCGTGACAGCGGCGCTACTACGAAAATCGAATCTCGAAGTTCGTATACCTCTGTCTATTTCGTTCGAGTACCATAAACCATAAGTGCGACAGACGGAGATATCCGAACTTCGCAAGTCAATTTTCATGGTTTATAGCTCAGCATTATTTTATACGGTCGTGACACTTATTTTAATACCCGTTGTTGGTCGGGCGGCCTTCTTCGGAATTGGCGAACCCTGACCTTCAGTAAACTGAACCTATAATGAAGTAGTTACTAGAATTTGCAAAACAAGTACTGTTTAAAATTAGGTTAAGTACACATTATTTTTAACCTCTGGATTTGTGATGATCTATATCTATCTATAAAAGAAGAAGTCCTGACTGACTGACTGATTCATCAACGCACATCCGAAACTACTGGTACTAAATAGAAACTGAAAAAATGGGGGTGCAAAGATTGTATGGGGTACTTTATTTTTTGAGCTACAAACTTGAAAGTTTTAAAGGTAGCGATCATTTTTTTTTAAAAGGTAGTGTTTTGTAACTTTTGTTTTAGACTATTTGAAATTGATTCCATAAGGGAGTTAAAAGACATTCATACCCTAAAAGGGGGGCTAAAAGGAGTTTGACAATTTTAAATTAAGGGAACTGTAACTTCGGTTAAAGTCGTTAAAGGCTAAGAAAACAAATTACAGCGTTTCTTAAAATTCATTCTCTAAGGAAGTTAAAAGGGGTTGGAAGTATGTATGAGGAACAAGTCATTTTTGAAGTAAGTAAGGGAATTCTTCGGTAATACGTATTCTATATATGGTAAGCCAATTATTAGTTAAAATACATAATCCAACTGCTAGCAGAGAAGTAGGTTAAGTTAGAACCACGAGACTCTTTGAAGCATATAGGATAGGTTTTATCTCGGAAATGATCCCTTGAGATGGTAGAAGTTTTTTTGGAACGGTGATAATTAAGCTTTCGCCTGAAAATACTTTAATAGCAATCATTTTGCTAAGACAATTTAGTTCTACGTGGACGAAGTCGCGGGCAACAGCTAATAGCGTAGGTATATGTGAACTTACGCTAAACCTTTTAAAGAGCCCTTTTGTTTTCATGTAACTACAACGGATTACGACGATGAGAATGTGCACGAGACAGCACGTAAACGTATGTGCTCTATTTGCTTTTAAAGCGGTAAAGCAGTTTTCTTTGATGTAGCAAATTTCAATTGTGACAGGAACGTCCACTCAATGAGTTAATTTCATGGCGGCCCCATTAGTCGAAGTTTTGTGGCAATCCGTGTACCGTTGCAGATACTTTCTTCGGACGCGCGTTTTGTCCGCTCAGACCTACACTATCGTACCGTTAGTCACTCCTCGACATAATCGTAAGCTACGATTTTTTTCCTCGCTGTGCGTTTGATAAAATTATTTGGCATACACTTAGTAGTGTATTATAGTGATAGGTTTTCTAAATCAAAACAAACATGTATACGTTTGATCATACATACATGGTCCCTTAGCAACAATTGTTCCTTAAAATACAACCAGAACTATGAATTTCCGACCATATGTATACAGCAATTTTAGCTATGTATGTTATGTATGCATCAAGTAAATTTTTCTTATATACCTCGTGACAATCGAAACAGAAGAGGTTCCTTATATTACAGGGATAGTTCTCGCCTTTGTTCATATGTTACCTGCTCTTGCAATTCTTATTTTGTTGTTGAATTTTCATTATCGTATTTGAACCTGCGACCATTATTTTATTTGATGAATAATAATGAATATAATATGAAAATACATAGGCACAAGCGGGACTTACGGCCAGCACCGACCGCACCACCCCACTACAGCCTCGCAAGCTCGAATATCTTAAATATTACGAATTTAAACAGGATTATTATTGTTCAAACGCGGGTCAAAAATTATTGAAATTAGATTTTTTGACGCAAAATTAAAGACTTTTTGCGTGTCATGTGTCGAGCAAATATAAAACGTTGAATCGGAAAAGCGTGCTCGTTATCGCCCTCCGAAACTTTATGCTCACAATGAAGTAGGTATTTATTTATACTAGTTAGCATACACAATCTCGGCTTCGTTATTTTTTCCAGTCTTGTTTTCTACAAATTAAGCATTTTTCACCTTGCTGCAACTCTCAATAAAATGTGAATTTTTACGGGTTACTGTTTATTATTATTACAGTTCTTAATAATTTAATTGTTTCCAACATAATAAGGAGTTGTAGAATAATAAAATCACAAGGAGTACCAAGACAATATTATTTAAACGTCGTCGAATCAAAAGACGCAGCCCAACACATTAAACAAAAAAAAACATACTATGTTACAAATGTTACAATACAGTCAAATAACGTACATATACATATATGTTACGTGCGACTTCGACTGTACGGCAGTGACACTGAAAAGAGCCAAAAACATAATACTCCTTTTCTTTGGGCAGTCGTGTTAAAGTTAGATACGTGTTTCAATTTGCTTGACTGTACGTCACTAATGTAGTAATCTTTCTTACAAATTCTTATTTCTTTTTCATGTTTGGTTTAAATAAACCGGGTTACGTTTGCTACTGTTATTCTCGTTTGTGTTGTTTACTTTCTTGGTTGAAAAACGATTCCTCCACTAAAATGTTTCCATTAAAGTATTTTCTTCATTTACTTACCTACTTATTTTACTACGTTATTTACTCGAGAGCTCTCATATAACATAGCATGGCTATATATATATATATATATATATATATATATATAAACATATATATTGTCATGTAGGTAAGATGTCGTTAAATCAACAATGGCAGGTAGGTAACTAGGTAGGTACCTACCTAAGTCGTTATGGACATCACAGGTTTACTACAAGTCACAGCACTCGCCCCAGTTTTATTGTTAGATGTCGATAACCACGTATTTTTCTGGCCGCAATCATATTTTATCAAGAATAATAGTGTTACCTACTCTTTATTCGAGATAACATGAAATTCTAGGAAACGATTTCTTCGACGTTCAACAATCTTCACTGTCACGGATTTGGTTTGGGTATAATTGGCTATCATGGATTTGGGATTAATATATTTGGTTATAAATAACATTAGTTATTTAGGTTTGCCAACAGGTGTAATCTAAATACTTAGTTAAAAACAGAATATAATATTAGATTGCTTGAGTATTCACCCAATTACAAGCAAATACGCCATGCACATAAAAGCTAATGCTTACAATATACTTAATCTAAGTAGTACAAGTTCATGCTACGTTTAGAAAAACAAGGCAAAGTAAAAAGTAACAAATTGTCGGCGGCTTCTCAAATTAATTTCAGTGTAAGTGACAAAATCTTTATAAAATAAATGACATGACTATTTTTAAACGAAGTAAAAACGTACCTACTTAAATACAAGTCTAAAAATAATATATATGAAAAAAAAAATTGTAAGTAAGAATTAGCCTTGAGTTTCTGTAAATATGCTCTAAAGTGATTATGAGTAAATTTTAATATATCCACCTTATTTAGTAAGAATACTAAATTAAGCTGTGTACAAATTCTTGGTACAATGCTATGAGATCCAACATTGGTTCTGTAAGTTTTACATGAGAAAGGTGCTAGACGAGAGTGTTGTCGTGGAACTGTCCAATTAATTGTTTTTAGAAGCTGTGGGCAGTCTAGCGAGAGCCAATTTTATGCAGTAAAACCTGGTCAGAAATCCAACATCCAACCATCTTGAAATATTTTAATCGGTCCTTGTATGAGCTTAGCAAGCGGAGTTTCCCCTGATTTATGGAAATAAAGTATACATTTAAATGGCTTTTGTATTTGCTCGAGTCGCTCAACGTGGCATTTATAATATGGATTCCAGATATTAGAGCAGTACTCGAGCAAACTGCGACCGGATTATGACCTGAATACTGTTGGGTCGAGTCATACTTTAGATGATTAACAATGAAAGACAAGAAATCAATACGAGTAGGCACGAGGGTCAAACTGAAAGTATCGGGAATACAAAAAAATTGTTCAGTTAAATTGAATAAAAGTATTTTTATTGACTTTCAAAGTATTCTCCTTTATAATTTAAGCACTTTTCCTTGCATTCAATCCAGTCGTTAAAACACTTATTGAACGCTGAAATAGGGGTCGACAAAATGGCCATTTTAAAAGCCACCACTGCCGGTGTCTGAAACCGCTGACCACGCAACTTATCCTTGATGTCGGGGCTGTATAGAGGATGGTCCAGTATAGTTCGACCTTTTCACCTTCCATATACTCATTTGTTTTCCGAGCGGTGTGAGGGCTGGCATTGTCGTGGTGAAGGATGATGCGGCGACTAGGGATTTTTTTCCTAAGTTCAGCAAAGGCACTCTGCAAACAAATACTTGTATACCAATCGGCATTGACCGTTCTACGATCTTCAAGAGGAATAGTAGCCACGTGACCCGATTTGGAGACAAACGTAGTCACCATCTCCTTGGCCGTGCTAAGAGTGCGAATAACTTTTTCACCTCACCGGCTCGAAAAGGCTTGCTTTGTCGCTCAAAATCTGCGTGCAAAAGTCCATTATATCCGCTAGCGTGGAAAGAGATTTTAAAATTGGAACGTGACGTAGTGTCACGTCACCCCACTTTTTCTATGGATGCGTTCAGAATCATGGGTCGGTCATGATTTTTTTTAAGCAAGCAGATCCGTTATTTGATTTTATTTTATTTTATTTGAGTATTAAATAGAGTTAATAATATTATTCTAGTGTTTTAAATTATAAAAACACTAAAAGAACATATTAAAATTAAAATTTTAGTTGTATTTTATTTAATAGTGCAAATTCAGAACGCAACCGAAATGAAACGTTTTAGAAAAGTTTTAAAAAGTTAAATTCATTTGCAACATTAGATTTGTTTCGGTTTCTTACGGAAATTATAAAAAATGAGTGACTCCAGTAGCAGTGAAGATATGAATTTAACACCTGCAGAGTTGGCAGAAGCTGTAAATAATGCCGAATTGAGTTTTCTGCCAGAAAAATCACGCGAGAAGTATTTAAAAGCGTTCGATTTATTCAATGCGTGGAGACATTCCAAAGGCGCCAAAACGTTTTCGGAGACCATACTACTCTCGTACTTCATTGAATTATCGAAAACTAGAAAATCAAGCACACTTTGGAGTATATACTCGATGTTGAAAACTACCTTAAAAACAAAAAAGGATATACACATTGAGAAATATCCCAAACTATTGGCGTTTTAGAAAAACAAGTCTACTGGCCACAAACCCAAAAAATCCAAGATTTTCACTGCATCTAACATTGAAAAGTTCCTAAATGAAGCACCTGACTCCAAATACCTTGCCACCAAGGTAAGTTTTTTCAAGTTATAGGTTTGTTTAGAGTATTTAGTATGCTAGTAAGTAATGTTACTTGCTTACGGATTTAGTGTCTTCTGCAAAACTAATCTTCTTCTTTTATCTTCCAGGTTGTCCTTATTATAGGCATTATTATAGGTTCAAATCAGAACATTGAGCACCATTCAGATAAATTACTGCTGGTTAACCTACCAAACACGAAAACAAATATGGACAGAAACTTTGTTATTCGTGACGAATATGTGAAAATCGTCGAAAAACATCGAGCTTTGCGCCCAGATAATACACCAATTGATCGTTTTTTTCTACAATGTTTAACTTTTAATTTTTAAAATAAATGTGATGTATCATGGATACAATGTATGAGTAGGTATAATGAAATAAGTAGATACCTACTTAGATTTTTGTAATTTTTGATGTACCGTATAATAGACATTTAATTAATAAAATACTTATTATACTTAAATACTTTTTCTTAAATCTAACTTTTTCCTCGCTGTGGTGAGGTGAAAAGTAGTGTGTTTCGCTCGGCGGCAAAGTTGTTTTGCATCTCGTGCCTTGAAACCCTCGCTACGCTCAGGATTCTATTTTTGAACCACTCGCTTCGCTCGTGGTTCAATTCTAGAGTCCTTCGCTAGCTCGGCTTTCAATACGAGCACTCGCGCCAAACAACAACTTTGCAGCCTTGCATAACCAATAACTATTGTCGGCTTGAGCTCGTCTTCGTAAACCCATACTCGAGATTGGTTTTTAGTTTCAGGCTCATATGCGTATATCCATGACTCGTCAGGTGGTTTTGAATCCCGGCTCGTACCAATGAGTTTCTCGGAACTTATGTACGGAATATTTACCGTTAGCTTTTCGGTGAACGAAAACATCGTGAGGAAACTGGTCTAATCCCAATAAGGTCTAGTTTTCCCTCTGGGTTGGAAGGTCAGATGGCAGTCGCTTTCGTAAAACTAGTGACTATGCCAAATCTTGGGATTAGGTGTCAAAGCGGACCCCGGGCTCCTTTAGGGGCATTTCCGGGAATAACGCTATGAGGATAATGGTGGCCAGTGTGTTAATATGATGAAATTTCAGAGATTATAAAAAGGTTATACCAATGTGTGTCAAAAATAAGTTCCGAAGTATTAGATTACCGACACTTTCAGTGCAGCCCTCGTACTACTGTTGCAACTATGCATAAATGAGTTATAAAACTTATAAAGATCGATACCGTCCACTTGCAACTTAATACGTAATCCATATGGAGAGTGTGGCTACATAGTCGATTCTAACTGCGGTTGCCATGAGTGGGCTGTCGAGGACAATATCAACATCAGAATTATTAGAACAATCATTATCTAGAGTCTTCAAATGCGGGCAATTTACAGTCCTGATCATGTGGCTGATAATATGACAAATTAAACAATACAATCACATAAGCGCCATATTATTTTCTCTCTCCCCATCGCATGTTCACTCAATAGACTATAGGTATTCGTATCCGGGATACCTGGTATCCCCATCGAAGTAGTTGCCTAGACGTTGACGTGACAACTGTAAAACTAGTTAAAGAAATCAGTTTGGTACAATAAAACTACTTTATTATACCAGATTCAGTATTGAGTATGGGCTGCATTTTAAGCTCTACGAGTATATAGACTCCATGTATGGCCAACGACTCACCTTGCTCATGCTACCAAATGCCCGACCCCTGAAAATGGCATACCTACGTAACATTAATGTAAATACGATATAATTTGATTCCTTACTAATCAGTTAATCACGGTGCTCGTGTTTTCAGAAGTTCGTTAGGGCAGGTTTTTTACATAAGGCACTGGAGTGCAACGAGAACGGACTTGCCCGCTTACACTACGTTTCCAACTTCAATTGTATTTTAATACTAACACTATAAAGAGGTAATGTTTGTGTAGGCTTTTGTGAAGCTTTGTAACTTTGTATGGAGGGTGATATCAGTGGAATGAGTCGTTATACAATTTCAAAATTATTTTACATAGACTGTTCAGTGCTCCGCTTGCGTTATGTGCGATACGCTGCACCTAGTATAATGAATATAATTATACATTACTGAGAATATCTCCCTACTTGCAATCTAATTTTGATTAATATCTTGGAGTCCAATTTGAATATGAATTTGTCACACTTACACTGACAATGCAACAGCTGGCCTGATGATGAATTTGGCAGGACAGGTGGCTACAGGAGCCTTACACACGATAGACCGGTCGTGTTTGGTTACCAAAATTGTATATACATGCCGCAATTTTTCTTGTCAGAAACAGCTTTTAACTTTATAACACTGATATCTGTGTGCTGTGTGTGCATAAAGTATTCGAAGCAGAGCCACACTGGACATTGTTCACATTTATGTAGATCGGAGGACCTACTGGTACCGTCAGTACGTTCAAGTAAAATTAGATACGTGAAGAGGATGAAAAGGGTTGATTTTCAGTAAGCTTGCTTTGCGTCACGCTTAAAACGAGATGAGATTGCGTTGCGTGCCCCACTCCCGTTAGCCGTCGCTGCGCTGCGGCGACTGCTGCTGGCGAGTCGCTCCAGTAGCACTTACAGCGCCGCGCGCCTCGCACGCCACATGCGCAAGCGCACTGTCCATCAGTGAAAGTTGCGAGCACGTCGTACGTTTTCGTGTACCAACATCTTCGTCTAGTTATTGTTTGTTGGTTGCGCCAGTGCAGCGGGGAAAGGAGGTCGAAACTTGTCCGCAACTCGTAAGAACACCGTGTTTTGCGATCCCGGTATCCGTGTGCCAATGTTACTTTAATCGTTTTATTTATTATTATTTTATATCTCAATACGAACTTTGATTTAGTTATATAATTTAGGTGCATAGACTATGCAGATAATGCGATGAATATAACCATAATTTGCATGCGAGTGAAGTTAATATATTACCTAGGACCTAGATATTTAAAAATAAATAATGTACCTTATAAGTATAGTAAAGTAATATCTTATAAAATGTAAATATGATTAATAAGTTAAGAATGTGTTATGATTATTATCGCTTTTCTGACTAGTTTTTTATTCTTGAAAAGTTTAGTAACTTCTTAAATTTACTCCATACATTTGTTGCCAACTGCGATAGTTACAAAAAATAAACAAAAGAATTGTCCAAATGACCTAGGCATAAGAGAAAAAAGTACTTCGTTAAACGGTTTTTCAGGGTAGTTGGATGAGTTTATCACAGTCCACAAACGAAACAAAAACGTAATATAATAAAGTATAACTTTAACTAACTCAATATCTGGCAGGGAAGTACATGTGATTGTGTCTGTTTTGTTTCGCACAAAAGACACTTCAAAATATCTATTGCCATTATTGCCCTTTTTTTAGTGTTCCGCATATGTCCGCTGCCATAAAAAGAAGTTAAATATAATAACGCATCTGTATAAATGTAAGTAATTTTGAATACTTGCCTATTTTACTAACCTCGTACAGCGCACTTCATAAGGGTTTAAAGATTTTTTCATTTAATTACAGTACTTACCCATCTATGATAATTACACATCCAGAGCGGTAAAGCAAAATTCGTGTCAAGTCGCAGTTACTACAAAATTACACCGCGGTGCATTGTTTTAGTATTTAGTGATGAAATTGCTCATACATACTCGATGGGAAAAACATCCAACAGATCAAAATTGGACGGTTTCACGGCATTATTCAATAATGGCACACAGATGTTTTGTGAAAAGTACGTTTCGCGCTCTATTATTACTAACATGACATAAGAATGATATCTCCGCATGCTAACATGTTTGAGAAAAATCATTTAGTTATTGCGAAGTGTTAACAATTGTGCCCCAATTGTTAGCTCATGTTTCTAACCCTCACAAAATAAAGCAATTGGAGTTCTATCTGACCGCGCATGCATTTACATAGAGAAAGGTATCGGTAATCGTATAAAAAAGCACGTGTGCTGGGAATTGCGAATGCAGCGCAGCGGTGTAACAAGTAAATTCTATTAAATGACTATGCATGCCACAACCATTGGATTTTACTTATTGATAACTAGCTGAGTATTCGATAAGTGATAAAGCTATAAAATCAGAACGGAATCGAACGGTTTATCTTATCACCAAGTAATCGGCTAATTATAAGTAAGTAGGTAATGTTTCCTATGCAAAATTGTGATCGCACGTACCTACTCAGTTCCGTTACGCGTTACTTACAAGTTACATCTAATCCCAATTAGGTCTAGTTTTCCCTCTGGGTTGGAAGGTCAGATGGCAGCTTTCGTAAAACAAGTGCCTTTGTCTTGGGATCAGGTGCCAAAGCGGCCTCCGGGCACCTTTTGGCAGCTAGGACCGGGACTTCACCGGGATTTGACAGCTAAACGCAAACGCGGTTGTAACGTTTTGTTTCGGTAAAACTTATAGTTACTAGAGCATCAGAGCTCTGTTCCATTCCCAAACTAATCGCGCTCGACTCCTACTAATATTAATAATGCGAATGTTTGGATGTTTATATGTTTGTTACTCAATCATGCTTAAACGGCACAACCGATTTGGATAGCCTGGATTAAAATATAGAGGGTAGTTTATATCCCGGGGCCATGCCGACGAAGTCGCGGGCGGAAGCTATATGTATCTACTATCTAAACTAAATGTCTAACTGTTGACCAAGGCACGAAATGTAGAGCGTTATAATTGGAATTGAATGAAATTCTCCGCCAAAAAGGCGGCTTTGACACAAATCACATTTTGTTTAAATCGCAAAACGGCGGAAAAACCTAAATAGCACGTGACACACGTTATTTTTGGTAACATAGCTAAGCTGATTAGTTTTATGGCTACATTTAGAATTTTCTTTCAATATGCGGTATTTTACAAATTTTATAAAGTGGTTACAAAATGGGTCGCAGTTGCTTTATTAATATAGGTAATAAGTAATTTGTAAATTATACAATTTTTCTTGAAATAATTCATATATTTATTAGGCGACAATCTTAGTAAAATCGAACTAGCCATATACATAGAACATCCACGACCCAGAAACAAATATTCATGTTCATCACACAAATATTTGCTCTTACCGGGATTGTAATCCAGGACCGACAGCTTCGCACGCAGGGTCACTGCCACTATCCATTACGCTAAAGCGGTCGTCATACTGAACACATTCACTGAAGGTATGCCCCCAAATTAATCGGTTAGGACAACGACTTCCTTTCCTAAACTGTTTCTCTCTCCCCTCTCCGTATTTTGTCTTATCATAGCTCTATCCCAGTTGCACTCTAAATAAAGCAGCTCGGGGTCCGCTGACTGACGAATCCCAAGTATACACACTAGGTATGGTTGCTTTCCTTAACTATATAGCTACGTTAATCAACTCGTAGTTCGATGAATAACTTACTGCCCTCGCCCTCCGCCGGGCTCACTGCCGGTTTGGTTCTGTTATGTATACATAGTGTTCAATTATTTTACTCTTTGTTCATAATTTCAATGCCCTTTAAATATAAGTCTCAGTTTGCTTCTTTGTTCAATGCAATTGAATTAATGAGCTTCACATCTTCTTTGTCTTACGTACGTAAGTCTATTTATTGCTGAAACAATTAATCGGTATTCTGCGCACAACCTCCTTCTACTAGCAAGCTAGTTTTCTACGTGCGTTTACTTTGTCAAGGGACGAGTATGTATGTTGTTAAGTATACTCTCAGAATTAACGTATTTCTTTTAACAAGCACGTATGTAAAAAAAGTCTCGAAGACGCATGTGAAAAGCGCGCGCGCGGCATATTTTCCGTTATTTTTAGTTTATATATTAGCTGCTATTTACCAGGTACACTCGCCCTCAAAAGTGTGTTTATTTTTTCGAATAAAAAATAAAAAATCTGAAGAAACAACAGATTCTCGAATCTTCAAAGATTTACTCAAATCAAATTGTTTATCATGAGAATCGTGTACTCGCAATTGGCGTAGGTATTCTAATAAAAGAGCTGCATACCTAGTATTAACATTGAAAATGCTGGATTCTAATGTATTTTTGATAATAATTTAAACGCAAAGTTAGTTCTGAACAATTCGTATTTAAAATACCTCACTACCATAATACGCGTTTAAAAATCGTTCTGTCTTAAGTGGTCTGCCATCAAAGCCATCCATGCCGCATTAGGTACGTGTACGAGTAAATACATATAAATGCTTTTATTGATCTTCTCCTTTCTGATGTTGGTGAAAGCATCGCAGCTGTCGAAACTTGTCAAACTCTTGATGCGCGGTACGTCCACTGTGAACAAGTGTATTGGGAGGAGACATATGAATATATATCTTTGGATTTGCCTTACTAATATATATATATAGAATGTGGTTGTTGCAACCAAACAAACATTTTATTCTATTATTATTATATTCGGAGGTCGATTTGATTCGAATGTCGTGAATGTCCGGCCGTCCGTACTTAAGAAAAGTACACCGACAGAACATGAAAAATAATGGTGGACTATTACCATTTGTCAGTTTCAGACCAGAAAATATGTTTTTTTACAATGATATAAAAAATCTGTAACGGCGAGCTATTTACATTGCGATTTCTTTGATGTTAATAGCTGTTATTTTTAAACTTGACTGTAAATGCTACAATTCCAAGTGTTAAAGCTGTTGAATGTAATTATTTATGGCAGTAAAACTCGAGAGTAAAACAATCTGCGATCCCTGTCAACATTCCAAGATTAAGTGTATGTGACTACGAGTACATAAAGAATCAGTAGGTATGTGTACATTGATTCATTCCCAACTTAGATTAATTTTTACATCGAAACGTTGCATCGATTAAAAATATACTTGTACCTTTTGTAGGTACTAGCGGGCCCGGTTATGTAGTTTTTGTTGATTGGCAGCTCATATGTATATCCAATTATTTTTTCCATAATATAATTTTTGTAATCTGTTGGTAAAATAAATATGCCATCGAATTTAGGCTCCCTAAAATAGTTTCAATGCGATAGTTCAGGTAAAAAGTCGACTAAACTAATTTTCATAATCTTCATAAATAATTGTCCCAATTTTTTTTCCAATCGTTTGCATACTTGTACGTCGCAAACTGTCTTCAGAATAAAAGGAAAAGTGCCGATTTCGAAATAATCACTACATAGTATAAAACAAAGTCGCTTCCCGCTGTCTGTCCCTGTCCCTATGTATGCTTTAGATCTTTAAAACTATACGCAACGGATTTTGATGCGGTTTTTTTTAATAGATAGGAGATTCAAAAGGAAGGTTTATATGTATAATATAGTACCCGTGCGAAGCCGGGGCAAGTCGCTAAGAAACTTTAATTTAGGAAAATCGAAAGAAATTTTGATCATTTTTTAAAATTTGGGATGTCAGGCTGTCAGTTTTGTACAGTCAGCAGCAAAAGTTGCTACGCGGGTCAAGTGCTCAGAATGACCTACACACGACTCTAATGTCAAGAGGATAAGGACTGTCTAGATCATTTTGAGCGTGTTATTTTGCGTAGCTACTTCTGCTGCTGTACCTACATAAAATACCGAGGTGAAGTGGCAGACGCATTTTAATGTAGGTACCCATTTTTAAACGGTGTACCTTTTCATGAAGTAAGAAATACATATAACGATGTAACCGTTGTTATTTGATCGTGATAATGAAGGGTCGGATGTCGGGTCCCCTCTCGCTGTAGGTTAATCTCCTCGGTGACATTGAGAGGACGCGAACGCTTCTTGCACTTGCCCGATTGCCTGACAATTAACATATAAATGAATATGTCTTTAGCTTACAACTTGCTGCACCTATCTAATTTTTTATGTTCTCGCTACAGTCATATCTTTAATATGTGAATGCCCCACGAATAAAGGAAGTAAATTTTCCTTATTGTTTTTTTACAGTTTTTGCTTTATACTTTAAATACTCGCTTTCTAAGCGTATCTAATTTTGCATGTGGCATGACGTTATTTACCAGCTATATAGTAAATCACAACTCTGTGTCACATAGCATAGCATATACAGAAGAGTTGCCTAAGTTACATTTCGAGTCGCTTTTAAATTATTTTGTTGTATGGTAAGTTACCGACTGCACCCAAAAATATGAACCTAGTTGGCCTAGCTAGCCTAGCTAGCTCTGTCTTGATCAGTTTGAAAGGTTCAATACCTACAATATACTCGTAATAGTGAACGACCATTAGTTAGGCGAGGTTCTAATGTTATGATAGTGAGGGGAAATATTTCTAAAACGAGTTGAATAAGTATTAAGTTGCAGTATCTTCGATTTTAAAATCATTTATGTGCTTTAGCTCGTCATCGTCTATAACGTTACCCAGTATCCACAGTACGAACCTAGAGGTTGCTTACATCGGGACTAGGTTGATCTGTGTAAGATATTTAGTATAGTATATATATTACTTATATATGTAGAAGCTACGGTAGCCTAGTGGTTCAGCATGCGGCTGTCAAGCGGCGGTCACGGGTTCGAGTTCCGGCTCGTGCAGTTCAGTTATGTACGGAATATTTACCGTTAGCTTTTGGTGAAGGAAAACATCGTGAGGAAACCGGTCTAATCCTAGACCTAGTTTACCCTCTGGGTTGGAAGATCAGATGGCAGTCGCTTTCGTGCCTATGCCAAATCTTAGGATTAGGTGACAAAGCGGACCTCGGGCTCGTTTAGGGCACAACCGGGAATAACGCTAGGAGGATGATGAAGATATAGATAGATACATATTGGTTATTTTATTGGTACCTTTGTGGAGGGTAACCTGAGTGACGCGTAGGTAAGCTGATAAGAAGCCATTGAACGGAGCTGAAACCTTACACATACACAATCCCTGACCGGAGGGGATCTCACCCGACTTTACGCAGTTTGATTGCATCTCAAATCCTAATAACGAGCCGCAAACAACTATTTGAAACTATACATGCACTCCTTAAAATATATTATAAATTTCAAACACAATATAACGTGGGAAATGCCGAAAAAACTTGTACTATCCTAAAACTCATTAAATGGATCATAAAATATTTTGATAACTCGATCCAAGCTTCCAATGGAATTAAAATTATGTAGTGCTTTGCGTCTTTTATTAAATCCAAAATATTACATTTGTTTCTAATGAGCTGTAGTAACGTGCAATCACTTGCCTAAATATAACTAAATAAATTGTTAGTTTTCGTTATAAAATAAATGAATATTTACGCTGCTATATCTCCATCTATCTTATTGATTCGTCATCTTTACTTACTGTGATCTTGACCTGAATAATGTCATATTGGTTGGTAAGTGTAGGACTGTAGGACTGTAGGTACGCTTGCACTTATTCAATCATAGATATTTCGATATGCACAATTGCTGAAAATTACATAATAGTCAATTGTGTAGCATGTTGTTTGTTTGTTTTATGATGTCTGATGTAGTTTCAGTGACAATTAATATTCTAAATTGTGTTGCGACCTTGCTAGCATACGTGTGGAGGACGACATCGACATGAATGTGATTGTGCTCGCCTAGTTCGTTTATATCTGGGAAATGGGAATAGCTACTATCTACTTGAATCTTATTATTGCCAATTATACTACATTTACTTTTTTGGTATATTTTAATACAAACCGATTTATTTTACGTAACTTTGTTCGGTATTGTCTTTGTTTGGACGTTAAACTATTTTTTACGGTAGTAAATTGTGATTATTATTTTTATTCTATTAATACATTAAAAGCAATAGAACCATTTAGCAAAGTATAAAATGAAATCTATTCATGCAAGAAGGTGGCAACTTTCCCCGCATAACAGTCGAGTTGCGCGTGCGCCGGCGGCCGCATACTATCTTTGCGATTACGAAAGCTACGCCACCTGCTTAAGGCAAAGCGCCGATACCGCCTTATTCGATTTAGTCTGCACTAGTTCTAGTTCGTGCCGTACTTTTGCCCAGACCCTTCTAAAAATACATAGTAGCATTTATCACCTAACGTTTGCGTACTCGTAATACATATGTATTCATAATATATATCAACATGCATTAAATTACACCTTTAATGGTTCTGCGACTATGCCCTGGCGGCTGACTATGCGATATAGCCCACAGTAAATCTTATAAGACAGATAAAATGATTATGTTTTTTTTATAAATTACCGAACATGCTAAATGCTAATTTAAAACCGAATTCATTTATAATTTATATTTACGTAGTGCAATTACTAAGAACAACGAGTTGTCTGTTACTTATTATTAGATGATTACTCGTAGATATAACGTGCATGAAAATTGCGCATATTTCATATTTATTGGACTAGACTTAATAAATTAACACCGTATAAATTTTAAGTGACATACTAACTGTAGGTACCGTTATGGTTTAATATTCCCATTCATTGGCTGCCATTAGCGCTAACTAGTTAACGCATTGTCGGTAAAGTGAGACAATTTGTCAGCCGCCTGAACAAAGCTACGGAATGCTTCTTCGCTTTACTACTTAATTATTGTTACGTACGAGACTGATGCGATGTATCGAAATAGATGTTTTCAGTCCATTTGAGGAAGCTCCATTTAATTACTATTTAAACTAAACACTACGTCGAGAGTCTTTAATTTCTTAAACATGCTATGAATTGTATACACATTTAATTCGTTCATGTTCGTTGTTATAGGTTAAAAATAATCGGCGTTCAAGACGTTTCCGCGATCAGTGAAAATTTGTTTAAAATTCCTGCCTGCCCAATATCGTAACTAACGACGCCCCACACAATTTAATTTACGAGTACAGAAATATCAACCCACTTTATGCGTTCGTAACCATGCGAAATTACAGCTTTGTATGGCAAGAGTTATTAGCGACTAGGGAACTCAGACAGAGTTAGCCACGTACATACGGACAAACGGACAAGACGAAACTTTCCAGGATTCCTTGTCGATTACGTATAGATAGCTGTGACAACATGTATCACACGCTAATCAATAATTTTGTTAATTTACCTAAATTTTTTGTATACCTAAGCGCTGAACGGATGACGCAGGACTTAGTGTATTAATTTGAAAATTGTATTTTATGTATGGTAGGCTTTTAGGTATTTGTAACTATGGGACTTAGTTGCCTGAAATAAATGATTATTATTATTTATTAAAAAAGGTCACTGTGACACTCTTTTGGAGAGGTATGTGTCCAGCAGTGGACGTCTGTCGGCTGATACGACAATGTTAATGATGACATAGTATAAAACATCCTATACTATTATTTTGTAAACCTTATTCTTATTCGTAGGTACCTACTTTTAAATCCTTAATAATTATTTGTCACATGGATACCAGGATCGAAACGAGACATCATTACACAGTGTTAATTATCGAAACTTCGACTGGAGAAGTTTAATGTGAAACTTTATTTTGAAAATGGTGGAATAGTAACAGTCATGCAGTTTAAATAAAACAGTTGAGGAACTGTTGAAGTGCATAAATAGCGAGTATGATGAGTGGTAGTGAGCCCACGCTGACGGAGCCGCCGGTGCCGCTGGCGCTGGCGCGGCTGCAGGGCCGGCCGGGGCGCGCGCCGCGAGGCCTGCGCTCGCACCGCCCCAGCTTGCCGCTCGCCAGCCTGCAGGAGTCCATCGACGAGACCCCGCGACGCTTCAGCGAGGAACCGCTCACGCCCGACACAGATGACGACGAAGCCTTTGCCGATATGATAGTCGCTGACTCACCGAGGTCGGCGGCTAACGGTCGACGAGCTTCCGACGCAGCTTTCGCTGAGCGATACAGGCAATTAAGCGATTTCGACAGCCCTCCACCTGATCCTCCTCGTCGGGCTTCATTATCAGTGTCCGTGGGAGCAGAAGGCTATGGGACCGCGGACAAAGGTCGTCGTCGCTCTTGGGCGGCGCGCCTCCAACTGGAGCGTAAGAAAAGGCGAAAATCAGGAGGAGGAAACGATACGGACGAAGAAAGTGACACCCCTGTGTACATTAGGCAAAAAAGGCCATCGTGGTGGAATGTTTTTGTCCCGGATAACATCAAGAACAGGTTGGTATACTTTTGTTCATATCATAAACTGAATCATTGTTAAACCATTTGATGAATGTTTTCCAAACTTACATACATTCACAGTCTGACTTCATTGTTTTGAGAGTCATAGACGATTACCATTTACATATAATATTTATATACTCGTTATACAACTTTATAGTTGTTTGTAACAGCAACAGCGGCGCTACCACGAACTTCGAAAGTCGAAGTTCGGGTATTTCCATCTCTATCGCACTCCCTTAATCGAGTGACAGGGATGCATGTATTACGAACTTCGACTTTCGAAGTTCGTGGTAGCGCCGCTGAACTTTGTTTCCAATCCAAAATTGAAATAACCTATGACTTAGGGAACCGAAATTATTATGAAGATTATGGCGCGTCTTGAAAAACATACATGGGAATGGGAAAGCGAATACTCAGATATATAAATTAGTTCACCATATTTATAGCTGATTTCCTTGACCCAATGGAGTACGATTGTTCATATCTGCGTTAGCTCTAGTCGCGTTAGTTACAAGTACTTTCAGGGTCGCGTGACCCCACTACACCAAATACTTTTATTTTTAGAGATTGTCGGACTTTTCTATGTTTTAACCAAAGAGTTTTAATTTAGTTATAATACCCATACAAGCTGCCTATTATTTGAGCTGCTTAAACATGAACGAATCGTCTTAACCCTTCCAATGGAAATACTGTCTACTATTCTCAGAATCAGAAAATGTAGTTTCTGCATATGAAATGTTATACCTATAAAATGTTTTTTCCAATCTGAAACATCCAACTCCATTGAAGTCGGCTGTCCTGTTACAAATGAAACAGATTTTATAAATTACATTCAATAATTTACAACAATGACTTATTGCTTGCTTTGAAACAGGTAGGTACTAGTTACTGGGGTTCTGGCTTTTCTCCGAATTTGTTATGTTCGAATTTCACTTGTTAACCTACTTTTCGCCGATGATTCACTTTGACAACTAACTAATGGCAATTTTCTGTATTACAACGTTTCATTTGGTAGAATTATTGTGAAGTCGATTATTATGTCTTAATTTTTTTGGCATACTTATCATTTGGCAAATCTTTCAGTTGGACAAACAACTATTAACCGAATAACGTTTCGTCGGTGCAACAGTTCCCTTTTCTTACATTAGCCAACTTATTACTTCAAAGAACAAGACAGCATAACATAGTCAGACTTTTGACGTCGACACGCGGGCGGTTAGGTTATTAGGTTATTAGGTTTAGGTTAGGATAAATATAGGCGGGTGTTTGTTTAAAAAAAAAACACCTATATACATTCCACCAAGCGGCAGTCCAAAAGTAATGATGTATAGTACATTGTTGTAAAGGCTAGACAGTAGGCAATAGATGGACGAGTGTGTTCGAGGTCCGAGCCGCAGGTGAGTACCGCAAATAATTATAATTATAAGTCAAAATGAAGTACCTAATTAAAGATCACAATATGAAACACGCGCTGGACCGCGCACTGCCCTCCACTCCACACGCGAGCGGGCGCGGGCGGGGGTGGGGGCAGGGGCGGGGGGAGCTGTGATTGTTCGAATCGCTGTTCAAACTGGACTACTTGTTGGACAGTTTGAACTCATAGATGGCCTGTTCGTGCGACGTCCAACTAACCCCAGCTTTGAAGCCTGAATTCTAACCATCTTTTGCCACATTTCCGGCGTGAAAAACACGTATCTCCAATGATGCGATTCATTCAGGTATACCATCATTGTCATAAAAACAAGTGAGCGGTTGCGCTTGCCCACTCTATAAATATATGTTACGTTACATAGTTACTAAATTAATTCTAAATAAAACATTCGGTAAGCGTTATACTACGAAATGTATATTAGTCAAACTGAACCATTCTGCTACTCGAAAGGTGGCATTTTGAAAAGTGACTTTATAAAAAAAAGTCCAAGCATATACATGGTAACCGTGAAGTTGGGAGATAAAACTAATACCTTTTGATAAGTTGACAGATGATTATTCGGCGAAATGAAATTATGCGAAAAGTTGGTTGCGAACTGATAATCGGCAATACAATTTTCGGCGACAAATTAGAGAACCACTAGTTACTAGTAATAACATGGTTATTACAGGAGTAGAGGTGATGTATATAATAGTAACTAGGACATAGACAGCATGTTTACGCTGATACTGATGATGACGGTCGGTATTGAAGATGATTAATCGTTCGTATTCGACGTAATCACCGCATAGCGGGACAAAAGAGGACTACCGACTGGTCTGGCGGGACGGTTGGTTTCATAACTTAACTTGTGCCCGTATAAAATACTGTTCCTCCTTAATTATTGGCCTAAATATAGGTATTGTTTCATAATTCGTCTTTGTCTATAAAGTGGCCGTCAATGGAATTTGCTAACTATGTAAACAAACCGCCATATTGAAATTGTCTTTCACTATGGCGGTTTGTTTACATAGTTAGCAAATTCCATTGACGGCGACTTTAATGTAAAACACAGGTAAAAATACAGACAAAATAGGTTGAACCGGTACAAACCGAACTTATCTCTGTAAAGGACTTACCCCTTATTTATCCATATCCAGTTAACCTTTGAGCAATTGGGTGTTTAGTAATTTTTCTCACTTTTTTTAGTGCGAAAAGTCCCCAAAATGAATCAGCTAAGCCAGCCCGCCAAGGCGCGCCAGACTTCAAAATATGCCAGTAAAACTTGAATCAACTACGAGTAGCGTAGGAAATAGTTGTAAAACCTGCCAAGTGCCTGTCGGGCCACGCGCAGTGTAGGGTTCCGTAGTTGCCTGTGGGGACTTTAAAGCCCAATATCTCGCAAACTAATCACTGATTTGAAAATTTAGAAAACCCATAATATTTTTGAACGAGCTATCCAACGATACCCCAGACCATGGGTTTAACGAGAAAAAAAATACATTCCCGCTTTAGGTGTTGGGGAGGTCCCCCAAAAAAAATATATAGTTCAAGATTTTATTGTACTGTTTTGTCGGCGTAATTGATTTATATACCCATGCCGAATTACAGTTTTCTAGTAGTAATGGTTACTGAGCTAAGCCGAAGACGGACAGACAGACAGACGGACGGACATGGCGAAACTATAAGGGTTCCTTGTTGACTACGGAACCCTAAAAATTAGGCCAAGTTCTCTAGTTACCGCTAAAAGGTCTCTAGAACTAAGTTGGGCAATATATACCTAGTTGACGTTCAGAAAACCTATTCATTATTTGATGTAAACTGCTTTTTGACTTAGCTGACAGGCTGTCGTGATTACTTATATACTCTTCATATACCTATAATGTGTTGTTTTCTTTTTGTATGTAGTTTATAAGTATTGGGTGAGACCTTGTTTTCTAAGCTTGAATACGTTTAAATAATGGCATTGGGTCAATCAACTTTTAAGTGTACGTTAATGATATATATTTTTTTTAATTTTAGTTGTTTTTTTTTATATTTCAACATTTTTGCTGTAGATAAATATTTTATTTTAAGAATTCACATAGAGCAGAACGATTTATTTAAATAAAATAGGAAATTTGACTCCAAAATGCACATTAGTTTTATTTATTTTTTATTTATTTAACTTAACAACATAACATTTAGAACTATCATTAATATCTGCCAAACTACAAACATAACAGTTTTTCGGCAGAAAACCCAGTTTCGCTCCACCACGTAACATTAATATAGTACCTAGTAAATAATAAGTACATGACGCAACAGTCATTTCCACCTTAATCACAGAATAAGTAATAGTACCTACTGCGCTTGAAATTAAATCCCACTCACAGCATTACAATTCTACGGACTTTAGTTAAGATAGTCCCTTGGACAACTAACTTAATTGACTTCTGGACCATTTGAAATTCAGTCAAATTGTAAACCGTCACTTTATTCTCACTTAATATAGGATGGATTTCAATTTATCTTCCATAAATAAAGGACGCGACTTTTAATTTATAAGTTATTCCCAATAATATTGTCTCCTGGACAACGACAAACTTTAAATGTAACGAACTTTTCATTTAACTTGTAAAATAATATTGAATACGTGATATTTAACACTCTTTATGAATTCACTTTGAATTGTTACATTCATATTTGAAAATTTTGTAAACGTTACTGTTTTTTTTAAAGTAAAAATGACGATAATGTGTCTTTAGGAGACAGGGACAAAATGGTTGTCCAGTGAACATATATGGTTGACCATAGGACATACTCGGGAGTCCAAAGGAGATACTAGGATAGAAATCGCCTGTATTTGTTCTTTTTATGTAAAAAAAAACAACTATATGATAATAATTATCAGTTTTATTATACCTATTTCTTTACGAAAGAATCAACATTACAATAGATGATTAAACAATGAACAGACCTATAATCATGACAACTTTTACTAATTAACTTAGTACTCTGACTAATTATTGAAAGAAAAAGTATTGCTGTATGCTGATTCTATCATTATTGTCCTATGGACAGCCAAAATGTCCCACGGACAACGGTTTTGATTGTCCAAGTGACTGGTTGTCCGAGTGACATTTATCAGTCTTTGCGCTTCCTGGTAATAAATAATGATATTTTGAATTAGTTCTTTTACGCGCAGTGAAAAATATAGATTAAATAGAATACATTTCATTTTAATTTACTACGATGTATCAAATGTTTACGATTTTGTGCTGGTTGTCCGGTAGACACACAAAAAAGCCATCCACTTTCTCAAAACGCACTCGGCCGACTGACGCCGCGGCAAAGATGAAATCAAAATAGCGGCTGGATGAGTGCTGTCACCAAATCAATCGATTTGTTCTCAAGGCACTGATCACGC
The DNA here is from genome assembly GCA_947578815.1 of Epinotia ramella. Lineage (NCBI taxonomy): Eukaryota > Metazoa > Arthropoda > Insecta > Lepidoptera > Tortricidae > Epinotia > Epinotia ramella. Next base: position 39,116,715 of record OX388200.1, read on the forward strand.
CATCTATGTTTTGCTTTCGGAACTTTTTTACCGTTGTCCGGTGGAAGCCAGAGGATAATAAAATATAATAGGGACCAAAATGAACATGCAAAAAACTCTTTAAAATTATGAAGCAAACAAAAATCTATATGCTAGCATCATAGTAGACATTGTAATAAATAATTATGTACAAGCGTTATTAATTGCCATATAGTATTTTTTTCTATGAAGTAATGTTTCATTGTAAATTATTTTAAATAAATCACTATTAAACGGGAATTTTAATGGTTGTCCAGGTGGGAAAACATCTGATGTAGTGTTTTTTGTTTGTCCCCCAGTAGCTTAGTACAATGAAACATTAAATAAAAATATAGGGTGATTTATTTATTTTTATTTAATGTTTCATTGTACTAAGCTACTGGGGGACAAACAAAAAAACACTACATCAGAAGTTTTCTCATCTGGACAACCATTAAAATTCCCGTTTAATCACGTTATCCACGTTAATCCCCTAGCCTGATCCCCCAGGGGCATTAGCGGCAATTATTTTATATTCAACTAGGAAAAAAATGATAATGTTCGGTTATGGCGCTTCGCCGGACGCTACCGCGTCACGCTCGCTTCGCTCGCTCGGCTCGCGCGCTGTAGGGTCGCAGTTCAACTAACAACCTAACCGTTTTTTTCCCCTGGGGGATCAGGCTAGGGGATTAACGTGGACAACAGCCGTTTAATAGTGATTTTTTTTTAATAATTTACTCGTATGTTTGCTTAACAATAAGCTAAATGCGACATATGCCAACAAACCATTTAATTTTCTTTAGAACTGCGATTATTGGTCAGGGACAAAACATAGTACTTACAGGACAAATAAAAGTTGATTGACCCCATTGCTTTTTACTCATGACTATGACAATGAATAACTTTGATGTATAGTGCATAAAAATAATATGTTTAGATTTCCCCAAAGGCAGTTTACGTAAGCGTTCATGTCTCGCTGCCGCGTAGGCCAGTTAGGTATGCAGTGTGTGGCCTGTAACAGGAGCAACTATTTAAAAGGACGCTTCCTTAGAGCATCTGCAGTAACCCCTTGTGTCCAATTTATTTAATTCGGAGAAATGTTGATCTAAAGTTATGACCTCCAAGTAATGTATCTTGGCACCACGAGATCATAGCACAGCAGTCAATGCAGATTTTGAGGTAACACCATGTAATGAGTCACAATACTTTTTTCATTTTTGTTTTTAAAAGATATTGTTGTGATTTTCTATTTTTGTGATATTTTATTATATTTGTGTATTTTAAATAAAAAAAACTACTTGTGTCACCCCAGAAGAGTAAAAAGACACGTAAACTTCAGCTAATGAAAAATAAAATTTGCTCCTATTCCAGGCCACACCCTGTATGTTTGCGAGAGAGTGTGTGTACTGTATTGTGTACCTACGTGACACATTTATGATTTTAGTCATCTTGATAAATTAGTAACAGACGCTATCTAGATTTACGTGGCATTATGTTATCTTTGTACAAGTATATACTGTTTTTGTTCTTGAAACATGACTTATGCAAATATTTATACCCGACATGCCATATTTTCGTTTGGTTATTAATGTTATTATCTAAGGGAGTTGGCCGGAACGTAGAAAAAATTGTCTCGTTAAAACTTTCCTGACTCGTGAAGTTTCTTCACAGTTACTCATTCATTAATAAATATATACGTCTGTCCACGGGTTTTAAAATACAACTATTTGAAGTCGACATACATTTACCTATGTTCTCATGGAACTGTACCGCCAGGCTCCCATTTCATCAATAAGCCACACATCTGTATACTTATAAACCCAGTAATGACAATCTCTGCACATTTCTGGGTCGGCAAGGAATGTCATGATAGTATCTCTTGATACCGAGATTACCGAGTCTAGATATGTGGAAAGTCACTTGACTACCTATCCTTATTTCTAGACTCGGCAATGTGCAGCGTATTGTCATCGTCAGATGACAATTGTAAATATGGTGACACATATGGGTTCACATATTAGGTACCTACGCTCTTGGAATATTTTAAACAGTCCTTCGTCGCAGTCGCTAAATAGTAACTAACGCGACCCATGCCCGTAAAGACTTACGCCGCGATATTCGTACGCGTAACGGGGGGTGAGACGTGACGTACAAGAATCTGCAGTTCAGTTTAAAAAAGGACATTTTGTGAAGGACCTCGTTCTTTGCCAGTTCGTGACATTTTCATATTTGAAGCTTAGTATAACATGTATTTGTTCATTATTTTTATTGGCCACGGCTCTATTGCGCAGTAGCGTGTGCATTTCATGCCTGAACGGAGCCCATTACTGGATACAAATACCTATCAAACGTGGCCAGTGAGTCTATTCACATTCGGTCTCCTCGATGTACCTGGGTAAGGCCGTTATATCTTGTTCCTGATTAAGCAGTTTAAATCGTCTACATTTTAATCATTTCCAGTGTGTTACGCCAATTAGCCATATAAATGCATTACTAATATTCGTAACACACTGGAAGTGATTAAAATGTAGACGATTTAAACTGCTTAATCGGGAACAAGAAATAACGGCCTTACCCACCTACACAAATCGATCTCGTATTGTATTCCCTCAGTGAACTCAATAAAGCCTGTGTAATGAGTACTAGCCGATGATATTCATACTTATGTAATTAAATACTTAGAAAACATCTAAGACTCGGGAACAAATAAATGTTACTTGTATTAATTACTCGGTAAATTAAATTGATATATAATGTGATAAATTATGTTTGTTAGTACATGATTGCAGGGGCCGGGAAATTGAATTGCTACATTAAGACGAACATTTCTGAGCAAATAATGTACCTATTGGAAATTTATTTTTTACTGCTTTTCATATATTACTTATATATGCCGCTCTATTTTGGAAATTTGGTTTACGCTAACGGTGCCGGCGGCGCCACAAGAGCAAAAGCATGGCGATGTATAAAGACGTTAGTTAAAGTAAAGTATCACCGTGTCTCCATCCCACCTCCTCCACCACGGGCCGCCCATACATGAATCACTACTCCTTCATTTGCTGTTGCTGCTATCGTGTTATTTCTCACAACTTGTTTACAGTTTACATACGTGCTTTTTTAAAATCTTTAGTCTCATTTAGTGTTTCAGGCAAGATCATATTAATTTTTTTTTTGTCAACTTGTGTGATATTTTTGGTGTTTCGATTCTGATTACATAATTACCTATAATTTATTTAGTGTACATGAGATCTATGTGATGTAATGTAATAACGTTGTGTCGCTTATTGTCTAATCTCTCTAATTCAGAAGTTTCAACTTAAAGTAATCGTATTGTATGTACCACTTATTCGAATATGCTCCTAACGTGTTGCCACAAATAATATTTCCCCTGAGTATGAAAGCGGGACACTGGGGATATCTGCGAGGTGTCAATCCTTCACACCAGCTTCTCTTCGTTTGTACCACACCACCAACACTTTGTTTTCACTAAAGAAAAATTATCTGAGACTCTAGTATAAGTTTTACCGAAACAAAACTTTACGATCGCGTTTGCGTTTTACCCTCAATTTGTATGGGATTTGACAGCTAAACGCGAACGCGGTCGTAACGTTTTGTTTCGGTAAAACTTATACTAGAGCCTCTGGTTTCTATATTACCAAACAAAACGTAAATTTTATTAATACTTGACATTAAACAACGTTGTGTAAGTGTACTACAAAAATAATACACAAACATCGTGATACTCATCTTTACTCTCTATAAAATTATGAAGAGAATGAATGAGATTATTAAGTTTATATGTACGTTTGTGTGTATCGTGGTCAGGAGGGTCGTGTTGTTGGTAATATCAGGAAATTCTCGTTTGTTTAGAATTAATGATATACCTAGATAGACTCTATTTGATCCCGTGGGATGGCCTGTGTTTTCCGCGCGTAACCGCGCGGGCAGCTAGTTTGCTATAAAGGCAGTCTTTGCGTTTATATTTTGCATATGACAAGCTGGAAGTAAATTTATGATTGTTTACCTTCAAGTGTTCCACATTGGGATGTACTTGTATTTAGTTGTGGGCGATAGTAAAGGTCGAACATTTCTGAACGAGCGATAATTATACAGTGCGCATTAAATAAGTGTGTGCGCATTCAATATCCTTTTGATCCTCGGGTGGGATACGATTTGCGTGCCGAAACCGCGACAGGGTGGACATTTGAAAACGCCTATAGATATCATCCACTCAATTATACTGAACTTACACCATGCGGCATATACCTACTATGATTTTAATTAGAAAATGTAGAATTTTATAAAGCAACTGGTGTCTCAGTAGGTACTGAGTATGGTTTTTATTGAAAAGTCCATAATATCTTCGTTGGATTTTACGTTACGAGAAATATTTGTTTCAATTTCTAAGAATATTATACTGAATGATATTGTAATATTCTTCAGTATCTTCCATTAAGTCTCCCGGTTTTCGTATCGTAAATCGTAACAAGTTACAAATATTCAATTTAAAAATTTGAAATTGACCAATAAAGAACAATAATACGTCATTTTGACGTGATAACGTCTTATAAATCGATGAACGCCGGCTGCACGCACGAAAAAGTATGACGTCATTGTCCCGTTCCGAACTATCAACGCACAGCCCAAACCGCTGGTTCTAGAGATTCCAAATTTGGCACGTAGGTTCCTTATAAGGTCTAGGGGTGCACTAAGAAAGGATTTCACCCTCTAATGGGGTGAAATGGGGCTCCAAAGTTTGTATGGGGATACAAGATTAGATCGACTATTTTATTCGAAACTTCACAGGAGTATTCCTAACGATAAATGAGTAAACACGTGTTTCAGGTTTTTTGAGAATTCAACCCCTAAAAGGGGTAAATGTGGTGACAAAGTCTGAAAATCAACATGGGTATCGTTTCTATGGTTTTTCGGGTCGCTGATTACGAAAAAAACAACGATTTTAAAATCCAAATTTTAATTTCCGACCTAGATATGGCGGATGTCATTATTCCCATTATCTATACAAAACAAAGTATCATTCTATTCCAGATTGCCGTTTTAAAATGACAACCAAACTACGTTTGTATGAAGAGCCGAGCGTTCTGGCGACACTAATCAAGACATATATTTGCACTATAGGCATAACACATAGGAAACATTTATAAGTAAGTTATCACAACCACGCGTGGGAAATAGGAATGTATCACAACCTGTTCCTCCGAATGAGTCTTTGCCCCAAAGTTTAATTTGTCTGAGGACGTTTTTTTACCCAGAAGGAAGATTGTTTTTCGAGTATATTTTGCTTTTATCTGTCACTTTCTCGCTCTCTCTCTCATTTAATGGTGTGTATCACATTATTGTAACAGAGGCATTTTAAGTTTTATCAAGAAGGGGGTTATTATACAAACTTAGCATGGATGAAACTAAATAAGGATAATATCAAAAAATCACGAATCTTATGCCTACGATCTTATCAAGACCCCTCTGTTTATATACTATTCTTTGATCGGCAAAGATATTGCTTCTCTATCGCACTCACGCTTCGGGTATATTTTGGTTGCACTCAACAATCTCAACATGTTCTGAAAACATCTTTTATCTACGCACATATCATTAGTGCTCTAAAATGCGTTCAGAAACCGTAGGAAATGACCAGCATTATTACAACCAATTTTACTATGAGAACTTTCTTGTCTGTGGTAGTAGGTAAAATCTGTACTGTAATGTTATTACAGTACAGATTTTTGTTAGGTTATGAGTTTAAATTTGGAACAGCTGTCGAAACTATATTCTAGTATCCAGATATTAAAACAGTTATTGATGCGAAACGTCAATTCAGTATGTTTTTTAATATAAACCGCACGACATTTGATCAAGAGTGACATGAGAATAGGGACTTCATTCGTTTGTCTATGATTAAATAAAACATTCGTCTTGACGTAGGATCGAATTGCCGCCATTACTGTTGTCATTTCTTTGTTGGTTTTTCTGTTACGAAAGTAGAATTGTGAAAAGTTGTTTGTAATTCACATTTTAGTTGAAAATACGAGGGCGACACTGAAAGTCTTTAGAACTGGCCACTTGTAATAAATATAATAAAAAAATAAGTTCAAAATTTGAAAATGGAACTCTTTCTTAATATTTTTGTGTACGAATTCCACTCGATTGTCATTTGTTTTACGATTTGGCGGCAAATTGAAAATTGTGTGTACTACGTGAGCATGAATTTAACGCGAGAAAATTTTCGAGCAATGATTTTTTACGACTTTCGATGTAATTTAAGTCAACAAGAAAGTTATGATAGACTTCGATTGGCCTTTCACGATGAAGCCCCATCTCGTGCTACTATTTACAACTGGTTTAATGAATTTAAACGTGGCCGCACTAATCTCACTGATGATCTGCGTGAGGGCCGGCCTTCTACGGCGACTACTGAAGATAACATCAGTGTTGTGCGGCGTATGATAGAGACTGACAAAAGAGTAACCTATCAGCAGATTCGTACAAGCTTAGCCATTGGTATGAGTCAAGTCCACAAAATCCTCCATGAACATTTAGCGGTGAGGAAGCTTTGTGCCCGGTGGATACCTCATAATTTGACAGAAGCCCAAAAAGTCCGTCGCGTTGATTGGTGCCGTGAAATGGGTCAAAGATTCAACGGAGGTGACTCAAATGCTGTGTTCGACGTAGTTACGGGTGACGAAAGCTGGATTTAATGTTATGATCCTGAAACTAAAAGACAGTCTGCTGAGTGGGTGTTTCCTTCCGAGGAGTTGCCTACTAAAGTGAAGAGAGGTCGAAGTGTGGGAAAAAAGCTGGTGGCCTCGTTCTTCGGAAGGACTGGTCATTACGCAACAATTATTTTAGAGGATCAAAAAACAGTTACTGCGAAGTGGTACACTAACAATTGTTTACCACTTGTCTTGGAAAAAGTTCGAGAAAAACGGCCTCGCAGTAGGATCCTGCTTCACCACGACAACGCCTCATCGCACACCGCCAAGCAAACGATCGACTATTTGGCGACGGCAAACGTGGAATTACTGGGTCACCCACCTTATAGCCCCGACCTTGCACCTTGTGATTTTTATTTATTCCCAAAAATTAAAGAAAAACTTCGAGGAAAACGTTTTATGGACGCCGACGAAGCAGTGGCTGCGTTTCAAAAGGCCGTCGAAGAGACCCCTAAGGACGAGTGGGCAAAGTGCTTTTCTCAGTGGTTCTATCGAATGCAGCGATATATTGATGTGAAGGGAGGCTATTTTGAAAAGATATAATAAAAGTAATAAGTTGCTTGATTGCTCAGTTTTTGATTTTCTAAGAACTTTCAGTTTGACCCTCGTATGAGTAGTAGTAACTCCGAGAACGATATGAACACTCCGCGGGATATCGTAAATGCAGCCACGATTGCAACAAAGATATTTTACAGGTAGCACTATAGTAGCAATGCAGGTCATTTTCCTACGGCTTCTGAACCCATCTTAGAGTACTTATGATTTGTGTGTAGATAAAGTAGTGTATGCAACTGTACATAATTTAGCCTTAAAACACTCGTGTGATCCTATTATGAAACTCGCTGACGGTCGTTTCATAAAACCACACTCGTGTTTTACCATCGATTATGTATCAGTTGCTTAAACTACTATTATGCACGTAATTATTGAATACATAAAATGTATTAATATTATATATAAAAGTAGATTACTTACGAATGATTCGTTATTTCCTGGCTTTTTAAATATACCTATAATTAGTGCAATATCGCATAACACACAACGGCATGGTCTTACTTTCGCGCTGCAAATCTGACAGCCGAGACACGTTTACACGTTGCCATTGACGACGCGAAACTGAGGCAAGGTCATACAATTGACTGAGTTTTAGTATTTCACTTTTGGAGCGCTTATAACATATCTACCTCTTTTTTATATTACATCATCATGTTTCCGACTTTGCCCGATAGAAAACTGAACGCACAAATAAAAGGAAGCAGAAGAGCCTGAAGGAATAAGTACCTACTACTGAATCTGACATTCGTTTGACATTGTTAAATTTTGATTATTATAATTTATCTAAGATATTGAACTGATTGTAATTGATTCAAGGACTGAAGCAGATTATCTCCCTATCAGTATTTTTTACTTTGTTACTTCCAATGGTAAGATATATAAGAATCATAATATTTCACCGCTATGATATAAAATTGGCCGTGCCAATCATTTATTTAAGTTTAAAGCATACAAGCTTGGATGATAACTATCTTGAGTACATTTTATTTCTTATCTGTAAAATAGGTATACTTACCGTAATACCCCTTTTGGGTAAAATTAAATCTATGTGTGGAATACACATACATTCCAAAGTATAATACAATCTCTACCAACAATATTTATTAATATTGTACAGTCAAGTGTAAAAATATGGGTGCATACAACTTACTCATAAATATGTCCCATAACTCTTATGTCAGCGGATTAAGGTTTTGGTACTTATAATTATGAGAGGATGTTATCGATACATATTTTTGCACTTGACTGTACATCACTTTGGTGGAATTCGTAGAATTAGGGTGGGTTGCACCAAACCGTCTGTAATCGTAAAAATCTGAATGTATGGAAAATTTGACAAGTCTATGGAATGACAGCTGTCGGCGCCATATTCAACGCTGATCGGTCTGCACGGCTATCACGCGACGGCGCGCGAGCTCTTTCGATTTGACAAGTCTATGGAATGACAGCTGTCGGCGCCATATTCATCGCTGATCGGTCTGCACGGCTATCACGCGACGGCGCGCGAGCTCTTTCGATTTGACAAGTCTATGGAATGACAGCTGTCGGCGCCATATTCAACGCTGATCGGTCTGCACGGCTATCACGCGACGGCGCGCGAGCTCTTTCGATTTGACAAGTCTATGGAATGACAGCTGTCGGCGCCATATTCAACGCTGATCGGTCTGCACGGCTATCACGCGACGGCGCGCGAGCTCTTTCGATTTGACAAGTCTATGGAATGACAGCTGTCGGCGCCATATTCAACGCTGATCGGTCTGCACGGCTATCACGCGACGGCGCGCGAGCTCTTTCGATTTGACAAGTCTATGGAATGACAGCTGTCGGCGCCATATTCAACGCTGATCGGTCTGCACGGCTATCACGCGACGGCGCGCGAGCTCTTTCGATTTGACAAGTCTATGGAATGACAGCTGTCGGCGCCATATTCAACGCTGATCGGTCTGCACGGCTATCACGCGACGGCGCGCGAGCTCTTTCGATTTGACAAGTCTATGGAATGACAGCTGTCGGCGCCATATTCAACGCTGATCGGTCTGCACGGCTATCACGCGACGGCGCGCGAGCTCTTTCGATTTGACAAGTCTATGGAATGACAGCTGTCGGCGCCATATTCAACGCTGATCGGTCTGCACGGCTATCACGCGACGGCGCGCGAGCTCTTTCGATTTGACAAGTCTATGGAATGACAGCTGTCGGCGCCATATTCAACGCTGATCGGTCTGCACGGCTATCACGCGACGGCGCGCGAGCTCTTTCGATTTGACAAGTCTATGGAATGACAGCTGTCGGCGCCATATTCAACGCTGATCGGTCTGCACGGCTATCACGCGACGGCGCGCGAGCTCTTTCGATTTGACAAGTCTATGGAATGACAGCTGTCGGCGCCATATTCAACGCTGATCGGTCTGCACGGCTATCACGCGACGGCGCGCGAGCTCTTTCGATTTGACAAGTCTATGGAATGACAGCTGTCGGCGCCATATTCAACGCTGATCGGTCTGCACGGCTATCACGCGACGGCGCGCGAGCTCTTTCGATTTGACAAGTCTATGGAATGACAGCTGTCGGCGCCATATTCAACGCTGATGGGTCTGCACGGCTATCACGCGACGGCGCGCGAGCTCTTTCGATTTGACAAGTCTATGGAATGACAGCTGTCGGCGCCATATTCAACGCTGATCGGTCTGCACGGCTATCACGCGACGGCGCGCGAGCTCTTTCGATTTTTCTCGCACTATCCGTCACTCTCTTATTAGAACACTTAGAACAGCAGGTATAGTGCGAGAAAAATCGAGAGTATGTCGCGGCCGTCTCATGATAGACGGCTCACTCGGCTCCCTTATCAAATATATGATTTAATGAGTTATTGGTGAATATGATGAGGTAAATTTTAATATATTTCGGGCTTAGAAAGTGTGAGAATCAATTTTACTTATTTGTTTTTGTATATATATGAACGTCTTCCGAAAACAGTATTTGACTGTTAGTCAAATCAGTAACTTTTTACGAAATGTTAAAACCTCTGCTAGTGTAAAGTTTGCAGGAAAATGCAATAAATACATGCTAGTGGATTCATAAACAAAGTGCCTATCTCATGTATTGAAATTGCAAAAATAGGCTGTAGAGTAGTGTTAAAATAAGTATTTCGTACCGTTGTCAAAAAATATATTACGTGCCATAGCGATGTGAAATCTCGTAAATTGGATTAGAGGGATTCTGTTTTTTCCCGAGGTTGGTGGCTTTTTTATTGCTTAGGCACTCTGCCAATGACAAGCGAGAGAATATGACTTTACGGATCTGTGGAGTGCACCTGTACCTAATAGTTGTGGCCAGTGGATTTTACTTTTTATTTTTTATTACTGGTTTAGTTCCCTTTCTTATTGGCTGTATGCTGTATGTTTGGAGCACATGTTAAATAGTCCCTATGGTCAGCATGAGACCTGAAAACTCGGGCGACGCGACGCGTCCCAATGGATGCAGTGACATCGCATCTCGCATACCCAATTACCCACTATGTAGTTTCGACACCATTCGGCCTCCATATTACTATCATTCCGCAATCGTGCATTCACCTATGCTGATACTATTTTTTTTTACTAGATCAAGCTGCAACGTACATACTTCTGCAAAGCAAAGTAAGTAATTTCCTTTTAATAAAGACTTTTGATGTCTTCGTTTGCGCTGTTACTTTTGATGCAGACTGTACTACCTTCAATACACTTTTATTATACAAAGTTATGGTTAGGACATAATCACATAGTCACATATTTAGTACGGTCGAGGTCATAAATACGTTTACACTTTTGCACCTTATTGCCTTGTAATAAGGTGAAAAAGTGTAAACATATTTATAACCTCGACTGTACATTATAATAGACATGATGACAGGAATTGAAAATCACTAAAATATGGTATTTTCTTAGTGAAATTTTAATCATAGAATTCGAAAAATGCTTACATTTTTTTATTAAGTAAGAGATTATTGTTTATTTTGATAAAATTAAACCGAAAAATACGGACGCTCGCCATGATATGTTAAACACCAATCAGAGCGCATGACGTCACACTCGTATAAACAAATACCCACGAACTTATATAAGTACATACTGGACTTTGCCATTCAGACAATGTTTTGAAACAAGAAAAAAAAATTTGAGGATAGGTGTATTTTGTTTGCCGTTACATAGTTTTGTAATTAAATTACAAAAAAAGCATTTTTTAAGGGTGCACTCACTCCTTACATAAAACTGAGTCAATTTTTTTTTCATTGCAATCCCACGTGTGGCACATTAATCGATAGGCCTTTCTAAATAAATATAAGGTTTCTCAGCATTTTTTTTGATTAAGTGAATAGAGTCGGAGATAATCGCCCCGAAAGTCACTAAAATTGTGGCCCCCCCTCTAATTTTTGAACCGTGTATTTTAAAAATATGGAAAAAGCATGGACATAGGGCTTATTAAATTCTTTCAGCGAAAATTGTTTTGAACAAGATCGGTTCAAAGGTTTTTGAGGTATTTCTAAAAATAAAAAAGCGGCCAAGTGCGTGTCGGACTACGCACAACGAGGGTTCCGTGCCTATTAAAAAGGTCGTATCGTTACTGAAATCTTACGGCACTTATGTCCTTTTCTTTAAGGAAGGCAGTTTTTTAGAAATATCTCAAAAACCTTTTAACCGATCTTGTTCAAAACAATTTTCGCTGAGAGAATTTAATAAGCCCTATGAGCATGATTTTTTTCATATTTTTAAAATACACGGTTCCAAAATTAGAGGGGGGGGACACAATTTTAGTGACTTTCGAGGAGATTATCTCCGACTCTATTCACCTAATCTAAAAAATTGCTGAGAAACCTTATATTTATTTTGAAAGGCCGATCGATTAATGTGCCACACGTGGGCTTGCAATGAAAAAAAAAAATGTTGACTATCAGGTTTATGTATGGAGTGCACCCCTAAAAAAATTTTTTTTTAGGAATTTAGTTACAAAACTATGTAGCGGTTAACAAAATACACCTATCCTGAAAATTTTATTCAAATACACCTTATAGTTTTCGAGTGAAATGCCTGTGACATACGGACGGACAGACAGACAGACATGACGAATCTATAAGGGTTCCGTTTTTTGCCATTTGGCTACGGAACCCTAAAATGACCTTGAATGACGTCACGTCTTTCTGTCATCTCTTTCTTTTAGGGTGTCCATTATTCTGAATACGCTAGGAATAACTGACAAATTTTAAGATACTTGATACTCATATAATATTATAGTAGTATAGTATATTGTGCAATGTAACAAGCTAATTATAATTATTTCCTGTTATTCCTCGCCTTGTAATATGATCCCAGTTGGTCGAAATAAATGTTTTTTTTTTTTATATGTAAATTATTCTCATTACATCATCCTACTACCTAGGATGAATAAATAATTTTGAATAAGTAAAATGAATAATAATTATAAAAACTAAACTGTATTATTACAGACTATAATTAAAATTGTCATGATATAATCTGTCAAAATGATACAATTTTGCTCCTTTCAATACGCAGAACATGAGGACGGAATGATCACCCTAGTAATAAGATTACACATTTTTTATCAGCCTATAATGTTAGTGTTTACTTACAAAATGAACAATACACACTTACTAATGATCGAAATAAACCTATCTGAACGTTATTTGCATAGAATCTAACAAGTTTCACTCTGATTTTAGATCCAAATTGATTGCTAGTAGAACCGCCGATATTTTCGTAAAATGGCCACTTACCTGTAAAATTTAATAGCTGAATTCGGTCTCCAAGTACTTCCTCAGAGCGTCATTCATTATACAAGACAATAACCATTTTGCGATTAAATTGTAGCAAAGGGTTTATTTCACGAAATAAACTTTCGATATGGTAAAATCTGTTTTGACATAACAGCCATATTTTTTAATTAGTATTGCCATAACAAGCAGTACAAGCATACCGTCAAAGTTAGGATTTTGACTGCGTTGGTATTTTTGGAGTGATATTTAGAAAAGTCTATACATTTTCATTTCAGTAAATTAATTTTCATTTGCATTTAATTGAGTGAAATTATAACAAAATGAATGATAACCGTATAGCGTAGAGCACGTCTTTATAGAAATGTCGCACTGTTTGTGTTTCAAGTTATAGCAACACATCACAAAACTAGAAAGAGATGACGGAAAGACGTGACCTCATTCAAGGTAGCTCATTTTTTTCTGGTTTCAAAACATTTTTGAATGGCAAAGTCCAGTATGTCTATAAGTTCGTGGTTTTTACAAATGTGACGTCACTCGGGACGCCATGACACTGACAAGCGTTTTAGCGCCAATTTTAAATTTAAAAACTAAAATGCATTTTTTTCCTACTTAACTGTTATTTTCTCTAGGAAAATCTTATTCGTTGTACATAATAAATGTTTCTAAACATTATAGAACAGTTTTTAAAAATTTTTCATCATGCCTATTACTATAAAAACCCCTACCCCTACCCCTAAACTACCTTTGACTATAAAAAGTACAGTACATTGCAAATTAATAGTTATTGCCTATATAACATTGTGTTTTCCGTTAAGGTCAAAGATGTATGCTCGTTTAAAAACAGAAATACATTATTGTGGCGGTCATAAATGTGCGGTGCAAAGTTACCGACGGATGCCACAGGCGAAGTGGTTTTTATGCTTATGTATGTAGTTAAGGCAAGCTTACTTGTTCAGCCGATTCAGTACAGGGCTGTTATTCGCTACGCGCTAAAGCGGCTCACCCCGCCAGTCACCCGTCACGAAACTAGATCTCTACCTACGCTTGGTTACTACGCATCGCGGTGTCTAGATGTATTTGTGGGTGAGCGTTGAGGTGAGCTTAAAACAAGTTACAGAATAGGGGGCAGGTGACACCTATCGACGTCATTATTTATATGTTTTTCGGACCTTACGTGCAGCCGGTATTAATACCGGAACTGTCTTTATTAGCCGCGGTATATCCTCAGATACCGATGAAGCCGACAGGCATCATTTTTACTCTGCCGGATATCTCGTTCTTGTCTTACCAATTTGTAGATCATAGTATTTTATAGGAATAAAGGTCCTCATCGCGCGTAGCAGCATTATGCTTGGCGCATGAAGCCGAAAAATTCCGCCCTTTACACGAAGACTTTCAATAAAGGCTTGTTGGCAATTGAATAGGATCTTTTTGAGTTAAGTTCCTCAGCGGATGCCGGTGACATTCATCGGCTACATATCAAGAGAAGCGGCAAATTGCATAATCTGAGAATTGGCTATGAATGAGGTTAAGTTTGCTGAATGTTGAAGATGAAGTATGAAAAGAGAGCTTTGAGAGATTCTGTCTATTTGAACTTTTTGTCCGTGTAATAGATATTGCGACTGCATAAATAATTGAGACATCATGCTGCATTGTTTATTTATTTGAACGCGCGATACGTATGTTGCATTGCACATTGCTAAATTAAGATTCGGGTAGACAGAGGCGCGACGGCGCGGCGTTGTCGTCTGTTGATGATATTACGATTTGACTACACCCACTCATGTGTATTATGGGAGTCGTGTTAGCAAAATTTGCATTTCAGCAATCGGTGTTAGGCTGGAAATCTCGGGAGTGTTGCCAACACGGCCCACTTATATATGTACCTATATATTTCGCTGTTTGTCAATAATCTTAGTATTTGTTTGCATTAATACAGGATCATAAATTCGTTATTTTACATACGTATCTTTCAATGAGGTAGTAGAAGGTAAGAATGAGAGTAATTGTGTAAAATCCATATTTACCTCTTTAAGCTTATTTTTGTCGCTGTAGGTACCTACTATTTGTATTTTACGATCCTGAAAATATAAACGCCATATTGTTTTTTGGTTAAAATGTAGTCGTATATAACTGGCTGCAAGCCAACGACGCAATTCGTTCGTCTGCATATTAGAAGTAACTCGTGCCTGCCGACTGGGATTCGCATCGTGGAAACCTAAACGGCTTGCACAAATAAAGTCACTTTCTGTCTTAGATTTTATCATAAACTATGACAGAAACGTCACAAGGGTTTAATCATCAGATGCCTAACAGATATTCATAGTTTTTCGCTACCCCTAACCTTAATGCTAAAGTACAATTCAGAATGAACAATAGACTTATTGACTTGTAAATGTGCCCTTGTGGTCAATAAAATTCACAGAATAATCTTATTTTTTTATTTTGGTGAAGTTAGCTGTATTTTTTTTCATTAGACAATCATAGAGTGGGTTAGGGTTGTCAACGGACCACATAACATACCTACCTTAATATCAAAAATTATAATTGTTTTAGTTTCTATGTCTGTTCAAAATAACCATCAGATTAAGTTTTTATAAACCAGTTCATATTTTGTAATGGAACTAGGTGCTTCTTTTGTCATGCTACCAAAATGTTGTAAAATTGAAATTCGTATATTGCTGTGACATCAATGAAATTATGTTGTTACGTACAACGGAACGTATATGTGAAAGAGCATTGTGTGCGAAGCACTGTGCAGCCCTAGCTAGACCTACACCAGGAGGTTACCAGTAGATAAGCCTGACAATGACAGTCAAGCTTCTCCTGCCTTGGTGCGGTTCTAATTGAACACGCAAAGTATAAGTCCAATGCCACAGATATTAGGCGAAAAAGGCACTCTTAACAATTTAAAATCACAGATCGTGATTTTAGTGTTGACGCGGACGTGACGTCTAAACAAACCGCAGATCTAAAAAGAGTGCAGTCAGTGCAGTGTGCATAGCCTACGTCAGCCTGTGTCGTGCAGACTAAAATTAATTTATGGAAGCTCGTGTTGGACGGATTATAGTGGACAAAGTTTTTTATTGACTGGGTGTAGTGAATACCTCTACCGTCTGTTTTATTACATGTTTCCTAATGTACCTCTACCTACTATATAATAAATCGAATCCACGAATATGACGGGTCAACGTTATCTATTAATAAGGCGTTGATCTCGGGGAGAGTAACGCCTTAAGGAACCGCGGAAAGAGGCTGGCCTACATGTGTCACGGCGAAGTGGCCGCTGCTTCGCCGGTCACAATGTCGCCTCACACAAGGACAGCCACATTCATGCTCTGTTTGCGAGATGTATGTGTGTCACACATTCGTATTTATTTACTGCAAATTTATACGCGGTGATCGGTCGCTACCATAATATGCCCTTATAGGGTAAACAGATTACTTTGAGTGAAGTATGTTCTATTTACATCTACTCAAGTAGTGTAATCCTACATAAATTATACAAATATTGGTTGTATTTTTACTTGCGAATATCTCCACAGTGCCTGCGACGAAACGGTCTATGCGACCAAACGAGATCGCATTTTGACAAAAAAAATATTTTTGTACATTATATTATAATCAAATAAAAAAGAACTTTGAGTCCTGAGGTATAAAGTTGTGTAAATAGGTTTCTTTCAACCGTAGCCAATATAAAGTACTAGGACTGCCTTTCATTTAATTAGTATTCTACATCTGCGTAGTTAATGGACCCGCCTTAGTTCACTGTCAACATGTCCGCCTATTATAGGCAAAGAAACGTATGAGTAACTTTTATTAGGTTATAGGAGGCATTAAAAGGCACTTATCAGGACGGCATTATATCCTATAGGTGTAACTTCCGTTTGGTATACTAGTATGTAGGTACCTGTCGAGGATATCTCATGGGATTGGTATACGCATTCGGATACAATTTACATTGAATTTCTGATATGGATTAACATTTTCGACATCATACGTAGAGTAGTTTGTGTAATGTGTGCGTGTATTCGAGGATGGATGTTAATTTCCTTTCCATTGCGCCAATTGCGCTCGTTTGTGGACGGCACTGGACTAATTGTGGAGCTGCGCAATTAGTGAACGAGCATCGTGGATGTCCGCGCACCTGACTGTGTTCCTACTCTTCACATGTGTGTACAAAATACGCCCAGAGTGTATTCACGTACAGTCCTGACCTGACTATTGAAAAGCAACAGACACGACCATGATACGATCAGGGGACTCTATTATTTTATATTTAAAATGGAGTCTGCCTGTAAACGTGAAACACTGTTTTCCCGCTGGTGTTGAAAGAATATATCCATGAACGACGATGACCTCTTCACAGAGACGTCTGATCGTTTCGCGCTTTTAGCGCACAACAAAAACACCATAATGTAATTACAATTATGTCTATAGTTACTAATGTTTGATTCATAATTAGGCGAACTAACGCGACGGCTGAAAATGTTACCAGACAGAAGAAAAAAAATTGTGATAAGTTTATGTCGATACATATAATATATGTCGATATAACCTTGTACATACTATAAATCTGATTCAATTTGTATTTTATCTAGTAATCGTCGTCATAACCATAACTCTCACGCTCACACATACTTGCCAATTAGGGCTGAACGGTTCAAATCGAACATTTACAGTACTTACTCCTCAAATTTGGTATACAATGCAAAACTTAGTATGTCATTACATTACAGGCGATTGTGACCACTTCCTTTTAGGTGGCTCAACAAAACGGTGTAATGTAACAAGATTAACAGAAACAAGCAAGAACGATAACAAAACATTATTAAATACAACTCAACATTTTACAAACACAATATAAAAGGTGTCAAATTTTATTCGTGATACAAGATAGCGTAATGTGAATCTCATGATTCTGAGACATTTTTACGAGCAAAGTGTATGAAATTGCTGGACTTTTTTTGGCATAGCACAGAGTTGGTATATGGAGCCAACGAAACCGGCCGACTGACGAAAATGTATGAACGGCAGTTCTTTTTTTGGCATAATACAAAGTTGATCCCATAGTAAAAGTTGTCCAGAATCAGGGATAGATGCACATTCTGCTAGTTTGTATCACGAATTGAATTTCATCCTGGATATGTTTATCACAATATATGTACCTCCAATGTATGTATATGTAGACGACCGGTTAGTCTAGTGGGTAGTGACGCTGCCTACGAAGCTGAAGGTCCTGGGTTCGAATCCCAGTAAGGGCAAATATTTGTGTGATGAGCACGAATATTTGTTTCTGAGTCATGGATGTTTTCTATGTATTTAAGTATTTCTATCTATTAAATATATCTTCGTCTAGTACCCATAACACAAGCCTTTATTGAGCTTACTATGGCACTAGGTCGATTTGTGTAAGATTGTCCCCTAATATTTATTTATTTATTTATTTATGTACATATGTTTCAGGGATTTCATCAAATCACTAAACAAATCTGGTGAAATGAAAAAACGAGTGGCCTATTTTTGGCTGATTTCGTTTTCGATTGAGGGATTTTATCAAATGACTGATTTTTTCTAGGGATATGATAAAAGGGATTCGCTATTTGACATCCTGCGTGATTTGGTCATATCCCTAAGAGATTTGTTCAAATCTCTGTTTTAGCCATTTTCCTACGACATATATTTACTTACATTAAATGTTGTTTGTTCTTTGCATTAAGTGCTAATAAAATAAGATAAATGTTAGCAATCCACCTCCGTCCCGATAGGTGCGCCTCGTAGGTCACGTACTGCCCCTATTAGACTATCTGTCATGGATGGTGTATGCTATGCGTTACAGTGTAGCGAAGGACATACTAGTCATTAATGTCAGCCGAGTTTACATTGCCATCAATGAACGTGCAACTCATTTTTCAATTAACGTCGTCATTGTTCCATTAGTTTTTCATAAGTTCCATGACATTGCAGGTGCAACGCTAACATGAAAGACCTTTGACTTTCTTCATCGATTGTCGATTATTATAAAATTCATAAAGTAAACAACTTTGACCTAACGACGTGACCCTGTGTGACATGACGTGTTATGCACGACCTTTGAAAATAAATCAACCTGTGGTAAGTTCTTACAGACATTTAATGGCCGGTTCCAATAATCAATCAACCGATAGTTTTCCTTACCAACAGTTACATTTTGACACATTTTCTACGGGTAATCTGTCAAAATGTAACTGCCGGTAAGGAAAACTATCGGTGGATTGATTATTGGAACCGGCCATAAGTAGTTATTTGTTATGCAAGGCTGCAAAGTTGTTGTTTGGCGCAAGTGCTTGTATTGAAAGTCGAGCTAGGGCAGGATTGTAAGATTCTGTACAATCTTGAGCATAGCGAGGCTTTCAAGGCACGAGACGCCAAACAATTTGGCTGATGAGCGAAACACACATCTTTTCACCTCACCACTTTCGCGAGGAAAATTGCAAATTTAATGAAGGTCATTTGGACCATATACACATTTTCAATCAAAGCATTTTATAATTAGTAATTGTAACATAAACTATTTTGCATCTTTAAATAGTCTCCACGCTTACCTACATAAAAAAATGTAACGTATTGTTGGGTACTCGCGGGTAAACTAAACTCGCGGGTAAACTAAGGCTCAAATACGCATATTTTACTATTTCCGCTAACTTAGCAGGCATTAAAATTCATATATGTATATATTCTGCACTTCTTCCATTTATTAGATTTTACTGTGGCATTAGAACAATACAAAACTTATAGAAATGTATATGGTATTAGTATTAGCTTTTTAAGCGGTGCGTTCCAAATTTCACAAAGCGAAAAAATTAGAACACTAAAACTACATTCTGAAAATATTGGTTTGTATTGTATCCTTATAAGTCTAATTATTAATATTTCATATGTATCTAAGAAAAGATAAGTATTATTAATAAAAACATAATAATGAATTATTTGCATAACACCATAAGTTTCTGAACGCAGGATAATGATCTCTCATTCAGCACGGCTGGCACGCGACGGCGCGCGAGCTTTCTCGATTTTTCTCGCACTATCCGTCTCTCACTTATTTAGACCACTTAGAACAAGAGATTTAGTGCGATAAAAATCGAGAGTATGTCGCGGCCGTCGTGTGCTAGACGTGCTGTATAGAAATAAGTTGGAAAATGCGATAGACCGACACGTTCCAAGTTCAAAAACTCTTTCCACGCTAGCGGATATAATGGACTTTTGGGCGCAGATTTTGAGCGATAAAGTAAGCCTTTCCAAGCTGCACGGCTATCACAACACAAGACGCCACTATCTATATCTACTAACTATATCGTATCTCGCACTATCAGTCTCTATCTTATTAGAAAACTTAGAAAGAAACGTGCTGCCTTGTGATAACCGTGCTAGTGAGGTGAAAAATACAAAGAAGATACTTACCTTAATATTTATGCTTACTATGAATGACAGACGTATCCCAGTGTTAAAACCGCCGGCGTGGTCGTGCCGTGACGGAGGGTTTCCCCACAATTTTCCCAGGCTAATAATACTCTTCCACCATGAATTCCGATTGCTTTACCGGCCACTAAAAGCAACCTATAGGTATAGCACTTGTGTCAACTTTTAATTTATTTCTTACTGGGCTCTGGCAAAACGAAATTTAGTTTTAAGTATTTTTTTTTATCCCTTCACACGAGAAAGAAGAAGACTGGGCTCTTAGTATTATGCCAATAATAATTTGCCATGTTTTTGTAGTTAAGTTAGTTTTTTGGGTTCGACATGATAACTGGACTAGAATTTAGTTACTGTTATATCTCGTAAACAAAATATAACTCGTAAACGTATTTCTCTATTACATGCACACGGTTATTGTTACAAAACTATAGTTAATCGCGTATAATTAACTTATTTACCTATTCACCAAATTTTGGAGATAAATATTTATTTAGATTGTTCAAGGTGATTGACCGACGAGGCTCAAACCACTGAAGACAATGAGCATGAGCGGAATGCATATTCATCGAGACGTACTTTTTTATTTTTTGAATTTTTACTATTTTTTTACTTATTTTTGGCATTGGTTCTTTTGCCTGAGGGGCTTTCGCTGCTGGTCATGGTTGGCGTTCGGCTGCCGAAGTTGAATTTTTACTACTGAGGGTGTTAAATGTTATAGAGGATTATGAATGTATAATCCGTGATCTTGTGATACTGTGCCCTTACATTATTCCACAAATACAGTACCGTAAACCGGGGTTACTTTGATCAATTTTAGACTTTGACAGCCTTCTTTGACGATCCTATTATACGTAAAAACATACAATTAAAATATAATAATCGGTTTTTTCTCTTCTTTAGGCCTGCCAAATAAAAAAAAATATGGACTTATATTTTTCACAGAAAAAATAAAAACAACGCGATCAAAGTTACATTGAGAATGGGGTTACTTTAAAACCCCTACTTTTTTCACTGTCAATGTAAAGTAAACCCGCTAAAAACCTCGTAAAAAATAAAATATATAAATTCGAACCAGTACTTTTTCAGTTATTTATATTTTTAGAGTGTGGGGTGACTTTGATAACTTACCAAATGATACAAATTGATAATTTCAAAAGATTTATTAAATTATTTATTAGAAAAAACGTAAGAACTTTACTTATACAGGTATAAAAGTACCTTTACCTTTTAATACCTTTTGATCACAGACATAATCAGCCTTTTTTCAAGGTTTTTTCAAGGATTTTTCAAGGTAATATTTATAATTACGTGACTCAATCTTTCTCTTGTCATATTATGGTATTGTTCCTACAAAAAAAAACCATATACACTAAGTTATAATTCATATGAATAACAAAAAGCGCCAGAAAACGAATTCCTGAGGCTTAATCGTTAAGTCAATTTCACCACATATAGGTGATCAAAGACACCCCTACCCATGGATTCCCCGGCTACGGGTGCAGTTTTGGGTTTTAGGATTGAGGATTTTTTTTTCTAACTCACTACTAACCAGTGACTAACATAAGATACCGAACAAATCACTTGCATTTATTCTTGACATATGTACGGTCGAAGTTTTTTAGCCATGGTAATCAAGAGAAAAAGTGTCCTTGCCGTTAACATTTTTTTTCTCCATGAAATAATTGCACTACGCACGTACTAGTTGACTATGTGACGAAGCAACTACCAGTGTTGCCAATAATGCGAAAGAAACTACTAAGGTGCTTTTAAACTCTTTAATACAAGTATTTTAGTAGTGGATGGAAGTTGTTATCAAAGTCGACCCGCAAATCAAAGTAACCCCGGTTTACGGTACATAATTTTCGAAATATTGAGCATATTATGAAAAATGCTTACATGTCACGATACACTTCCAGAACAGCTTTAGATACAATTTTCCCTCAGTGAGTCGTTCGGCACAACGGACGAAATGGCCCCATTAATTAACGACCGCGGAGTAGAATAGGACTAATTATACTCACAATAGTCACTTGTTATTCAGTTTTATGGCTTAGTAAACAACTACATAGAATAGTTGAAAAAATACTGATATACTTCTAATATGAGTAGACCAATTGCACAATGATTGCATGACATCAGTCCGTTCCGTTATACAAATGGCGTTCAATCGAACATAGTAATTACTTCAATTAGACTGAATTAGCACTTTTTTTTTTCATTGTATAACTTCCCGCCGTGTATTTGTTATGGTTATGACAGAGAATAGGAGCCGTCTGACAGAGGGTGATGCATCTCTTACTAGTTGTCCGCAGACATAAACTAGAGCTATATGTACCCGATAGATCATTTTATCTATACGAATCTAATAAAGCTGTGACAGTAATAAAAGTCGGGCGAGTAGGGTAGAATTGATGTTATCTTCAATAGAATAGTACATTTTACAACTAGTGTGAAAAGAATGTCTTTTTACCACTAGTACCGAGGTATCTTGCCACGAGCTGAAAGCGAGCTCGGTACGAGTGGTAAAAGACATTTCACACGTGTTGTAAACGACGTTTTTTAATACAATTGCGAAAAAATAATAAATTAATATATCATTGCGATAAAATATGCTTGCTTCGAAGTTATTTTTGAACGAACCCATACTTTACAAATGACACTGACAGTGACAACATACTATTGGAATCAGCGCCATCGGCCTCGAGTTGAGAAACTAAATTGACACTTGGCAGTTGACACTGACAGTATTCATAAGGATAATATTTAGCTTGCCACAGCCCAATGCAGATAATTATATTACTGAAACGACATTAATTAGAACCTTTAACATTATCAAAACAGAAGTACAAGACATTACAGTATCAACAAACAGAAACAGATCATGCAACAAGAGTTTTAGTGCCAAATTTGTGATCTGCGACATGTGACCAAGGACACGTTTACAACTAAAATATCATGAATTGTTTAAATATTTGAAGACTATCAAGGATAATTAGAGGTAAAAGAAACATTAAATCACATTATTAGTTATGTTTAAGGTTATTTTTTGAACAAGAAGCTGGTGAAATCTATAAATGTTACTAAATTATTAACATTTTGCAGGTCCCTAACAAATTGGCGGAAGGATAATATTCACTCAAAGCGGCTCCTAGGAAGTCAACCAGTCAATTACTATGTACCTACAACTGCTGCTCAAGTGCCACGTTGATGACCATGTTTAGAAGAAATGATGATTATGTTTAACATTACGAAAAGAGAACTATATCAAATGAGGTCTAAGAAGAATTACTTGCTTTTGTGATTAAATGAGAATTAAAAAAATATATATTTGTATTAAAACAAGGTTGATATCAGAAATATTTTATTTTCAGTAATAATTATAGTTAATGGTACAATTAGTGCAGTTCATAGTTATGTTGTGAGTTCTTCCATGTAAATTAAGTGTCTGACTAGTCAGGCATGGTGTATTTTCAGGTTCCTGCTGTTGTGATAATTCCTGTGGGTCAAAGTTAGAGGGGCTATGTGTAATCCAAGTGTTGTTGGCACGTGACGGTCCTGGTTGGTTAACAGGGCTGGGTGTAACCAAAGTGTTGTTAGCATGTGACGGTCCTGGTTGAGGTTCAGTATTAACAGGTACATTAAGACCAGATTGGAATCTGGATGACGAAAATTCTGTGGACTCTTGCGACTTTACATTAATTGATTTAGCAATTTGTTTTCCAATTTTTAATTTGTTATCAATGGAGTTTTCTATGTATCCTTCTGCTACATTACTTGACCGCCAACCTCCATGCCTCTTCAAAGTTGTTATGTCTGCTCCTGAGTCGGCAAGTAATGTAGCATAGGTTCTCCTAAATGCATGTCCGGTGTAAAGATTTGCATCAGGCAAATTTAAGTACTGAGCGATATCTCTCGGCATATTCCCAAAAGATTGCGGATTAGAAATGTTGGGTGGCGGTCCCTATGTGAGTGAGGTAATAATGATGAATAACATTTACTTTCCAATTCACAACCTGAAATCCTTCCCAAGACCGAATACGTAGGATCAAATCGCTATAAGTGGGCCGATAATATTTGAAGAGTTACTTCCTCGAGTATTCCATACTTACCTTTGTTACTTCATCACATCAGTTAAATTTCAAAATATGTTTTCATGGCCATTAGTTACTAACGAACTGTCTTCGAAATATGTGTTGTCTGGATACATAGTTCCCTCGAGTATCATGAATCCGATCACCTGATATTCACCAAATTTACTTGAAACGTTACTCCAAATTTACTTGGCAGGGTGATTTTAAACAAAAGAAAAAAAAAAAATCGGATCATATAATATATTATTTAAATTCATAGCATTGGTGTTATTTGACGCGTTTACTTATTAGATACCTTAGGTAACTGTATAAATAAGTGCTTTTGGTCATACAATTACCTTTCAAGTCTTAAAAATGCATCCAGAAAGTACATTCTTCACGCGGGTGATAGATTTTTGAAATCGGACTAGCGGTTCCGGATATTACCCATTACATACAAATATATTGTATTAAGCTACAATCTCATAGACTTTTCCTCTTTATAATATTAGTAATATTAGTACAGATAATATAACTCCTTATTTAGATTTTTGGGTTCATTTGACAATAAATGTTTGATCTGTGACGAAAATTTAATAGGCCAATCGTTAATATATTCCTTACTAAAGCCACTTTAGTAAGTGATATGTTTTGATTTGTACAGTCAGTGTCACTTTATCCGATGCTATCTCATTACATTACCAATGTAATGTGGTTAACATCCACGCGTGTAGAATGCAATGTGAATAGTGCAGACATGTATCATAAAATAAACGTATTATTAATAATAATAAATACTCTTTATCCACGACATGAGAGAAACATGTTACAATAATTGGCTTATTGAATAATGGTATCAGCAGGCGGTCTTATCGCTTTAAGGCGATCTCTTCCAGACAGTCATATTTGGTAGTAGGAAACATTTAAACTAGATTTGTAAACAGGCGAACTAAGATGTCAATCTTCTTATATAATTAAACAGCACAGTTTAAAATACGTATCTAATAATAGTATTTTATGCAACTGTTGTATAAGTAGGGTCTTAAAACGCGAGTGTCGTGAGTCGCAATTAAAGACGCCACGAGCGTTTTAAGACCAAGTTACACACCGTTGCATACAATACTTTTTCTACGACAAATTTTAAATAAATAGCATTTGAATTTTTAGGCAATAAGTTGTCCGTTAGTTCTAATACTACTCATGCAATTTCTTCAGTGGTGCAGTTATTTTCTTCTTCGTCCATTTTAAAAGGAACGTACACATTTTTCTTCCCTTCACTAACGAATAAAATCTTAATAAGTTATTAATAACGAATAAAGTTATCATATTTCGACTTTTAACTTTGAACTGGAACTTTGGTAGGAAATTAGAAATATGACACATTGACACCTCTTGTTTATGGTCCCTTTTGTTTTTAATTTCCTTGCACTTGCCATCCGAACCAAACTGAAGACGGATCCGAACCAAATCGGATCGGTTTATATTTATAAATAATACCAATAATTGGAAAAATATGTATATTAACCACAATACATGATCATTTATTTTTATCTTAGTAAATAATTTATGTTCTACAAATGTTTGATGGTAAATAAAAACTTTTTATTTCGAAAAATGTGCTTATGAAGTTGGTACCACTGCAATATAGCGGCCGATTAAAAAAAAGTTACATGATTTGACATCGTGGTAAACAGTGCTTTTATGAAAAATGTATGAACCTTAAAAGTACGCTAAACAGTGCGTTTATGGGCCGTAGAGCATAGAGTTTTTCGACGACTTATTATCGGTGTCATTGTATTTGAGCTAAAGTCTATATAAATTACAGATAACGGTACAGGAGTAGAAAAATGAATAAATATGTAATCAAACTGTAATAAAAAGTAACTTAAGGGAGGGATAGCTAAATATTGTTTCAACTATAATAAATAAAAAGACCGGGTTGCACTCCGGGAGTGCCGGCAGAAGTGAAAACTCAATGACATTGTAACAGTTTTTCGATCAGGTCACGTGACATCTTACGGTGTCACCCTAAAAAGGAATTTGACGCAAATTTATAAACAATTATCAATTATTTAGGCGGACGGGCCGCGGGCGCGTTGGGTGCGACGGGCCGCCGGCTCGCCCGTCGGCGCGCCGACGGGCGGCGGCAAACACAATACCAATTTGTTTTTGCCATTGCCAAATATTTTTCAAAGCTTTATCTCTTTAGGAATAACGTCTAAATTCGAACTATTCGAATTTGCAAGAACAGCAGACGGCGGTGGCTACCAAAATATCAATTAGTTTTTGCCGTTGGTAAATATTTTTCTAAGCTCTTTTTTCTCTCTTTAGGAATAACGCCCAAATTCGAACTATTCAAATTTTCTCAATAGCAAAACGGTGAAGGACGCGTTGGTATTATTACAAATTTATTTGCAGAATATGCTATTGCAAAAAGTATTTAACGGCTTTATACTCTTACGAATAGCGTTCAGTTTTGAATGAAGTTGAATCGGCTAGCAGCAAAAAGTGACCTCCTTCACATCTGACGTCACAAAACTGTCGCGTATTTAACAATTTTTCCCCATCCCAAAGAAGTGCTCAGCGCCGCTAAAGAAGTTTTGATATTAATAATTATTATTTGGTATGTCCGGCTGGTCTCCCCTACAGGTTGCATTTCTCAACCGTTTTCGTGAAATTTTGTGAGCATGTTCAATAAGTATACGGAATTCTTTAGTAGTTTTTTTTTTTAATTCTATAAAGACTGTCTCCCAATTATATATAGTGCAACTTAGATAAGTACGTTAATTGTTAGGTATATTCTAGTTAGTCATTATCCAAAAAAGATTGTTGGTTCATGCTCTGTAAATAGTAATTAATACTGTAGTTACTTGCAGTGAAATTAAACAGGGTTGTGTTTTTCGAAATGGTATGTGAATCTGAATACACTCTGGCCGCTGTAGGCACGTTGCTAATTGGTGCCTAGTAAATTAATAATACAAGGATTATTTGTTTGAAATCTTTTCGTTTAAAACCACGTCGAAAAGCTTTTTGTGTAAAAGGGGAATAATAATTAGTAGAGGGGTCTTACTTACTATGATCATGTTATGTCATGAGTCAAATGGTATAAATGAATATATTTTAAAAGGAAGCATTAGTGGTAATATTTCCATACAAACATTCTCTACTGTTCCCTCCCAAGTGTGTTACCAAATAAGATCAAAGTTATTAATTCAATATCTTTGTGCTTTGCGTTTTTTAATATTCTAATTTTTATAGGTTGCTTCAAACAATGCTTAAAATGCCATTTAAAAATATGCCGAAAATCCGTCAACAATAAGCGCGATAATCAAACCAGTCCGACACTGAATATGTCCTTCCTATTTAGTTTCCGAAATGTTTTTACGTCGAAAATGAAACCTCGATTTTTGAATTAAGTTTTTAGTCGAAGCTGCAGTCAGTGGTCCTTATCCTCCGGCGCGTTCCCACCTTCATGCACGACAGAAATATTGATTTAGAATTCTTGAATCTAATAAATGGCTCGGCTAATGTTATGCCTCTTAGGGCGGGTTGCACTAATTTACGATTACACACCTATCAATCAACGTTCAATATGGCGCCGGCAGCTGGCATTCCATACACACTTGAGAGATTTTTAACGAACACCGATTACGATTACAGACTGTGGCGTTATTACAGACCTTAAGGTTCCAAACAGGTGGAAATGGTACTATGGCTTGTAAACGGAAAGGCCAATTTTGTATTCATTTAACCCGATTAATTAATCTGTGTCCGACACCTACTTACCCAACAATACAAACGACACTCACTGTTTTCGTAGTGGGTAATAGTATATGGATTGTACGTACATACAAATACCGAAAATGCACCAAGATAGTTGAACATTGTGACGCCTGTATATCTATGAACTGTGGGGGGTGGTTAGGTACTCGTAAGATGTGGGGCTGTGGGCAGTGAGAGTGACCGAGCGGCCCGGCGGGGTCAAGGCCGAGCCCGCCTCGCCCCCCGGCACTGGCCCACTCTCCAGTGCTTGTTCGTCCCTTCTAGCGATCCTCTCATTGCCATTTACAACGCTACAAATAATCTGTACAGTATACGGAAATTTACCATAAACTCCTACTATAACATAAGGCATATATTCTCAAGAGCAAAACAATATGTACAGAGATTCCTTACAAAAGATCCTAGTTTGCAACGATTTTGAGTATATATATTGTCCGGTATCAAATAAAACAATTTGTGTAACAACGCAACTCGGAGATGTTTGTACTTATAGTAGGTAACGTAACTTGGGCACAAACAAACCAAGTAAGTACATCCCAATAGATAAGGGCTGCCAGTCCACCACCACCTCATTGTAAACCAGCGTAGCATACGATTATGTGGAACGAAAATATTAAAATACAAAGATTTTACTAACTTTACTACAATGCTGATTACACGCGACTCGTACATCCTTGAGGGTATCTAATCTAACTCATGTTGCTAATGTAATTCTATACTGACCACATTTAATTTTCAGGAAATCATTAAAGTATTTTAATGATTTCCTGAAAATTCGAGTTTGCCAGTTGATCATTAAATTGTAACCTTATTCCGCATATTTCGCGGTTCTTTGTACTTACACTTAGACATGTCTGCCAGTATAAGAGAATTATGCAACGAGCAGGCAAGGCAATGTTTCCGGTGTTTCGATATGGTCAGGCAGATACAGGATTTCCCAAAGTTATTTGCGTCGAGGCTTGCCATCCCAATGGTCGTGTAAACAATTTTCGCTATTGTATTTATGTAAGCTTAATCTGAGCTAACACCGAAGTCACGGAACTATCTTAAACTTTTAAGTCGGCGCAACGTTACGTACATCCAGAGAGTATACATATATTATCAGAGTGTTAATATCGAAGGAAAATACAGTCTCGCAAAAATAACATTCTCACACTGGCCTTCACGCCCTAATATTGTATGTATTGACCTGTCTATATGAAGACGCCATGTTATTCAACTGTTCTATCCTAAAATATTGTAGCGAATAAAAGTATCATATAAATAACTCAAGAAATCATTGGAATCATGAATAGTGTGCATGATGAAGACAGAGCGTGTTGCAGTCACGTTACATACGACACCACATTAAACATTTTTGTTGTGCTGATCATGCTATGTTCATGCCCACGGAACACGCCAGCTGTATTTATTTCCCGACCACGCGCTAGCTAGTGTTTTCACAGTCCTCATGTTATGGGAAATCGATGTCAGTTTGAAAATACTCTTCATTTTACCACTCATTTAGAGCGGTTACACATGGCCACACGGCAACTTTTGCAGAGACACAAACGCGCGAATATCGCGCGATACTAGCCATGGATCACCTGTCAAAATCGCCTGTATCGCGTAGCCGTGTGTAACCCCTCACATCACTTTTTTAATTTTAAACATTATTTTGTCATTTTTGAAAATGTGTGTGTTTACATTCATATCACATTTTTTTTATGTTGTATGATTGGTTTGCATTCATATCACTTTTTTTTATACTGTATGATTGGTAGATGTATTGCATGCAATGCCTGTGTGTAGCAAGTGGTTTCTATTGCATGCAGGTCTAGGCGAGCGTCGCAGCAGCTGTCACGGAGCGCTGAGAGTATCGACCAGTCCTTCAAGAGGTATGCACCACAAAACCGCACTATACATTGCACGTCACAGTTGGCTATAGTTAGCTTCTTTAAATTAACTGTTGTATTATTATTATTATTATTATTGTGAGCCTGTAGTGTCCCACTGCTGGGCTGCCTCCCCCCACTTTTTCCAGTGCTCCCGATTCTGAGCAGTCTGTGGCCATTCTTTTAAATTCATTCATTCTGGAAATTCTTTTAACTGTTTGTAACCAGTTTTTATTTCAATAATCTAGCCATGTTCTCCTTCTGATGAAATTTGAATATTATTTCGTCGTACCTAACAGGAGGAATATTCAACAACTATTTTCAAGTTTTCGAAAATAAAACTTGGTCCGATGAAAACGTCGCTTATGAAACTCTTCTTACTTAACGAGTGATAAGTTTCCTTTTAAGAAGGGATAAAGTCATGCGAAACTATGAAGATAAGGCTCAAATAAACGTGAATCCACAAAAAAATCACCAAAATATAAAAAATTTAAGAAGTTTTTAGTATTCATTTAGTATAGATTTTAATATTGTAAGAAGTCCTCCGATTACGACTAACTATTTCCTCTTATAACCGGCCACAACCGGTAAAGCTCCTTAAGAACGTCTAAGTTTCAGTCTCCTAAGTTTTAGCGGCAATTGAATACAGGTTTAAAGTGGTATCTTTGGTTGTAAAAGAGTAACTAACTAAATATTAATTTTACTTTTGCAGGTCAAAAAGTCGGTCCGTGGATCATGGGTTCGCGGCTGCGTTCGAGCTGGACTCTCTGCGGTCCAAGGTGGAAGACCGGTTCAACGCTGTCCACAAAGGTGAGTTGGAGAAACATTTTCTTTTTTTCAAAACAAGCTGAAAATAAAATTAATTTCAAATAAATAAAATAAGGTTATGTAAAAAAAATACCGAATTGTTCTTCGTAGCTTTGTAAGTTGTAAGTTTCCTTATTATTAAGTACTAATTAGGTATTCGACAAAAAAACAGCACACATTTATTTTATTATCCTAATACGAGAACGATGCTGGGTTTTCAACAAGTATATCTGTTGCCTTGTCGGCCCAGATGCACATTTGAATTTAAATAACCGCCGGCCGGTTCCACGGTCTAATTACGAAAGTGATAATGATAAACAATACTTCCGTTCATCTTATATCCATAAATATCCACCATAAATAAACATCCATGGAAATAGTCATCTCTATAACATTACTATTTCTATGGATGTTTATTTATTTTTGCAGTTAAAGCCAAGTAAGTTTTTTAATTTCTGACTACCAACATATTAGTAATTTAATAACTTATTAATTTAACAAGATCAGATAAATAGCCATGACGAACAATTCCGGCGCAAATCCGGCTTTTAATGTTTATGACATCATTAATCTAATTCTGCTGGTAAACAAAATCAAACCGAATGTTTAATGATATTTTCCATATAGTTATATGGTCAATTTTACGAGTGTTTCCACAAATAAGACTCGCCCACGTAGTCATAACACTCATAAGTCATAGATCGTTAAACGTCATATGAGTGTAAACACTCGGCTTTGATGGTACAGTCAGCATCAAAAGTAACTGCGCAATCGAAGACTTCAAAAGCTCTTATTCCCTTCTAATAAAGACTGCAAAGGTCATAATCACAGCAATTTCTAGAAGTAAAATTTAATTGACTTGGGCTAGATGACTTGGGCCGCCTACGAAACCAACGCTACGTAACCAGTTACGTGTGAGTGAAAATTTATTTTTCTTTCTACGAAACTAGTTACATGCAAAGTATTCGCGGAGGGATATTTTTGTGTTCGAATCGATATGCTAAAGCTAATAATATGTACATATACGATTATGATACAAGTAAACAGGATTCATATATTGTGTATATATAAGTACTGCAATAATCTGTATGGTTTTACTATGTGCTTTCAGTGGTTGAATGATAATAAAATCAAATCATTTCAAGTTATGGAAATATCTGACGATGGTCTTTTTGGTTACATTTTAGAAGTTGATATACATTGTCCTTATATCTTCCTACGAAACCAGTTACGATCGCAAAACACTAGGTAGGTTAGGATCGTTAGGTAGCTTCAGATGCCCGAAGTGCAAATAGACCAGAAATAGGAGCCCCGCAGAGAAACTCCGTCGAAACTGTCCAACTACGAAAAAAAATGACGTACCTAACTGGTTTCGTAGAAAGAAAAATAAATCTTCACACGTAACTGTAACTGGTTACGTACCGTTGGTTTCGTAGGCGGCCGACGGGAACTAGATGGAGCCTTATCAGGAATAGCTATACGGATGGGATGATCATTGATCAAAATCATTCTTGAGACGAGACGAGACAAATGGTATCTGCCCTGGTTCGGTAGCGTGTGAATGATAACTTGGGAAGGGATATTGGTGAAGTACCAAAGGTGATCCTTGTGGAATCGACGGAAGTCCTCAAATATTATCGGGCCACATACAGCGATTGGGTTTTTTTCTCTAATAATCAACGCATTTGCTCTCGGAAATCAGTTCATGTGGTAAATTGGAAAATAAATGTGGAAATGTTCTCGTGGCTTGGCGGAGTACTAAATTGAAGTCGGTTAAAACTTTGTTTTTAAAGTAAATTATTTCCAGATGAGTATGGTCCAACTACGCTGTCTTCATTATTATTCCTTTTTCCAATCTGACTGTTAAAATATCCCATTATAATAACTGTTTTACCCAAGCTAGGTATAATATGGTTAAGGTTGTGGTAAAAATCATCTTTTATGTCTTTCTGGGAAACCTCCGTTGGAGCGTATATTTGCACAATTGAAGTTGGTTGTGTATGCCCAGGGATATTTATGTTCAAAATGGCAATCCTGTCGGATATTCCTTGAAACTCTATAAATTTTTTTAAATTCTTTCCGGACCATAAACCCTACTCCGTATAATCTCCGCTCTCCTTTCGTAGCTCAGATCTATGATATCCCAGTTGACGGTTTCTAAAGCATGTTCTAATCCTAATAAAGTTTCTTGTGTCTTTAAGGATCTTGTGTTATGTGAAGCTATATTGATTTTACTCCTGGATCTTTATTTTGTACTATAAGTGTGTATAGTTCTTTGGGTATTGTTTCGTTGGCCATGGCCATTGACTTTCTTCCTGCTAGCTTTTGGGGGTTTTGGTCTATCACCCCGCGGGGTGACCAGCCGTATTGGGGATCTGTTTGTTATTTATTAGAAATATTTCTGTATTATTTATTGTTCTCATGTTTCGGGTGATTCCTATAAATTATGTTGGTGGGCGTGTTTCTCCGACAGTAAATGAGCTCTTTCTCTCATATAAGCAAATGCATTTTGTGCAACTTGGGTGCTGCTATAATGCTTTTTCCCCTTCCACGGAGGATGTCGGTGATGGAATGTTGCTATAACATCATCACCATCATATCAGCCGAAAGATGTCCACTGGACTTAGGCCTCCCCCAAAGAGTGCACAATGACCGGTCCTACGCCACCCGCATCCAGCGGACTCCCGCGACCTTTGCCAGGTCATCAGTCCACCTTGTGGGGGGCCTACCCACGCCGCGCCTTCCGGTACGAGGTCGCCACTCGGGAACCTTTCCGCCCCAACGGCCATCGGTTCTACGTGCTATGTGCCCTGCCCACTGCCACTTAAGTTTAGCGATTCAGAGGGCTATATCGGTTACCTTGGTTCTGCTGCGGATAGCCTCATTTCTGATGCGCTCACGCAGAGAAACTCCCAACATGGCCCTCTCCATTGCCCTTTGGGTGACTTTGAGCCATCGTATGAGGCCCATAGTAAGCGACCACGTTTCAGTACCATATGTCATCACTGGCAACACACACTGGTCAAAGACTCTCGTCTTGAGACACTGCGGAATATTAGACGAAAATATGTGCCGTAGCTTCCCGAATTCTGCCCAGCCGAGTCGGATTCGACGATTGACCTCTTTCTCGAAGTTGGACCTACCTATGCTATAACATACTGTTTGTCAATTAGACATCGGGCATGTTGGCTGAGTTACAAATATTAAAGAATATAAGATTTTGTATTATTATCATAGACTTGGGACTTTTGGTAACATACCGTACTGTGGTTCTAGAATCCATGGAGTCGTAACCGTAACATGTTAAAATATTTTCGAAGTCAAAGTGAGATACTTTTTGTGGCATTATTTTTAATGTGTGATTATTTTAATAATGCGAATATGTGATCGTTGTAAGGTTAATGGTGAATATGTGAACGTATCGCACGTATGTTTGTTTGATCTAAATGTCATTTTTAGTATGAGAAATAGACACATCATCCAGCACTCGATCGAGAAGTCGGATGGGAGCTCGTCGTCCCGGCAAACGTGAGCCTCGTTGGCATTGATCTGGGGCCTAGTTTCCAGAACTGTTATTCTTTACGCGCTTATGCGCCTCACCCCACCCGTCATGCCTAACGAAACTAGACCTCTACCTACGCTTAGTTACTATACGAATCGCGGCGTCAAGATATATTTGGGGGTGAGCGTTGGGGTGAGCTTAAAACAAGTTACAGAATGCGGGGCTGGAACGACAGGATCGATAATGCTGACCCGCTTGTGCAATGAGTGATGACGCTTCTCTCCGTTCTTTACTGTGTTTTACCCACAAACTACTACTATAGCGGTAATAGTTATTTACGATACAAGTGCCGAAAATAGGAAATTCGCAACGAGTGGTGATAAATTAAAACACGACCGAAGGGAGTGTTTTAAATCGACACGAGTTGCGAATTACCTATTTGATGATTCGCGATGATGATCAAAATTCTCGCGGTTATTCCTGCCTTTGCGGAGATCATTAGTGTGTCAATTGCTTTAGAACGAACGTTTCAAACGCTCGGAAAATCGGCCACCTATGTAGTAAAAGGACGGCCATGAAGCCTATGTGACATATATTATATATCTACTCTTGACCAATTCATTAACGAAATTGGATTAAAATCTGGCTTATTGTTGGTGAGGCAATGTATTATTTTAAGCCAATAAACACCGTTATGTTGGCTCTTTCTGTTGATACATTACCAACCACAAGCCAACTGTTTTATGATTTGGTAGAATGTGGAGCTTTACATCTCAAAGACAGGGTCTGAGTCCGACAGCAGATTTATTATGAAAGTGAAACGTGTTAGAAGAAGGCTCTTTCTTTAATCGAAACACATGGCGTCAATATGGTCGTTCAACATTGCTGACAATGGAGTCGTTACTGATTACAGGCAGGGTATTGCGTAGAAATGTCTAAATTTACAATGTCGCCTGTCCTACAAAATCTTCATGTGACTCCAAGCACCTCGGTTTTAAGACTATTATGCACTGAGGTACTGCTAAAATACCGGTCGTTTAACCGGTCGTTCAGTCTTATAAAAGCTTAGAAATGTCAGATACATGCAACAACTATGCGATCTTCCGAAATGTAATTTGCTATAGAGTGTAGTCTGATCAGACAGTCCTGATTACTCGAAACATTTGTGTCGATAAACATGGGCTCTGCAACCGTGCTTAATGAAGTGGAATTATGTGGTGGTCGCTCTGTAACATGTAATAAATAAGTTCACCTACAGAGCTTCGCCAATCTTGCACAAGTTTCTGCTTGCTAATCCATACTAACTTGCCTAATCAGTAAGGAATTCCAACAATCAGAACGTCACCTCGCCTTGTCTGTCTGGAGATTCTTGTAATATACGAGCAGTCGATACTGCAATACGCCTGATTGTGATGCGCCACTATGATACAAACATAAATTAAATTGTACACTGCTCTGCCAGAAACTCATAGGAAGTGACCTAATAATTTTTTCACTTGTTACAGATGAGGATGAACAGACAAAACGATTACCACCTCCTCCACCAATTAAGACTATTACTTACACGGTATGTTTCAGTTTAATTAGTGTATGTGTGTGTATTGGATATAGAGTACACAAACAGTGCTTGGGTCGCAGCTGCTTATTTTTTTTTCATCACACTTGCTCGAAAAGGGCTTCATAATGCGCAGACATACAGAGCTGTAATAGCCTGTGTTACGCGCACGGGCGTAATGGTTTTTTTCTTAAATTGTATCTGTCACTCATGCGGCAGTTACAAAGCAAAGAGGTTTTATATCAAATATGATGTCTGAAAACGTATTTATAAATAAACTAGCTTCTGCCCGCGACTCTGTCCGCGTGGAACTCGTTTATATCGTAGCTCCATACAAACTTTCACCCCCCACTTCATCCCCTTGGGGAATGATTTCCGGGATAAAAACTATCCTATGTCCTTCCTCAGGACTCAAACTACATCTACCTATACCAAATTTCATCCAAATCGGTTCAGCGGTTTAAGCGTGAAGAGGTAACAGACAGACAGACAGACACACTTTCGCATTTATAATATTAGTATGGATTTAAACTTAAAAAACTACTTAAACATGTTTAACTGAATGATTTACAGATTTAATATGTAGTTATTTAGTGTCTATGTAAAATGTTTTTAAGTGTTTTTAAATTGTGGCTGTATACCGAAGGGTCTTTGCCATACGCGCCTCACGTCTAATT
This sequence comes from Epinotia ramella, assembly GCA_947578815.1. Lineage (NCBI taxonomy): Eukaryota > Metazoa > Arthropoda > Insecta > Lepidoptera > Tortricidae > Epinotia > Epinotia ramella. The sequence continues at coordinate 39,153,494 of OX388200.1, forward strand.
CAACAAAATGGACGACTGACATGTTGCAGTTTTATTACGATTTGTATTAATTTCATCTAGAATGTATTTGTTTCCTCGCAAATGTGATGAAAAAGATTGTGTATAACACGGGCGTAAGAATATTGCAAACTCGAGTCATCAAAAGCCCTCCGCCTTCGGCGTCGGGCTTCTGATAGACTCTTGTTCGCAATATTCCACTTACGCCCCTCGTTAAACAATGTACTATAAGAGATGTAACTTTTTAAGCTCCGTTTCTTTCGAGCCAGGTTACACGAAAATAACTTGAATAAACGAGATATTCTTAACAGTTATGGTAAAATAACAAAAGCAGAAGATATTAGGTATTGTGAAGTTTGGAAACTTCCAAACTTGCAATACTATATATTGTTCGAGTGATAAATAGGTGTAATAAACGTGTGTGTGTTTAGGTGCGAGATCGCGACACGCTGCCGTCGCTGGCAGCACGCTTCGACACCACGCCCTCCGAGCTGACGAAACTGAACAGGCTTGCCACACAGTTCATCTTCCCCGGGCAGCGGCTGCTCGTGCCGGATAAGAAGAAAGGTGACGATCATTTACTTATTATTACTACCTAAAGACTGGCCTGGCTACCTACGTATCCCAATAGTACCTACGTGATTTTTAATGTATGATATGTGAGTTTAATCAGTTCTGGCGCTACAATAATTAGAACTGTATCCGCACCTAGGGCATCATGTTCTGGGAATTTAATTTTATAGGTAACAATGGGACGCAATTCTTGTATTTGTCCAAAACTTGCCTCAGGGTGGCACTGAGTTTACTCTTTTCATCGTTGCTATGTACTCTAGATATATAGTCTGTTGTTTAGGTTGAAATCAATGGATTGTTGCTTACGAAGTCGTCGTAAACGCCAATAAGTTAAACAATCGATATAGCTACGACTTCCCCAACACTCCGTATCGATTTGGTGGCTTTGATGACGCGACTATGAATCCAGGCACGAGTATCTTCTACAAGCTACTTGCGATGGGATTCACATGCAACCAATTCGTTGCAGATATTACTTTGCTTTAGCAAGTAAATTTTTCATAACATAATATTAGTAAGCATATCAAGTACCCTCCCCCCCCCCCCCTCGAAATGTTCAAAATATTAAATTAACCGGAATATTAGCGTCATTTTAAAGTATATTTAAATAATTATACGATGGGTTGGTTATACATGCTGTTCTGTTCCTTTGAAAGTCTCTTCATCGATTTTCCAACTGGTTCCATTAGCAAGCTGTTTCATTTGACTTCTTTCTTCAATCTAGTAAATATCATGCAAAGGTGCTCTAAAATGTTATCTCACGCAATCTTAAGTACTTGAATTGATCTCATATTTCAAACTTCGTGCGGCACCTTATTATAAATCCGTAATAACAGATTATACAACAAGTGCATAAAAGGAGCTATTTTACCTGAGACGTTTGTATTCGCCCGAGCCACCGGCGAGGATAGATATCATAGTCTTAAAACAAGCTTCTGTCAAAAAATTTTTTTTTGGTATAAGCTTTTATTGCCGACTGTACTTTTCTGTATACCATCATCAACTATTCATTGAGACGATTCTAACGAGCCCAAACTCAACAGGGTACCGTCGGTTAAGTACTTAATTCCCATGGCCACCTTCTGTCTCCATCATCAGATCAGCTCGATGGTACCATAATAGTGAATTGTCATCCAAGCTATACTTATACCCAAAATTTCAGCTTAATCGGTCACCGGGAAGTGGGTCAAATTTAACTTTCAAGATTTGATTACAGACAGACAGACAACAGGACAGGTGAAACTAAATAAAAGCTTGTAAAAAAAATCTTGTGCCTAGTGCACATGAAAGTGGTATTTGGTGGTAGTAGTGACAGCACAAAGGCGGACTTTGCAAGGATGATAAGTGAGACAATTTTAAATATACTATTTTGCTCCCTTGTGACACAAATAACTATTTTTACAATGCATGTGCTCGAAAAGAGCGTTTTCCAAGCACTAAAATCGTGCGGAAAGTGCCACTTTTTCGCACTAGTGCTTTTTACTTTTCAATTTTTTTTTAATTTTCTAGTCCGTCGTCAGCCCGACACAAAGAGTTTTTATTACTCGAGAAAAGTTTTACAAATATTTAAATTACACGTTTTCTTTCATATAAAAGGTACATAAATACTAATAACGTATAAAATGATTTATTAATGTTTATGAATTTTGAATTTGGTCAATAAATTAATTAATTTTTAATATTCACTTAATGTGTTTGGCTGAACGCATATCTTTCTTATGCCTTTTACAATACGACAGTATGGCGGCTTGCACATGCGCAATGCGCATATGTTGACCGCGCATGTATCTAAAAGCCCGCCATTGTTGTTTATTGTGAGTTTTGTGTATTTATTTTATGTAAATATGTTAAAAAGGTCGATTGAAAGTGAGTAATCAATAATGATAATAATGTTTCAATAGTGTTTAGTGTCAGTATAGTATGTTTCTTAGAACTACGACGGTACAGCGTCTTTTTGTTGTTTAATATAATATTGAGTTAAACAAAATTAATTGTGTTCCAAAACCACAATTGGTTTTAACTTTTAAGTGAATAAGCTTGACAGCAAAAGATGTGTAGAAGTTGTTAAATGCAATTCCAGATAATAAGTAGGTACCTGACAATCTACCTGGGTTCTTCAATTTTAACCTAGATCTATTTTAAACCAACATTTCAACATTTAATATATTTCCTCACACAAGGCATAGTAAAATGTTGTATGATACACGCGCGTAAAGATGATTTCCGACTCGTGTCGAATTATACATTCGCTCGCTTCACTCGCTCATGTATAAAAATGACACTCGTCGGAAATCACCTACTTTCCACACTTGTAGCATAAATAACTATTACAGTACACATGGTGCTACTTTCCCGCACTAGTGCGGAAAAGAGCACTTTTCGTGCATATGTCGAAACTTTAAAGAGCCATATGTACAGTAAAACGTTGTACGAGACACGTGCGAATAGGTAATTCGCAACTCGTGTCGATTTAAAACACTCCCTTCGGTCGTGTTTTAATTTATCACCACTCGTTGCGAATTTCCTATTTTCGGCACTTGTATCGGAAATAACTATTACAGTACATATGATGCTACTTTCCCGCACTAGTGCGGAAAAGAGCACTTTTCGTGCATATGTCGAAACTTTAAAGAGCCATATGTACAGTAAAACGTTGTACGATACACGTGCGAATAGGTAATTCGCAACTCGTGTCGATTTAAAACACTCCCTTCGGTCGTTTAAAAAACTCGTTGCGAATCTCCTATTTTCGGCACTTGTATCGTAAATAACTATTATCGAATTCAAATAGTACATTATTGTCGAAGCATGGTTAGTGGGCAATTGCTGACTCAGTATTATTTTTTTTAATTTAATACGAAGCCAGCTGAGACAAATATAGTGCTTTTCTCAAAAATTGTGCAAGAAAACAAAAATATACTTTTCATCACACTTGCTCGAAAAAGGCTTCATAATGCGCAGACATACAGAGCTGTAATAGCCTGTGTTACGCCCACGGGCGTAATGGTTTTTTTCTTAAATTGTATATGTCACTCATGCGGCAGTTACAAAGCAAAAAGGTTTATATATAAATAAATAATATTTGCGTACAATCTTACACAAATCGACCTAGTCCCAAACTAAGCAAAGCTTGTACTATGGGTACTAGACGACGATAAACATACTTATATAGATAAATAAATACTTAAATACATAGAAAACATCCATGACTCGAGAACAAATATTCGTGTTCATCACACAAATAAATGCCCTTACCGGGATTCGAACCCAGGACCTCTTGCTTCGTAGGCAGTGTCACTACCAACTAGGCTAAAGCGGTCGTCTAATATCAAAAACGATCTCTGAAAACGTGCTTATAAATAAATTTAAACATAAAAAACTACTTAAACATGTTTAACTGAATTATTTACAGATTTAATATGTAGTTATTTAGTGTCTATGTAAAATGTTTTTAAGTGTTTTCAAATCGTGGCTGTAAGCCGAAGGGTCTTTGCCATACGCGCCTCACGTCAAATTCAACAAAATGGACGACTGACATGTTGCAGTTTTTATTACGATTTGTATTCATTTCATCTAAAATGTATTTGTTTCCTCGCAAATGCTATGAAAAACATTGTGTATAACACGGGCGTAAGAATATTGCAAACTCGAGTCATCAAAAGCCTTGATAGACTCTTGTTCGCAATATTCCACTTACGCCCCTCGTTAAACAATGTACTATTCTGAAAATGCTGCATGCTTTTCTTCTGGCCACTTCATGAAATTGTCGTACACCTTTATATATTTGTCTTATGGCTTTGCAGGGAACAATTTTTATCAATAACTGAGCTTGCAGCTTCTTTTAAATCTGGAATCGTTTTCACGTCAATTTTCAATATTTTCCGAAATAACAACTAGCCACTATATGTAAAAACAGAATATTTTTTGCATTGCCGCCTTTTCATTTTTTTAATAATAAGTTGGAAGTGTATGGGTCTTCCGAAACCGCCATAAGTTATTTGAGACAATTAAAAAGTCGCGATAAGTCACAGCTACTGATCTTCCGTTTTGGCCGTTTAGGACCTACTTGTATGCCTTACAAGATATTCATTGCTAATTCAGCCCCCGCTTTCAATTCCGGCGGAGTACAATTAGTTTCTTCGTCGCTGTTATCATTCCGATGATTGACTCATTTTGAAGTTTTATTTATAAATATCAACCACAAATATAAAATCCAGCTACTCGACAAAAGACTTTTAATTTTCCCTCCAATATAATGTTTTTTTTTACGGAAGTCGTCCGTATTACGCGTGTGTAGTGTGCGAATACTATTCAAACCTACACAAACTCAAAATGAGAATCTTAATTAAATGCAGAGGATATAAATATAAATAAATGCAGATGATTTTAAATATTGTCTATGGTCTCTGGTGACTTACGAATAGACAATATTTTAAATTTATTCATCAACACATTGAATCATACAGATTTGTATTCTTAAGAATTACACACGAACTGATATTAATATCAGTTCGTGTGTAATAGGCATTAACGCGGATATTTTTGGTCAAGTGGTCACTAGAAAAAAAATAAAAAAATATAATTCAGTTGTTTAGCCTGTTCATGAGCACAGATGCCATATTTAGATTAAAATTATAAAAAAATACTTCCCGGCCTAGGCCTTCAATTTTGTATGAAATTCTTTTACAGTTCTCTCGAATTGTTCCGCCCGAAATGTAAGACTTCGAAGCCTGTTAAGACGCACGTAACGACGACATTTATGTTTGAGAAAAGTTTTTTCTGATGAAAACTCATTAAAGTCGAATGCCGTGTTTAGGTCACGAGGCTTGCCGAGTGGCCTAAGTAAGGTGCGAGATTTTAAGAGCTAATTATGTAACTATTGTATACAATACTTTTTCTACGAGTCAACTAGAATAATTGAAAAGTCAATCATCATCACCATATCAGCCGAAAGACGTCCACTGCTGGACATAGGCCTCCCCCAAAGAGTGCCAAAGTGGCCGGTTCTGCGCCACCCGCATCCAGCGGACTCCCGCGACCTTTACCAGGTCATCAGTCCTCCTTGTGGGGGGGGCTACCCACACCACGCCAAAGAGAAGTCAATGTATGCAATCTATTGTACCGTACTTTCTACTTACATGTTGTGATTTCTTCTGGAGTACCGGCCAAAGCATTCTCCTCACTATCACTGTCACTCATGATTATTTTTATTAGGTGTTTAATTAATAATTTGTTTAGTAACACAATCGAACATGCACACAAAACTTTTGAATTAAAATTTTCAAAGCAAAGAAAAATCTGAGACGTCCGCTTTCTGATTGGCCAATACATGTATATTTTTAAAATGTTTGGCTTATCACAAGGCAGAAGCGACGCAAAAGCGTGTTTAAGTAGAGACAAATTTGCCAGGTACTGCGACGGTGTTACGTTCCGAAACGCCATCAGTGGCAAATTTGCATTGAATCGAGTCTCCTTAGACAAGGTCATATTTTATCGAAACATGAAGTTCCATTTTCAATTTTTTTTAGTTGTCTATACAGTTGTCTTATGAAAATATTAGTTGAGTCGGAAGTGCCATAGACCATCCAACATTGAAAGGTGCACGATTGTAGTTTGATCTATGAAGTCCTAATACGCAGATTAAAGTCGACGAGTAGAAAAAACAGTTTTGTGCTTTAGGGCAGTATTTGCGGTAACAGGAAAGAGCTTCTGGGGGTACCTAGTATTTCTAGTAAACATCTCGGAGATCGTCTTGAATATTGAGGGGTTTGTTTTAATATACATCGCAATTTCGAATATGTAGAAGTACGGAACTGTCAATATATTAGTCTTTAAAATTCGACACACAGCTATCAGTCATAATGAGTCCTCGAATAGCCCCCCTCACGCATCTCTTCTGCGCTATAAAAATGGCTTCCCTGTTTTGTGAATTACCCCAAAAGATGATCCCATAGCGTAAGGTAGATGCAACAAAACCATGATATGCCATCATCACAGTCTCCGTACTAGCTTGTTTAGAAAGTTTGTACAAAGCGAAGGCATACTGATGTAGCTTTTTACGTACTAGCTCAGTATGAGCAGTCCAATTTAATTAGTTGTCAATTTGCACTCCCAAGAATTTAATTTTTGACTAACCAGAAACTATGCACGTGAAGTGCAAAGTTTATGGTTAGGCTCTGATTTTTTACCAATAAAGCCAACTTTGCCGAACATTTTTGAGAAAAAAGATGTAGTATGTACATACGAGTACGTTATGGCAGGGTGGTTTCCCAATGTGTGCGCCGCGGCGCCGTGGGGCGCCGTAGAGATTATAGAGGGGAGGGGGGATACGCTTCTGATTCTGTGTGTTAATTGTACCTTCTTCCGAGTACTAACTATTAAGGGGCGCCGAGACGAAATATGAAAGCTATAAGTGCGCCGCGAGCTGAAAAAGTATGGGGTTATAGAAGTTTCGGCAGCACTATTGGCCTTTGATAAAAACTATGCCGCGTAGACTCGACACGCTGCGCGAATTTTCACAGGCTTTGCGAAACTCGGCCTTCATCGTCGTCAAAGTCTTTCTCAGTTGCAATAGTACCTAGTCATTTATATTATCGGTCGAGTAGACGATAAGGAAATATTTACGTAATCGTTTGGGATTACTCAGAAAACGTATTTAACTGGCGTCGCTCTACCCACCGCTTTAATTTAAATGGATCGATACTATTCATTCCGTACAGAACTCAGCGTGGACTTTCATCTGGTGCAATAGATACATCGGCAGTGAATGCATATCAAAGGCAGAGCTATGGTTGCTCGCCTAGCTGGATTACAGCTGTATTTCGTTCGGCCCCTGGCCTCGAAATTGCTTTTCAATTCAGACGAAGACATCATTTCCCAGTTAGTGAGATGAAAACATCTCACCACCTGGGAAAAGTCTTACTTTAACATTATCACCTAGTCTAAACCTAGTCTAGTTTAGCAAGACATTTTGAAATTAGAACGTCTCAAACTATCACCAATTCCAACCTTTTTTTGTCCGATTACGGCGAGCCGAAAGGATATGTTTATGTTTTTAGAAGTTAATGTTTGTATTTACGCGTGTTCCACCGTAACGTTTAAGATACTTAATTGAATTGGATAAAAGTCTCAATCGATTCAAAATTATGCTCCCGGTGACATAGGTTTTGTATGAGAAAAAAACGATTTTTTTTAAGCTACTTCTCCGTAGTCTGGTTACAGTTTATTGAACTGTTTAATTGTTTATGCTTGTTGTAGACCAAAACAGGTCAGTTTTATACGTTCAAAAATGTTTGATGATCAAAACAAAAGTAAGTCAGCGTCATATAGCAGCCAAGGTAGCCAAATATTTCGGTACACGTCTTTATTACTGTAAGAATAAGAGTGTGTTACGAAATATTTGCCTACTCTGGCTGCTACTAACTATATGACGCTGACTGTACCTCACACATTTGCAATCGAAATTTATACAAATGAAATTGTTATGTGCCTGGAATTTGCACTAGACACTTTTTCATTGGATATTCTGTATGGTTCTGTATAATAATGTACCCAGTAGCTATGTAATCTGTTATTGACATAGTTCTTAATCGTTTTAATTTACATTATTATCATCAATTCATGGTCTTTCTAGTCTTATTGTGTTTTTTTTCAATCGGGAACAGTTCAATTACAAGCATTCGTTTTTGCGAAAGAGACTATTGTCGTCTGCACGTCTAGCACAACTTGCTGCTCAGTCGCTTCGCGCGCGATTGTGCCTTTCCTCGCTCACTCGCACCGTGCAAATTAGAAAAAGGAGGGTAGATCTTTCTCGACTCGCGTCGCGGCGCGGCATCAGTTGTGCTAGCACCTCTGGGCTTAGAAATGAAGATAGAGGATTAGGTTTGTCAAGTACACGCACACTGACAGTTAGCAAACGTCATGCCACCTGTTAGCCTCTTGCTGTCATTCTTATTTACGTTTTATGAAGTGATCCTATGTAAATCTACCCAAGACCTGATGATAGGGTACAGGCCCTATCAATCGATAAACAATCGATGGAAGTCCAAAGATATTATAGTATTTGGGTAGTTTCTAAGGGTGGTATTCCACTTGTCCAAGATATTTATTTGTCCAATATGTGCATTGCGTCACACTCAATCTTTAAGCAAAATGTGAGACGCAAATACACATTGGAAAAAGATCTTGGACAAGTGGAATACCACCCTAAAGTAACTCTTTTGCTCCTAGAATTAATTATTTGGTGAAATGAAACTAATGGTACGAAACAGCTTTAAACGTTATTATTTAGTTATGTTCATGTTGCCTGTACAATTATGCACTATCCGAGAGTAAGTTTAGGTTTTCGTTACTTACATTATTTGTAATCATATCTGTCATCATTCATTGAAACAGTCATGTTTAAATAGTAGGGAACTTGCATTATTTCATTAAATTAGTCTATCTGAAAGATTTAAGAATTAGATAAAAATATCACAAGCGAAAAAGTTGAATATGCGCAACTAATTTATTAAATCCAAATAAACTTTAACGTAAACGCTCACTGGTTGGTAGCCTTTTTCACGAACTGTATGTTCAGGAGTTACACGACCTTTGACGATACACAGTTCATTTTCCCTTTATATTTGAACAAAACCAACTGCGTTGTCTCCATAAGACTTTCTTGTCGAGCTGAAAATAAAACAGAAGAAGTAAATTAATTTTTTCGAGATTAATAAATGCATTCTAAATAACATATCCTCACTTCAACTTCAGGTACCGGATAAGCTTTTGTCCTTTTACCTCTGTACTTGAAAAAATAGAACTTTCCATAAAAAACCACAGTCTTTTTCCATTTTACAGATATTTTTCGTTGAATGAAATACATATGATATATGGCTATGAAATACTAAATCAATGTTGAATTCAGTTTAAAAGTGACTTTGGTGACTTATGGAATGTCGGTTCGGTCGTCACTGCGCGCTGATTAGTGTTTTGAATTACGTTTCAATTTACGTAACTTATAATTAAAATATATCGCGAAAAAAATGAATGTAATTTTAGATTAAATCATCCAGTAACGCACTTTTAACGGCAATAATTATTGGATTACTAATATAATTTCTCAATATCATCTTAAGGGGCTCCCATACGCCAATGACCTTCGATCTGAATCCCTTAGTTTTCTAATCTTGTTTGCAGCTTATTATATTAACAACAACGGCTTTAATCAATATAGTATCCCATATTTACTTCAAAGTTGATTGTTGTCGAGATATTTGGCATCAAAGTTGAACAATTTTAGGCCAAAAAACTGGTTTTCTGGCCATAACTTTTGTGTTAATTAGTAAGATTATAAAAACTCATATCAAAATTATAGGTAAGTTCAGTATGTATGAGTAGGTATGAGTTTCGGGTGTATACAAGTTTTAATGAGGATGAGGTGTCGGGTTTTGTATTTTTACAGACCTTTCTTTAAAAATGGATTATTAATTCTGTATTAACATTTTTCAAGTTATTCAAAATCAAAAATGTTAAACAGGAATCAAACTTTCCCATATCTGCACCTGGAAAGCAAGCTTCAATAAACCGAGGACGAGTGTCGAAATGAAGACGACTAAATTTCGTTGATTTTTGACGGGAGCCCCTTAATGCAACTTTCCTATTGTCACTTAATAAATTTACCTGGTGAAGTCAATATATTTCTAAAACGGTACAGTTAATGTTGGTGTGCCTTTGTGGTGTCCTTGGGAGTTAGAGTTGTTATCGGTCTTTAATAATTCAGAGTATATTTATATGCGTCGCACTGCCGCGGCCGCGGCCGTGGCTTTGTAGGGAGAGTGCACGGGTTCTAGTCCCCTCTCTGGCTCACTGAGGACGTGACACTTTAACCGTATAGGTTATAGGTGTACGCGGGCTGAGTTTCCGCGACTCGACGTCATAATAGCGCCCATTTTGCGTAGTTAAACCGTAACACTAATAACTAAGTATATTGACTAAATCCTAGCGTCCTCATAAAACAAAAACTATATCGAACTAATTAATTATTAGCGTCCTCTTTAAACTTTTCGCCGCCATAGTAGATTCCGTATGTTGTGTCTCAGACGCTAAAGTCTTTGTACTTAGCAAAGGACTGAACATGGACTTACTTGATAGCACGCAGCTTGTCTTTACGTCGACAGTGGCTACTTGATATTAAGTCATGGCGTGTGGGGCACTGAATGTACTGTAAGCCAATGGCGGCGAAAAGGTTAAATAAAAACTAGAAATGGCAATGCCATTTTAATACCGACAATTGTCTTGTTATATTTAGCAATTGTACACCATTATTATCTATTCATAGCTGGCCTGGCTGCTGGATATTTGTCGTAGACATTTTCGGATCCTATCTCCAGTGATATCAATGGCATCGATTACAAGCGAGCTCCGGCCGGCGAGAGACATAACAATAACATTCAGCCTTGGTGTTATTCATCCACGTGCGACGTAGACATGAAACAAATTTTTCTCGTATTTGCACAGTAAACAAGAGTTTCCACCGTGAGCGGGCAGCTTGCTTGCAGTCGCGGCCGCGCTCCTGAGCCGACCTAACGCGCTACAAACCGCCACTATTTTAAACCTACATCTTCGAACACTCTATAATTACTCCGGCTAAAATCAATTGCGGATGGCTATCGCCGGCGCCAGCGCCTGCCAGTGACAATAGTAATGTAGTTATCTAATTCATTTCATTACCACTCAAGATAAGTGTCTGCGTATAGTGAAACGTGTTCACTACTCTACAATATGTTCAGTGTAGATTTCCTAAAGCGGTGGTATAATGGTACGTTGAAGGTTTTACATTGCAATTCATGTCCATCAATGCACTTTCAGCCGGTCAGTTGCTAGTGATGTTAGTATTGTTCGCAAAAGCAAAATGCAACACAAGCAACAGTAGTCAGGAAGAAAATGTTTTCCAGGTGGCGACAAGGATTCCGATGGGCCCTCGGAGAGCGGGGACAGCACGACCTACCACTCGCATGGCCTCGCGAGCGAGCCCGCACAAGAAAAAGGTACTCCTACTCAGCTCGGCTCGGCTGTGCCAACACACCGCCGCTCTTATCGCGCACTACACACCATTTCACTTCAAAACATGCACGTTATTGTTAACAATAGCTACAAGGCGACGTTGTTGACTTTGTTAATATTTATGATTTTCATATTGTTTCATATCATAATACAAGAAGTCGTTAATGATTCTATTGTTTCTTCAGAAAGTTTTTCTGAATAAATATATTTCAATCAAAAAAAGCCGCAAATGTCAATTAGTTCTATTGTCTCTATCCGCGGTGCAGTTAAAACTTTTATTTGAGTATTTCCGCCGCATACTGGTGTTTATGTATTAGAATGAGCACTCCGTAGGGGTACAGATAAATGCATTATATTATAATACACTCTCGGTGTCAAGCAGTATATAGAACGTTAATTAGTTACTGGAATTTGTATTGCGCCAAAACTGTAAAAATTACTTCATTAAATACTGTTACTGATTTTGAAATTCTAATATAATTGTTTTTTGTATACTGCCATGGTTGCAAACAAGCGCGCGTGTGAGCCTGGTGGTGCGCAAACACCGTAGCCTATGTTACATTGCAGAAGTATCACAAGAGCGTTGCCGACCCTTTATTGATTTGAGAATTCGTTGTGTTGACAGTTAGAGACTCGACACTTGCCTTACTCACGACCAGAAACACAAAAGTCTGCAACTACATTTAAGATTACCTATAGGCGAGTCTTTCATAGGTTTCCCTTTTTAATTGACTTATTTAGGCAAATGCTCCGTTTAAAGATGTACTTAACTGAAGAAATTCGTCATTTGCTTTTCATCGGAGAAACCCAGTCTCACAGGAACATATATTTATTTCACCCTACTATATCGATTTTGGTAATTAAATAATTTCCAGTTAAATTACAGTCTTGCCTGTATAAGTATATAAAATCGATTATTTGGATAAAAAAAAAGTATAGGAAAGATTGAACGGAAATTTCACCTCATTACTTAAATTCAAAGCTGCTCTTCATATCTAAACCATAATAGAAATAAAACAATGCACTCAATCCTTTAGTGTCCTGTCTAAATACGGCGATGCAATAGTAACGTAGTTCGTGCCGAGTATGAGTATGAGGAGTGAGGAGTGACTGTGCGTGTGTGTGCAGAGATCCTGGACAGTCTGCGGCCCGTGTCGCCCGAGACGCCGGCCAGCAGCAGCGCGCCGCAGCGATTCCTCAAGATCAACGTACGCCACATCACAGACGGACAGGTGCTTATAACCAATCAACTCTTTATTCCTCTTCCTTCACTCATCCGGTGCGACAACTCTAGCCTCTACCTACTGTTTAAGAATTGTTTATTTGGGTGCGCATTTGTAATTTTGTTTATTCATGAATTAGTCTGCTGGGAAATCAAGCACATTGAGTTGTTTCTACTAATACCGCCGCAATAAAACATGCACTTTGCTGAATTTCGTCATAATCGGTTAGGGTGAGTTTAAACCCATGGAATAATGCCGCAAGTTTTGATGAAAAATTTGAAAGGACAAAAATCTACAGCACGTAATGTATCGGTACATTAATGTGTGAAGTTTAAATTTTGCCTCACTTGCTATTTGGTTGCATATAAATGGAGGCGGATTAAACTAAGGCTGCGCTGTGGCTTTGCGAATATGTTTTCTTTTTGTGATTGACTAACAATTACGCTAGCGAAGTTTATTTTCGTTTTTTGCAATGTCGGTTTGTTTTTATAAAAATGCTCTGCTATTTGGGTAATCCTTCTTGTGTGAATGTGTGTGTATCTGCTCTCGCCAAGCTGTCCAGTTTGCGCATCGAAACAAATTGTGTGACGAATCCAATTCTGCCAACTGCAACCTGCCACGCGGGAGTTTCATTAATTGATGTACTAAATACGTCGTGTTTTTACGATACCGAATATGATTTTCATTGAATTAGTTTTGACGAAACATTTCGTTTGTATTTTGGAATATGAGTTGTACTAATTAGTTCGATAATTAATTGGCGCTGCAATAACTTGAACAATAATGATCCGATATTGATAATTGGATCCCGCAAACTAAAAGTGTGTCGTTGATATTATTGTTAATTGGGTCACGTACTCTGGTCCTGGCACCAGTGACAACCCCGGGCAGGGTCGGAGGTCATTGGTGGGAGGGCGTGTTATGGTGAGGGGCTGACGGCGGTCGGTTGCAGGGCGTGGTGTCGGGCGTGCTGCTGGTGACGCCGAACGCCGTGATGTTCGACCCGAACGTGTCCGACACGCTGGTGATGGAGCACGGGCCCGAGTCGTACGGCGTCATCGCGCCCATGGAGTACGTCGTCAACGCGGCCATCTTCTATGACATCGCGCATATGCGCACGCACGGGCCCGATCAAAATACTAACAAGTGAGTTGATTATTTAACTTGTACGATATATTGCTCTTATGGTTTCGTGATAGTGGAACGTGAAACTCTACATTGTCGATGTATGTTAAAGATTGAATTCAAACGCAGACCCAATTTCAGGTTGAGTGTCCTATACAATGTAGCTTGAAGACTCAGGTCCGCAAGGTTAAGAATAGAAGCATCACTTCATTATATTAAAATCGCAAGACAGAATAGGTACATCTAAGTAAATACTAGGAGAGTGTTATCCAATAGGTTGGCAGACCGTATTTCTTTAATGCCCTGACATTTTATAGAATTCTATTGGTACAAAATGTAGAATAGCCATAGGTTTGACCTGTGATTTGTGCTCAAGTGGCGCTGCTAATATTCCGATTCCCATGAATACTGCCACGGAGAATATTGCCGGGAACATGGCCTGTATTGCCGGTATAAGAAATAAGAATTTAATATTTTCTGTAATTGCAAAATACTGTAAAGAAAAGTTAGTGATTCCATCGTACACCTAATGCTAACTTTTTCTAGGCCCTATGACTCGAATGTTTAGTTTTCAAATAAATATGCTTTCACTGAACCAAAAAAGAAACGCTTATTAGTCTCCCAAGCCTATAGAGTAGCCCACCGCTGGACAAAGGCATCCCTTCTCGATTTCCACTTGTCCCGGTTCTGGGAAATGTCTGGCACATCTTGCGAAATACGACCGGGCACCCACCGCCCGTGGCTAGTTTAGCCCACCTCTGGGAATGCATGCGGCAGACGGCCAGCCCATTCCCATTTCAGCTTGGCGGTCTTGCCTCCAAAGTCAGCAACGCAAGTTATTGAGCGCTGCGTATAGTTTCCATCCCGGTCGATCCGTTCGACTCCCAGCATACTACGCTCCATTGCTCGTTGCCAAACCTTCAATCTGGTCTTATGTGCCTCAGGTGATGTTTGGGTATCGTAGGTTAGGACAGGCAGAATACACATATCGACGAGTTTTCCTTTCAGGGTTGAAAGAAAGTCTCCCTAGAGTAGCTCTTTTAAAGACCAATATAAGCTTCTCCAGGCGTTTTGGATCCGTCTTCCTTATCCTGCCTATGGCTAAAGGAAACTAATTGGCATACATATTTAGGCCAATTAGTAGTCGTC
The DNA here is from genome assembly GCA_947578815.1 of Epinotia ramella. Lineage (NCBI taxonomy): Eukaryota > Metazoa > Arthropoda > Insecta > Lepidoptera > Tortricidae > Epinotia > Epinotia ramella. The sequence continues at coordinate 39,168,607 of OX388200.1, forward strand.
GACATAATGTGACCTGCTGTCTGCCTGTGTCTACCTCAACCCTACGTTTCGTGCCATTGGTCATTAACTTATTAGCTATTTAAAAAAAAACACATTTGCTTGTGATGTGGCTCCTATCACGTCGCTTTTAGGCCCATAATTGTAAAGACGTGTATTTTATAACTTTATAACCTTCTGTCCCAAAAGTCAATGTCAAGGCGAAAACAGGTGTTAGTTACCAAATAAAGGCAGTCATGATAGTTATCAAACAAATTAAAAATAACATTGTTAGACCAGCTTTAACTTATAGTACTAAAATAGTCGTTTATGCAACTGATCCATAATGAGAGGCGTTAAAACATGAGGGTGGTTTTATGAAACGAGCGTTAGCGAGTTTCATAATAGGATCACACGAGTGTTTTAAGGCCTATGTATGTACAGTTGCATACACTCTTTATCTACACACATATCATAAGTACTCTAAGATGGGATCACAATTCTACTTTCGTAACAGCAAAAAACCAACAAAAAAATGACAACAGCATGGCGGCAATTCGATCCTCCGTCAAGACGAATGATTTTTGAAGTGAAAACTTCTTTTGCGGCGCTGAGCACTTTTTGGGATGGGGAAAAATTGTTAAATACGCGACAGAGTTTTGTGACGTCAGATGTGAAGGAGGTCACTTTTTGCTGCTAGCCGATTCGACTTCATTCAAAACTGAACGCTATTCGTAAGAGTATAAAGCCGTTAAACACTTTTTGCAATAGCATATTCTGCAAATAATTTTGTAATAATACCAACGCGTCCTTCACCGTTTTGCTATTGAGAAAATTCTAATAGTTCGAATTTGGGCGTTATTCCTAAAGAGAAAAAGTTTAGAAAAATATTTACCAACGGCAAAAACAAATTGATATTTTGGTCGCCAACTCGCCACCGCCGTCTGCTGTTCTTGCAAATTCGAATAGTTCGAATTTAGACGTTATTCCTAAACAGATAAAGCTTTGAAAAATATTTGGGAATGGCAAAAACAAATTGGTATTGTGTTTGCCGCCGCCCCGTCGGCGCGCCGAGCCGGCGGCCCCCGTCGCACCCAACGCGCCCGCGGCCCGTCCGCCTAAATAATTGATAACTGTTTATAAATTTGCGTCAAATTCATTTTTAGGGTGACACCGTAAGATGTCACGTGACCTGATCGAAAAACTGTTACAATGTTTTCACTTCTGCCGGCACTCCCGGAGTGCAACCCGGTCTTTTTTTTAATCAGATAAATGAATAAAGTCTCTATTGTCACTCGAGATCAAATGTCGTGCGTAAATATTAAAAAAAACATACTGAATTGACGTATCGTATCGATAACTGATTTAATATCTATGACCTACATGTACAGTCGAGTTCTCCAATGTCTAGACAGACAACCTTTCAAAAATATCTACACATGTGTCTTATGTCAGTAACAATAAAGTGTCTGTAAAGATATTTTTGAAAGGTTGTCTGTGTAGGTATTGGAGAATTCGACGGTACTATTATGAACTATACCTACTCACGTTTGTGTAATGCGTGATATTTCATACTAACGTTCGCGAGAAGAGAAAGAGACAGATCATTTTGAATGCACCTTCAAGTTACTTGTTTTTGAAATTATCTTTCGACGACATACAAATAAATCAATCAGTATTTAACTATCCCAACAGAGCCTGAATGGCTCTTGCATTATTCATTATGTTATATATGTAATAGTATATACATCAATTGACATGTGTTTTATTATCTTTACAGGGCTGAGACAGCTGAAATTTACTACATTAATAAATCCGAACATTCGCCAGGAAAGGACTCTTTGCTGGTCAAGGTGAGCCATGACAACACTCAAATATTATGCTTATATTCATTGTCTGTATGGGGGTCTAGTCAGTAACTTTTATGACAACTTGTGACGCGAAGACAGTATCGCCACTTTTGTGAAAAGTGACAATAAAATCAGCGACCTTTACATGTTGCTAGTCTTGGTCATAGAAAGGTAAGGTGGACTTACTCATGGCACATTTCGTGACATCATCTATTCTAGAGGCAGCAGATCGGTCGTGTAACAAGCGTTCATTATAACCGGCTGAATAGCCTAGCATCAAATTGATAACGCAAACACGCTAACATATGAATGTTCTGCAATTTTCTAAAGAATGCATTTAACCGCGCTTACAATTGTGTAGGTAAAAAATGCTTTATTTATGCTCTTCACGTAGGTAGCTTATACATAGGCAGGTATGTAAACGCGGTAGCATGTGGAAAACTAGGATCACAATGTTACTTGTACGTCACATGTCGATCGTTACTTACATGTCGAAATTTTATTTAGAAAGATATACATTAGAATTAAAACCATTCGTAGTAGGTACCTATCGCATTGTTGTGCATTATTCATAAGACACCAGTTTAACGTATTCTGAATCATGTTTAAGTTAAGATGCGACGTAAATCGTCTGCAGATAAAGATAGTTATACCAAGCATTCATTGAAGTCGTCACGTTGCGCGTCATCCCTGAGCCGTCTGTCGCCAGGGGGGGCTGGCGCGTGATACGGACACTTGGCTATTTCCATACTTCTGTATTGGACAGCTTCACAAGGTTTCAATCGGGAACGATGTGAAAGTAAAGGTTCTCGGCTATATATCTATAGCAGGCCGTTTGTGGCGTTTGTATTTGACCGACTGCAGAGAATCATCCTGCGTTCGATGATTCGGCTAATGTTTTTTGTAAGTAGGTGTGTCTTCTCTCAATCATACCATGTCTCACCTACATACCATGTGACCTTGCCAAATAAATACATATACATATATGTAGTAGACGGCAAGCTCTAGATTAAATGGCTTGACGGATTTTGAGGGATGAGTTACAGGTAGCGTATTATAATCGATGATAGGTATAGCCAGAGTGACATTAGTACATTGTTGTAAAGGCTAGAAAGTAGGCAATAGATGGACGAGTGTGTTCGAGGTCCGAGCCGCAGGTGAGGACCTCGAAGGAGACGAGTCCATCTATTGCACTTTTGGCCGAGACATTACATAGTGCTTTTCACGCCTACTGCGAGGAAATTGCAAATAATTATAATTATAAGTCAAAATGAAGTACAGTCGAGGAAATTGAATGTTTAGCACTTTTGGACCTTAACGTCATTCTAATAGAGTTGACATGTGCCAAACATTCAATTTCCTCGACCGTACCTAATTAAAGATCACAATATGAAACACCCGCCAGCAGCAGCACAGAAGCACCAGCGCGCCGGACCGCGCACTGCCCTCCACTCCACATGCGAGCGGGCGCGGGCGGGGGTGGGGGCAGGGGCGGGGGAGCTGTGATTGTTCGAATCGATGTTCAAACTGGACTACTTGTTAGACAGTTTCAACTCATAGATGGCCTGTTCGTGCGACGTCCAACTAAGCCTGAGTTCTAACCATCTTTTGCCACATTTCCGAGCAGTGGCGTGAAATAGTTATTTGTGCAACAAGAGAGCAAAGTTTGTTTTTGCTGCGAGTGCTGATTTTGAGTCCTGAGGAAGCGAAAGATTCTAAAATTGAATCACGAGCGTAGCGAGTGATTCAAAGTTTGAATCTAGAGCGCAGCGAGGGACTCAAAAGCACGAGATGCAAATACTTTGCTCTCGAGTAACACATACAACTTTTCACCTCAGCAGTGAGAACATATTCACATTCAAATTTATATCATAGTATCACGTAGGTACCTATTCGTTTTGTGATTATTCAGGAAGAAAACTTAATTAGGCGTTCGTTACTGCTTGTTTTAACTCCTCAGCGGCGGCCGCGCCGTAAGTAAATACTAGAAAGTCGAGAAACCAAAGAATATTTTAGTATCTATAAGAGTCTCGTGTGACACTAACACATTACTAAAAACTAACCGTATTACTGTTCCAATTCACAGATTTTACTCATAATTTCGAGTTATTTTTGAAATATTTATCATTCATGTCTATTGCGCTAGAAAGAGACGAAGCCACACGTTAGCATATTACGTCTACGTGTATCTCGCGTGCACACCAAAAACTAGCCGTACTGTTGTCTAAATACTGCCTTCGCCACTTACTTACACTATATTTCCTAGTTAGATAGAGAATTTATTAATTCTACTAGTTTTTATATTTAAAACTAATATCAAGAACGCAATAATGAAGAATAATATACGTAATAAAATCTGAAACAAATTAACAGCGCGCAGAATTATTAAACAGCCTGCGTAGTAAATTTCATGTTTACATATTTATTATGAAAAACAGAGTTTATTCTGACATGTATTTATTTAAATATTCTTCAACTGAAATTTCCTTTGTATAATTATTTTGGTAATTTAAACTTGTTAATTTTATAGTTTCCGAACGTGTTGTTTCGCGCTTTTTTGGGGGTCTACTTTGAAATTCGATGGTCGACCTATGGATCGACCTATGTCTGCCATTTTCTTTTTTCGTAATGAAATGAAAGGGACAGAAGCTAATAAAGTTAAAATATTCTGAACTTGTAATAGACCCCATACGATGAAATGTCAGTGCTCCGCATCAACATTAAAAAGTGGCATTTTGCACACTGTTTTCACGCAGCAAAATATGCTTGTTCGAGCTGCTGAGGTGAAAAGGGTATTTTTAAGCAGCCATGTTTTTTTTTATTGTATTGTGCCTTAATTCTTGTACGATTGATGTCTTTAATGAAAAACATAGCCCGCTCGGGGCCGTGTGGTGTCGCGTTAGAATTTCACCAGGTACCCCTTTCTTCGGTTTTAGTTTATTTTATCTTTGAATAAGTATACGTGTTTGTTTTTTGTTCATACATGCATGCATACATGTACATAAATAATTCGGTCAAACACTGCGTGGCATTAATAGTTTCACCGGACTAACAAATATATCCTACAGAAGAATTATTTGGGGTTTACCACTGACAGATAGTTTGCCTTCATTTAATTTTCAACTTTAACCTCATACAAATTAAGTAGTTATTTCTAAATCGGTAGACGTGGGTAACAGTATTCTGAAAATTGCTTTATTTGTATGACATTAAAGTTGAAAATTAAATGAAGGCAAACTATCTGTCAGTGGTTAACTAACAGTAATCGTACAGAGGCTCTAGTAACTATAAGTTTTACCGAAACAAAACTTTACGATCGCGTTTGCGCTTTACCCTCAATTTGTACGGGATTTGACAGCTAATCGCGAACGCGGTCGTAACGTTTTGTTTCGGTAAAACTTATAATGGAGACTCTGTACCTACTATTATTTGTTATATTAACAAATACCGTGTAGCGTCGTCGGGTTAGAATAGCACCACCTCCTTTCTTCGTGTGGATGTCGTAAGAGTCGTGCTAAGGGAACAGGGTTGAAGTGTGTTGTGGGCGATGGGCTAGCAATCACCAAAGTGAATGTTCAAAAAAGAATGAGTGTATATGTAACGTGTGTGACGATGTTGCAGGACGAGACATTCCCAGAGCTGCAGGCGGCGAACGGCGAGGGCGAGGGCGGCACGGGCGACGAGCGGCCCGGCTCTGGCGACGCCGACGCCGACGAGCGCGGCGGCGCCGCCTTCCCCAAGGCCTTCGAGCGCGACCTTGTCACACCCACCGCGCTCCAGGTCATTATTCTATTCATGTTCTATGCCTTTCTGCAGGGGGGGTGTAAAGTCGCCGTCAATGGACTTTGCTAATCATGTAAACAAACCGCCATATTGAAATTGTCTCTGAATGATAATTTACTAGCGATGGGGAAGACTCTTACTGTACTCTTTTATGTCAAAACATATCGAATATTAAATTACCGAACGTTAACCACTTAACCCACTGATAAAACTACCGCGTAGTGTACACAACCGCGATGGCAGGTGCAGAGCGTGAGTTGGGCAGTGTGTAGCGGCTTTACAATATCACCAACTTTAGTCACAACACTACCCATCATAGACATTTGTAGAATTTAAAAGAAACAAAAACGTAATTTCATCAGGTCATACTAACCTAACTTATGAAACCATTTTAAACTTTAATGAAATATTCAAGATTCAGTTATATATTTTCCGGTTCAATAGTGTATAGTTTCAGTGGTGTTTGATGAGGTGATGTGAAAATTCAATGAGAAATAGTGACAATACAAAGTTACGTCCTTTGTTTACATGTTTAGCAAAGTCCATTGACGGCGACTTTAGACTCTAATTATTAATACTCCAAAAGAAAGCAGGCAAAAAACTATGCTTAGTTACGAAAATATCACTAAAATATCTCAAAAAATTACGAAGATACAACCGTTTTAATGTTGCTTGTTAGAGAGAGAAAACGCTCGGGGGTCGTATCGTCGCAAAGTCGCGATCCTCGTGCGTCATAGTGAGTGATAATCGTTTCGTGTGAAGGTGCGTTTTGCGGAAAAGAGACAGTTATCATGGGTGTTTACACAACGAACAGACAATTAATCTTTATATGTATTATAGGTGGTTGGTTGTCCACCTGCGAATATATGCGAACTGATGCAAGATATTCCTTAAAATCGGCGTCGAAATAGTCATTGGTTTTATAGTCAATAATTTCTCTTGTCTCCTTGTCAGTGGGAAACCTTGGGGAGGAGAAAGGGAAATGTATTTAACGATCCTATTTGTACGTTTCAGCAACAGTCCACTGAAGATAGGCGGAAGTCTCTTTTGGATCATCACTGGGCTATCCCGAGCAAAGACAGGATGTCTATCGACCAGGGAAGCGAGGTGAATTATATTTTACATGTAAAACTACAGCAAACGCCGGGTAAAATTAAAAAATTGTGGTGGTGTTTATTACAATTTAAAATATACATAATATGACTCGTTTGTTTACGTCTTTGGCACATTTGTTCACGAATAGCTGCTCGTATTTGGTAAGGATCAGGGACCTATTTCATAAAAAAATACTAGTCTGATAATATGTAGAATAACCATACTAAAGTCCCAATATCATCATCACCTAATATTGCAAAAGAAAACTAAGAAAAAGTAAAAGTTTGTAGTATTTTAGTTTTATGCTCCCCTCGCCGTTTTATTTAAACAACATCTTGGATTCCTAGTAGAAATTAATAAAGCAACCGAAACAGTTAAATCGTTATAATTCGCTCTAATTTCAAAATAAATATTAATTAGTATCCGCAATCTATGTTGTAAAGAACTGTTTATATTGGACTGATCGTAGAGCGATGATGTGTTCCAGGTATCATCGAGCACAGATCAAAACAAGGACGAGTGCGGCTCAGGCGCGGGCGCCGTGAGCGGGGAGGGGGAGGGCGAGGCGCGCGGGGAGGAGGGGGCGGCGGCCGCGGACGCGCTGCACCTCGTCAAGCTGTCCTACCACGACTCGGGCATCGACATACGAGACCCGCTGTTGCACGTCGCATCCGCCAAGTCTAAGAAGGTCTGTCTATGCTTCTTATACTCGCATGTCGCACTAACACATACCGTACCACAACATATCATTAGTGCTCTTAAATGCGTTCAGAAACCGTAGGGAATTACCAGCAGAACTTTCCTGTCTGTGGTAGTAGGTTAAATATGTATTGTAATGTTATTATTTACAGTACAGATTTTTGTAAGGCTATGAGTTTAAATTTGGAACAGCTGTCAAAACTCATATGGGTCTCTATTCTAGTATCCATAGATATTAAAACATTTATCGATGCGAAACGTCAATTCAGTATGTTTTTTTTAATATAAACCGCACGATATTTGATCTCGAGTGACATGAGAATAGGGACTTCATTCGTTTGTCTATGATTTAAAAAAACATTCGTCTTGACGTAGGATCGAATTGCGCCATTACTGTTGTCATTTATTTGTTGTTACGAAAGTAGAATTCTGAAAAGTTGTTTGTAACTCACATTTTAGTTGAAAATATGAGTAGTAGTGACTCCGAGAACGATATGAACACTCCGCCGGATATCGTAAATGCAGCCACGATTGCAACAAAGATATTTTACAGGTAGCACTATAGTACCAATGCAGGTCATTTCCCTACGGCTTCTGAACCCATCTTAGAGTGCTTATGATACTTACATATGTGTGTAGATAAAGTAGTGTATGCAACTGTACATAATTTAGCCTTAAAACGCTGACGCTCGTTTCATAAAACCACACTCGTATTTTAAGGCCTCTGATTATGTATCAGTTGCATAAACTACTATAACTTGCACTGTCGAAACTAACTCAACGCGTTCGGTGACACGATAACCCGGTTACAATATCTGTGGACCAGGCGCCGATGACGTCACGTCGGCGCTCTGGTACGGTGCGGGGCGAGCGCGGGTAGGTAAAAGAGAAGGGTGAGGGGCTTCACATTCCAGCGAGGTCCACAGATATTGTAACCGAGTTGTACATCCATAGTCGTACAGTATGTAGGTTTAACAACGCGTGCAGCACTGTCGGTGATAACACCATTCAGTTGTATTTAAATCACATCTAAACGGGCAGTTTTGTGATGGCCATTAACAGCCGTCAACTAATTTAATATTTCGATGAATGTCCCCATCTGGACCGCCGTTTCAACCGCCATCGTTGTCGTTTACGGATTTTTTTAATAAATTGATGATACGAAGTACTAAGTCCACGTCGTGATGAACTCTAAATTTCTAAACATTGCACAACTCGTGTGCTAGTTAAGGCATACGACAATCAATAATTTTATTCGCAAATGAACCATCTCTTATCTCATTCACACGTGTGCTAACCGTATTTATCATAATTTACCTAGTAAAATTACCAAGATAACGACAATGGCGGCGATTGTGCCACATACAATTCTCGAACGTATTGTCCACGATATTTTAGTTTGTCATATTTATTACGACTAGTAACGAATGGTAAATGACAAATCGAATCATTTTATTGCCGATTTTAAAAACGTCGGTTCATAGTTTATTAGTTTGTACAATTATTTAAAATTATTGAAATGTTTTATTATTTTATGTCGGTTATAAATTAATAAATTGAATCGTTTTCTATCAATTTACGGAAGTATCATCTGAATCGAAACCAATGATTTGAACACTAGAATTGAATTCATTTTGTTGCACGTCATATCTGCGTATATAGTTTTAGGTGTGTACATGTGAACCCCTAATCTTATTATTTGAATTTATTTGTTATTTCTATAGGCCATGCGGATTTACGATGGGGGTTGAGATGTGTCAAAAATGGGAACTAAAATATCGTGAACAATATAAGTGTTTTATGCTACACTCCAATAAACTTTGTATTTTGTATATAACTTTCGAGATAGTCGACAATATCTTTTATGGGTCAAATAACTCGCATTGCATGCAAGTATTCTAACAACAATTGATTGTTTCAATAATTCCTTACTTAATATTTACCGCTGTAACCGTGACATTAACATAGTATTCATTGTTTTATTGCACCTAAGATATAACAATGCATTGCATTTCATATCCATGATCATTAACAATGAAATCCGGCCGAATTAACGTCTTATATTAATGGTTATAAATGTGTGCTTCAGCCTTATTAAAACCCGCATGATTTTTTCTTAGGAACATCCCGATCACGATCCATATCACGATGAGTATTGTTATCACGAAATAGCCACCATACCCGAGGTAGCGGACGAGGACCCGATGTGTGACGTCAAGTACGAGGCTAAGTTCCTGTCGTGTTTCGTTGTGCACCACGACGACACGACCCCTTACGACTCGCACGACGAGGTGAGACGTTGGACGTGGGAACGCACTCGTTTCTCTTCTCCGTGACCGTCGCGACGGCTGTTACTACATTCCTATGCCTGTATCTTTGTCCATTTCGTTACAAAATCGATGTATGTTTTATCCTGACGGCCCGGCCACGGCATGCGCGGCAAGCGTGGCCGGGCCGTAATACCAACATTTCTTCATCTATTCTAAATATCTATCTGGTATTTCGGCTATTTGATGGCTTTGGGTTGTTTACTCTAAATGTATTATGTATAAAACTACAAATACGTCACATACATATTGTTTAACTATGTTAATTTGCATGCGTTGTGGGCGCATACGTTTATCACTTGATAAATCTGGGGGTGGCTTATCACGCGATAAACGACCAGTGAACATGTCACAAGGCTGCTGGCCGTCCTGGTAAAGCGGGTGACAGATTGGCGAACGAAATCCGTTGGTTCATCGGCTCACCGGCTCGCGTCGGTGATGACTGATGACTGCCCAACTTTCCACATCAAGAACGAGTGAGCGAGCCACGCGTCCAGTTTGCAAATCTGCAAACTAGAGTGCTCCGTTGGTGGTTGAGTCCATTGGATCGCGGGCTAGTCGATGAGACACGCGTTTGCAAGTAAAATGGAGTTGTTCGTTTGTAGGTGTACAGCGACGCGGACATCGTTTTGTCGGCGGACTGGGTGCCGCCGGTGTGTCTGCCGCGCTCCGAGCCGCCGCTGTCGGCGCCGCCGCTCGGCGAGGCAGAGCGCGCGCCGCGCAAGCCCGCCGCGGTCTCTTTCTCACTCGACGGGAACAACCAGAAAGAGGACGCCAATAAGCCCGACAAGAGAAATAAGGTCAGTTACCTACTAACCTCATCTCCTTTCTTCACAATGATAGACTATAAAGGCAAAAAAGAGTTACCTATCTAAAACAAAAATGTGTTTCTTTTTTTCATTTTGGAAATAATTATTCGCCAAGTTTAATGTACATTTCGAATGTTTACAGCTGGTCATTTATGGTTTTGCTTTTGCAAGTTTATTTCTTACGACTTGACCCAGTCGTACGATGATAAAATACCAATAAAGGCAATAACGTGTTGTTGTTAGTATTCCACATCTTAATGTCGTTAGCAAACATGTGTTTTTCGGTAACAGACGCCCGAAGCTCTAGTATAAGTTTTACCGAAACAAAACGTTACGACCGCGTTCGCGTTTAGCTGTCAAATCCCATACAAATTGAGGGTTAAAACGCAAACGCTATCGTAAAGTTTTGTTTCGGTAAAACTTATACTAGAGCCTCTGGTACCTGGGTGGAAATAGTGTACAAATTTTGCGTCAATTGTTGGCGGACCTTTAATTGATTGTATAAACAGAGACCCGCCAGCAAGTCGACGGAGCCTCGCTTTAGCTCCTATTTTCCGCTCCGAAGGGTGCAACGCAAGGTAACGAACGAACCTACGAGTACCTGGGTGGAAATGTTAGTCTATAAAATTAGTTCTAGTTCGAGTGACGAGGATATGGAATATACGCCTCCAGATTTAAAAGAAGCTGCAAGCTCAGTTATTGATCATTTGTTCCTGGCAAAGTCAAAAGACAAATATCTAAAGGCGTACGACAATTTCATGAAGTGGCGGGAAGAAAAGCATACCTCATCATTATGAAGAAAATATTTTCTTTTCTTGCACAATTTTTGATAAAAGCACTATATTTGTCTCAGCCGGAAGGGCAATTCCTGGCTTCGTATTAAACTAAACGGACTCCCAAGGTCATCCGTTTAAAATGAATACTCAGCCAGCAATGTTTGAATGAGGTCTGCGCTGTTGCGGCGGAGAGCAAGCTCAACTCCGACCAGAAACAAAAAATTCAAGGCCTATGCAGAAAAGTTACGAGCGGGACCTCCAACCTTGTTGTATTATATCAGTCGGTGAAGCAGAAATGCATCGCAGCGCACATGACCATACAACACCTAAACGAAAAACAAGAACTGGCCTCTCAATTAAAAGACCTTAAGACCTCTGTCCAGGACGTGTGCAGTCAGCCGGCTGCAGAAAAGACTACTTACGCGAGCATGATTAAGGCATCGAACAAATTAATTCGTCCAACCAACCTAAGCTCTCTGGCTGTCTTCCCGACAGACAAAGAAAAAAGTAGCGAGGACACAAGAAACTTAGTCCAACAGATCATTAAGCCCGAAGAGCTAAATCTACAAGTTCGTGGAATGCGGAAAACAAAAAACGGCGGCGTTATTATTAGTACTGCCAGTGAGGAGGACATCAAGAAACTGAAAGCGTCCGATAAATTTACCACGTCGGGTCTGTCCGTTTCTGACCCCGTTAAAAGAAAGCCGAGGGTCATTATTTATGGGCTCCCCAAGGAACTTACTGAGAAGGAATTCTTTGAACAGATGTACGTCCAGAATATTGCTCCCAAATTCCCTCAAATGTCTCGCGAGTCCTTTCATAGCACAGCGAAATTGAGCCATAAATCTGGTAAAAAGGATGGCCAGACCTGCAACTTTGTTGTTGAAGTTATGCCCACTATACGCAAAGCTCTAATCAACCAGGAACGCGTCTTTCTAAACTGGTCGTCTTATCCCATCAAAGACTTCACCCTTGTATCCCGATGCTTCAACTGCCAGCAATATGGACACTCCGCCAAATTCTGCCGGGAAAAGGAACCTACTTGTGGTCACTGTGGTCAGGTGGGTCACGCCATGAAGGACTGTACAAAGAAAGAAGCGGTCCCCGTGTGTGCGACATGTCAGCGGTACAAAAAGCCAAGTGCTCACAAAACAGGAGATGATCAGTGTCCTGCCCGCGTGTATGCCGCAACTAGCTATATCAATTCAACCGATTATGAGGGCGCCTAAGAGCGCCACACTAAGGTACTGTATTTTAGCACTTCATTTAAATAAGAGTTATGGACAGCTTATTAAGTAATGATTTAGATAATTTAATTGTATCTAACTCGAGATCATGCGATGTTGAAGATTGTAAATACCAAATCTCAAAAATAAAAAATCCGTTATGTATTCTGTCTCAAAATATACGTAGCATAAATCGTAACATGGATGGTTTGAGAGTCCTATTGGAAAGGCTTGAATGTAACTGCGACATTATAATATTAACTGAGTGTTGGATAAAAAATAAAGATGCATATCTTCCTGATATAGATGGGTATAATATTTATAGCAACAAATTTGCTACTAACCAAAATGGTGGAATTGTAATATATTTTAAGTCGAACATGCATATCTCTGCCGAAGAACCAACAAGATTGCGATTGTCTGATCCTAAGACTGGGCAGTGACACCGTCATCGTCGCCATTTACAGATCACCCTCCATCCACAACATAGATAACTTTCTTAATTCACTAGATATAATATTAAAAAAACACTCTGTATATAAAAACATAATATTGGTAGGTGACATTAATATTAACATACTAGAGGATAGTCAGGACTTTAGACGTCACGCTTATCTTAATTTTTGCTCTTTTCACGGCCTATTACCTGCACACACGCTACCCACGCACCAGAGTGGCTCATGCCTAGATCATATCTTTATCAAGTGATTTGCCATCTACTACTTTGGTTACTAACTCTACACTAACAGATCACCACTCTCTTTCACATGCCCTAGAGCTCAAGCCCCCTAAAACAGAATCTATCCAGATTTCAAGTAGGATAAACTATACCAACTTAGAGTATGACTTAACTAACATTGTACTTGACACCATTTACACTTCAGCTGATGTAAACAAATCACTAAATTACTTTGTTGGCTGCATTCAAAATGCAATCATAGCAAATACGACTAAAATCACGTTACCAAGAAGCAAAAGGAACATAAAACCATGGATTACTGCTGGTCTAATTCGTTGCATGAGACACAGAGACAAGCTGCATTTGCGATCAAAGCAATTTCCTGATAATCAAGAATTAATAATTATTTACAAAAGGTACCGAAATTTTTGCAATAATATATTAAAAAAATTAAAACATCAATTTGAAAGAGCCGAGCTCCAGAAGAATAGCAAAGACAGCAAAAAAGTATGGAAATTTATAAAAAATATCACGTACTCGAACGCTAAACGTGACTCTAATTCTGATATATTAAAATCGCAAACCAACCCGGAAATGGCAGTAAATATGGCAAATAGTTACTTCGCTAACGTCGGCAAAAATCTTGCAAGTAATATCGTAAATAAAGATGTCGGTATTAACACTAGACTTGCACAAATGACTCAGGCTAGTGTCGACTCATTTGTTTTGTATAACACAGACGAACACGAGGTAGAATCGCTGATAGGCAGTTTAAAAGAGGACTGCGCTGTCGGCTGGGACAATATCTCGAGTAGTATTCTAAAACGATTTAAGCAAATTTTAGTCAAGCCCTTAACGCACATTTTCCAGCAGTGTCTGGATGAAGGTATTTTCCCTAACATCTTAAAAAAAGCCATTGTGATTCCTATCCACAAGTCGGGTGACAAAGATAACATTAATAATTATAGGCCTATCTCTATACTTCCAGCTTTATCTAAAATACTAGAAAAAATTATGAATAAACGGCTGATTAATTACCTTGAACACAATCGAATACTCTCTGACCACCAATTTGGCTTTAGAGCGCAAAAGTCGACAAATGATGCAGTTTTTGGCCTTACTGATTATGTAACCTCTAACTTGGACCAAGGACAGAAAGCGTTAGCTATCTTCCTCGACCTTGCTAAGGCTTTTGATTCGGTATCTGTCCGAATATTAATTAGCAAGCTAGAGCAGATAGGAATCAGGGACAAGCAGCTATGTTTGTTCAAGGATTACCTCAGCAACCGCTTGCAGTGTGTTAAGGTTGCCAACTACATAAGTGCGGACCTCATGGTCGAATTTGGAGTCCCCCAGGGTAGCATTCAGGGCCCGACCCTGTTTCTCATTTTCATTAATGATCTGTGTGACCTTCAATTGAACCACGGCTCTCTAATATCATATGCCGATGATATACGACTATGCTCAAAAAGGTTTCTGTAAAGTTACTAATTGGCTAAAGCGCAATTTACTAACCCTTAATGCTGAAAAAACTAAATATATGGCTTTTTCTATGAGAAGATCTGTGCAACCATCACACAATGACACAATCCGTGCGCACCATTGCTTTCGTGCTAAGCAACAGGTATGTAAGACATGTCCTGCTCTATCAAAGGTCGATACCATAAAATATCTTGGCATAATGATTGATTCGAACCTGAATTTCCGAAGCCACATAGACGTTCTTGCGGCTAGAGTACGTAAACTTATTTTTGTCTTTAAAAAGCTAAGAAGTGTTGCTAATAAAGAACTGATACATCGGATATATTCGGCTTTGTGTCAATCTATACTAACATAGTGTATAACGTCATGGGGTGGGGCTGCGAAGACCATTCTATTGACACTTGAACGTGCTCAAAGAGCCATTTTGAAAGTGGCTACCTTCCGTCCGTTTTATTTTCCGACCACGGAATTGTACCAATCATGTAAAGTACTATCAGTTCGACAACTATTCATCAGGAGCGTAATTATAAAACAGCACAAATTGACTTGTTACAATCCTAATAGGCACACCAAAAGACGGATGGATATAATTTTTAGGCAATTTCACACTAAACACGCGTTTACTAACAGTTTCTTCTCTTTCCTGGGCCCTTTTCTTTATAATAAAATAAATAAACAATGCCCCGTGTACGATCAAAATAGCAAAGTATGCCAAACTAAAATAACAGCATGGTTGCTAACCCTGACCTACGACGAGACAGAAAATTTGCTTACTATAGTGAAATAGTTCTGCAATCGCAAGCATTCTTTTGTTAAATATAGTTTTGTTTTCTTGACGCGAGGTAACAAATGTTTAGACAGGCAATATATATGTAAAACAAAGGCCATATATGCCTAAAACACACATTACAACTGTAACCTAGTTTAGGCAATAAACTTGTATATTAGTCCCCTAAGACCATTTCTTTTAGACGCATTGGCGTATTAATATTGTATACGAATAATCCTGCTAGATATAAGTTTTGTTGTTAATAACTTAATTAGATTATATCCACTTATTGTACTATTCTTTCCTGAATAAATACATTATTATTATTTGCCTACTTCCCTTGCTTCGACAATAATGTACTATTGTGGTTCAATATCGTTGATGTCATGCAGCATACGGCTGTACGTACACTACGTGCGGTATGTCTACACTAATAATATAACAATCTACACTAATATTATAAAGAGGAAAGATTTGATTGTTTCTTTGTTTGTTTGTATTGAATAGGCTCCGAAACTACTGGACCGATTTGAAAACATATTTTACAGTACATATGGTGCTACTTTCCCGCACTAGTGCGGAAAAGACCACTTTTCGTGCATATGTCGAAACTTTAAAGAGCCATATGTACAGTAAAACGTTGTACGATACACGTGCGAATAGGTAATTCGCAACTCGTGTCGATTTAAAACACTCCCTTCGGTCGTGTTTTAATTTATCACCACTCGTTGCGAATTTCCAATTTTCGACACTTGTATCGTAAATAACTATTACCATTAGAAGCCGACATTATCCCTGATGAACATAGGCTAATTTTTACCGCGGGAAAATGCTTCATTCCTACGGGAAAACGGATAATCCGTGCGAAGCCGGGCCGGGCAGCTAGTACGCTATAATCGGGGTCCCTGATACGAAAGATAAACTACCTAAAGATTCCTCTCTTATCTGTCTGTCCGATATTCAGTGATGATTCACACCTACTTGTATTATGTTCATCGGTTAAAAAAAAACAAATATATTTCCGTTTAGCATAATGAAAATTTTAGAAAATTTACTGAATTTTTGTACAAGATTATTAACATGGTTGAGATCCGTACGTATAACTGACTTATTTCATCTGTCGCTGATCAATTACTAGTTTAAGTTTAGGTTCAGACCGGAGTGCCTTTCAGAACAGACAGTTTCATAGCAGAAGAGTGATTATGAAACGGTAGAAATGAAGAAAGAACGGTCAAGAAGGCTCGTCTGTGTGCAGGTTGAATAGTGATATGTGTGGTGTGCACAGATGCTGAAGCGGCTGTCCTACCCGCTGTCGTGGGTGGAGGGCCTCACGGGCGAGGGCTCGCCCGGCGCCGACTCGCTGCCCGCCTCCGCCGACTCCCACAACTCGACCAGCGTCTTCTCCAAAGTATTCAACAGGTAGCCCCTTCGCTCCGCCTTAAACTCCACACTAACCAACACTCATTCCGAACCGCATACATTGCGCTCATGGGTGAAAGTTGCACCGTAAGCGTAGCCATTCGCATGAATCCAGTAAGGTTCGACGTAACGCACAATTAAGGAGAACCTACGTTATAATGGGCGTTGAACAGCATACATTCTAAACTAATAACGCCATTTCCGCAAGAAAGCACCTGCTTGTTGACCTTGATCTGTCCTTTACATACGGGTGACACGTCAACCAACCGTTTCTCGCATCTTGCAGCTTGAATGGCACGTGGCAATAGCATCTGCTACTGCCACGCTAACTGACGCCGCTATACTAGGCAAACTGGCTCAAACTAGTATCTACTAGTGTCTACCTACATCTCATGTAGCTAACGCAATCAATTTTTATTTTTAATAAATCTATGATACATTACCTTGCCCATCGCAAAAGTAGATTTCACTCCCGCGAACTCATAATACGTGAACACTGTAATATAATATAACTCACCAAAGTACTTACTGCTAAAGCCTAACTTAGATTAACGAGTGCAATGATGCGTTTTTGTTTTGCTACCGTGGATGCTATCTGGATTTGACTCGGCCCGCTCTGTTCATTGCTAAAGCTCGCCAATGAACCTAGTGGAGTTCGGTACTGGTTTGTTCCTGAGTAAAACTCCCTCCGAAGAGGCGCCGCAGGACGCGCTCGCCGGCCCGGGGTACGTCACCGCCGGAACCGCCGACTGGCAAACCGTTATGTGAATGTCTGCCTTGACTTGAGGATACTTCGACCACCAAGCCCTTGTCCTTCTGCCTCTTGGCTGTACCCGTATATAATCTGCTTGCGAACATACTCCAGGGTTCCGCGGCCGTTACTACACGTGACTATCGCAATCTCTCGTTTGCCGTAAAATTCGTAATTTATGTACTAAAAAGAAAGTACACAGATGTAAATATTCAGGTAAATTTAATGCTGACTTACAAAATAAAAGCCTGGGCATACCTAACGATGAACGATTACGCACTGTAGAAAAAAATTCTGTTCGTGAAAGCTAGATCGGTAGTGTCTAGTTATGAGTATAATAACTTCCCAAAGGAACACTTATTTGTTTTTATTTAGAGTACTTTTATTTTAAATAAACATACTTACCTTAAATTGCGGAACCCTCGAATATGCATGACCGTCGCGTAATCATACCTGTTTATTTATTATATTTCTATCATGACCCATGGTAATGGAAGTAAGGGGCTGTGGTCATTGTCGTCTCCTATTTTTAATTCACGTTTCTCTATTAGATCGCAATTTCACAACTGTCTCTGTGTTGTTTCTATTGTCTTGTGTTAGCTGATTTCGAATGCGATTACAAATAAATTTGTGTTTTATTTTAATACCTGTTTTTGCTTTGTTATCCTAAATGAGGTTAAAATTGTCCGGAATGGCATGTTGTCATGTTGTATCTGTGTTAGGAAGAGAATAGAACCATTGTACGAATTGAATACGAAGCCCAAGTCAAAATTCTCCATGTCGCACCTTAGTCAATCATAATGTTGTCATGACAATAGTCACCATTAAACTGGTCGTAATTCCAGTTTCATCGAAACTTGTTATCAGGTTATCACATATCACCATAACTTTTCATTATCATCGTATCAAGAGCACTTAAATTATATGGCACTATTATTGTTGTGTTAATTGTGTATTGACTGTTAAAAGCATGTTAAGCTTATATGTTCAAGGATGAACAAGTCGCCAACGAGGAATTATTTGGCGAGATGTTTCCGCAGATGCCGCGTTTCTGTACCTCTGATCCCCCTTTTCCGCCAAGTGTACGTCCCGTCCCGCCCCGCGCTTGACGAACAATGTGCTTGTATATGTGCCGGATGTTTCCCTAAATTAATTATGTTTCTAAAGAGCGAAGAATACTACGTACTCGTCCATACAAAAAGAGATAATGATTTTCCACTTCTAAATATTTTCCAATTTCATTGATTTTTTAGTACGGACGAAAACCAATAAACCTAGTCTTTCATTGTGTCAATAACACAGGAAGACGTTTGTTGGTTTTCCTTTTTTTTTAATTTGCAATAAATTCAAACTTAAAGGCACCTTAAATCTTTATTTTTTAAAAGCGAAGCCTATAAACCTAATATATATTATGCTGAAGCGATCGACATCAAAATCAAAGTGATTTGTTAAGATTTAGTAAGTAAAAGCCGTTTTCTCCCGAAATGGAAATTTCATCATAAAAGTACCTATTGTCAGTCGCGAGCTGCTAGCTGCTGCAAATCTATTCTTCACTCTTAACTTGAATTGTTATGTGCGGGGCGAGCCCCTGCTTGTTTAAGTTTCCGCGGAGGCCCATGACATTGCTCTCAGGTAAATATAGATAGAAAGCTGTTAATCTGACTCATGGAAACAAACTGTATTAAAATATTTGGTAATGTCACGTCTGTACGTCTACTAGTTGCATAGTCACACCTAGTGCTTCCAGATTTTAAGGAAAAACAAACATATCTGCTGGGTTTAAAGTTATAGTGAATAACCGTGGCATTATTACATGTTTTATTGTTTAAATGACCTCATTCTAAACAGTTGTTTTGTCCACAAGTTTAGAAGATTAAATTGACTCGAAACATTGATACTGAGGTCATATATCAAAATAAATGGAAAGTCGTTCACCAGCAGAAGAGATCGGGAATCCAACCAGGAGACTCGACTTATACGGTTAACCGGTTTGCCTTATCGGCATAAGTGTAATTTAAATATCTTACTAAGCATATGATAAATACTCTTATGAAACGCAATTCTAATTTAGACGAATTCGCTTTCCTCCTAGGAAATACTCAAATATAAACTGTATTGAGTTAGTTGCGGAGACGACGGAGGTCTTGGACTTCCGTAGTGGCTAATTTGTCCATGATTTCACGGTAAACTATGACCCAGAAACCTATGACTTTATCTTGTGGGATATATACTCTTATTTCGTCGTCTAATGGCCCTTTACAAAAAGCGAACGACCATGCAGTCTTGGCATGAATTTCCACTTATATTAGTGAAAATCCACTTTAAATGCAAAAGCTCGTTTAGTTGGCCTAAAGCCATTATAAGGAGGTTAGTCCCAAAGATTTGTACATGTATACATAAATGTTGTCGTTTATTGCATAAATACGGGTTGGTCATATTTGTGGGGTACGATGTCGATCTCAATTGTACATTATCTGTGTGTGACAGATGTCTCCACATTTAATTGCCTAAAGCTTTCGCACACAGAGATAATGCTTACGTGTAGTCTCACACAATTATGGCCGACCCGACATAAACACAAGTACCTCAGTGGTTGTGTGTGGATGTGTGTGTGTGATGTCACGAGTACATCAAGGGTGTGCACACAGGCGCAGTTCGCTGGGTGGATTCGGGCGCGCGTCGCCCAAGCCTTCGGTGGGCGTGCAGCCCCGCCTCGACTACCGCAGCATGGTGTCCGTCGACGACATGCCTGATCTCTTCGCTTCCTTCGACAGTCAGTATCATCAACTATACAGCCTAGACGATATCATTGCTTTTATTGTGACTTGAAAAAATGAGAAATTCAAATTATCCTTTGATATGCACGATCCTTGAATTTATACAAATAAATATGGCAAAATGTGCCACAGTATTTCACGACCAGATCACCAATTTACTTATTTCTTCATATGAAATCCTTAGTGGATTTCAACACTACTACATTACACATTTCTAAATTTATTTACTTTTCTAGACACTTTTTTGAGTGAGATGTTTTCCTGCCCCGGTTAGTGCACTGCATTTAGGCAGTTCAAAGGCCGATCAAGGGGTTATATCTATTATCGACATACTAAATCGCGACGCGTGTGTTGGCAGAGCTGATCCCGCGGCCGGCGCGGCCCAGCGACGACCCGCCGCTGTACCTGCGGCTGCGCATGGGCAAGCCGGCGGGCCGCCCGCTGCCGCGCACCACGCCCCTCATGTCCTACGGCCGCAAGCGCATGAAGCCCGAGTACTGGTTCGGCGTGCCCAGGAACAGGTTAGTTGGCCTTGCGAACGATGCTCCACTAACCGGGCCTAATCTACGGGAACCTTCGAATATTGTAGGCGGACTAATGGATTTCCTCTCAAAAGGCACCATTTGGTAAAACAGGGCTTACGAAGAAAGCTGGAGATGACCGATGAACGTTTTCGTTGAAGTGTACGACGATGTAGTACTAGCTTAGGTATAGCTCTCATACTGATGGAACTCGGCAAGCATCGAACGAGGCTTTCTATAGGCACGCCATTTACAGTTTCTGTGTTCTCTATAGTAACTCTAGCACTTGTTAGTATTCATCATAGTTGCTAAAAATTATTGAAATATTGAAATGGAGTCGTTTTGATGCAGGGTGGACGACTTATTCAAGTTCCTGACACACTGGGTGCCCGACCGGTACGGGCCGCTGGGCGATGTGACCGCTCAGGGCTACGAGCTCATCGACTCGGACACCGAGTGGGACGATGACGACCACAAGCCGCATAAGGTGACTACAATCTGCGCTACTTTCCTTTACTTATCCAAGTTCCTGACACACTAGGTGCCCGACCGGTACACACCGCCAGGCGACGAGGCCGCGCAGCGCTTCGAGCTCATCCACTTCGACACCGAGTTGGACGACGACGATCACAAGCCGCATAAGGTGACTACACTCTGTGCTACTTTCCTTTACTTATCCAAGTTCCTGACACACTAGGTGCCCGACCGGTACACACCGCCAGGCGACGAGGCCGCGCAGCGCTTCGAGCTCATCCACTTCGACACCGAGTTGGACGACGACGATCACAAGCCGCATAAGGTGACTACACTCTGTGCTACTTTCCTTTACTTATCCAAGTTCCTGACACACTAGGTGCCCGACCGGTACACACCGCCAGGCGACGAGGCCGCGCAGCGCTTCGAGCTCATCCACTTCGACACCGAGTTGGACGACGACGATCACAAGCCGCATAAGGTGACTACACTCTGTGCTACTTTCCTTTACTTATCCATGTTCCTGACACACTAGGTGCCCGACCGGTACAAACCGCCAGGCGACGAGGCCGCGCAGCGCTTCGAGCTCATCCACTTCGACACCGAGTTGGACGACGACGATCACAAGCCGCATAAGGTGACTACACTCTGTGCTACTTTCCTTTACTTATCCAAGTTCCTGACACACTAGGTGCCCGACCGGTACACACCGCCAGGCGACGAGGCCGCGCAGCGCTTCGAGCTCATCCACTTCGACACCGAGTTGGACGACGACGATCACAAGCCGCATAAGGTGACTACACTCTGTGCTACTTTCCTTTACTTACCCAAGTTCCTGACACACTAGGTGCCCGACCGGTACACACCGCCAGGCGACGAGGCCGCGCAGCGCTTCGAGCTCCTCCACTTCGACACCGAGTTGGACGACGACGACCACAAGCCGCATAAGGTGACTACACTCTGTGCTACTTTCCTTTACTTATCCAAGTTCCTGACACACTAGGTGCCCGACCGGTACACACCGCCAGGCGACGAGGCCGCGCAGCGCTTCGAGCTCCTCCACTTCGACACCGAGTTGGACGACGACGACCACAAGCCGCATAAGGTGACTACACTCTGTGCTACTATCCTTTACTTATCCAAGTTCCTGACACACTAGGTGCCCGACCGGTACACACCGCCAGGCGACGAGGCCGCGCAGCGCTTCGAGCTCCTCCACTTCGACACCGAGTTGGACGACGACGATCACAAGCCGCATAAGGTGACTACACTCTGTGCTACTTTACTTTACTTATCCAAGTTCCTGACACACTAGGTGCCCGACCGGTACACACCGCCAGGCGACGAGGCCGCGCAGCGCTTCGAGCTCCTCCACTTCGACACCGAGTTGGACGACGACGATCACAAGCCGCATAAGGTGACTACACTCTGTGCTACT
Source organism: Epinotia ramella (assembly GCA_947578815.1). Lineage (NCBI taxonomy): Eukaryota > Metazoa > Arthropoda > Insecta > Lepidoptera > Tortricidae > Epinotia > Epinotia ramella. The sequence goes on from OX388200.1 coordinate 39,191,458, forward strand.
TTACTTTACTTATCCAAGTTCCTGACACACTAGGTGCCCGACCGGTACACACCGCCAGGCGACGAGGCCGCGCAGCGCTTCGAGCTCCTCCACTTCGACACCGAGTTGGACGACGACGACCACAAGCCGCATAAGGTGACTACAATCATAATCATGATTTATTGCTTTGTAACAAGACGAAACATGTATACATATCTTTGAAGTCGACTGTACACAGTACATATATCGTTTTTGGATTCACATGGACCCTGATAGGGCATAACAATACGTAGTCTTAAATTAATTCAATCAATAACAAATAAGCGTTAGCGCGAGTTACGAAACAATAAACCAACTCAATTTCATTGAAAAATTTATGTCAGTAAATTGTGAATAATAAAATAAATAATTATTTTCAGTTTTGATAATTATACTCTTACTACCTACTTATTCTTATCTTTATAGACCACATACATATGTCTCGGTAGATCGAGGAAACGCACCTAATTTTCCCACTTTGAATGGTTTTCGATAGCAATTCCAATGGATCCATTTGTGTATTTACTCGTATATACCTATTGTCATTCCTCCGTATTTAGTGTGTAATCGTAAAATGAAAAAAACAATAAAATCGAGGCCACAATAGGTTAACACGTCGAAGTTCTTTGCCTATTATACCATAGTGACGTCAGATTTTTCACTCAGATACGGGCATGCTCGGCGTTCATACAAATTGCGATGGATACGACCTCTACTTGAGTATTATGTCTGATTTAATAAACAATATTAATATTACATACGACATGTTGTAGATGTATGGGGTTGAATATTCTCGAGAAATGTCCCAGTAGATACAGCTGTCACTTGAAACTTATCTTACACCGAGTTGCACATCTAACATGCCTGTTCGTAATAATATTAGCATAATTCTGATGCATTGCTGATACTTTGAAAAGACTCATATCGCGATATTTTTATTTTCTTTTACAATCATTCCGTACACCTTTTTTCAATATTTTTCGTATAAAATCCTGTAAATTTCGTATTCAAACAACATTTTGTTGAGATTTTTCATGCGCTTATAAATTTTACAATTTTCAATGATTATTCTTTTCCATTTACATTAATTGTGTGGCAACTGTTTTGGGCACTAGTTCAAGTAGTTAGTGCCAACCGTGATTGTGGATATTGTCTGCTCAGAGCAGCGTGAGAGCCGAGTGTACCCGAAAGGGCAAGTGGGACCAGCCTGCGGTTTGAACAACTTTCGGATTTATCTTGATTTCCTATTTTAAAAAGGCTACCACACATTTTCCACGTGTTCATTTCAAGAATTGTAAAAGAAACAGTAGCATATTTTGTATACATTTATTTATTTATGCATAAAATATCGTGTAAGCCACACAAATCCGGTGTGTATGCGACTTAAATCTCCAATCATATTTTTTTTATTGATGGCTGTGACGGTATGGTGCGGGCATCCTTGCTTTGACATTGCTTTAAAAAAGTGAAGCAAATAAGGCAGACGTCTGTCATGAATGATTGATGTTTATTTCACTTAAAATGATTTAAATTCAAACGTCATGAAAAACGGGGTTTATAACAAGAGTAATAAGGATATTCAAACACGAGTCATCAACGTTTTGCTGTAACGGACTCTCGTACGTAATTTCATGATACACACTCGACCTACTATTTCCGAGGCTGACAATAAAAATAATTCAGCTCCTGCCCGCGGCTTGGTGCAAAATTTGTAACCTATATATAATTCTGACGTATGATCTATATTACTAGAAGGTTTCATCAACGTACATTTGGTAATTTTTACGTGTCAGAGCAGCTAAATCTTCTAAAAAATATGATGATAACATTAATTGTATAAATAGTAGGATGGATGGATAAAGGGCCGTTGGCTCCACTCCAGTGGCAGCAGTCCGTGCCCAGTTGCTTGGTGAATCTTACTGTTAGGAGGATTTGTGACTTTTCCAAGTCATTCGCATTAGGGGTTCATATTTAAGTTTAAATTTCGCCATCATACACAGTTAAGTTATCTTGGAAATTTGCCAGTTTTTAATGGATAATAGTAATTAATTGCCTCTTAAATTATTAAGTAGGTATGTTATATAATTAAGAGCATGAAAGACACAAAAAGTTATCGCTAGATTGCCATCACGACCCATCAAGATAAGGGTAACTCACTGACATATTTATGAGGTCATCTCCCACACTTGCCACGCTTAATGAATTATGATTAGCCATTAGCGAGTAAGATGTAGCCGGTGATGATATAATTGTTGTCGCAGGGCGAGCGCACGGGCAGCACGGGCGACGTGTCGGACATCACCCGCGAGTCCTGGGAGGTGAGTGCCCGCTACTCCTTTGCCTTTCTTTACTTACATTTGTTATAGTCTGTTTTACAAACGCGTTCGGTTCGTGACTAACGATGCTTCATAACACTCTTTTTGGCGTCAACATTGCATCTATATCCCACATTCCACATCAGTACACATTGAACATGACTGTTTTTGATATTTGATACAACTCTTTTTAAATTGCACTATGAGTATGTATGTTTACCATGTTTGCATATTACGTGCGCCGCGTCCGCTCGTGCGGTCGTGACGCGGCGCGGCGCGGTGCGGTGAGAACTATGCCATTGTAGGAATACAAACATTACCTACTGCAGAACACCGTCCACCAATTGACAAGATATTGTTAACTAGCCATTGTTTCTTATTGATAGTCATATCAGCCACAGCTCCTGACTAATTGTTGCAATTATAGATTCTAATTATTCAGTTTTCAAGAATAAATAACGACTGACAGTACAATGAATTATTTAAAGCATGTTACCACGTACAATTATAGTATTTAAGTATCCATTACTGCAAACCACCGTACCTTCAACTAGGATCAAGACAGTATAGTTGACACACACAAGGCATTATTATATTAAACATAATGAAAATGATTACTTGGTAAGGTTTTCGGTAATCTGACAGTATTACGATATGCCTGTACTAGAATGACTCGCGAACATATTTAAATAAACGTATATAGTAAGTATCGGTACAGGTCTCGTTAATAGTGTCGGATTAGTGCGAAGTGTGTGTATTAATCGTGATGTATGTGCGGCTGCGTAGCTGCTGAAGGCGCCGTACGTGAAAATATATTCGATAATGAAGAGCCAGGCGGAGGCGCTGGGCGACTCGCTCGGCGAGGAGCCGCGGCCCGAGGTACTGTGCGCGCGCGGCCGCTGCGACCCGGCTGCGTCCCGAACCCCACTCATACTCTATGCTCCAACTATTGCCTCTCCACACTTTCCAAGTGACATGTCAAACTAAAAAGGGCACTATCCGGATCGCAGTCTGCCTGCTCCTGTAGCGCGAGTGTACCGCACTCTATCATAGAGAATGATCTAGTATAAAATGCACTAATTACTTTAGATTTATGCGTATAGTCGTTGGAGGAAGTTAAAGTCAAATTGTATGACTGTTAATGTAGTAAGCTTGATGTTAGTGTGAATGTTCTCCCATTGTTTGCTCTTTCAAACTCTGAAGTTTATACTTTGCTTCCGAAACCAATTAATGTTAATACGTATTTGCACATCAATGGCCAGTGTGATTTTGTTAAACGAAAGTGTTGTTCTACGTGTAGTCTAGTGTAGTATCACACGTTTTTAGTTAGACCGAAGCGTTGGAGTGAGGACGCACTGCGTGTCGCTGTGACAGCACAGTGTCGTCGAGGTAAGCGACGCAGCCCCCTCCACTATGGTTAAGTCTTGCACTGTAGGTATATTCGTAATACGTAGCTCAGTTAGCGATAAGGCCTCATTTGCCTTAGCTACATTAATCAGTTAGGGTACTCTCTCTCGGTCTCTCTCTATTTCGAATATAAGGGCATCTCATACATTTGTTAGAATATGCCCAGCCGTGTTTGGCTCCTCAGCGTGCCAGAAAAAAGATTTTTAAGTTTGCGTTAATTACAACATAATTACATGTAAATACCGCACAAAGGGAGTGAAGCTACAGACCAAACGGCTTAACGATGCTATTTTAATTAATGTAGGGTCAGTTCGTGTATATGTGCGCCACAGGGGAAAGTGCGCCCCCGGGGTAAGTGCTGACATTGATTTAAATGACTGGATGATGGATGAATGAGGCGCACTTTCCCCGGTGGCGCACATACCCGAACTGACCCTACATTTTTGTATAACTATATTTAAAAAAAAACCGGCCAAGAGCGTGTCGGGCTACGCTCAGTGTAGGGTTCCGTAGTTTATGTATTTTTTTTCAAAAACTATTTAACCTATCAAGTTCAAAATAATTTTCCTAGAAAGTTTTTATAAAGTTCTACTTTTGAGATTTTTTTCATATTTTTAAAACTTATGGTTCAAAAGTTAGAGGAGGGGGGACACATTTTTTTAACTTCGGGAGCGGTTGTCTCCGAAAATATTAACATTAGCAAACCCCTATTCATTTTTAATTAGGGTTGAAATGAAAAAAAAAACACTCCCCACGTTACGTATAGGGGGGGTACCCTAATAAAAATAAAAACTTTTTATTTCACCACTTTGTCGGCGTGATTGATATACATATTAGTACCAAATTTCAGCTTTCTAGTGCTAACAGTTACTGAGATTATCCGCGGACGGACGGACAGACAAAGCGAAACTATAAGGGTTCCTAGTCGACTACGGAACCCTAAAAAGGCAGTGCTATGAAAACGGGTAACCTGATCTTAGATCATTATTCTAAATTAATTATCTTGAAAATGTTCCTCGGAAAATTCTAAAAACATAAATCTCTTCGTGTGATAGAAAAGTAGTAAGTAATGCGCTGCGAATGAAAGCAAAAAAATATGCCTATTTCATGACGAAAATCCCATTCAAGTATCTCAAAAAATTACGAAATTGCACCATTTTATCGTTGCTTCTTAGAGAGAAAACGCTAGCAGAGGCTCTAGTATAAGTTTTACCGAAACAAAACGTTACGACCGCGTTCGCGTTTAGCTGTCAAATCACATACAAATTGAGGGTAAAACGCAAACGCGATCGTAAAGTTTTGTTTCGGTAAAACTTATACTAGAGCCTCAGATCGTGATCGTGAACGATCTACGAGCGTCAATATAGCGTCATAGTAAATGACAATATTTTCATATGAAGGTGCGTTTTGCGAAAAAGGGATAGTATGGGAGCAACTACAATTAAAGAACATAAATACCCAAAAAATTGAGACAAAGATTGACGTCGCTGGCGGCAGCGCAAAACGCTTCATACTGATAGACACACAAGTATGACGTCACAATTGTACAATGTAGTTGTATCGTTGTATGTAAAATCCGGTAAATTGTTGTATCGGTCGCGAAATACTGCGTTTAAGTACATAGTTGTCATACAATTTTGTTTCTATAAAAGCGTAAGGATTCTATTGGCAGCTTTAAATTTTTCTAAACTTTCAAGGTTCATATCTTTTTATGATTTTAATTACTTATATTTTATAATTTATACTTTATTACGATAATTTGATGGTTTACTATCCATTTAGCATCACTGCGTTATCAATTTGAACATGAGGCATCATGCCTATTAACAATCATCGAGAAATACTAATGAGGCACTGTCCAATTGCAGCAGGCATTGTCAGGACTTGTCTTTTTACCTTCTTGGCCCCTTTTATCTTATTTCTAGTTCTAACATGAAATATGTATGAGTACTCAACAAGCTTTATTAATATCCTCAAAATTTCAAATACTGCAGAAGAATTTAAACTTAGAATAGAAATAGAAGTGGTACGTGTTGCGTAATATTGTCACTCACTCTTATCAGCCATCAACTAAACTCCAAGGTAGTTTAAATGGACAGACAGTCATCGTGATATTAGAACGACTAGAGAATCGATCAATGTAATAAACCAGAACTGCACCGTAAAAGTAATACTTATAATAGTTATAATGTTGAACATTTGCACTACTGACTAAGTAGTCAGATAGGTATTGCTATTTGGCAGAGTAAGTACTCTGCCAAATAGCAATACCTACCAGAAGAAATCCTGACGTAAATAAATACTTAAGACTAATTTTAATCTATCAATTATGAGTAAACACAAATTCTTATGAAATTTATTAAATGATAGAAGATGCATTTATACCTTCTAAATATAACTTCAATACGTCATAAATCGACGGCTAGTGGATTCTTAATGATGATGTCGACAGCACAACGAAGCATTCTATAATTATATGTTGGTTGCTTATAATGATGAAATGAAAAATCAGCTAGTATGTTGGTGTGTATACGCCTGATACTATGATAGGAAAAGAAAACATAACCTATTATATTGTTACGTAATTGAAATGGCAAAAACTGAAACCTTTATTTATCACGTAAATATATCATGGGCATTTAACCCGGAATCGATGAGGCCTATATTAATGAAATTTGGATTTGGAATATTGGTGTGTCTTGTGTGGCGCTACGTACAAAACACACCACACATAGGTATAGTCAAAATACAACATATCTATATTATATATATTGAGGAGCCCTCTATAAATGAAACTGAGAGAAATAAACAGACATCGTATGCCCAATTACAGATAGCGGACAGTTTAATTTGACACCGGCCAGTCGTTTACTGTTTGGCCGGTAATCGGCTTTAGGATAGACATTTCCGTCGCGGCTTCGAAGGCTCTAGAGCCCGGCGTCACAGTGACTGCCGTCCGTCCCTCACCATGATCCACATCCAATCTGGGGGCAGGGAAGTGCCCCCGTCAAGTCGAGCAAAAGAGCAAAAAAAGGCAACGGCACTTAGTTGGGGAAAAAACAAGTAACCTAAATTTTCAGTGACTAAGAGGGCATTATATAGCTAGATATATTTCCAAACTACATTAAATTCTAACCAGTGGCTTAAGAACTTGCTATAATGCTAGTCAAAGTTCTTCAATTTTGTCACTCACTTACTCACCGATCATCAAAATTCTAAGGTACTTTTAGCACACCTACAAACTTGAAATTTTGCAAGCTGTTAGTCTTAGGTGTACACGGTACTAGAAAACTATAAAAACGTTATTTCGGTTGGTAAAATAACATTTCCATACAAAGTCCATACAAAAATATTATTTCCAGCTAAATTCATAATTGTAGGTATTGATGACACATTAAGATACAAAAAGAAGTGCGAGCATAAGAATCGTAATATCTCACAACTTTTTACGGTGGAAGAGTTTCGAGACTTGGCCTATTTTGTAAATGGAACGTTTTTTATAGGATTCACTTTTTCAGTGCGATCCTATCGTCCACATTGCAGGTTGAGTATGCTTTTGTAATTTAATCAGTAAAAGGTTACGTCTTCACTTTAACAGCTCGGGACACTTGACTCGAACAAAAACGAGGGCTTTTAAAGCCCAATATCTCGCACACGAATCACTGAGTTGAAAAATGATTTTTAAAGAACCCATAATATTTTTGAACAACACTATGAGATTAACGAGAAAAATAAAATACATGCCCACTTTACGCGTAGGTTTTTTTTCAGTATTTTATTCTACCATTTTGTCAGCGTGATTGATTTATATACCCATGCCGAATTACGGTTTACTTAAGGGTCACTGAGCTAAGTCGCGCTGACGGGCGGACGGACGGACAGACGGACATGGTGAAACTACAAGGGTTCCTTGTTGACTACGGAACCCCAAAAATTAGGAGCTCCGTTGACTCTTCCTGGATCCCATCCTCAAGTCTCGATACGAATAGGACCATGCGAGGTTTGAGATATTCAAAATAAATTACGAAATCGTAACTCAAACTAAATCTCATTTCTTGGTCGAAGTCGGTTGAAATATCAACAAGTGACTGATTATTTTTACATGCAAAATTCTGTAATATCTGAACGCACCTGAAACAGAAAACTTCATTTCGTGTAAAATATTGTCAGGGGTCGTGGGATTGGAACACATTGGACAGCGCCTCTCGTCACTATACCTAGTATAAGCCGATCCGGGGTCGGCATTAGCGTCTACATTTTTGACACACGAATAGGGGCGTAGACACTAAATAAAATAATCAATAATCTCATATTATCTCGAAAAAGTATAAAAAATGTAGTCAAATGGAGAAAAAAATAACGCAAAAGGTTAAATAATCACGACTGGAATTTATAAGTGTCCAAAGTTTTAAGAAGGGGTATGTTCTGTCCCGTTTTCGCAAAACGCAACTTCATAGAAACGACGCTGGAAGAATGTGACGTCATCGTCACAGAAGACGGCAACGTGCCGTGCCGCATCGTGGTCGGCGCCGCCGTCGACGCGGGCCCCCGGCAGCATCCTGTAATGTGACTTCACACACCGTTTGCATTTTCTCTCTCTAACAAGCAATATTATAACGGTTGTAGCTTCGTAATTCTTTGAGATATCTGAATGGGATTTTCGTCACTAAGCATATTTTTTTGCCTTCTTTCTTTTGGAGTAATACTAATTTTCGAGTCTACAACCCTATTGAGGGCCAGTATCATCAGTGTTCGCTTAACATCAAACTAACCAGCACTGGTGGATGATTTCGTTTACGTCGGACGGAAAGCTTTTCCTCAACTTCAACTGTTGGCCCCATGTTCTGTGATTGGCCCTCTCGCATGTACCTACATATTTGCTAGTGAAGGACGAATGCTTTACGACCGACTTAAACGCGATCATTCTAGCTGGGCAGGTAATGTGTCCAATCGATAAAACCCCCACGATATGGCAAAAATTACAACAATGCTCCCATACATCACCATTGGAACAGAAAAACAATTTGAAACACACTATAACACTATAAAATAATAGCTACACCACACGTCGTATTGAAAATACGGAAGTTTCGGATCATAAAATATTATGAATGTCGATTTTACCTTGACCTCCTTGACCTACATGGTAGTCATCTATTTCGTAACGTCAAGCCGATGGTAATGACCGACCATTCTAGCGCCGGAAGAACACCGATCAGTGTATTTTTCCATTGTTTGTCCTAAAAAGTCAATAACGTAAATGACGACATGGTTAGTAAAGTAGTTATTGAGACTCGTCGGTCTGGGTTCGAATCCCGTTAATGCCAAAGTTATATATATTTCCCCTTATTCATAAAACTTAAAATGCCTCTGTTAAACAAAATATGTTTTGTCCCTTTTTTACAAACCAATATCAAGTCCCAGATAAAGACAAACGAATTTTAACGGCATTTTAGCCAAAATAGGTGTTCACTCGTTTATGAATACGGCCATACACAACTTCAATCACAAGGTGTTCAACATACATATGCGTCTTTCAAGTTAGGTTTAACCAATTTCCCGGCGTTGATATCATCTGATATGCTCTATAATGAGGACCATACTGCATGTAGTTGAACAACTGGTCTTTATACGCCACAGTTCCTGGAAACAACAAGTCAAATCCCCATCGGTTTTGTTAGTGTAGGTAGTTGATCATTCCAAACAAAATATATATATATATCGGCTTAGCATGAAAAACTGGTCTGACAATCGAAATTAACTAATTGTATCTCAAGAAGGAAAGCTAAATCAAGATAAATGTGTCGTTCCCTAACAATTATGTCATCTGCTAGAAGAGAAGAGATGACAATTGTAATATAACATGCAAAACAATTGATGCGATAACAAATATAATGATCTCGTTCAATTATACGAGACAGTTGATCCGTCTACTGCCGTGTGAGGTCGGCTTCTCGAGCACCTAAGTGATGTTGATACCTATTTGCATGGTTCACTTATGCCCAATGAAACGGCTTCAATTAAAGTTTTACGGGTTTGTCGTCGTTATCATTCTGCACAGCGAGATGTTAATCGCTACTAATTGAGAGCCTGTCGCGGGCTCGTTGTCTCGACATAACATATTGTAGTGCATGATTTATGCACGGGACGGGTTCAAATGCAAGCCAAGCGCGCTCTGGCGGCGCAGTGTCGGCGGATCGCTGGTGCGAGAACGAAGGTAATTAAACACCACCCTCTTGTGGCCTTTATTTCACCCAGAGATTAGAGATCTTTCGGTTTTGTCATCGGTCATTATCTTGGGGGGGGGGTGCCGATTTACGCATTCTGTTACTTGCCTCTATACCGCTGTAAACCAACCTTTTTACCTGAGAGTCACAATGTTTTTTTTATATTATTCGTATATCAAATTATATTTAAAAGGCTTAGTTTTAATAGGCATAACTACTTGTGTCATAATTATTCATTACGCATAACCGACAAAAGTGATACATAAGTTCGCATATACTTTATAACCATAAAGTTTTGAGAGCATATATGTAACATTTGTAAGAAATTTAGTGAGTAGTAGCTTGAAGCATAAATATCATTGGCTATAATATATTTGCGCGTTTTCAAGTCATATAAGACAAACTTTTTTAATCCTGCACGTTTCGTATAAGTATACTGTCTCCTTGTAGCCTAACCTAACCTAACTTTTTGAAGTGAAAACTTCTTTAGCGGCGCTGAGCACTTTTTGGGATGGGGAAAAATTGTTAAGAACGCGACAGAGTTTTGTGACGTCAGATGTGAAGGAGGTCACTTTTTGCTGCTAGCCGATTCGACTTCATTCAAAACTGAACGCTATTCGTAAGAGTCACAGAACTATATCAAGATAGAAGGAAAGTGCGCGCCAATTAGTATGGGAACCGAGCGTGTAACATTTTGCGTAGGTAGGTAATTTGACGTCACAAGCGTAATTTAGTGACGAGAAACATAATCCGCGCGAAATCGATTCGTCAACATCGACTAGCACGCGGCAGTTGTAATAATTTTGTATCGATTCAAAATATCGATAAGAACCGGCAGAGAAATGAAAAATAGTCTTAAAAAAGTCTTATTTTTTTCACATCTTCTTTACCCCCGTGGAGGTCGATTTTTCCAAAACGCTTTAAGGGTTTTTATTTTGTATTTAAATAAGTAATCTTTCTACAAAGTTTCAAGCTTCTAGCTCAAAAAATGACATTTCTCCCATATTAACTTTGCACCCCTGTTTAACCCCGTTAGGGGTGGTATTTCCTAAAACACTGAAAATTCTTATTTTTGTATTTTAATATGTAATATTTCTGCAAAGTTTCAAGTCTCTAGCTCAAAAAATAAAGTTTCCCCCATACAAACTTTGCAGACTTATTTGACCCCCTCAGTGGATGAATTTTTATAACAACGCTAAATCATTTGTTTTGTTGTTTAGTAAGAAACCTCCATACAAAGATTCGAGTCTTTAACTTTCCAAATGAACGATTTCCATACAACGGTTCGACCCCTATTTCACCCCCTTAAGGGTTGAATTTCGAAAAATCCGTTCTTAGTACACGTCCACGTACTGTAAAGAATATATGTTCCAAATTTCATGCTTATATCTTTAGCGGTTTAGGCCGTGCGCTGTCTGTCAATCGGTCAGAAACAAAAGAGTAGATAATAATATAAAAACGTAATTTTCATTTCTCTGCTTTTATAATCGATTTAACCGAGTAAGAAAATCACAGTGTACAGCACACTGGTACAGCACTAGTGACAGAAAAATGAATAAATCGACCATGAAGCGACTCGACAATTTGAATAGCCTATTTATACATCGCTGGTTTTGAACGCACGTCAAGTGTGTCTCGTCAAACTAAAGCCGCAATGGAAAACTAGAGTTGGACATAATCTATTTTGATGAAAATAATACAGAGCAATAAATAAATTGTTTTTTTCATTAATAACAGGTATTTTAGGACAAATAGTACTTACCTATGATAGGAAGTACCACGATTAACAGCTTCACCTTTTTTGGTGGTGTTTGAACAGCTCAGTTTCGAACAACGAGTCATTTTGTGATTATAACCTGAGGGGTTACCGCGAAGTGAAAACGAACTTCGTTCGAGTATCTCCCTCTCTGTCGCACTTGCTAGTTCGAGGGATAAAGACGGAGATACACGAACGAAGTTCGTTTTCGTTTCGCGGTAGCCCCTCTGACGTCGCACGCGTTCCGAGGTCGGGAGCGGACTGAAGTTCGCGGCGAGCAAAGAAGTCCATCGGACTTACTTTTGCCACGCGAAGTACATACACTCTTTCCTTCTATCTTGATATAGTTCTGTGCTAAGAGTATAAAGCCGTTAAACACTTTTTGCAATAGCATATTCTGCAAATAAATTTGTAATAATACCAACGCGTCCTTCACCGTTTTGCTATTGAGAAAATTCGAATAGTTCGAATTTGGGCGTTATTCCTAAAGAGATAAAGCTTATAAAAATATTTACCAACGGCAAAAACAAATTGATATTTTGGTCGCCACCGCCGTCTGCTGTTCTTGCAAATTCGAATAGTTCGAATTTAGACGTTATTCCTAAAGAGATAAAGCTTTGAAAAATATTTGGCAATGGCAAACAAAATCAAATTGGTATTGTGTTTGCCGCCGCCCTTCGGCGCGTCCGCCAACGCGCCCGCGGCCCGTCCGCCTAAATAATTGATCATTGTTTATAAATTTGCGTCAAATTCATTTTTAGGGTGACACCGTGAGATGTCACGTGACCTGATCGAAAAACTGTTACAATGTTTCACTTCTTTCACTCACTCACTTTTGTTTCATGTGTGTGCGTTTTCACTTCTGCCGACACTCCCGGAGTGCAACCCGGTCTTTTTTTTTTACTCACGGTCTTTATTTTACCCTAAGAGCCTTATCACACTTGCGATTTGCGAGCGTGTTTTCTATACAATAATCAGTCGCGCTGTGTCACGCTGCGTGATCGCCTTCATACAAAATACGCTTGGAAATCGCAAGTGTGATAAGGCTCTAACCTAAACGCCAGCGTCTCGACGTCACCCCTTCGCTGGGTGTTTATTTCCGCTCTAAGGGAGCCAAGTTAACCATAACCTAACATACCAAAAATACAATTGTCACGTTTATTTGTTATTCTGCCGTCAGAGGTTGACTGAAAGTCAAATCAGCAACTTATAATGAAACGTCAAAAACGCTCTGTTAGGTCCTAGTATAAAGTTTTTAGGGAAACAGCAACAAGCCACGACTCGTTATGGTCTAACAGCGTAAACGATTATGTATTTTAAAATGACAACAATAAGTTGAAAATTTATATTTTCCGAGTACTTTGGTGAGTTTTTTTTATTGGTACAGTACAATTCTCCAATATCTATACATACAGACAGACAGCCTTTCAAAAATGTCTACATGCGTATTTTGACATTAACATTTCAGTATGGAAAAAAACATGCTTTTATCACGTTCATTTGATAGTTCTAGCTTAGACAATTTACATTTACCCGAACGCACACGGACCCTTTCAATAAAATGCATTTTTAAATTGCTTTAGATTTTATTATATTCGTTCATTATTGCACTTGAGATATTATTTTTAAATATATACTTACAAATAACAACTGGAAAAACAGCGACTGAGGCAGTGTTTTAAACAGTGGATAATTTCGGCTAGTTTTTGGTGTGCACGTAAGACACAAATAACTTAATGTGTGCCTTTTGCCTCTTTTTTAGAGCTATAGACATCATCCAGTGTTGAATATTTCAAAAGTAATTTGAAAAAATGAGTCAGACAAATCTTTGAGACAGGCAGTAGTATTTTAACAATAATAAGGTTAGTTTTGATTGTTCAAGCAAGCCACTATAGTGTGCCTCTGTCTGTCGCGCCTTATCTCGAATCGCGTACTTGCCGCACTGAGGAGTTAAAACAAGTAGTAATGAACTCCGAATTAAGTTTTCTTTCTGAATAATCACGAGTCTTATACGTAGAAAATATAATAGGTATATTTTTTATATCAATACTCATGTTCTTGCTGCTGAGGTGAAAATTTGTGTCACTCGAGAGCAAAGTTATTTGCATCTCGTGTTTTAGAATCTGTCTTCTTTGACATTGTCAAGTCCGCTTAGAGATGTTTTACGAACGAAAGTCTGTTAGAAGGCATACAATACAATAGAGTTGTACCGTTTACTTGGCTTATCGTATTCATGTCAGCGGCCGATCGTAAAATCCGGCGTTTCATGATATGCCTAGGAATTTCATGATCAGCCTAAACGTCACTGGCTTGGCCAAATCATGAAATGCCGGCATTTCATGACATACCTAGGAAGTTCATGATCTGCCTAAGGCTACGTACGCACTTAGCGGCTGGCCGCATGCGGTTGCGGCCAACCGCGTAGTGCGTAAAATCGCCGTCAATAGAATTTGCTAACTATGTAAACAAACCGCCATAGTGAAAGACAATTTCAGTATGGCGGTACGTTGCTTGTTCATTACTAGTTTTAATAGGTATATGTTGGAGAACATGAAAAAATAATGGTCACGTGTTTTGCTATTTCGGCTCAAAACTAATATTTTACAAAAAAAACACTTAAAAGTTTTATACTTTTCACCGTTTCACTCACTCACTTTGGTTGTTTTGCTAGTTTTTTATAAATCATACAACTGAACTACACGGTCCTTGATCTCTATTCTTAAAAAAATAATTATAATTGACGGTTCTTTTAAAAAAAAATCGAATGTATTTCAGTTTTAAAGCTGTGAACTTTACATAATTTAACCATCGTGCAATTGCGGAGCATAAAATTTTCCAAAAATAATACTTGATTATAAAAAATGTATCTTTAAGTACAGCAGACGCAAAGGCAAATATTTGTTTATGTGTCTAATAGTGTTGTAAATAGATAATATTGTTATTAAAGTTAAAAGATAGCTGGTTGTTGATTTCCATTCACGCGTGTATCCAAGTGCATTTGATAATGTAGTGAGTGAGTGAAACGGTGAAAAGTATGAAACTTTTAAGTGTGTTTTTTTTTGTAAAATATTAGTTTGTAGCCGAAATAGCAAAACACGTGTCCATTATTTTTTCATGTTCGCCAACATATATTAAAACTATTAATTGACAAGCAGTTTGCTTGAACAAAACTCTCTTCCGAAGTTAGAGGGTTGCGCCATTTTTCAGTACTTTGGAGGACAACCCCCTACCTACTCCCTACCTGATAGGTTGAGTTTGGGCAGCTAAAAAAAATTACGTGTCGGTTATTTTAGACTACTCTATAACATATATAAAAATAATTGAAATCGGCGCCGGACAGTTGGGTATGTTTCCTCGTCAGCCAAATCATGAAATGGCGGCGTTTCACGATATGCCTAGGAATTTCGTGATCTGGCGGATTTTACGATCGGCCGCCGACATTAACATTTTCGTTGGGGCAACTTCTTCTTTGACTAGTCAGTTGTACGGGTAATACCTATAGTAGTGACATTGAAGCCACGTAGGGGTCGTTGTAACGGAGAACGTCATATAATATATGCTGATGTGCTGAGGTCATTTCGAAGTTCAAGCACAAACATGGTTTATATATCGAGACTCTTTCGCGTCATCCTACTAATATTATAAATGCGAAAGTTTGGATGTTTGGATGTTTAGATGTTTAGATGTTTGTTACTCAATCACGCTTAAACGGCTCAACCGATTTGGATGAAATTTTGCACGAAGATAGTTTATAGCCTGGATTCAAATATAGGATAGTTTGTATCCCAGGTCCACGCAGACGAAGTCGCGGGCGGAAGCTAGTACTTAATAGGACATACTTATACCTACCAAAACTGCCTAATGGAAAACGCAGTAACTTTGAATCATTGAATACTCACAGTTTCAATGTAACGCCCGTCCCACAAAGAACAACTAAGAACCAATGTGACTAAACGAGGATAAGGATTTTTACTGTCGGTAAATGTCAAAATACTACCAACCATTTTTAGTGATGCTAAATGTCAAAATGCTATCAACTATGTTTACTGAGGGGCTAGCACAAAAGACGCCGCACCGCGACGCGAGTCGAGAAAGATCGACCCTTCTCTTTCTAATTTGCACGGTGTGAGTGAGACAGGAGACGCTCACTCGCGCGCGAAGCGACTTGTCAGCAAGTTGTGCTAGACGTACTGATGCTATATGTCAAAATGCTATCAACTATTTTTACTGATGCTAAATCCCAAGATGCTATCAACTATTTGTAACCGACTACCTCAGAAGGAGGGTAACGTTTTTCGATCGTATGTATGCATGTCCTCGTACTCGAGGGAGTGACATTAAGCCAGCAGAAATCTTTTGATTTTGATTTCACGCTAACGAACTCTCTTATTATAATATCCCTTTGTGTATAATCCTTATTTTGATACTATTTCCTTGTTTGATTGTCGAATGTCGTCACTAAATCATATTATAATTTTTGGATTAGTTATCTGTCGAAGAACTTATTTGCGGGAGGGTTCAGTTCAGGGCACGTTATCAGTTTAAAAAGATAACTGGCGTAAATATAAGAATAAACACGTGACATTTTCAAGTAACTTTATTTGAACATATCTACTAATAAAATGAATAAACTTAATCAACTGTCGCTCGATGCACCGCAGCGAGAACGCTGGATTTAAAGTAATACGGGTGTAGACTCCAAAAGAAAGAAGGCAAAAGAATACGCCTCGTGACGAAATCCCATTCAGATATCTCAAAAAATTACGAAGATACAACCGTTTTAATATTGCTTGTTAGAGAGAGAAAAGTAGAAAACGCTCGCAATTAGTGACGTCACAATCTGCGAGCGTCATAGTAAATCAGGATCGTTTTATATGAAGGTGTGTTTCGCGGAAAAGGGACAGAACATACCCCCTCTTAAAACTTGGGATACTTATAACTGTGAATATTTAACATCTTGCTTTGCTTTTTTCTCCATTTGACTACATTTTAATATTTTTAATCCTTTTCAGAGAAAATTCACCATGATTGATTATTTTATTTAGTGTCTACCTACACCTCTTAAAATCCATGTAGCCCAACTCACGTTGGCAGTTACGGTACCAAAACCGCCGATAAATACATATATCGATTAGATTTCTGAAGAAACTTTTCAATATTTTCATTTGAGACATGTATAAATGGTACCTACACGCCTTTTAATTATCGCTGACACTCCCTCTTCGCCGCGATAATACACGCCGCGACTTTATTGCATCGCTCCGCTACTTATGGCCCTACAGGGATGCAATTTTTTTTTATATCGGTGTACTCGTATATTTAAATAAACTTTTCTCAAACATGCAATGAAAAATTGACGTGGTGTTCTTCATAATGGGCTTCGAAGTGTCACGTTTCGGGCGCAGCGAGACGAGAGATCGCCTTTTTAATTTCCATTCCACAATTTGTGGCTCAGCATCACGGTTCAGCCATGAAAGTTAAAATTTGATTTCTTGGAGTTTTTTTTATTTATTTCATTGCATGTTTGAGAAATGGATGTATAGTGAGTGAGAGTGAGTGTACTGTACTGTAGTAATGTACTATTAACCTCGTGGACCTCATATTATTATCGCCCACCTATATACGTCCCATTGCTGTGACTGCTGGGCACAGCTCTCCTCTCTTGGACGTAAGGCAGCAGTCCCCACGCTGCCCATTGCAGGTCGGGGGCTTCCCATACACCCTTTATTTTCTTCGCAGTAGCATGTACATGACTAATTTTAGTTATTTTTATAAATAAATGAACAAAAAAATTGTCTAGCCAACCGTCTTGGCCGGAGTGACCTATAGAGTTCAGATTTTACAGTCGTATATAAGTCGTCAACATGAGCAATTTTAAGTAATTAGCTTTTGGTTTATTGAATACATAATAAAATAAATATCTTCATTAGCCTTTGAGTGGTATCATCATCATCATATCAACCGAAAGACATCCACTGCTGGACATAAACCTCTTCCAAAGATTGCCATAATGACCGGTCCTGCGCCACCCGCATCCAGCGGACTCCCGCGATCTTTACCAGGTCATCAGTTCCTCTTGTGTCTACCCACGCCGCGCCTTCCGGTACGCGGTCGCCACTCGAGAAACTTTGCGCCCCAACGACCAGCGGCTATAACGGTTACCTTGGTTCTGCTGCGGATAGTCTCATTTCCGATGCAATCACGCTGAAAAACTCACAGCATAGCCCTCTCCATTGCCCTTCGGGTGACTTGGAGCCCTCTTATGAGGCCCGTAGTAAGCGACCACGTTTCGGTGCCATACGTCCTCACTGGCAACACTAGTCTGAGACACTGCGGATTATTGAACAAAAAGATGTGCCCCGTATCTTCCCGAACGCTGCCCAACCGAGTCGGATTCTTCGATCGACCTCTTTCTCGAAGTTGGACCTACCTAAACAGACGACAGACGTCCTAGGTAAATATATTATAATCGTCTACAACTTCGAGCTTAGTGTCCGATTGTAATGGGAGTTGGTGCTACATGGACATTTGACATTCACATGATCTTCGTTTTATCTATGTTCATCCTTTGACCAACTCGCTCGGAGGCTTTTCTGAGGTCATCGAGCATAGTACTCAAGTCATCCATGCTCTCAGCCCAGACTACTACTACTACGAGTATATCGTCAGTAAACCGAAGATGAGTGATATACTCGCGCATAGCCTGCTTCAGTCCAGAGTCTTGAAAATATCCTCCAGTGCACCGGTGAACAGTTTTGGAGAAATAATAAATATCTCCTTGCCTGACACCCCGCTGCAGCAGGAATAGGTTTCGAGCTCCGGTTCTGGAGTCGTACTGGCATAGTGGCGTTCTCGTACAAACACATTAGCTTTCTTTATAGCGGCAGTCTACACTTGGCACACACAAGACAGTACGTACGCGAGCGAGAGTACACGAGCGCCAGAGGAGAGGAGCGATCCTCAGTATTCTATATAACCCGACGGAGCGTATAAATAAATGTGGTCTTAGTGTACTAAATCCTTTTCGGATACCGGATTGTTGTATAGACATGGCTCAGTAGTTCTTCTTTTTTTTGGCTTTTCTTTCCTTGCCTATTTTGGCAAGGGGTCGGCAGGGTGTTGTCACCCTTTTTGAAGAACAGCTCCACCTCACCAATGTTCGAAGCCTTTGGTCCCTTCCAGTTGGACGAGGTTATTATTATTAGTATACTCATTAACTAATGGCGTGTATAATTTTAGAATCAAGCATAAAAAATGACGTTATTAACTAGTAGTTTTTTTCCAATGCCGCACCCGCACCACAATCTAAATTATGAAGGCTAAGCTCATTAATGGAAAATTACATAATGTTTTTGGAGCAGAGCAATGTGTGATGTTTACACACGTGGGTGCAACTCTGCTCGAGTTTGTTGTGGGGACTAT
Source organism: Epinotia ramella (assembly GCA_947578815.1). NCBI lineage: Eukaryota > Metazoa > Arthropoda > Insecta > Lepidoptera > Tortricidae > Epinotia > Epinotia ramella. The sequence goes on from OX388200.1 coordinate 39,210,603, forward strand.
AGTCTGTCTCGTTCACTACACCGTTTACTTGCACACGCTATATTTCAGCTTAAAGTATATTATGTTCCATACTATCGCGACTCTAGGTCGTGTTAAATCTTTGTAGCGAACCTGAGGGCCGAACGCATGGTACGCGAGGCGGCAGGCCGAGCTCTGCGTAGGGACGAAGGTCTTTAGCGTCCCATTCAGGGCGCGCTCTCGGACACCATACGTATCCGATCATCAAAATGGAAAATTAGAAATGCATGCTAAATTTTAAATCGGATAAGTCGTTCCGAAGTTTACCCCCTACGTGCAAACTTAAAAAGCTACAATCTCTCGCACTTTTTCTCCCTTTGTATAAGTAGACGTGAGAATTATAAAAATGAGTAGATTTTCGTTTACGTATCTACATCTACACTAATATTATAAAGAGGAAAGATTTGATTGTTTGTTTGTATTGAATAGGCTCCGAAACTACTGGACAGATTTGAAAAATTCTTTTACCATTAGAAGCCGACATTATCCCTGATGAATAGGCTATTTTTTACCGCGGGAAAATGCTTCATTCCAACGGGAAAACGGGTAATAGGACAACGGTTAGTAAGAATTATCCGTGCGTTACTAGCCGTGCGAAGCCGGGCCGGGCAGCTAGTATTGAATATTAATATTTGTTAGTGAATTTAAATATAGTAACTTATCCATATTACATCGTGAGTTTCCTACAACTTTCCTGCATGTGTTCCCAGCCCTGCTGGTGTACCTATCGCTAAATATTACCAGAAAACACATCACTGATAGCAGTAATACATCTAAATTAATGTATTACTGCTATCAGTGATGTGTTTTCTGGTGCTGAAATATGGAGTTCCTTATATAGGGAAGATGCAATATTTTAATTTTGCTTTCATTTGGAAGAATCGCATGTAGGATAGACCACGATAGTATTCATAAATTAAAATACTATGATTTATAGTCAAACATTCCTGTTACAAACGGACAATTTAAACGTTCTTGTCTAAACGCATCTACAGTTCCTGTGACGTCACTCATGTGTGTCACTCGCCATAGTTGTTTGTCCGTGGTTCGTCCCTAGATGTCATAGTTGCCTAAGTTTTGACTTTTGACAGGAGTGACGTCACCAGACGCTGATTGTTGGATTAAAACACGTTCCCTATCACATTACTTAAAATCGTAATTATTAACGATATGATACAGAGAAAATAACACGAAACAAAAATATTCAATTAAATAATTTGTTTCGTGAAAAGGGTATATCGTAATTATTGTTTCAAATTAGCATAAACTGAAGTAAAAGCGTTTCAGTAGCTCTATTTATTTTATGTTTGTTCAACATTTTAGTCACAAAGCAATGGTAAATATTATAGCTGCATCTTCCCTATTTAATCTCTAGTTTACATCGAATGATTATGCTGTTGGTTGTCAACTCTTAAATGCTTGGTCATAAATCTTTATTATAGTCATATCACAACTACTCGTATCGTAGCCTCGTAGTGCGCTAGGCTTGGGCCATTGGCGAGTGCGACGGCGCAGCCGCAGCCGCAGCGACACAACCGCTTCGATAATCCGGACGGGCGAGTCTGTCACCTCCGCGCCGGGTCAAACGCTTTACTTTGGCATTCCACCCAATGTCGTCATGTTTCTTCGCGCCTTTCCAATCATTATTACTAACAGCTACCGCGTAATTGGCCAATAGACACACGATATAGATAACTATAAAGCTATTTATAGTTGTCGGCCTCATCTCGTTACAGCTTAGTAGGTAGGTATGTAGTGAGATTAAGGAGTGCGTACTGCATAGTGAAAACGGTTATGGTTTCCTTTAATATCAAACAATACCTTACTCCATTAGGTAGGTACAACGATTTACTAATCCACATCGTACTAATGAAATTCTTTGAAGTCCGGAACGGGTAAAGAATTCCATAAGACATCTCATATTTATTTGCTAATTAAAACTGAAGATTTGTATTCGAAGTGAGTTTAGGCCCTTTTGGAAAAAATATTCGATACTCATACACTTAGGTAGCTGTACATTCTACATCCTTAGTTTGAATCGACTATTGTAATTGCCATCTGAACGAATTAATGACGTTTATTATTATGAGTTTTGTGATTAAAAATAGTACGCATCTCGTACTATTGTATAGGGCAGCCGCTTAATGTTCGTTTTAGTCGGATACATTCTTCTAATCGCAATAACGAGTTTAAGTTTATTTCAGAGGGGCTACCGCGAAGTAAAAACGAACTTCGTCCGAGTATAGAACTAGAACTGGCAAGTGCAACAGAGAGGGAGATACACGAATTAAATTCGTTGTCGTTTCGCGGTAGGCCCTCAGTTCACGTCGCGGTGCAATTAGTAGGTACATATTGTTGTTGTATTATCCCACTGGTCAAAAGAACTTACAGACTCATAGTTTATAAACACTATGCATACTACAATACAATAAGGCTGAAGATCATAACATGCTTATGATTATTTAGATATCTGCCTTATTATGTCAATGTCTGTACGTAAATGTATACAATATATTTGTAATGTATGTAAATAAGTTCCGCGGGCAGAATTAATTAATTTTCCACGTATGGATTTAGCGGGGCCGCCGCCCCGCGGAGCCCGAGTCGCTCGCGGAGCGGCGGGAGCAGTGTCCAAGCAGCGCCGGCTTGCCGCACCCGCCGGTTCTGTTGCCGCATTCCGCCACTAATATTTGGACGTCGGCTCTCTATACACAACACACAGCTGACCGCCAGCTGCATTCAGCATTGTTTCCGCGGCTACCGTGCCTACGCGCTCGACACGCCACCCAATTATAACCAACTTTGTTTATAAGCCAGTGCACACAACGCCATTGCTCAGTGTAGTTACGAAACCTTGTAATCGCGTGGGTGATGCTAAATTAACGTTGGCCGATGTCGCCGTCGTGTTTTTGTTGTACATATAATAGAGCCACGACGGACCTACAGCAAAGCGTGTCGCTTATTGCGTAGTGCGTGTGAACTGGGATAAATGCAGACTATGAAATGTATAGAGATGGTGCGCCTCGGCCCCGCGGCCGCGGAAAGGTCTTCAACTTTCGACAGCGATAAGGTGAGGCCGCGGCAAGAGTACCGTTGTTGCTGCCAGAATAAAACATGCGTACTAAAACTGCTACACCATGTATGCTCTACAATTTCTGGCAATCGTTTATATCGTATCTTGCGCTATGAATGCATAAGCTTCGTGTTTTTATAACTTTCAAACTGGAGTATCAATATTATGTGCACATTGTTACTTTATTTATTATATATATACTACCTCACAAGTTTTATGTAGGGGAGAGGGGGGCAAGTCGGCGTAGTTAACGATTCAAGTCCAATAAAACTAAAAAAATATTTTAATATTTACCTCTGGTAACTAGTCATTCAAAATCAATGCCTATTAGGAACTCTAGTTTATAATTCAATAAAAAAATCCCAAAATCCCAAAACGGTGCCATCTCTCCATCCTGCCCCGTAGATAGGGTAAGATGGGATACTCATATGAGACAAGATGGGGTATCCCTTTGGGGTAAGATGGGGTACTGCGACATGGTGCATATTTTAAGAATTTTACAAAGAGCCATAGGCGAAAAGATAACTGTCAACTTATTGCTACTTGACGTCGATTAACGAGCTTTAGCTTTGGTAACCCTTTTCTTTTTGTATCGTTTTACCCGAGGCCCCATCTTGCCCCCGCGTGCCTAAAGGAATTCGCCAAATTATTAAAAAATAACAAATCCGTACCTATTTGAAACGAGACAAGTCCTTATCTATTGGCGTGATAGTTGATCCATAGGAATAAGTTAACAACAAATTTGTGCTGGTTATATTAAGGTAACAAACGCGAACCAAATGCAACGCAAAAATATTTAGGAATCTGACAAATGCCTGTTTTTTGCAATTAAAAAAATAATGACAGCTTTTGTCCAGCCGGTCACTGTGCGAACTGATTAACATCATGGCGGCGCATCATTAGGCACTAGCGGGATTGTGATTACTCGGTTGTCGCCATATAAGGCCGCTATCCCATCTTACCCGTTACCCCGGATTGCCCCACTCTCCCCTATATTATGATAAAAAAAAAATGTCAGTGGATTAGTTTATGAATAGCATCAAATCAGTATATACATATATAAATAGAAGTTATGAATCTATTATAGTATTTATCTTGCTGGCTATATGATATATAACAAGTCTTGTTGCTATTATGTTGTAGGATCTCTTGATTTGAGTCGAACACGCTCCCTAGACAGAGACACGCTGATGCCTTCCGCGCACGAGAAAAAGAGATGTAACACTTCGGGAATTTGGACAAATTTCGATAAATACCTAACTAAGAGAAGTTTTATTTAAATTTCATTAAGTGAGATTTTAGATGAGATAAAATACCATGGTATTAACTCGATTGTGTCGTAAAATAATGTATCGTTTGAGTAGGCTGAGTAAAAAAAAGGAAAATAAGGACCCAACTTTGGATTTTTTTTCTATTGAGGAAATTTTAAGCAATCGTGTATCGATAAAATCAGATAAACAATCATATAGTCAAGAATCATATATCTGAAAATCAGACCTTATTGTTTCTTAATCTAGTCAGAACGGCGTTTCAAAGCACGCAATAATTTCAAATGCACAGCCTTAAAGGAAGTTGATTTAGGCTCTCTTGAGATTAGAGCTTGTCATTAAAAATAACCAATTTATTTAAACCTTGAAACGATTAATTTACGTGAATCCATTAAAAAATAAAAATAGTATGATTATTGATTAATCCTTTCTTCAATATAGATAGGCGTTACATCAAATTCATACCTACTACCTTCATGTCAAAGAAGTTTCTTAATTTTTATGAGCTGGACTATCATTTCTCAACTGCCGGTTCAAAAAAGGGTTAAACTAGATAGTTATAAAAGGTCAGTCGTACCATAAATACATAGCTTTAAATTTAATAAATACTTAGGAATACTCGACTGGTATTTTTTGTTAAGAATTAACAAGTTCGAAATACATTTCTGCACGGTTATCACAAGACGGCACGCGAGCCCTCTCGATTTTTCTCGCACTATACGTCTCTTTCTGACTTTTCTAATAAGAGAGAGACGAATAGTGCCAGAAAAATCGTGAGAGCTCGCGCGCCGTCTTGTGATAGCCGTGCTGAGGCAACCCGGCTAAACGTTTTTCATAGTCATCAAGTAATAATCGAGACCATTCTAATAGCCCTGCTCAAACTGGTTTCGTCTCGTGGAGTCGTTTCGTTTATCAAATAGCCGTCCGGCTCCATCAGCAGACCAACTCGACCGGCATCGGCAGCATTGTGTTATATCTACTATTGAACACTGAGAGTAGCCACTGACACCGGGAGTCGGTACACGTAGTAGGCACTTAATAAAGGCTTGTAAAAAGCATTCGTTTGGGTTTCGCTGCTGCCCCGCTACTCTGTACCTAACGTGTTTGAAGCTCGCCTCAACATATATTTAACCACCGCGATTCGTAGTTACTAAGCCGTAGTGAATATGTTCGGAGAATTTTCTTTCATTAAAAGCTATTTTGCGTAATTACGCAAAATAGCTTCATAATTATGAATGTATTTTAAAAATAGTAAAGGGGCAAAAGTAATCTTTTTATAGTTTTTGAGAAACAAAAATGGTAAAAAATGTTTAAAAAATAGGTATCTAAATAGCAGAAAATAAGTTTTGAAAAATGAAAAAATGAAAAAAGTTTATTTAGGTTATTATTATACATCTTAACAATAGCCAAGGTTGGAGCCTCCTATTAAGCAAGTAATTTTGCTTGTGTCAGGAGACACCGCTCTTCCAACAGTAACAAGTGGTAAATAAACCATAACAAACTAATTTTGACGAATTTAGTAGTTACATTAGAAAAGTAAGTACAGATTTAACTTAAAACTTAATAATGTAGGTGTTTATTTAAGTGTGTTGAACGTGTATTATTAGAACGTGTAGTATTATGTGTGTGTGTGTGTGTGTGTGTGTGTGTGTGTGTGTGTGAGCATATGTTTGTCTGTGTGTGAGTGCGAGTATGTGGGTATGTGTTTGTGTGTGTATGTGTGTAGGAGTGTGTATGGTTGTGTGTGAGTTTGTATTTTTGTGCCTATGTAGGTGATTTCTTTACAAAGGTAGGTAACTAAACTTATGACTTATAAGATAAGAGTGCTTCTGTTTCTTCATACGTTAGATTTTTTATCCACTCAACTTTTTCCGATAATACCCGTAAGTTATTTTTATTGGTAATATAAATGTAATTTATTTTTTCTGTCGTCCAATACAAACAACTCAAGACAATGAAAAAAAAAGTAATGTAACTAAGTAAATCAAATTCCGAGCATTCGTTAGCCTGCTATTTAGCAGTAGCCTGCCTAGTTGACAGTGACCCGGCTTACGCTCTTACGGAGCTGACAGTCCCAGGCTAGAATCCCGGTAAAGTTATATTATTTGTATGATGAGCATGAATTATTTGTTTTTGATTCTTATAGGGTCAGTTCGGGTATGTGCGCCACCGGGGAAAGTGCGCCCCCGGGGTAAGTGCTGTCATTGATTTAATTGACTGGATGATGAATGAGGCGCACTTTTCCCGGTGGCGCACATACCCGAACTGACCTTATATAGTATCTATGTAACGTTTATGTATTTATTTTAGTAGGTAGTAAATTATGTTTTTTTTATGTCATCGTCTAGTAGGTTCACGAGTTCCGGGAGTGCTTATTTTGAGCCTATAGGTCGATTTGTGTAAAATGATCTCCTAATATTTGTGTTAGTATTATTCTATTTATTATATTATAGAATGATCCTAAGGCTAGTTACGCAGGAACGCCACAACGACCCAAAAATGGGGGCACTCCTTAATAAATAAACGGGTTCATCCTGCTATTATAGCCATTTCCTTCTTCAAGATTCCGTTGCATTCAATTAATGTTTATACTGGCCACGGATTACGATACCAGAGCGAACATTTCTCGAAAATAAACAATTTACCAATAGGTACCTACTTAAATTGATTGAATAATTTTTATTTGATTTAAAGACATCTGGAAAAGGGTTATTCTGTGAAACCATTGGATAGTTTGATCTTCTTTTCTATTTAAAATCCGTTCTGCACCCAAGCATATCCTCAGAAATCTCACAGACGAGAGATAAAATATTGCCAGTTAATATATAGGTATTTCCAAGTTTCATTATTTAAAGCTTATAAAACTTCTGCCTTCACATGTACAGTCACCAGCATTAAAATCTGCAATAACAAAGCAGGTAACTGGCAATTTTTTGTATAAATATCTATTTCTAGGGCCGTCAGATATTTATCAGACTACGGCCCTAGAAATACATGCGTGTTAGAGTATTCGCACTTTATTGTGGCATTTACATAGTATTTCTGGTGCATGTGCCTACAGGGCTGGCAATCACAACGCTTACAAATAAACTGAGATATGATTTTCATGACACAGGAAAAAACATTTTTTGGAAAACAAAGAACTCTATTAATTCGAACCAGTACACGAGTACTTAATTCCAACCTCCGATTACGCGGTCCGATGAAATTGCGCCATAACATTATAAACCAATTCAGGTCGTAAATTACTGATTAAGTTGTAATATAAATTAATCGATTGGTATACTTGCCTGCATTAAGATAAAAACGACACATTGATTGCTCGAGATAAAATGTTAGTTTACGTTAAATGGTTGTTCAGCCCGTATGTAATAGTCTACGTTTATTCGTTGCGTGCATGAAGAAAAAATACATCTGCATTACAAAAATGGCTATCACAGGAATTCAGCCATAACATAATCGCCGGCGGGTGCTATACGCAAAACACGCGAAGCCTAAGACGATAGTTACCGATGTTCCAGCAGTGGCCGCTCGGTTAAACACCGTGCTGCAAATAAACCCCTTAATATTAACGCCGGTATAAATAGTCCAGCCCTTAAAACATATAACTGCAATTTTGATAGAGCTATCTTATAACCGAGACAGAATGTTTCGTCTAGTACGTGGAGCCATCCGCAGAGTGCTAAGTACGTTCCGGAAGGCCGAAATGATGCTATTCAATGTGGGTATACGGAGAAGAGGTACCCTGCATTCCATAGCAAGGCGTGGAACTGTAGGCTCTATTAGAACAAACACTCTGCACAACCTTCGCAGGGGCACAATACACTCCATTTGTCAGGTGAGATAGGGTACATATACCTACCTACAATACAGTATATTTACCTGCACTGGAACTGGATGGAATTCGCGTTATATTTTGTTAAAAGCATTGTTAATAGTCCTCCTTAGCGCGGTATCGTTAAACGCCGACGTAAAGCGTCTCTTGTGTCGGAGATAAACGGTAGATATAGTTACCGTGCTTGAAAATTTTATATCTATATTTTTTTCACACCTTTCATTCGGAAAAGTAAGTTTTGCTCCACGACGAGAGGGATCAAAATGCTACTTTTCTGATCAAGCTACTTTTTTAATTTATTCATTGGCATGTAGCATTTACGGAATGTGCCAATTGAACACAGATCTTAATAAAATAATCGATTGTAATTTCATCGTAATCGATTAAAAACGAACATATTTCAAGTTTTAACTTTAACAACGTTGTTTTTTTTTGATTTCGTGATATTTAAAATTGTATAAGTAATAAAAATTAAGAAAATTGGTTAAAACTTGTTAAGTTATTTGAACAGCATCTTTTGTAAATTTCTTCATAGTCGGTGTGAAATAGTTATTTGTGCAACAAGAGTGCAAAGTTTGTTTTTGCTGCGAGTGCTGATTTTGAGTCCTGAGGAAGCGAAAGATTCTAAAATTGAATCACGAGCGTAGCGAGTGATTCAAAGTTTGAATCTTGAGCGCAGCGAAGGACTTAAAAGCACGAGATGCAAATACTTTGCTCTCGAGTAACACATACAACTTTTCACCTCAGCAGTGAGAACATACCTATTCAGATTAAAAATATATCACCTACCTATTAGTCTCAAGATTATTCAGGAAGAAAACTTTATTAGGCGTTCGTTACTGCTTGTTTTAACTCCTCAGCGCCGGACGTGCCGATAGTCAATACTATAGAAAGGCGCGACAAGGCGCCAGAAACCAAAGGATATATCAGTATCTATACGAGTGTCGCGTGACACTTAACACATCACTAATAACTAACCGTATTATTGTTCAAGTTCACAGATTTTACTAATATCTTTGTGATGTTTTTGAAATATTTATCATTATCACAAGATCACACATTACCATATTACGTGTATCTCGCGTGCACACCAAAGACTAGCCGTACTGTTGTTAAAATACTGCCTTCGTCACGTCACTGACTTCAATATATTTCCTAGTTAGATAGAGAATTGAATTATCCTAGAAGTTTTATATTTAAAACCAATATCAATAACGCAAGAATGAAGAATAATATACCTAATCAAATCTGAAACAAATTAACCAGTGCGCATTTTTTCAAAAGGGGCGGGTCCCGCGCTTGCGTTCGGAAACTGCATCTGTGGTATACGTTAATAGAATTTAAGATTGTTTAAACTAGAATTATTAATTAGGTAGCGTAATAAAATTCATGTTTAACTATCTATTATGAAAAACGGAGTTTATTCTGAGATCATTTATTTAAATATTCTTCAATTGTAAATTCCTTTGTATAATTATTTAGGTAATTTAAACTTGTTAATTTGGTCGTTTTCGAACGTGTTACTTGTTTTGCGCTTTTTGGGGGTCTACTTTGAAATTCGATGGTCGAACGTTTCTTTTTTCGTAATGGAATGAAAGGGACAAAGCTAATAGACGTTAAATATTCTGAACTTGTAATAGACCCCATACGACGAAATGTCAGTGCTCCGCATCAAAATTAAAAAGCTACTTTGTCTCACGGAGTGAGCAAAATCGCATTTTGCACACGGTTTTCACGCAGCAAAATAAGCTTGTTCGAGCTGCTGAGGTGAAAAATAATATGTGTCACTAGGTAGCAAAATTATCTTCGTCTCGGGCGTTAACACTTGTATCCCTCACTACGCTCAGGATTGAATACACCGCCCTCGCCGGAAATATACTATTTTGCTCCCTTGTGACACAAATAACTATTCCTATAGGTATTGATTTTGGTGGGCGTTCCTTGTATTTCGAAGATAATGAAATTAATGAAATTGCAAATAGTTTTAAGAAATGTTGATAGCCTGGTAGGTACGTATATTTTTTTAGTTTAAGTAGAGGTTCAACCATGTTTGAGATATTCCCAATAACCTGAGAACCTGTTAATAATCAATCTTGGTTCTGTTTAATTTCGGTCTATTAAAGGGTGATAAACATTCCATTGAAATACCAATCGGTGTTATTTATTGGTTTTAGAATGAGTGTAGATAAAGGAATGTAGTGCGCACCGCGCATGAGCACGCACTGTCCGCTCGCTGTCCATGTTGAATGTGAACTGTAGTGGTAGTGTTCCACGCCATCACCCTCCCCCGCCCCCGCCCCCACCCCGTAGTGCACCGTGTTGATCTCACTAACATTAACATCACGACCCTATGCTACTTTTTAACTATTTATCCTATCGAGCACCCTGAAAACTTATCTCTGAATTGTACTTGAACTGCGCGCCTCTTGCAATACGCCAAGTCGTGAAACATTACATTCATAAATAGGTATTCTAATTATAATTCACATTGAGTTCAAGTGCGATGTCAGCGCGATTAAACTATTGCATGTATGTAGGTACAGCCGACGTCAAAGATTTGTTTACACTTTTGAACCTAATTTTATGCTAATAAATAAGACAAACATTTCTCTTACATTATTTTAAGTAAACGGGACTTAATCGCGTATAATTAAGTTATTTATTTACCTTTATGAGGTTTCCTCGTATATCGGATGTGTCGCGACATCCTCGGTCACGGGAGCACGGGACATGACTCACATAAACATTTCTTTGGCGTCGACTGGACCGAATCTCTCATTACTAGCGTTTTATTCCGTAGCACTTCATATGTTTTGTACTGATGAGATGATGATGATATGTTCTAACTAACTTTTAGTTAATTCCCTAAATAAAACGTTAGTAATCGAAATTTAAAAATGGAATTCAAATTGTATAAAAATCTACTAACTTTTACTATTTATGATGCTAATTTATTTATAAGGCATATCAAGGTGAGTCATTTTTGTGGTACAAGTCTATAACTTTATGTACCTACGTAGGTACTTACATTCCCTTGAATTTTGTTATTGTATTCTGTATACATACCTACAGGTTATAATAAAACAAAGGCCTACCTAGGCCTCTTGTACTTTGTACAATCGAAATGGGAATTTCAGAAAAATCTTTGCACCTTGGTAATAGTTTAACTGTCCATGCCATTAAATAAAATGTGCAACTATCATCTTGTTAAATATTTACTAACATATAAATTGAACAGTTCCCAAGACAAGGGTGTGCTCCGCCACGCAGCTCGTGCACACGCTCGCCAAAACAGGCAACGCTTCTACAGTTTTGCATTTTAAGTCATTCTCTGAAAATAAAAATATATAAAATAATAATATTTAAATGTGCATGAGTAAAGTTAAAATATGAATGACAAATAAGGGACGTGTGGCAGGTGCTGTCGATGAGCGATGAGCTGCGGCGCGCGCTCTACTCCACGGGGTCCTCCGTCGACATGGAGTTCCTGCCCCCGGACCTCATCGGCACCTCCGAGATATTCACCATGGACCACAGGTGACACTTTATTTTCTTCAATAACAATACCTTCAAACGTCGGCACAATGCCCGTTTATGGACGCTAACGCAAGTTGGCGCTAATGGGTCTAACCTAACACAAAAACAAGCTGACGCCGTTAGTTAGCGCGGCCGTTATTTTGCACTTTCAATACATTGAAATAATTTAAGTGAACGATGCATAATTATAGATTCTGCAACTGCGAATATCATAATAATTATCATATGGATAATGAAATTGATAAATCGGTGCCTAGGTACAGTCAGCGTCATATAGTTAGTAGCAGCCAGAGTAGTCAAATATTTCGTAACACACCCTTATTCTTACAGTAATAAAGACGTGTACCGAAATATTTGGCTACCTTGGCTGCTACTAACTACATATATGACGCTGACTGTACTCATTTTATGAATGTGCTATTAATGTTTATATATTATGTTTGTTTTATTGTTGTCGCGCAGTTTTTTTCATTTGTCTTGCAATACCTATTATAATGTGTACAGCGACAACGATCAAGTATGGGTGTGTGTTAGACGTTTAGTGTTGGTTGCAGGGAGAAGCTGTGCGGCGTGCTGCCGGCGCGCGCGCAGGGGTACATGTGGTCGCTGGCGTTCAGCACCAGCCAGCACGGCTTCTCACTCGCCTCCATGTACCGCAAGATGCAGCGCGTCGACAGCCCCGTGCTGCTCGTCATACAGGACACACAGAACAATGTAAGCAAACAACTATTTCACTCCATCTATTCGAAAACAAGTTTATTCTAGCCCGTTTAAAGGGAGCAAAACTTGATTTTGTTCCCTCTGCATTTTTTCAATCGGTCTTTTTGTCCAAGGGAGCAAAATTCAGTTTTACTACCTGCACGCTTGTCATAGATCACATAGACCAGAAAGCTTTAAAAACATTAGTGTTAAAAACACTGTGGGCCAGAACAAGGCCAGATATAAGTTTTATCCAAATCCAGAAAACTTCTCGCGATTTGGATACAACTTATTTGATCAATTTTGATCGAGAAGACCAACCGAATCACCTCGCAAAATTTGAATGGTGAATAATATTTCACCCTGTATGCATACTTATAAGTATAGATAAATGAATACTTAAATACATAGAAAACCATCTATGACTCAGGAACAAGTATTCGTGCTCATCAAGTCATCACACAAATAAATGCCCTTACCGAGATTCGAACCCGGGACCACCAGCTTCGTCACTACCAACTAGGCAACAGAGGTGAAAAGAAGAGTATATTTCGCGATAGCAAAATTATTTAATACCTCGGGTGACGTTGCTAGAATCCCTCACTACGCTCAGGATTCCACGTTACAATTCTATTCTATTCTGGAATCCTTCACTTCGATCTGGACTCAGTCACCCTCTCGTTACAATATACCATTTTGCTCCCTAGTAATATCCACTACTATACATGTGTAATTCTATCCGGGAATATGCGCTCCCCTCCTCACTCTAGCTTATTTTTTGTCCATTACACAGCGCCCGATGATACATCAAAATATATTATCCTTGGAATCATTACTAATAGAGTACCTACACCTACATTTAAATGTCTGCTAATTTAGACCAGCTTGACAAGACTAGATGCCATAGTTGAACCACGAGCGAATCGAGTTAGTTTTCCCATACATTTTGAGACCCAGCGCCTGATGAAGGCAACAAGCAATTTTTAAAAGTTCTTAAAAATTTGTTTTATTCTTTTTTTTAGTATTTGTTCTTATACCGGCAACAGAAATACATCTGCGATTTTTTTGTATTATGAGCGTTTTACTTTTTGTTATCTGTCAAAAGCTACTTAAACACGCTCCAAGGTCAAATTACTTTCCCCACTAGTGGATAAAATGCGTTTTTGCGTTGGTTTTAAAGGAGACGGCTTTCCGAGGCAGTGATAGGAAAACTATATTTAATGCCTGACAGCCTATATCAGGTCAGGATGTCAAAACTGCAGATACTTTGTATTACTTCAATCTTTTATTCTTCTATTATTATTATAAATTACCTCTATTTTTCTTTTTACTGGGCCAAACATTCCTAAGTTATGTGTCTTTAGTTAAAATAGTATTAAGTATTATTTATTATTCGTCCTTGTATGAACTTTACATAGCTTAAAAGAAAATAGGTAAGATGTTATTTATTCATGGTCATGACTCGAAGTTTCGATGCCATTGACGTAAAGCCGGCAAGATAATCTTGAATATGGAAATACATCAATTTTAAGTCACTGGTACAAAAAGTTCTAACTTTTGACAACTCCGTGGTAATTAGGTATTAAGTAGATGCTCAAAATGGCCTATTGATTAATTAACCCTTTGGACGCCATTCTTCACGAACGAAAGTTTATTATTTTTGCATAAGGTATATAGGTGGTTCCTGGCACCTTGGGCACTGGCCGCGGTGCCGATGCATATATAATGCATCCAAGGGTTAACTTTCGCATGGAAATACATATGATCTGTATCCAGGTGTTTGGCGCGCTGACATCGTGCGCGTACCACCCCTCCGAGCACTTCTACGGCACGGGCGAGTCGCTGCTCTTCTCGTTCCAGCGCGTGGAGGAGCGGCGCGCGTCCGCGGAGGGGGAGCCGCGCGCGCACCCCGCGGCCGCCGCCCCCGCGCTCGCCCTGCCCGACGCCGCCCTCGATGCCGATGACAAACAGGGTGAGGAAACATCTATTTACGTCACTCTGGGCGGGAAGTGAGATTTACCGCCCACGGGCGCAGCGGAAAATCTCACTTCACACCCAGAAGAAGACCTAAAATTGTGTACGCACCACGGGCGGTAATTCGTAAAGCCCCAGATCGCATATTTATGGCCCTCACCTTCGGTTCGGGCCACAAACATCTGCGGTCTGGGTACGTAATGTACTATTATTTATATTATTTACAATAGGGATGCGGTTAAGATTTTTTTATGATGTCATTCGAACCAGTTTTTGGAGAGGAACAAATGTTTGTATGGGAGCAACTACAATTAAAGAACATAAATACCCAAGAATTTGAGACAATGACCTCGCTGGCGGCAGCACAAAACGCTTCATACTGATAGACACCCACGTATGACGTCACAAGTGGCAGTTGTACTAATCGTCGTATGGAAAATCAGGTTAATTGTTGTTTCGGTCGCGAAATACTGCGTTTAAGTACATAGTTGTCATACAATTTGGTTTCTATAAAAGCGTAAGGATTCTATTGGTAGCTTTAAATTTACTATTGGACAATAAAAAAAAGCATATTTTTTCCAAAAGTTTCGAGGTTCATATCTTTTTATGATTTTTATTATATTTTATAATTTATACTTGGTTACGATAATTTGATGATTTACTATCCATTTAGCATCACTACGTTATCAATTTGAACATGAGGCCTATTGCCTACTTGATAGGTAAGAGTCCCCAGGATGCTCGATTTTCCATACAAACGTAGCTTGGATCTCACCTTACATTGGCATGCTAGGATAACATGCAACTTAGTATACCTACATACACAATGGGATCCGCCATATCTAAAAAAGCGGCTAAGTGCGTGTCGGACCCAGAGTTGTGACATATTTGAAATACTTGTATTTAAAATACAAATACAAAATACAAAATACGTATTTTGGATTTTGTACTTAAGTACTTTTTTTTAAAAGTATTTTGTATTTTATTTGAAATACTATTCGAGACGTATTTTGTATTTGTAAAACGGTTTGTAAAATACAAAATACTTTTTTATTCTTAGCTTCATTTTTCTAAAGCATTCCGCGATTCAAAAAACAAAAAATGGCCACTAGTGGCGCAGCAGCTTTGAAAGTCTATGCGCAAAATGACAGATGAAACAAAACGCATATAAAACCTGACCAATAATATATGAGGGACCCCTCTTGACAATCCTCAAAGTCACTGTTACGTTTTGCAGTGTTGGCAGCTATTTCATTATTTCTGTGTTGTTCGCTCGAAATGTCTTTATAAAATCCCAAAACAAATTGTATTTAAACAATATGCCGTGTAGGCAATAAATAATACGTTATTTTAACGATTCGTATTTAAGTGATTATGAATGTATAAATGTATAAATGACAAATAAAAATACTGAAATAGAAAAATATATTTATAAAAAACCGGTACATAAACAGCACTACAAAAAAGATGTCATTGTGGGCATTGTGGCAAGTATGTAATATAAATATAAGCTTCGATCATATCATAAGTTAATTTCAGAGTTGTGACTTATTTGAAATACTTTTCGAAATGTATTTCATATTTGTCAAATATAAATACTTTATTACTGATAAGTTTCGAAAGTATTACCTTTACCACTGAAATTTTCAAGTGAATGGGTCAGCGAATCGGCAAATGGCCACTAGAGGCGCTGCAACTTTGACAGTATATGTGCAAAATGACAGTTAAAACAAAATTAACCTTATTATCTGTGCAACATGACGTTACGCTTCGCTTTTTAACGAGATTGACTTCGATTTTGTTTCGATTACTTTTTGAAAGTATTTTATTTGAATAAAGTATTTTGAAAATACGTATTTTGTATTTAGTATTTAAATACAAAAAGCAAAAGTATTTTGTATTTTGCATTTGAAATACTAAATTAGAAAAGTATTTGTATTTTGTATTTAAATACTTTTTTACAAGTATTTTGTACATCTCTGGTCGGACCACGCACAACGAAGGGTTCCGTGCCTATTAAAAAGGTCGTATCGTTACTGAAATCTTATGGCACTTAAGTCATTTTCATTAAGGAAGGCAGTTTTTTTGAAATATCTCAAAAACCTTTGAACCGATCTTGTTCAAAACAATTTTCGCTGCAAGAATTTAAGCAGTTACATTTTGACAGATTACCCATAGAAAATGTGTCAAAATGTAACTGCTGGTGAGGAACACTATCCGTGGATTGATTATTGGGAATGGCCGTAAGTAGTAGGGCAGACGCCCCGGTTCTGGCCACTTTAAGACTGATTGTCTATTCAGACGACCGTAATTTTGTGTCAATATGGAACTATGACACTCTTTATGTTGTAGGTGATTGAGAATATATTACTATAGTCATATATATCTTTGCTATTAATATTCTGACGTTAGTTTTTTTTTATATATAATTAAATGTCAGAATAGAGCCCGGGAGCCACTTTTGGCCACTTTTTACCCATTTGTGGCCACATTAAAAATCACAAAAAAAAAACATTAGTTATAATCAAACAGTTTTATTTACATACCTATTTATTTGTAGGTAAGTTACATTTAGAACATTGAAAAAAAAAACAATTAATCAATTTAATCTCTGCCATGTTATATAATATGTCTTTGGCTAGCTTTTAATCTTAATCAATCTTAGAGATCTTCTCGATCTTCTTGTGAGATCTTCTAGTAGGTATTTTGAACTAACTTAGGTAGAAAACTCCCAATACTTTTCAATTTCTGGAACACGGTACACATCTCTCTTCGAAACTTTTTTTGGTGTGTCGATTTTCTGTTTGATGTCATCGTAAGGATAGAATCATCATTCACTCATTTTTCTAGTCTCTGCATGAAAAACATTCATTTTTTTATGATTAAATTTGGGACAGATACCTAAGTGGCCAGAACTAGGTTAGTATGTGTGTACTACTAGTAGTAGTTGTAGAGCGACTCCCGCAGCTTGTGGCTCGGACGCGCCCACTAAACGCTAGATGTTATGCTGTACAAAATGTATGAAAGAACTCGCCCGCAGCTTGTGGCGGCCACTACTTATAGTGGCTCAATGTGCGGCTCTAAAACCTCTTCTCAACGGCTTTTTACTAGTAAGGGACGTCCACTTCTGATTAGTCGTAACGTAAGTTGTCATGTCACGCTCAATACTTGCGTCGTAGGTATAGTCAGTTACCATGACACAACGAGTCAATGCGATATCGGTCTGAATTATCAATGACGTCACCTCGTTAGGCAGTTCTTTGTATTATAATCGTATCTATACTTACTTGTAATAATTTTATAAAGAGGCAAAGTCTGTGAGATTGCAGGTTTATAGGTAGGGGGTAATCTCCGGAACCGTAATATCAAACATTATCTCTTCCGTGAATAGAATGGACGTTTCGGATTATAGGCTATATGTTATCCCACGGGTATGGCTGCATTGTTTGTAATAGTCGGCAGCTAATTAATTAATTGATTGACTTATTAGAAAGACATTATTTACACAATGATTTAGTCAGATAATGGCGAATAAAACTATATTTTGGTGGTCAATAAATACAGAATAATTCCCTAATTTTGCCTCGTACCCAAAGGTAATTTTATGAAGTTATTTTTATTGTTTTCTAGATCAATCAACAGCGGTGAAAACAAAATTCAAGTATTGGGGATGGACAGGCGAAAACATGTATTTTATTCGCGGCAGCAATGACAACATATCCATCGGTGCTGGCGAGTGAGTATTTATTTGTTTTTTGGAGTTGATTACGTAGAAACTAACCTAATGCGGCTATTGTCTATCGAGCAAAGTAATCCTAATAAATGATGCCTTTTAAAACGACTATCATGCCACTTGCACTGACCCACTCTATATGAACTATACTCACGAGTAATGAAAGTGGATACAGGTGTAGTGAAAAAACCTCTTTCCACATGCCAGATGATAATCATTGTATGTCAAAGACATTCGATATACTGACAGGGAATAACTAAATGTACCTATACCGTTTTCTTTGGTGATGAGTGTATCAAACTATCAACTGTAGTGCGGAGAGTAAAGTGGGCTTGTGTGTCCGCAGCGGCAAGTTCGGGCTGTGGCTGGACGGCGACCTGTACCTGGGGCGCACGCAGCGCTGCACCACGTACGGCAACGAGCCGCTCACCACGCGCGAGGACTTCATAGTGAAGATCATGGAGTGCTGGACCTTCATCTGAGCGGCGCACCGTCGCCGCCCGCCTCCCTCCGCGCCCGAACCTCCGTCGCTGTCACGCCGCGCCACCACATTTCACAACATAAGCTTTAGACTATCTTATGAAATTTGCTACAAAGATTTGACGTTTTTACAAGTCAGTCTTTTCGACTATAGTACCGATGAGTCTGAGAACGATTTTGTACTCGCATCGTGACTCGATTGGCGTAGAACGACATCGATAGGCCGCAACGAAGACAATATATCGAAACTTCTAAGCGCATTTCTAGTCAAATGTACTAAACTAAACCTGACCAATGTTTTGATTCTCTTCGAATTTAGTGGCGTGTTCTGATGGAGCGCCGGCCCGGAGTCGGGCGCGGGCGCCCTCGCGAGTAGAGCAAGTGCATTAATCCTAGTCAATTGTCACTCGTATCTAAGACGGTTTATACAAGACGGCAAGAGCTGCTAAGGCCAGCTCGAGGGTGACGTCGCGGCGCGATCCACCGGCGGCCGCACCTTGACCAGCCCTAAACTGATTACGTGTCAATTCATACAATTACTATTGTGCATTGTTATTAAGAAAATATTAAGACGTATTTGTTACGATAAAATCAATGTATAATGTTATGTAGCAGTTTATAACTAAGGATTCGCAGTTTTAATAAGGTGTTACGGGAGTTATCAAGGGGCTTGCAGGTAGCGCATAGGGACGGTTCATAGTTAATAGATAACTGGTCTGTTGCGCGTTTCCAGGGGAAACCATACTGCCGACAGCGATGACGGGATAGCGCAATATGTACACATATGGCCACTCATCATTAAACAAACTTATTTACACCGACTACAGTGATTGTCAGTAGAACTGTACTGAAACTTTGGGTATAAGAAATAATCTAGCCATGACAATTCCCAAAGGGACAAATATCCCACTACTCAAGCTATCCACTTTGTAAAAGGAATTACACCTTTAATCCATCTTAATGACCATAATATAAGCCATGCAACATGCTTCAGGTACCTAATCAACCGAGTGGTCATTTTAGAGTCAGCCTGAAAATGGTCCATCAAGTTTGGGGGCCAACATCTTTGTAATCAAATTGCCATCTAGTTTTATGTAAATCCATTGGGACTGACTGCACATTCTCGATTATTCTTGTGTAAATAAAATGTATTTTCTGTGATTTCACCAACGCACTGTTAACATCTTATTGCAGCAAATTTTCTTAATCTAATCTTATTCAGAATTATGAATACTGATTCTGATGAAAAGTAACTTGTTTGTGTTTCATAGATCTAACCGACATGGCTGGTCACAAAGAATCGTCATTAAATGTTTATGTGAAATTAGGAGTCCATTGTTATATAGTGAAAGTAAACGTTTGCCCCCACTAAAACGTTTTCAGAGTCGTCGAGTAGTCGGGAAATGTCGGCTGAACAGATATATCCAGCTAAGTACTGTATAGTGCATCGCTGCCTTGCCGATAATATATTCTAAATGCAATAGTGCTAACGTTCCTAGTGCCTAATTAGGTCTTGCTACTATTCTAGCTGGGGTGGCTGTAGCTAGAGGGAGCCGCGAGGGGCGATGAAGGTGCAGCTGTGACACCAGCCTGCTTCCAATGATCACTAAATATCAAGTATCTGGAACAATTCAACATATCTCACTGAATGTCTATTACCTATGCCTTTATAAGTAACTGTAGCACCTTTTCTTTTCATTTAACAAGTAATTCATGTCCATATTTTTGCGCTTTTGTTTGTATCGAGTCATAATTATTATTATATTAGTGAGTGTATACTGTTCTGTGATTTAATTACTATGTTTTGTTACTGTACTCACAGTTAACAGCTAAGTAAGTTTATTTTAAAAGATCAGTTCACAAGCTTGTTCCATTCATTACTATACGTTGACTTAGGCTAGAAGCTAGCTAGCTTAGCTAGCTATTTGTTATATTATATCAGAGTGTAAACACTTATTTTTGTCATGTAACGCTTCAGTACAGAAATGAGTAGCCAATATTTAATATTAAATTAGTAAAAAAATAGTTATATTAGAGGGCTTGATGAAATATAATCGTCATTGTGCTTAGTAATCGTGTCACTTAGCATGATGTTTGTTACTCGGATCTATCTGGCCGTAGAGCATTACTTTGAGAAGTGTACGCGGCCGCGCGCCGGACCGGGCCTCCGGCGCCGCGTTCGCCTACTTGTACGCTTTTCATGTACTTATATTACGGACTATTCCTTTTTGAGATTATTGGATTATATTATGCGAGAAGCCACGCGAAATAATATTAATGTGATTATGTAATAGTAGAAAATATATTATGGAGGACTATTTTGAAGCAATGTGCAGAAATAATGAAATACTTTAGTCCTTTCAGAAGCAATAACGTCGGATGTAAATGCAACGTTGAATATGAAGTGGGTTGCACAGGAGGCGGGCCCGGCCGCCGGCCGTGCAGCCACATACAGAGAGAGCACATTGTTTTGAGGAGTCTCTGCATAAGTTATTATTGTTACAAATTTATAAATAATTAGACTTGTTGAGTAGCTGTGACAAATTTAAATATATTTATTTATTCACCTTTGAGTTTCACTGTAAGAATATTGTAGTTCAATAAATTACTACTTACTGTAGTTGCATAATTTTCGTGATGATTATGTTATTTATAAGTTGTTAAAATGTAAAGCAAAGCCATAATAATTGAGAGTATATTATTTTGAGAAAAATTGGTCTTATTTATTTAGTATAAAACAATTCACATTTGATTTACTTACTTCTATAAAACATGAAATAAAATGAAGTGATATAAACAATTGTGGATTACAAGGAATAATTGCTACAATCGGATAGTATTGGTTAGTAATAACGCGGGCGGTTAGCGTGGTGGTGGTGAGTGGAGGGCCGGTCGTCGTCGCCGCGGCTGGCGCCGTCGCGCGCGCGCGGCCCGGGGCGCGAGTACTGCTGGTTGCGTCGGTTGAAGCGCCGGTCGTTCCTGCGCCCGCTGTTGCTAGGCACCCACCATGATTCTAAAATAGGTGGTAGGCTCGGCTCTGCTTTAAAAACTTTCGTAAATGCTTCATCATTCTCTGTGTATCTATCCTTGAGTTGTTCCTCGCAACTAGACAAGAATTCTTTATCCTGATCAGACAAATTATCCGAAGAAGCCATAGTTCTTAGAAGTCGGCAGGAAATTTGACCAATGAATCTATTACTGAAAAGAAAAATATAGATATATTGGTATGAACACTAAATAAGTTTTTGTAAAATATTTAATTTTATAGACAAGCTTTATTTCAAGACGACTCGCCCTAACACGACGTTTTTGTCATGAGTAATTTAGAAGTTCCTATGACCACCTTCAGATCAGTTGAATGTTCCCATTGTCAGTGACCTTGCTTAAGTATGTCAATTCCAGCTTAATTGGATAACAGCCTAACTAGCAGAACAGTTTTTAAGTCTGATATAAAGTATTCCTCCCTTTCGCACTCGTATAAGGGACGAATGCTCTACGTCGAACATCGCGATTGTGATGAAGTTGGTCATAATTTTTCCGCTCCAGTTGGCTCAGTTTGGGTTGCACAGGGCGGTTCCAGAAAGCTTTGGAAGCTCAAATACCGCGAGCCGGTTGCCCCTCGAGCACTGAACTACGCGTCATTGCTTTACCTTTTTTTTTTAATGTGACAGCCTAGTTAGGTTGATCGCATTTATGTCGGGACATAAATCACATAAATAAAGCATTGTGCCCCTATCTAGCAAGTAAGTGAGAGAGGGACGAATGCAAGTCAGAAAGTTGTAAATTCGGGAAAATTAATACATTCTATGGGATTTTATGACTTCTCCAATGTGGTCAATGGAAATGGCCAAAGATATAAACCAAACACTATTGCATATTAGATAATCAATAATCATGTTTTTAAAGTACCTGCTGCGGTTTTGAAATTCAAATGGAAATTCCACCATCATGGCCCAGTCTGACATAATTCTTTGTATGTGACTTAATTAAAACTTTTTTAAAAATCTCTAAACATTCATAAACAAGTTTATTGAAGTTTAGACAGGAAAATTATCTTTGAATGGCATTCAAACAAACAAACAGAACAAGTTCTGCTTCCCATGATACACAATAAGCTGCCCACACTCAAATAAACCAAACCAGTTGCCACAAAAACCCTCTTGGTTTAAAATATAGTTACAAGATTCTCCAATGACTGATGTCAGAACCAAACAGAAAACTTGATCGGGTGACTTAACTTGTCCAGGGTAAATTGGTTCTAATACCCAGCCTAAAAATTCTCCACAGTCAGGGCATACACACAACTTCCAGGCATATCCAGGAAACCAAGAATCATCAACCTGCCACTAATTGACAAAATACAATAAAATAATTATTAGTGTTATTATAAAAGTAGGATATGGTGGTAGTTTATAGTACATTACGTACGTGAATTCGTGAATGGCCCAGATTGCAGGTGTCTATGGTATAAATATGCGATCTGGGGCTTTACGAATTACCGCCCGTGGTGAGTACACAATTTTACGTCTTCATCTGGCCAGAATGCGAGTTTTACCGTACGCGCAGCGTGCGGTTAAACTCGCATTATGGCCAGCACGGCTAACACGCGACGGCGCGCGAGCTTTCTCGATTTTTCTCGCACTATCCGTCTCTCACTTATTAGACCACTTAGAACAAGAGGTATAGTGCGATAAAAATCGAGCGTATGTCGCGGCCGTCGTGTGCTAGACGTGCAGGTGTGACGTAAAACTACTTATATATATATATATATATATATATATATAGAAAAAAAGAAAAAAAAACATTTGTTCATGACATAAAAGCAAATACATGTACAAGGATTTGATATATGGGCATTTTCAATCATTTGTGTACCAAATTAGCATAAGTTGTTAAACAAAAATTAGATTAGATTAGATTATTTATTTCATGATAAAAAATTACATTACAGATTTGCATACATGTCAAAAAAATAAGAATTATTATCACGATCGTCAAAAACAGAGAAATATTAAGAGAATGTCAACAAATGTAAGAACACAATAACAAGGAAATAGAAGAAACAAACCAAAAGCAAAAGAACACAAATATATCGACCTCTAGGTATCGTCATTTTTTACAATATTTAAATACGTGACACAATACATTTAAAGTCAAATCATAATCATACAAATTTAAATAGGTAATAATAATAATTTAACATGTCAAGTCCAGACTCATACAATACTCTTTAACTGAGTATAATGGATTTTCCAATAAAAGGTATTTAAGGCGGCGTCGAAATGCTTCGTCAGATGGTTCCTGTCTAAGATCAGCGGGCAGTCGCTCGTAGTAGGTAGGCCCAATGACACGCGGGTTCTTGCCTGCAAGTGCCATGCGACGGGGAACTGTTCTCAAACGCCCAGTGCGGCGGAGTGTTTTGCCAATCGCATTTACGGTATCGAAAGAAGAAAGATTTTTCCTTACGAACATTATAATTTCGAATACATAGAGTGAGTAGTGCGTCATAATACCGTGCATTGGGAAGTAGCCTCTACACGAAGTCCTCGACTTTGCCCCTATCATCGCACGTACGGCACGTTTCTGCATAAGTAGGACTCTGTTGGCATCCGTTGAGTTTCCCCAAATGAGCGAACCGTAGGACATCAGCGAATGGAAATGAGCAAAATAAACCTGCTTCATGGCATCATCAGATAATAAAGGTTTTAACTTACGCAAAGCAAAGACTGCACTACTCAATCTATCGCATAGTTTGTCTACATGGCACTTCCAGTCAAGATTAGAGTCCAGAGTGAAGCCAAGGAACCTACATTCATCACTTATCGGCATCGGGCTGTTAGCTATACATGGAGGAATCGCAATTTTGCGCCCCGAGAAGACCATGACGTTGGATTTCGATATATTCAAGAGTAAGCCATTGGTAGAGAACCACCTCTGCAGTTGATCACAGCCGCCATGTATCTTCTCTCCAAGCTGTTCATGAGTGCGCGCACTGACGACCACTGTGGTATCGTCCGCGAATAGGACAGAGAGACCAGCTGTGATGGCAGCGGGAAGGTCGTTCATAAACGTTAGGAAAAGGGTATTTAAGGCCGAACCTTGAGGGATTCCTATATTCACGCTGCCAGCACTGGACTTCTGTCGTTTACCGCCCACAGATAATTTAACTACCTGTCTCCGGTCGGACAAAAACGATGTAACTAACTTGTGACTCAAGTCCCGTATCCCGTAATGATGTAACTTGTCCAAAAGCAATTCATGATCAATCACATCAAAAGCCTTGGACAAGTCACAAAATATACCTGCCATCTTGCATTTGTCATCAAGACCGGAAACAATGCAATCAAATATCTTGAGCGCAGCTGTTGTAGTGGACATGTTTTGCCGATAAGCGAGTTGGCGGTCAGTCAGTAGGTCATTGTTCTCTAGATGGGCCATTATATGAGATGAGAGGATAGACTCCACAATTATAGAAATTGTGGGGACTATTGTTATTGGTCGGTAGTTGTTGACATCGCACTTGTCACCCTTTCCCTTATACACTGGGCTCACTCTGGTACTCTTTAACACTTCCGGATACACACCTGTTTTAAAAATAATATTAATAAGTATAACTAAAATGTCAGAAATAATTGGCCATATACATAATAAAATATTGAGTGAAATGTCATAGGTATTTAATTGCGCGTGTCTTTAACATATTTCGGATTACTTTATTCAGCAGGTCGCTTGTGACGGTCGGCAAGGTCATCGTTGGTACGTCAAGGTCATTTAGGTAATCGCAAAGATAACGCCTGCTTAAAACGGGATCTGTATGTATAGCATATTTTGAACCTATACTTAAGAAATGCGAGTTGAACTCATTCGGAACTTTGGTAGGCGGTATCATTGCTTGCGAGGAATCATTGAGGCAGATATCTTGAGACTTTGTCTTGGTACCTATCTCCTCATTGACCACTTTCCAAATCTCCTTTGACGGATTTCTACTCTCATCTAGCCTACGTTCAATATGGCATTGTCTAGCGCGCAGCGTTGTGGATTTAATTAAATTAAAATAATGCTCGATACATTCAGAAATAATCGGGTTTCCGGGATATTGACGTTGGATTTCATGAAGGTCCCTGTGTTTACCCATGTACTCCATTATCTCGTCTGTCAACCATGGCAATTTTTTCTTTTTATAATTACATTTAATTGTTTTAATTGGAAAATGTATGTCGATATAGTATGTCAAAATGTTAAATAATTTATTGAATTTAGTGTCGATGTCAATAGTATACGTAATCAAAAATAAAATTAAAATCATAATTACAAATGTCACAATTAAATAAATAAATAGAATCATCATTAAATAGTCGGCGTTCGATTTCGTGCGCATTGGAACGCCCGCATTCAATCGTGAACTCATATCGCTGAGCGTTATGGTCGCTAATAGCCGTGTCCACTGGCGACACAGTTAGACAGTCGCGAGAGTGGTTCGCTATACCGCAATCAATGGACGTCGCACAGTCGGCAGTCACGCGAGTAGGGAAAGAAACGGTGTTTATGCATCCAAATGTACCTAGCACGTCGTCGACCCGCTGCCTCAGACTATTGTCAGATAAATAGTCCACATTTTGATCACCAACCAGAATAAACCTTTTATTTTCGTCAGTGAGCTTACGTAACAATAATTCCAATTTATTCAAATATATATCTAAATCGCCTTTTCCAGTTCTATACATGGATATAACAACTAACTTACAACTAGAAATTCAATGGCTGTGCATTCGAAGTGATATTGAACAGAGTGGGCCTGGAGATCGTTACGCGGCTTAAATGCCATCCCGCACAAGCAAGGCGGTACCACCGTGGGCCGCGGTGCGCGTTCTGCAAAAATAATTAGCGACGGTGTACCCACATAAACGAACTCGCTCAATCTCACTTTTGCTGCATCAAATTTCAGTTAATCCAAGAATATCGGGTTGTCCAGTGCTGCAAAGTAGTTCTAACAACGATGTTTTGCCACATATGGATCGTACATTTTGGTGAATTCCGACCAGTTTAGTGCCTATTTTACTTTTGTTGTGCCGCGATTTGGTGTTAAGTTTTTTGGCTGCACGATATTGAAAGGACGCACAGATACTCCCTCGGGCCAGTTGCTAACGCGTTTCACTACGTTGACCTTGTGGACTGGTACGTCCAGACGAAACGACGCGTAGCTTCCTCGGGTGACAACGAGCCGCTCACACAGTGGCGCCGGGATGCCCATTCGAGCCTGCACGTGACGGACGACGTCCTCAGCAGTGGCCTCGATGCTCAGGTTAAAGACGTGCAAGCTGGCAACTCGGGGGGCAGCTGCACGGAGTCCTGTGGGTTTTGAAGCTCCATGCGAGGAGGCCTTCGGCGGTGCTGTAGTGGCAACCTGATGGGCATCCCGGGCCGTTGCTGTAGTGTTAGATGCAGCACGCCTTGGGGATCCCGGGGGCGCAGGTTGCGGTGCAGACTGTGGCGCAAGCTGTGGCGCAAGCTGTGGCGCAGGCTGTGGCGCTGGCTGTGGCGCAGGCTGAGGCGCAAGCTGTGGCGCAGACCGTGGCGAGGGTTGCGCAGACTGAGGCGCGGGCTGCAGCACGGGTGCCGTCGCGGATGTCGGGGTCGCGGGAGTTGTTTGCGCTGCTGGTGTGGGCAGCGGTGGCGGCGGCGGTGTGACAGTGTCAGTGGGGACAGATATATGACTATCACCCAAGAATAACATGCCTTGAGGGCCAGATTCATTGAGGGATAGGTGTTTTAAGTGCTCAACATTTGGTGGCAGGTGTCCAGACATTTGTGAGACCAGGTAAGTCAGCATCCTTTGTTGCGTGTTGATGATGTCCCGGCAGCCCTTAACGTCGACTTTTAGTTCCGCAATCTCTGCCTTTAAATTTGAAATTACATCCACCAACCTGTTAACCGCCGCCGTATTTGCCGTAGGTCTTGCTTTCGCCGGTGCCATTTTTTCTTTATGAATATACTATTCCGATGAATTTTGTATGTCAAACTTAATAAATCTATGAGTTTATGTCACTTAAAACTATGTAATTATAATAAAAATAATTAATAAATACGGAGCTGTTTATAGTTAGTCGTTAACGACAACAGCGCCCTCTGTCGTTATATATTAATTTGGGTGTCAGTTTTGTGACGAAAATTAAGCATACAAACCATGTGAAAATAATTTTTTTCACTTTTAATTAATGTGTATAGGCATATTGTCATTCAAAAATAAAAACAGAAAAAGTTAGCTTTTATACAAACTGAATGCTTAATTGTCGTCACAAAACTGACACCGAGTTAATTTATATTTAACAACTCACTCTAATTTGAGTACACGAATTATTAACGCTCAAATATATGCATAAATTATAAAAGTAAAACAATAAAATATATGGTACTACTCCTATACTGATTACATTAATGGATCACCTAATAATATTGTTTAGGGATAACTGCTTTAGCCTAGTTGGTAGTGACCCTGCCTACGAAGCAAGAGGTCCTGGGTTTGAATCCCGGTAAGGGCATTTATTTGTGTGGTGGATGAGCATGAATATTTGTTCCTGAGTCATCAATGTTTTCTATTTATTTACATACATACATACATATACATACATATACTCACGCCCGTATCCCATTGGGGTAGGCAGAGACTAAGAAACACCAAATACTACGGTCCTTACTTACTTCTTTCGCTTCGATGACATCCATACATCTTCTCATACACGCTCGTCGGTTGCGGATACTTCTGACCTGGCCTTTTAACAGTCTATTTAACAGTCTATTTATTTAAGTATTTATTTATCTATATAAGTATGTTTATCATCGTCTAGTACCCATCGTACAAGCTCTGCTTATTTTGGGACTAGACCGATTTGTGTAAGATTGGCCCCTAATATTTATTTATTTATTTATTCCATTCTGTTACATCGTCAGAGGGCTTTAGGGTTATTTAGGCATGCCTCATACAGATATGACCACTAATTAACTGATAAAATTATGATAATAGGTACTATATCGTAATAACCTGTTTAAATACCTCCCCAAAACCTTGGCATGTGGATTGGTTCAGTTATCACTGGGAATTGGAAAATAAAATCGTGTGAGACTATTTGTACAAGAACCTTTTCTCTATTAAACAAAGTGTCTTTGAATGCATAGTGAGATGACGGGCTCAATTTGGATATTATAAAATTAGCCGAAGACACGACACTCCCACAGCCACGGCACAGTATATTTTCTGGATTTCGCGATTCTGAAACTTTAGATCAGCTTAAAAGAGGTATCTCTGTGCAATAAACACATCAGGCGAAATTATTATCTACCTGTATAGCCTTTATCACCGGCTTCCATATGTATATCAAAGGTATCAGAAATATTTGTGCCTATTTCTACAATTAATACAGATACCAAGACTAAAACACACTTTGAATTCATTGCAAATAAACAATACTACGTATAATATTCACTCACTCTAATATTCAACGCGGTTTTATTACTATATCCTATTTTCTGGAACGAGGAGGTAATATTATCTATCTTCACAGTCGATGGATCACGATTTCACGATGGATAAGATAAAAATTGTCAGCAGTCAGCACAGACTTGGCATGCTTGTGATCACAGAGTACTTTTTTTCTGTCATGGAGTATACAGAGGGGTTACCGCGAGGTGAAAACGAACTTCGTTCTAGTATCTCCCTCTCTGTCGCATTTGCTTGTTCAAGCGATAAAGACGGAGATACACGAACGAAGTTCGTTTTCGTTTCGCGGTATACAGGGTTTCATGGGGTATACAGGGCTGCTACCGCGAAATGCATTCGAAGTTTTCCCTCTCTGTCATACTTACGAGTTCCTACTTGAGAGCGAAAGAGAGGGAAAACTTTGAATGCCGTTCGCGGTAGGCCCTCAGATTAAGTGATTTTACCCCAATTTGTCAGAGGGGTTACCGCGAAGTGAAAACGAACTTCGTTCGAGTATCTCCCTCTCTGTCGCACTTGCTAGTTCGAGCGACAGAGAGGGAGATACATAAACGAAGTTCGTTTTCGTTTCGCGGTAGCCCCTCAGAATTGGGTGTGTCGTACAGACGTAACAACTGCAACTACAATTTCATTCAGTGTGGCCAGTTAACAGTAAGAAAGCGAAAATTGCCGCATTCAAACGGTCCTGCGAAGCAGACTGCAAGATTGTTACTAACCGATAAGATAGGGCAAGACAGCACGTCTACCATGGGACGGCCGCGACATACTCTCAATTTTTCTCGCACTGCACTGCACTTTTATACCTCTTGATCTAAGTGTTCTAATAAGAGAGAGACGGATAGTGCGAGAAAAATCGAGAGCTCGCGCGCCGTCGCGTGATAGCAGTGCAGCACACAAAAACCGAGAGTATGTCGCGGCCGACTCATGATAGACGTGCTGTCTCGCCCTATCTCATCGGTAAGTAACAATCTTGCAGTCCGCTTCGCAGGACCGTTTGAATACGGCAATTTTCACTTTCTTACTGTTAACTGGCCACACTGAATGAAATTGTAGTTGCAAAACACCGGTTTAAAAAAAATACAATATTACAGTGTAAAATATTAAAACAATATTCTTTAGTATATATTTTTTAATTTTCATTTAATTTTTTTTGAATTAAATTTGTGAGAAAAAAAACACTTGGCAGATTATGCAAATTCCATGGTCCAAATTGTGATTTTCATGCAATTAGTCAGGAAAACTCGTTTGACGGTTGGATTGCAGCGCAATGGGGCATATACATTACATGATTAGTCAGCCCCAATTCATCAGAATCTGACTAATTGCTATCGTGTGGATGCATGTTGCGCTGCAATCCAACCGTCAAACGAGTTTTCCTGACTAATTGCATGAAAATCACAATTTGGACCATGGAATTGGCATGAACTTCCAAGTGTTTTTTTTCTCACAATATTCATTCAAAAAAAATTAAACGAAAATTAAAAAATATATACTAAAGAATATTGTTTTAATATTTTACACTGTAATTTTGTCCATTTTTTTAAACCGGTGTTTCGTAACTACAATTTCATTCAGTATGGCCAGTTAATAGTAAGAAAGTGAAAATTGCCGCATTCAAACGGTCCTGCGAAGCGGACTGCAAGATTGTTACTAACCGATGAGATAGGGTGAGACAGCACGTCTATCATGAGACGGCCGTTACATACTCTCGATTTTTGTGTGCTGCACGGCTATCACGCGACGGCGCGCGAGCTCTCTCGATTTTTCTCGCAATATCCGTCTCTCTTTTATTAGAACACTTAAAACAAGAGGTATAGTGCGAGAAAAATCGAGAGTATGTCGCGGCCGTCCCATGTTTGACGTGCTGTCTTGCCCTATCTCATCGGTTAGTAACAATCTTGCAGCCCGCTTCGCAGGACCGTTTGAATGCGGCAATTTTCGTTTTCTTACTATTAACTGGCCACACTGAATGAAATTGTAGTTGCAGTTGTTACGTCTGTACGCTACGTCCAATTATGACTTCGACATGTTGGGCTGACAAATTGGGGTAAAATCACATAATCTGGATGCCCCATGACATGCATCCACACGATAGCAATTAGTCAGATTCTGATGAATTGGGACTGACTAATCATGTAATGTATATGCCCCATAACAGTAGGTCCTGCGAAGCGGACTGCAAGATTGTTACTAGCCGATGAGATAGAGCAAGACATCATGGGACGGCCGCGACATACTCTCGATTTTTCTCGCACTATACCTCATGTTCTAAGTGTTCTAATAAGAGAGAGACGGATAGTGCGAGCGGAGAAAATCGAGAGAATGTCGCGGACGTCGTGCTGGGGTCCATTTCTCAAAAGCTTGTTACTTGTGTTACAAGCGGACGCCTCTTTTGCACTCCTTCTGTTAGAAAGTAACGTCCGCTTGTGTTACAAGTTACAAGCTTTTGAGAAATGGGCCCCTGGTCGGGGCTCGTTTCACGAAGCTACAAGTAACAAATTACAAGCGGAAGTCTCTTTTCAATACCTTGTACGGAACTCGACCCGGATAACTGATAACTGCCGTGTGTGCTAAGCATGTAGTTGGAAGTCTAATCTAATTCAATTCATTTTTTTTTTAAAAATGGCTTCCATCTAAGTTAAGATGATTTCGCCAGTGTCAAGTTTGCTTATAAAGCGACGTTGTTCGGTAGTTTGGTCAGTCGTCAATAATGCAATCAGCGTCAGAAGCTCCGCTTGAGAAGCAAGGCGTCCACCGCTGACCGCATCCCCGACGAAAGACCGAAGTCTAATCTATGATGGTGGGTCCATCCCTTTAACTGTCGCTGTCACTCAACTCAAAAGCTAACGTCATATCATATTTGTTTGTCAAAATATGAAAATACGGATCATATACGGATGAAGGCGAAACGCGAAACGAGCCAACGAGACAAATGGTATGATTTACGTACATAGTATAGTAACAAAGGTTCATGTGATTATTTCTGTGAATAGTGTGAGTCAACGTTATATTATTTGTTACAGGTATTCCTATAATCGGAAATTCTGCGTATATTTTAATCTGGAACTATTCCCCGATCGTGACATAAATTTTAGAAGTAGTGTACATTTTGTTACCAATTGATGTGTTCGAGAAATTGGGATAACTGAGATTTGGTCGGCGTAACTCGGATACAAATATATACCACAATGTCCGAAAATGTGAATATCGACCTCTCCGGGGAAATGAATGCTGCTGCTGAAAAGAAAGGATTTCAAAAGTATGTGAATGACATGGAGTTGTAAGTTTATAAATAATATTTATAGTGCGTGTGCTGTGTTGTTCAAGCTTGAAGCGGAAATTTTATTGTTTGCTTATCATCACATATGAAATTGCATTATTACCAATATAATATCAGTGTGTGTTGTGTATGGTACCTTCACCACATATTCAACTGATACGCTCTTGATACATGTATAACACTTTAATTTAATATCATAATCAGGGCTCGGATTTTACATCGCATGGTAAGACGAAAGAAAACTATGGAGTCGATATGAACATTACAACTTTACTCATATTCATACTCACTCATTTTCCTAGTCCCGTAATTATTATATATTTATCATGCTGTCAAATTTCAACTTAAGTAGTTGCATACCTAGTTATCCAGACCATATTGTTGCGATAAACTTAACGGTGGGTACTGGCCGCTTTATTTAATTGCCTCATGTTTCAATCATTGACGGCTTTAGACGTGTCATTTATTTAAGTTTGCAATTAGTGCATATATTAATTAACTTAATTATTTTGTGAACATTTTATTATTTAGCTTATAATGTAATAAACATGGTGTGGCGGTTAACATTTGTATTTACAATATAATAAACTTTTGGTATTAATTAAATGAATGAGTATGAGTATGAATATGAGTAAAGTTTTAATGTTGATATCGACTCCATAGTTTTCTTTCGTCTTATCGTGCGATGAAAAATCCGAGCCCTGATCATAATACAGTAGGTATATAAAACGTAAATCAAATGTAAACAATCTATTTTCAGCCTCCGCTGACAAACATATTTTACGACAGAGAATTGTCACTCATTCTCTTCAAACATCCATCAAGAGTCATACCAGCCAGTCTGTCATCAATTGTACCTACATACCTCTTTTCTCCAACAGTGTGACTATGTGGTCCTATTTAGAACTTCTGCATTATTACATTTATAGTTTTTCCAAGTTCCTATATTAGTATTTCATATTTTATATATGAATAATTTAATGTATTTTTTTGTTTTAAAGTAATTATATTCAACTAACAACAATACATGTGGGACTGTATTGTGTTATCATACTTTCATGTCATAAAAAAATAAGTAAAACATTCTTCGTTTTTGCGTGAAATCAAGTATGTATGTAGAACACCAAATTGCTTAAGCTTTATCACCTATATTACAATGAGAAAAGCTTTATGGGGTTATTCAACCTTGTCCTGCAGTGAAATCTTAAGCTTTGTCTTGTTCCACACATACATACTCAACTTGGAGCAAAAAGTTTCTTGAGCATACTTAGGGCCTAGGCAAAAGTAGATAAAAACCATCTCAATCATGTCAGCTTTCAGACAAAAAAAAAACGCATTATAATCAATCCATTTGTTTAGGAGCAATAGGAGCTATGATGCCACATACAGAAACATCAAACTTATACCACCCCTCTTTTTGCGCCAGAGGTTAAAAAGACTGTGAAATAAACTGTTGACATAATTGCCTGAACTAAATTTGTCTAACATAAACTAGATTGTAAAGCATATTAAAAGACTCAAATCAGAAAAAAAGTCCTGCTCCAGATGGCATACCAAATGAGGCATTACAATTGGGAATAGCTATATTAGCATGTACACTTTGTTACCTATTCAGCAAAAGCGTTATAAGCACGGGACAAGCACCAGATCAATGGAAGAGATCATAATTCTGTTATACAAAAAAAGGTGACCCTCAAGACATAGACAACTACCGACCAATTAGCCTTCTTCCTAGCATTTACAAACTTTTTACGTCCATACTACTAAGCAGAATTAGTGGAAACATTGAAAGCCTTCAACCAAAAGAACAAGTGGGGATCCCGTCAGGTTTCTCAACAATTGACCATATTCATATAATGCAGCAAATAATACAAAAATACAAGGAGTTTAACAAACTGTTATATGTGGCTTTCATCAATTACGCAAAAGCAATTGATACAATTTCATATGATGCAATCTGGAAAGTACTAAACAAATGTCATGTCCATGAAAAGTACACCCCTGAAAAACATATACGAGAACAGGCAGCAGCTGTGTCAAACTAGAGAGCCGAGTACCGGAAATACCTATTCTACGAGGAGTGAGACATGGAGATCCCCTCTCTCACAAGATTTTCATAGCAGTGCTGCAAAACATCTTTGAGGATTTCAAATGGGAAAACGAAGGAATCAAAATGGGTATCGGATACCTAAGCCATCTCAGATTCGCAGATGATATAGTCCTCGTTGCTGAAAGCAGCAGAAAACTAGAAAAATGATAAATCTATTAAGGGGGTGGATTGAAAATTATCGCGTGCTTTGAAACGCCGTTCTGACTAGATTAAGAAACAATAAGGTCTGATTTTCAGATACATGATTCTTGACTATATGATTGTTTATCTGATTTAATCGATACATGATTGCGTAATATCTCCTCAATAGAATAAAATTCCAAAGTTGGGTCTTTATTTTCCTTTTTTTACTCAGCCTACTCAAACAATACCTACATTGCGCGGAAGGCATAAGCGTGTCTCTGTCAAGGGGGCGTGGTCTACTCGAATCAAGGCATCCCTTTAAGCTAGGGAAGTGGAAAAGTGGGTCTTGTGATGAACAAACATAAAACAAAACTTATGACAAACAGTTACGCACATGCAATTAAACTTGAAGGAAGGACACTTGAATACGTAAATAAATACATATATCTAGGAAAAGAAATATCATTCGAAGACAAAAACGAAAAGGAAGAGGTAGAACGCCGAATAAATATGAACTGGAGAAAATACTGGTCACTCAAATAAATAGTGAAAGGTGACTATCCGCTCCACCTAAAGAAAGCAGTGATGGATACATGTGTTTTACCGACCCTCACATATGCTTGCCAGTCGTGGTCATACGGTACCAAAATGAAAACAAAACTAGTCAATGGCCAGAAAGCTATGGATAAGAAGAAAATACAAAATAAGAATTGAACTTATACGAAAACACACCAAAGTACTAGCTAAATGTCTTAAACTACAGTAAAAAGTTAAAATGGCGATGGGCTGGACACCTGGCACGATACAACGATAAACAATGGACAATAGAAGTGACGCGATGGAAAGGACCTAGCGGAAAAAAACGAAAACGGGCGACTTCTGAAAAGGTGGAGCGATGACGTCATCATCTGCAGCAGGAAAGGAATGGATGGAACGAGCTAAGGACAGGGAAAATTGGATAAAACTACAGGAGGCTCATACGCAAATAGGGGCTATCCAAGAAAGTTGATATATACATACATGTAACACTAAGTGATGGGAAATAAAAGGCTTTATTATTATTATACTTTGAGAAGGTTTAATGTGCGTGTTTTCAGATCGGACAAACAATGAAAATTCATCACGACAAAATCATAACGTATCGTCCCAAAAATTGTTATTATTATTAACATTTAGTTTAAATAATGTAATTACATGATGAGTATAGAATGTATTATATTCTCAATATCGGGTGAAACAAATCTCCATATCTGGCTTTGCTTTAAGCACAGTAAATACAAAGTGTAATGTATATTAGCCAAGGCAGTATCTCAACTAGTGTCTCTTAGATCTCTTTACACCTGCGTTCCATTTCAAACTAGTTCTGCACGTCTATTATGACTATTATGAGACGGCCGGGACATACTCTCGATTTTTCTCGCACTATACCTTTTGTTTAAGTGTTCAGATAGTGCCAGAAAAATCGAGAGTATGTCGCGGCTGTCTCATGATAGACGTGCTGTCTACCAGAGACTACCCCAACTACTAGTACGGATTTGTTTTACTGTTCTAACCTAAATATATACCGTGGATTCAGTCAAATTAATGTCAAGCATTAATAAGACATTTGTTAAGAGCATTATTTTTTACTTGTTACATAATGGGATTCATTATATCAGGTGTAAAAATAGAATTATTAAGTCCTCAATTTATATTTGCATTTTTTTTATAAGTGTAGGATTTACTGGTTTATTATTGCTTTTAATCACAAGTTAATTTTACCATAAAAATTGGCTACCTTGAATTGGCATTTCGCATAGTAGAGACCTCTCTCTATTTGTTGTTTCTGAGCTAATATTTTCGTATGCTTTTGCTTTTAAGGCTGATGCAACACATTCGTAGTGGTGGTGGCCAAGCACTGTTGATGGGTTTTTTGGCATCCAGAAGACCCTGGACACAGTTTGTTGCAACAGAAAACTTCAAGGTGGGCTGTTTATTTTTCGTAGAATAGTTTAATCAAACATGTCTCCTATAATATTCTAATGAATGCCACAAATGCCGCGAAATTACCCTTGTCTTTGGCATCTCCCTATGTATGGTTGAGACTATGGAATGTGGCCGTTTATAGGGAATCTACGTGTGAAAAAAAAGATCGTGTCCGACTTTTTTAGGGTTCCGTAGTCAACAAGGAACTCTTATAGTTTCGCCATGTCCGTCTGTCTGTCTGTTCGTCTTCGGCTTAGCTCAGTAACCATTACTACTAGAAAGCTGTAATTCGGCATGGGTTTATAAGTCAATCACGCCGACAAAACAGTACACCAAAATCATGAATTTTTTTTTGAAGTGAAAACTTCGTTAGCGGCGCTGAGCACTTTTTGGGATGGGGAAAAATTGTTTAATACGCGACAGAGTTTTGTGACGTCAGATGTGAAGGAGGTCACTTTTTGCTGCTAGCCGATTCAACTTCATTCAAAACTGAACGCTATTCGTAAGAGTATAAAGCCGTTAAACACTTTTTGCAATAGCATATTCTGCAAATAAATTTGTAATAATACCAACGCCTCCTTCACCGTTTTGCTATTGAGAAAATTCAAATAGTTCGAATTTGGGCGTTATTCCTAAAAATATAAAGCTTAGAAATATAATTACCAACGGCAAAAACAAATTGATATTTTGGTCGCCACCGCCGTCTGCTGTGCAAATTCGAATAGTTCGAATTTAGACGTTATTCCTAAAGAGATAATGCTTTGAAAAATATTTGGCAATGGCAAAAACAAATTGGTATTGTGTTTGCCGCCACCCCGTCGGCGCGCCGAGCCGGCGGCCCCCGTCGCACCCAACGCGCCCGTGGGCCGTCCGCCTAAATAATTGATAATTGTTTATAAATTTGCGTCAAATTCATTTTTAGGGTGACACCGTAAGATGTCACGTGACCTGATCGAAAAACTGTTACAATGTTATTGAGTTTTCACTTCTGCCGGCACTCCCGGAGTGCAACCCGGTTCTTTTTTTTTATAGTACCTCCCCTACACCTAAAGCGGGGACGTAGTTTTTTTTTCTCGTTAAACCCATGGTGTGGGGTATTGTTAAATAGCTCGTTAAAAAATATTATTGGTTTCCTAAAACTATTTTTCAAATCAGTGATTCGTTTTTGAGATATTAGGCTTTAATGCCCTAATTTTTGTTCGAGTCATGTGTCCCACCCCCTGCCGACTAAATGGCTACTACTGGGGATGTGAAAAAATTCGTGGTAGTAAGTACATTTAATGAATTTAAAAAGGAAAACTATCACGGACAAGTAGGCATAAGTAGTTACCGAGTAATAGTCGACCAACTTAATGTAACTTAATGTGTACTTGGAAAGGCCAATTTTCGTACAAATTCGGCCGACGCAACCGCACCGCACGACGATGTAACTAAGACAGACAGGCAACTACGGAACCCTACACTGCGCGTGGCCCGACACGCACTTGGCCGGTTTTTAATACTATCATGGAAATTGAAATTTTCTACTTTGGACGTTAGAGTGGATTTTTTAATAGCGTGCTACCTTAATGCGTCTTGGCTAAGTCAAATAATGTCAAGTGTGGCTGAAAGTTATCAGGGTGGCATATCCTCGTAGTAAGCGATACGTTTTCATTACAGCCTCCGGCCTCGCTCCCGAGACTAACCCGCCGCGTTTACCGAAATGTGGAATATTTTCAAGCCAATTATTTCATGGTGTTCCTGGGGCTATTTATATATTGTCTGTGAGTATGCTGCTATCATAATTAAAAATACCGAGAAAATTTTCACGTTCATCTACATATATAGTTATGGCATAAGTAAACCTTGGGTGGATAAAAATCTATACGTTATTTCAAAAAAATGCCCTCCCTAGCTTGCTTTGATGCAATAGTTTAGTTTCCTCATGTTAAAATTGATAACGTCGTATTGCTAATGGATAATAAACCATCAAATTATTGTAATTAAGTTCAAAATAACTATAATTATAATCACAAAAAGATGAAAGTTTAGAAAAATACGAATAGAAAAAATATCAGTGTGACTAATAGAATCCTTACGCTTTTATAGAAACTAAATTCTACAACAACTATGGACCTAAATGCAGTACTTCGCGACCCAAACAGCAATTTACTTGATTTTCCATACAATGATTAGTATAAATAGCAAACTATAACGTCATACTTCAATATCAATTAGTATGAAGCGTTTCGGCTGTCGCCGCACAGTGTGCTTTTCGTCCCAAAAAATGACATTCTCTTTTAATTAGACAAATCTATTGCTTGTTTTACAAATGCGAAACGAGATGTCCCCTATGCCGATTTTCAATATATTTTCAAATATATTTTTTAAAGTTTGTGCGTCCTTTTCACGAATGGAAAAGGAAAATTAATTCCTATTAAAAAACTATAGCCAGTTCATCGTTTAGCGTGGCATTTTTTATGTGGCAATTGAATGCGCATATTAATCCGATTTCACTTGCTCATAAATGTGAATAGACTCGTCCCAAAAAAAAAAATTCTCCTTTTTGTTTTTTTTTTATTTATTTCCATTTCTAGGTCGAAGTAGAATCTCTGGATGAGTGGGATAGATTCCTTATAATTGGTTGTATAACGTCTATATACATCATCATTTTTACATTCTACATACGCGGTTTTTTATGACTAACTACATTTGGACTGGGCAATCTAGGATAGGGCAATTATTCAGTAACACCTGTGCCCGGTAAAAATATTATTATTAATTGTATGTTTTTTCTATATCTCGGGGCCATGGCGTCCCGGACTTTTTAAAGGCATGGGTGGGGCCGAGGCCAACAGCGCAGAGACCCTTCAAAACAAAAATAATCTAAAGCGAGGGGTACACATGGCAGATACCATCTCCGAGTGCACAGCATGATACAACTGGAGATGGTCCCCGCCAGGTGCAAAGATTATTGCAGTGCAACACTGTGCTGCGATTGAAACTAAGGTCATGGGTTATTGGGGTGAAAGGTGAGTGGTCTGGCAAATGGGTGGGACACCTGCCGTGACAATGGTGAGTCTGCGGTGCGCCACATCCCGGTAATCCGTTCAAGGGCCGCCGGCGTTATGCCATTTTACACTTCCATCCTGGAGCATCTTATCTAGATGAGGGCCCTTTCGGATACACTTCGACCCAGTGGGATCTTTTGTGCATTTGGCCTCTCCTTTATGCCTACTCCCAAGTTCGCTCCATCATTTCCACAAAACGGATGATGCAGTTCTGCGGGAGCACCTTGAATTCCTTCGGTTGCGGATAGCCGTTACCAAAGTAATTCATTCTTTGTCTGGCAAGGGCATGACATTCACACAATAAGTGTTCCATAGTCTCATCCTCCTCGCCACACATTCTACAGTCTAAACTATCCGATAGTCCCATTTTGGCCAAGAGATCCTTGACCCCGAAGTGACCTGTGAACACCCCAGATATAATTCTGTGGTGTTTGGTTTTGGCGTAGACTTTAACGGCCGAAATTGTTGTTCCCTGCGAGACAAATGGTTCTGGACCTACAAAGTGATTTTCTCAAAAAGGGCCCGCAAAGTGAACATAACTCGCTACATAATGGAAGGTAAAGTGTATAGTTTAAGGTCAGATCTAAATTAAAAAAATAAAACACATTGCAGGCCGCCTGGAATGTTATATATAAATTCCTTTATTTGTCGAGTACAATTTTTTTTTAAATTTTATATAAATTTAGTATTTTTTATTCCCCCATTTTTGAGAAAAGCACTATACTAGCCTCGGCCGGAATGGCAATTGCAGGCTTCGTATTATATACTCGTATTCGTATTCGTATACTCAGACTGCAATTGCCTCCTTCCCGGCCACGGCAATAATGTACTATTGTAGACCCCCTTCTTGCAGGCTCATCCGCTCTTTCGTTGCCGATGAAGCCCTCGTGCCCTAGCATCCAAACTAGTTGCACCTTATTGTGCTTTCCAAGCGTGTTTAGTGCTTGGATGCCGTTATAGACTTGTCTAGAATCCACTTTCGGCGCAGTAAGCGTTTTAAGGGCCGCTTGACTTTACTGAGTTTTTAGATAGTCTGCCCTCAGGTTTGCCTGTCTATATTGTCCTGTACACAGACAACTAACCTGGAGCATAGGTTCCGCTCTGCTGCTCCGCTGTACCGTTACAAATACCAACACCCGCAGTGAAGAAATTAACATCCGGATACAGAACACCTTGAGATGCAGTGCTTCCCTTCATAAAGTGTTAGTGTCCAAATTTCTAAATAAGTCCGCCAAAATCCGTATATATAAGACCGTAATACGACCAATTCTTATGTACCTACGGATGCGAAGCATGGACACTGACACTTAAAGAAGAGAATATGTTACTAGTCGCCGAAAGAAAAATCCTTCGTAAGATTCTCGGCCCAAAGCAACGACCGGACGGAAGCTGGAGAGTCCTAAAGAACCTGGAGATAGAATGTCAGGTGGCTGAACCTAACATCTTAGGAGAGATCAAAGCTCACAGACTCCGCTGGCTTGGTCACCTGGAGAGAATGGAGGAAGATCGCGAAGTCAAGAGAGCATACCGAGGCCGTCCGGAAGGTCGACGTCCTGTCGGACGTCCAAGGTACCGCTGGAGTGTCATGCTCCAGGCGGATCTGCGCGAGCTCCAAATCTGCAATTGGCAAGATTTAACGCGGAACCGATAAAAGTGGCGCACACTCGTGTCGGAGGCCAAGATTCATTTTGGGTCGCTGAGCCAACGGAGTAAGTAAGTAAGTAGGTTCCGCTCTTGCGACTCCACCCTGGCCGGCCGGTTAAGGCAAGCACAGAGGCTAGGGCTAGATAAAATGGCCCTCTGGAGGTTGGGGGTCCGCGGTGTCGCCACAAGCTGCCCCCGCGGGCTTATTATTATAATGTATATCACAGCTTACTTTCACATTTAGAAGGCGCGCGTGGGGGTATAGATCCAACACAGGCCCTTGACGAAGTTTAATGTGATGTAGTACATCTGCTAGAACCCATTCACGGGTACATCGGTAGATACCCGTGAACCGGTTCCAACAGGCGTTGGGGCTATTGCGTGTGAAATGTATAGAGAACTGGGTATACAGTGATGGCATATAGGTGGATTATGAAACTGGGCTATTGCAAAGAGGTCCGGACACCTGCCATAACAATGTTATCGCAAAGTTATCGAGGCAGGCGGTGGCTCAATAGATAGGCCCCTGAAAGCGTCATCGTAAAGACGACCAGGAGCAACACCGGGGTGTTGAAAGGTGGTGCTGCACTTTCTCGCGGCGTTATGCCCTTTAACACTTCCACCCCTGGAACATATAGCTCTGACGACTCCTATCTGGACGCCGAATGAAGGCAAGCCAGAGCTGAGGGTCCTGCGGGCCCCCTTGGGGTTCCTATTATTATCAAATAAAAAAGTACAGACAGGCCATCGGTACGTTTATTCAATGCGTCAGTGTCGTGCCCAAATACAACTACAAATAGGTACCTACTCGTAAAACTTGTGTCATGATATACTCTTTGTTTTTCAGGATTACGTCTCCTTTATTATTAATAGCAATGGTCGCCAGCTTTTTTGGCTACAGAAGGCTGACCGCAGGCCCGAACACGTGGAAGGTGAGATTATGTAAATGAAAATGAAATTAATATTTGAATTTACTAAAACAAATAATATAAAGTTTATGTATATTCCATTTTTCAGCCAAAAGTGAGTGCAATCTATTTAATATTGTGTAATATCAATGTATTTCCGTATGTACTAAATAATGAATACCATCAAGGCACAACTTGAGCAAGGTGGCCATCAATATCCATTGGCTAGCCTGATAAGTACCTACTTGTTTAATATACCTACATCTATTTAGTGTATACCTACAACCAAATGAACTCGAGAAAAATATATAATAAAATAGACAGGTTTATTACTAAAAGTGACAGTTTCGTTATGAAATGGGTCACGTAAGTAATGTGTCACCTTGGTTGAAGATGAAAACTGTGAACTATTTGTAACGTAGTCTCTTCTCACTAATACACAACCTAAACGGAAAGGATCAGATTGCAAACCGTCATTTATGTTGGCACGAAGTATGACACTCACTTTATTTGTGACTACTCTGCGCACTACTCATATGAAATTCATGTTACATATTTTAATCTTTTGGACGCCATTCGTCACGTACTAAAGTGAAAATGACAGTTAACTTTTTAAGACGTGTGAATATGATCTAGTACAGGAGTTATATGAAAAGTGTGCAACACGCGTTGTCTTACGTACGTATGTACGTTTTGCACACTTAGATTTTTCTAGACTTTTAGTATGTCTCAAAGATACAAAGAACTAAAAAAAGCAAAGCCCGTCTGTTTGGGAATTATTATGACTCCGAAGGCTCCTCCTATCTCCTCTACAGCCAGCAAGAAAGCCAGCATGAAGGTGACTTTGAACACCCCTGATCATCCTGGGCCGCCGAGGGCACGAAAATACCTTTAGATGTTCCTGGCGTCCAAAGGGTCAATTAAAATATAACCGGTGATGCACCCTAAAAATACTAGGATAGAATTTCAATAAACTGTACTGTTTATTATTTTAGATAGGAAGCTA
This sequence comes from Epinotia ramella, assembly GCA_947578815.1. NCBI lineage: Eukaryota > Metazoa > Arthropoda > Insecta > Lepidoptera > Tortricidae > Epinotia > Epinotia ramella. Next base: position 39,253,798 of record OX388200.1, read on the forward strand.
TGAGTTGAAGAAAACGCAACAGTACGCCGTGGCTGCCGCGGGGTCGATGGCTATCTGCTGGTTCGCTGGAGTCGGAGCTGTGGTATTCTGGGTTTTAGGTAGGTATCTCTTACTAGCAGGCACGTCACGTTTTGTAGCGTTGAAACCTAATGGAAACAGTAGGCAACAAATTAATGTAATATTTACTTATTAGTTAAGTACCTATGAACCTAAAATGATCTACACCAATGCCATTAGACATGACTAGCCTTCAACGAAAATACTACAGTAGGTATACTTAACATGTATCTAGATGTTTAGGAAACACTTCCCGTTTTGCTGCATTGCTACGTGCCAGGAGTCATGTTTATTTCGATCACTATCGCTACTTTCACACCGAAGCGGTAATTATTTTAGTATTGTCCTTCCGGAGAGGTACTAACTCTGCCACAGTCGCAGAATTGTCCTGTCACAGATGCAGAAGCGTACTTTTTAGACAGGAGCATAAAATCCCATGACACGAATATTGAGATTCACAAACGGCATTAACCAATGATGGATGCCCCAAAACAAGTATATGTTGTGTTGACGAGCGCCTGAGCAGTGAGTTTTAAAAATAATTTAGTAGGTACGTAAATATACGAGTATAAAGGAGCACTAAATGGCCAGCTACTTATGTTATTCTTACTACGCTACGCGGGCACTCGTCTTATGGCGGGATTTACCAATATTAGAGGTACGATTAGAGGCCGATCAACGTTAAATATGGCGCCTGCGTCTGTCATTTCATAGACACTTATCAAACTTTACATACCTACATTCTGATTTTGACCAACACTGCTTACGATTACAGACGGTTTTGTGCAACCCACCCTTAATGAGTTTTCGCTACATACCTACGCGTATTTGCGTAGCACTATGCTACGCGCTTTTTTATAATAAAAGCATGTATGGGTCATACAGAGCCAAAACCCGTCTTCCATATGGTAACAGCTTTTTCACCTCAGCAGCTCGAACAAGCATATTTTGCTGCGTGAAAACAGTGTGCAAAATGCGATTTTGCTCACTCCGTGAGACAAAGTAGCTTTTTAATTTTGATGCCGAGCACTGACATTTCGCCGTATGGGGTCTATTACAAGTACAGAATATTTGAACTTTATTAGCGCTGTCCCTTTCATTCCATTACGAAAAAAGAAAATGGCAGACATAGGTCGATCCATAGTTCGGCCATCGAATTACAAAGTAGACCCCCACAAAAGCGCGAAACAAGTAACACGTTCGAAAATTATCAAATTAACAAATTTAAATTACCAAAATAATTATTCAACGGAATTTTCAATTGAAGAATATTTAAATAAAAGATCTCAGAATAAGCTCCTTTTTCATAATAAATTGGTAAACATGAATTTTATTACGCTAGCTAATTAATAATTCTAATTTAAACAATCTTAAATTTTATGTTCGTATACCACAGATGCAGTTTCCGAATGCGCTAGTTTGTTTCAGATTGTATTAGGTGTATTATTCTTCATTCTTGCGTTATTGATATTGGTTTTAAATATAAATACTACTAGGATAAATCAATTTTCTATATCTAACTAGGAAATATAGTGAAGTCACTGACGAAGGCAGTATTTTAGCAACAGTAGATACGGCTAGTTTTTGGTGTGCACGCGAGATACACGTAATATGCTGATGTGTGCCCTTATGATAATGATACATATTTCTAAAATATCTCGAAGATATTAGTAAAATTTGTGAGTTGTAACAATAATACCTACGGTTAGTTTTTAGTGATGTGTTAGTGTCACGCGATACTCATATAGATACTGAAATATCCTTTGGTTTCTCGCGCCTTGTCTCGCCTTTCTAGTATTGACTAACGGCGCGGCCGGCGCTGAGGAGTTAAAACAAGCAGTAACGAACGCCTAATTAAGTTTTCTTCCTGAATAATCTTGAGACGAATAGGTACGTGATACTATGATATATTTTTTAATGTGAATATGTTCTCACTGCTGAGGTGAAAAGTTGTATGTGTTACTCGAGAGCAAAGTATTTCCATCTCGTGCTTTTGAGTCCTTCGCTGCGCTCAAGATTCAAATTTTAGAATCTTTCTCTTCCTCAGGACTCAAAATCAGCACTCGCAGCAAAATGCGTTTATGCGTCCAACCAAAAACCAGGCGTTAAAGTCCTTAACATTGGCTATGCCCACAGGAAACAAGCGAGCCTAAATCACTGTATAACCCGTAAATGTAACCAAGGCTTTGACGTTTGATTCAGGCGCTACAGTGACCATCGTGGCGCTGCACGCCGGGTTCTTCGACTCCGAGGCGCTCCCGGCGGTGGAGGACGCGGACCACTTCCCCATGATAGAGCAGGTGTGACACTTCCCGAGCCGACTGTCGGCGTCCGCTTCCACGTTTTAATATATTGTAAATGATTAAAATACAAACTCAATCTCTATGCCCTAGTGAAGGTATCAATGTAATATATTTTATTTATAAATTATACGACTATATTCCATAAATCTGTGTTGACTTAAATAACACAGGCGACCCTCACCCGTAATTTAAATAAATCTTTTTTCAACATATTTGCTCCTAACGTACCTCTTATAATCCTGGGTATTAAACGCGTGTTTGATATATGTATAACATTACGACACTCGTGTTTTATGATTTGTAAATTAATGGACTATATTTCTTATGGAAATGACATAGAAACGTTAAGTTTAACTAAGAACAAGTTGTCTAACCTAGAAAAAGAGGTACCTATAGTGCGAGAAAAATCGAGAGTATGTCGCGGGCCGCGGCCGTGTCATGATAGACGTGTTGCGCGCGCTCTGCACAAACTTCACGAAAATATATTGTTGCGCGCCATTATAGGTAATTTCACAATAGTATTTTATGCAATCGTTATATAAATGTATACTTTTTCAGTCGAGTACCACGTTTAGGCCACGAAGCTGGCTGAGTGGCCTAATTAAGGTACGAGACTTAAAAAGCTAATTATATGACTTTTGTATACAATACTTTTTCTACGAGTCAACTGAACTAATTAAACAAACTTGGTATCTATTGAAAATCTAAGCCCTGCTGAAACGAAGTGCAACCAACGGCTTATTCTTTTTTGTGCGTTGATGTCTATTACTTTTTGACTTTTTCAAGACTGCGTCCTATTGGTCAAATACATTATAGTTCAGTAAAGGCGCCACGTGATTGGTCAATTTCATTTTAGTTGTCTCAACAGTTATGAAATGTTGAGTTGGGAGCTCCATAGTAAAAAGTATGTGATTTAAGTTTGGTGTACGAAGTCAATTCAAACATTAAGGTCGACGAGTATAAAAATATATTTTGTTGACTCATGGTGAATAGAAAAGTGATGAATAGAATTGACGCCACTGGAAATTCTTGGCGATGCACAATATTATATGTGAGTAAAAACCTGTTGCCATCAATAACTAAAGAAAATAACTTTGGATTTTTTAATTTCTAATATTTTTAAAATTTAATTTAATTTTAACTTTGGAAAACTTTAATCTTATGAAAAGGATTTTTTCCTCGCAAATGTGTTGAAAAACGTCGTATGAAACGCATGAGCTTTGATAATTACATCCTCGGCTCTCTTATCACGCTCACCTGTGGCTCGCGTGAACAATCCCAACTCTGAAGTAATTATCAACATAGCTCACTTGTATCACTATGTACTATTATATAGGTACAAAGTTTTATTGCCGACTGTACTTTTTTTGCACAGTAATCATCAATTAGGGCTCCAATGAGCCCACACATGACGTGTTTATCTTGGTTAGTTTAGGAATTGATATGGCCACTGTGCACGACGCACCTTTTTGGAATCATTTTACCTTTTTATAACTTTTAACTATTATTTGCTGCTCATGGACATGGTTACGTCTCCTGGGTCACTCTTTTTCAACTACGATTTTACGGGGTTTAAATCCACTAAACACGTGTTTTTGATATAGGTAACGGTAAACCCGGTATATTATGCGGTTTACAGCGACACTACCTCAGGGTTAAATAGGGACTTGTCGGGCTTTATTTAAATTGCTAATTTTTCTTGTTATTATGTCCCGGTAAGCCAGAAGAAAACAGACAGTTTTTGCGAAAAAAATTGTATAAATTGGACTTCTGTCGTGCTCAGGAGATGCGCTGCCATGTAATGCAGCAATTTAAGTATCTATAGCCCGACAAGTCCCTATTTAACCCTGAGGTAGTGTCGCTGTAAACCGCATTATATATGGCAGTAACATACAGACGTCATGTATAGTGGGGACAGAGTGTATTGGCATTGTGTTGTTTGTTGAATGTAAAAATTCAATGTTTTATAATAAACTAGCGACCCGCCCCGGCTACGCACGGGTACTATATTATACATATAAACCTTCCCCTTGAATTACTCTATCTATTAAAAAAAAACCGCATCAAAATCCGTTGCGTAGTTTTAAAGATCTAAGCATCTGGGTCCAAGTACGTATTCGATATTTAAATATTTCTCAGATTGTGACTTCGAAGACTCCAACTCTGATGTGTCGCTTTCAAGACCGCCGACCTCAATTATAAAACGTTCAGTCTGGGCATGTCTGGGATTCGACTAAAGGACCTCTTTCTATATTCGTCTTCAATTTCTATTACAATATTTTAATAAGAAAAGAAATTAGGTACTAGTTAAATCCAACCAAACTAACCAGTCCAACCTACGACCGCACTATAAAATGTCAGAACCGGTCATGTCAACAACCAATTCCAAGACATTGTTTATTGAAAGACAAGACAATCCGTCATCCTTCTTTTTGCTGTAAATATTCAATTATATTCAAAATAAGCTTTGTGATATCACTATGGATTGCTTTCGACATATTTATTGTAATTTAATTTACAATCGCGAAGTATTTCGTCTTTCTTGCTGCTTGTTTACATCGATAACTTCTAACGCCAGCACGTCTACCACAAGACGGGCAAGCACTGTTTTTCTCGCACTATCCACGATCGGCCTAGCCGAATATAGTCGGCCCATCTCTAATGCCTGCTGTACACACTGGGCCAACGCTAGCGCGTGAGCAGAAGGCAGCTATGCGTTAGAGGGAGAGGGCTATAATCGACTCTTTCGTTTACATAGCTGCCTCCTGCTCACGCGCCAACGTTGGGCCAATGTGTACAGCCGGTATAAGAAAGTGTGTATATGCAGTTTTTTAAAAAAAATAGTCATTCATTGACTCTATTGGTGCGGTCATAATCGTAGGTGACTTGAATCTTAACCCTAAGTATGCCTCAACTAGTATCTTAAGTTATTATTGTTTTTTTACCACAGTTTGTGATTTCATTGAAATGAATGAGATATTAAATGTGCATGGAGGAATGCTTGATGTAGTGCTGGTGCGACAGCGTGCTCATGGTGTTATGGTCAGTGGGGACCCGGAGGGTAGCCTGGTTCCATATGCCGATGCTTATCATCCTCCTCTTGATATTTCTATCCCGATCGTGAAAGTAAGTGACTCCGTGGAGATCGACCCTAGTAACCTCGATACGAGGCGTGATTGGAATTTCTCTAAGGGCAATTGCGAGCTTCTTTGCCAACTAATTGCCAATGTGTCTTGGATAACCGTCATTGAAGCCCGAGATGTCAATGTCGCCGTAGACCTCTTTTATAAATTGATCTACGGCATTTTCGATTTGTCTATACCCAGGAAGAGAAGGCCCAGCAAGCCCAGCAGACGGTATCCGGTCTGGTTTACGGCAGATCTTATAAGAGACATTAAACGGAAGGCTTTTCTTCATCGGAAGTGGAAAAAACTGGAAACAGAGAAATATATGCCAACTTTTCTAAATTCAGAGCCGATATTAAGACGAGAACATCAGAAGCTTATGAGAATTATATTGGCAGTGTTCAGAGTAGCATCACAGGTAATCCTCGTGTTTTTTGGCAACATATTAACAACCTAAAATCCAAAGGTGGGTTTGAAAACCGAGTGTTATACGATGGGAAGCCTTATGACTCTTATGAGGGTGTAGAGGCGGCTCAGGCTTTCGCGAACTTCTTCTCGAGTGTCTTCCTTCCTGGTGCACCGTTACTTGACCCCTCTAAAACTATTCAACAGGATGAGACGGGCACTGCTAATTTGATTCATATCGGCACAATATCCCTTCAGGATGTGGAAGCGAGCATAGCTCCTTGGGTCCTGATGCCATCCCGGCGTATATTCTAAAGGGCTGCAAAGACTGGCTAGAGCAACCTTTATGTCATATTTTCAACCTAGCTCTACGCACTGGGGAATACCCGAGTCACTGGAAGGTAACACGGGTACGGCCGATTCCTAAGTCGGGCGATGCAACTAAGGTTGAAAACTATCGTCCCATAGCGATTCTCTCCTCCATTTCGAAGTTGTTTGAGTGTATCATAAACAAGCATTTGGCCCCTCAAGTGCGGCCCTATCTTTGTGACGCTCAGCATGGGTTTAGGCCCAGGCGATCTGTCGAGACGTACCTCATAACCCTGGTAGACACTATCTCTGAGCATTTGGATATGGGGATACAGGTAGACGTGCTGTACTTTGATTTTAAAAAGGCCTTTGATCGCTTAGATAACGACATACTTCTAAGGAAGCTATGCAACATCGGTTTCTCGCCAAATCTGCTCCGGTTCTTTGCGAGTTATCTACGCGATAGGCAGCAGTACGTGCAGCACGGATGCTTCGTCTCCAATTCCTACCATACTCGCTCCGGAGTAAGCCAGGGTTCAATTCTGGGCCCTTTTCTGTTCGGCGTCATGATTAATGACTTGGCGTCTCTCCCTAGATGTGCGCAATGTCTTCTTTACGCCGATGACCTAAAGCTTGTTTATGGTCTAGAACAGCCATCTGACTTTGAATCGCTCCAAGAAGATGTTAACAGGATATATGAATGGAGTATCTCGAACAAACTGTTTTTCCACCCTGAGAAGTGCTCCGTGGTGTCTTTTAGCCGATCTCGTAGTCCCCTATGTGGTAATTACATGTTAGGGACGGAATTAATAAACCGCGTTGACTGTATTAAAGACCTAGGTATCATATTTGATTCGCACCTCAATTTTCATGCTCATATGAGTAACCTAGCTACCGACTGCTATTGGAGATTGGGCTTTGTTATCCGCAACGCACGCGATTTTGACAACGCGTTTGTCATCAAGATTATATTTACCGCTTTAGTTAGGAGTAAACTGGAGGCAGCGTCTATAGTGTGTAATCCCCATGAGGTCACTTACGCCTTGCTTCTGGAGAAAATCCAAAAGACGTTCCTGAGATTTTTATTTAAATAAATCTATGGGTACTATCCCTTCCTTTACCCGACAAAATATTTGCTTGGAACTCTGGGTTTTAACTCCCTGGAAGTGAGGCGTAATTATGCACTCATGACCGGGGCGTGCAGAATATTACGGGGGGATTCAGACTGCCCTCAGCTGGTCTCGCAGCTGTTGCACCTCCGCGTCCCTTCTCTATCTCAGGCAAAGTTTAATTTTAGATCTCGTCATTGCGACTTACTTGCAGCACCTAAAGCGCGCACTGTGGCACACAGGCAATCACCACGGGTTCGCGCTTTGCACTACATCAACGCACTTGTCAAGTCGGCTCCTGACTGCGATGTTTTTGCAAGTAGTTGGAGGCTAATTTGTGACAAATGCAAAAACCTTTGTGAGGCATTGGATGACCGTCCGTCCTCAGTTAGTTAACCCATTCAGGGCCCATGACGACACATATGCGTCAGACCGTCGTAGTTGCTTTCCGCTACATACGAGGAAAACCACGGGATCGGCTACGAGCGTAGCGCGTAGCGATTCTGGGCAATGAATGTGTTAATAAGATTGTTTTTATGTATACATTCTGTAATTTCGCAGTGCATTAGTATATACTGTAATGCTGTGTAATTTCGTTTAAACCAATAAATAAAGCCTGCTGTACATACTAGGCCAACGTTGGCACGTGAGCAAAAGGCAGCTATGCGTTAGAAGGAGAGGGCTATAACGCGATCTTTTTCGTTTACATAGCTGCCTCCTGCTCACGCGCCAACGTTGGCTTAATGCCGGCTGTACACATTGGTCCAACGTTGGCGCGTGAGAGCTATGCGTTAGAGAAAGAGGGCTATAATTCGATCTCATTCGTTTACACATAGCTGCATCCCGCTCACGCGCCAGCGTTCGGCCAATGTGTACATCCGGCATAAAGAGTACTCCTTGCCAGTAAAATAAATTAGTTCTATTAAAAATCCGCAACATGGCTAGGGTCTAAAATAAACTTGTCAGGCTATAATTGCAAATAGCATTTAGCATAATCTTTTTTTGCATAATAGTTGATTGTTCTAATTATTTTTGCTCCTAATACTAAATACTCGAAAATCTAATTGGCTAATACCTATTACGCCTATTATTATATGGCATAAAACATGTCTGGCCTAATACTGGTATTACTAATATTAGGTCAAACGTTTGTAGGCGAAAATTATTTGTGCGACACGAAAATCGAACAATGAAAAATTATGCCAGCCGATATAGACCCTTAAATAATAGCTTGTAAAAAGTAAGGCCTAATAGTTTGTGAACGGGCGACGCGACCAGCGACACGTGACCATGTCAGGCGAGTATGAAAATGCTCTCTTCACTACAAAACACTTATGAACTTTTGTGTGTTCGTGTGTCCGCCGAACGCTTCTGCTTATTCTATAGTAAGTATTTTATTCTTTATCGCTTATCCGCCCCATGACAGAGAGGCCAATGTGTGTACGCTGTTTACTTATATAACGACAATTTTGTCAGGGTGCACAGGGCGGTTCCACATCACTTCGGGAGCTCAAATACCTCGAGCCATCCGGTTGCCTTTTGGATACGGCAACTACGCGTCATTGCTTGAACGAATACTTTGTTTAGCTGCTTGGAATTATGATGAATGATGGTCAAAGACAGAGATACAAGAAACAAGTCTAGTTCAATTTAATGGATATTTATTATTACAGATACTTAGCAACAAATAGAGCATACAAAGCAACTTATAATTATAAACTTATTTGAAACATTGAATGTATACAATTGAAACCGCAACAATAAAATACTCGTAAACATTGTGAGTACAGCAGTGTAGCGTCGCCTACTGTCGCGGCCACAAACATAACACCCTAGGAAATAGCCACTGCTGATTATAATTCAAACAGCGCGGGTCCTCTTATTTACTTGCAAATATATAATAAAACAATTAAAAAATAACATAGCCAGCGAAATTTCTTGGACTTTTCGCCGGTATTGCGAGCAGTTAAAGCAGAATCGTATCATGAAACGTCAGCAGAGCTGTTATTCTGAACTCGTCCCCTCACCTCAAACGAAACCAGTGTAAACCAGACCTCTGATCGCTCTTTGTTACTACGAAACGCGCCGTCAACATATATCAGGGATGACAGGTGAGGTGTAGATAGTAACTAAGCGTAATCAGAAGAAGGGGTGACGGGTGAACGCGTCCAGAATAACAGACCAGAATTGCATAGTCTACGGCGAGCGGGTTGCCACCAATAGCCTTCCTAGACGGGAATCTTGTTTCATATGTTATGTCTTATGTACTTCGATGTTTTCACTGTTGATGTATCAATTTTCGATTTTCAAATACGTACCCTTCCTAGACAGTTTCTGTATATTTCTGTAAGTATATAGGAATTGTAACAATAGATCGTATTTAATATCTATGTATAAAACAATATAATAAAATATATTTTCCCTCTTGAGACAATAAGTCTACCTGAAGGTATGGTAAATTTATATAAATTATAAGTATTGTAACCCAAATTGACTTTTACAATACATTCTTTAAATGACTTCCTAAGGAGTCTTCATAATAAAACTATAATTATGTCGTGCCGAGCCATCTCCCGCCCCGCACCGCCGGAAGGAAATCGAGGGAAGTTAAGTTCCAAGTCAAATATTAAGTTGCTCGGGGTTGCATTTGAATCACGCATTATAGGGAAGGGGGGGGAAGGGTGGCACTTTATAGGGGTTGGTCACCCCTTTCAAATGACACCCGATTTGTGTCTATAGGAGACGCGTTTTTTTTTTTTATACGTGTGACGTGATCAAAACATGGGTTGCATTTGAATTACGCATTATAGGGAGGGGGGGGGGGGGGGGGGGGGGGGGGGTTTGAGGTTATGTTCAATAAAACAACCAAATTAGTGGACTTACGACCAAATTAGTCTTTTTTGGGGATGGGCAAACTCGGTTCTGTGACTAATATTGTAAATCATACAGCTCCCATACCAGCCTCAGCCGCTCCAGCTCCTGCCTGCCTGTAATTTGTTACGGCGGGCGAGGGCTGCTCTCCCTCCGCACCTCCGGTTTTTAAAAAACACTCTAGGGGTAGGACAGACAAGACCCCGTGGAGTCGGGGTGGACAGATTCTGTTCAATTACTAAAATTGGTACATGTTACATGTATTTGACCACGTCACACGTAACTTCAAACACGTATAAAAAAAAACGCGTCTCCTAGACTCAAATAAATTTTGAAAGGGGTGACCAACCCCTATAAAATGCCACTCTTCCCCCCCCCCCCCTCCCTCCCTATAATGCGTGATTCAAATGCCAACCCGTTGCTCCTATGTGTGGGCTTTGGGAACGGGGAGCAAGGGGGAAGCAGTGCATACAAAAATCTTAAGACAAGTACAATGCTATCCTTAAAGACCGTATCGTTAATAATGAAAACTGGTTTGTGACGCTCAGAAAAATGAAAGTACTGAATTTCGTCAAAGCAAATCCTAAGCTATTGAACTTCCAAATTGTACTGCCCCATTCAGAAATTGTAGGTCACTGACAAAGGTGAGGCTAAGGAAACAGCTAAACTAACATGTCATGAGCAATTCAAGTAAGACTGGATTCTTCCTCTAAAAAAACATAAATACTGGGTGTAGTCCATAGGTTATTAATGAATTGATGAACATTATAAGCTAAGTAGCTTTACTCAGTATGTTTTAAGAATGGCGTACTTGTAGGCTGATACCTACGCTATTTTCCTTGTTTTCTTCCACAATTAACGAGACGGTCTTTGGCAGCTGGGAAGCGAGAAGTGGCCACATACCTTTATATTTCATTTCAGTTTATCTTTTTTATATGTCTTATATAAACTTAATAGTTAGTGTTTTTTCTAAGTCAACAAGTCAATTTGCAAATTGCACTAATTGTCTCTGAAATTAAACTCTTTTCTGAGCAACAACAATAAAATTTTAACATAGGAACATAGTAACTATTGTTTTGTTCAATGTTTACAATATTAAATACTTCATTCTTAAAAATGTATTTCCTGGAAGACGAATTACGCGTTTCAAGGTCAACACAAATTAAGTTTCAAGGTCAACACAGCTTTTTCAATTAAAACTAAAACATACAATTTTGAAGAGCATAGGTATCTCCTTAGTCATAAATTCATAATACAAAAATATTTATATATAGGTACTATTAAATTACAAGTAGTCACAGAATGCATCTCGTTTTTACGCCAGTCCGCTTATAGAAGTTGTGTTAGAAAATATTCTGATGCCCACCGGAAGGCAGTGCAGTGCACCTATCTTACAAAAACACGTCTTTTAACAAATTCCTAGAGAGCGACCGGCCTAAACGATGTCGTTGGGAGGTCAAATAAGTCACTATGTAGGTAGTCATATAATAAACAAAACTAAAACATTTAGATGAATATTGGTACCTACTATTTTTACTGTGATGCAAAATTTAACCCAAGCCAGGGTTGTCTTGACTACGCGAGTGAGCCATGACCAAAACACATTGCTCGTGGGCAAACCAAAAACGGTACCTGGTACTTAGTACCTATTTTAAACAGGGCAACGTCCACCGATCCAAATAATCCCAATTTAGTTTATAAGTTAGTGACTCGCAAGTCACCGAGTCGGCTTCACTTTTCTATGTCAAGGTCTTGGCATTGCTCTATTTCGATGGCGATATAGTTGATGAAGAAATTCTTATGTATTGCGTTTTTTTTAAAGCAGGTGTTTTTTTGGTTATAAAAATACATCATAGCTTGAAATAAAACAATTGTCATTGAGATCATTATAAAGGAGTTCTGAAAGACGGAAAGCATTTGCTTTGCGGGCATGATTATGGCTAACATTATTAAGCAAAACTAAGCCCTGCATTTGGGTATATACTGGGACAGTCCCGCAGCAAACCAAATATCCACATGAACCTCAACATGGACGGACAGTTAATAAAAATGTATTAGCCAATTCATCCATTATCACAAAATATTACAAAATAATTCCATTGTTAATTCTAGTTAGCTCCATATCAGCAACCAACAGGATTTCGTCCCACTTGTGTGACGGGGTGTGGGGCGGGGTAGTGACGCCTAACTGTGCTTCTCTATTGCTACTGGGGTTGTTCGAGAATTCTAGCTTCCGCTTCGATTTTCCGGAGAACACGTGGCAAGGGGTCATGCGCTGCTCGGTGCCCCCCAGCACAAGAGGGCTGAGCGGAGAGGGAGTACATACCACCAATTTATCTGCCTTTTTCATTTTAAACGGCCCTACATACTTGAAAACCGGTTTCTTTAAAATTGAGTTACCTGATACTTTTTCAATGAGACCAATTGAAATAAATACATTGGCGATGTCATACAGCCTTCTTACTTTTGATTTATGCTGGCGATCCGGCATCTCTGGTGAAAGGTTGGTTTTGGTTTTGTTTGATGAGTCGATCAACACTCTCACAGCCATCTCCAGATTAATAAGCGTATTCTGAAAATAAAATATTACATTGTAGAGACAATTTAGAAATAAAAACACAATTTTTGGAATTCAGTACAAAAAGAACTGTCTTTTAAATATGTAGATATAAAATGGTAAAATATCAGCAGAATTATCAACAATGTTATTGATTATCGATATTCAATTGAAAGGCATTATTATATTGATTGCTCCAATATTTATTAATTGCAAGGCTCAAATAAAATTACTTACTGGTGGTTCTACTAGGAAAAGCATTAGAAATCTCTGAGCCAGGACTCCAAGGGTTTTGTGTCTGGGAGGAGGTGGCTTCGGGGCTCTTCCACGTAGAGCCGCTGACAGTCTCAGGTTCTCCCCTTGCTTTTTAAGCATCTTCAAAAAGGAAGTCAGTCTTGATCCTCCATGCCATAGATAAGTATTCTTTCGCTTGTGAACAGCACACTGCATGGCCTCCAGGATGTTGACGATGTCATACATGCGGCGTTTCTCCACGCCCAGCCGCGCCGCCGTGCTGTCGAGCTGGATCTCCACGGTGCCATGGCCGTGCAGAGGGAACAGGGCGAGGAACCTGGGAGCACCACAACCTATCAACACGATGCTCCATACCAATTGGATACTACCATTGTGGAATTACTGGAAACTGTACCTGTATTCATCAAAGTAGAGAATAATTTAAAAATAAACTACTGTCGGCGCGAGGATATGGCTGTGGTTCGGCGTGTAGCTCTTCTTTGGAGTAGGATCAGCAGCAATAATGTAGTAGACGAGTTTTTCATATAATACTTTTAATTAAGTATATAACAGTACAGTAGGTACACGTTTAGGTAAGGAAATGTAGAAAATTAAGTAAAAAGGCACATATGCGTGCATGAATGATGAGACGAATGGCGAATGCCCGGAGTGGTCCCTGCCTTGCTCCGTGGCAAAATCATCGGCCAATCACGAAGCCCGTAGATGTCGTGATATCGTCGCTGATTGGTTCCCGATGACGCGATAGGTATACGGTGGGCTGCATAGGTTGTGCATCGGATACAGCTTCCCACATAAGTTGCATCGACATGCTCCCGGCCTTGGAAACTCCTGGTTTACAATAGGTAAGTCTAGTTCTGGATTCCATACTAGTAGGTTAGATTCTAGGTGACGGCGTGGCTACCGGTCTGAATGGAGAAGCGGGCATATTTTTGAAAATGCGCGCTTCACGGAGCCCGTTGCAGTTCGAATATCGGCGACCCTCGAGACACCGTCCTTGCCTGGATACGTCTTCATAATACGGCCTAGACTCCATTTGAGTGGGGGAGAGTTGTCTTCTTTGATAACAACCAGCGTATTTTCCTTGAGATCCTCGGACTGGAACTTCCATTTTGATCGCGCCTGGAGCTCTGATACGTACTCTTTCGACCATCGAGTCCAAAAGTGTTGGCGAATCTGTTCAACTCTTTGGTAACGCGTTAATCGATGCTCAGGAACGTTGTTCAGGCTAGCACACACAGGTGCAGTTAGTGGACGACCAATCAAGAAATGCCCAGGACTTAGCGGTAAAAAATCGTTAGGGTCAGATGACATTGGAGTGAGCGGTCTGGAGTTGAGCACAGCTTCAATTTGAGTGAGAACTGTGCTCAACTCTTCAAATGTCAAATGTGCGTTGCCTACAACGCGTCGCAAATGGTATTTACAGCTTTTTATACCTGCTTCGTACGTCCCGCCAAAATGGCTTGCATATGGGGGATTCATTCGGAATTTGATTTTTTGAGATGACGCGTACTCTTGTATATCCCCAGATATACTTGACAGAAATTTTTCAAAATCGTTCTTAAGTCCGACAAAGTTTTTTCCATTGTCGGATACAATTTCCAACGGCTTACCCCTACGTGAGATAAAACGTTTTAATGCTAATAGGTAACCATCGGCCGACAGGTCACCAACGAGTTCTAAATGAATTGCACGCGTTACAAAACATATAAATAAACAAATATATGATTTTACCGTTTTAGCACCCCTGCCTTTGCGATTCAAAATGAGCACTGGACCTCCGTAGTCTACGCCACAGTAAATATAAGGATATCCTGGTTCCAGACGCTCGCGCGGAAGGTTACCCATGATAGGTGTCAAGGTCTGACCTAGCATGCGCTTGCAAGTTACACAATCATGGACGATCTTTCGCGCTAAGTTTCTAGCTCCTACTGGCCACCAAGCCTCCCTTATATTAAACAACAACAGCTGAGGTGCCGCGTGCAACAATCTTTTATGTTCAAACCGAAACAGTAATACAGCTAAATGATGTTTACCCGAAATCAGAATAGGGTGTTTTTTCTCGAAACTAAACTGGCTTGAATTTTCTAAACGGCCTCCTACCCTGAGTACTTTAGTTTCGTCAAGGAACAAATTTAATTTAGTTAGACTTGCGCCATGTCTATTACTTAATATCTGTTTACTTGATAAACAATCATGCACATCGCGGTATGACTCATACTGCGACAGCCTGGCTAGCAACAAAACAGATTTATTTAACTCGTCGATGCTTAATGACCCTGTTTTTTTGCTAAGTTTATTGCGCGCATTGTAAATGAATCGTAACATATACGCTGCGGTGCGCTGTAAACGATTATATTGAGAAAACCGTTGAAACGGAAACCATCCCTCGCTGTCTTGACTTGTTACACATGTATGCGTAATGCTTCCCTTTACCTCGGGCAATTCGATATCGTTTTTATAATTATTATTTAGCGATTCGGATTCAATTTCGAAATTAACATCTTGAAGAAACTGCGGGCCTTGTCCCCAGAATGGAGAAGACCACAGCGAATCTAATGGGCGCGATCTCGAAATAAGGTCAGCGGGGTTGTCTTCACTGCGCACATGACGCCAAGGATGATTATTTGTTAGTTCATGTATTTCGGCCGTTCTATTTTGGACAAATGTTTTAAGTAAATTAGGCGGCATGCGCAACCAGCCAAGCACGATCGTCGAGTCCGTCCAAAATACAACTTTATTAATGCGACTTCGAAGTGAACTAACTATTTTTGCGTATAGTCGCGCTGCTACCAAAGCACTGCATAATTCTAATTTTGGAATACTGACAGGTTTAATGGGCGCGACCTTTCCTTTGGAGCATAACAGCCTAACTGTGACATTGTTATCGTTATCGATCGAGCGAATATATGCGCACGCTCCGTACGCCGTGAGCGAGCTGTCACAAAAAATATGTAACTCTAAACGATTAGGGTTGTCGCTCAGCACAAAACGAGGGATGCGTATTGTTTCCAATTTAGGTAGATCAGTGACAAACCGTGTCCAGACTCGCGCAATGTCATTTGGAACAAGTTCATCCCAGTCCATCTTTAATAGCCATAATTTTTGTAAAAGCACTTTCGCGGTCATAATAGTTGGACTGAGTAGGTAGTGGGGGGTTCCGTATGAATCGACCCGCTCCATATGACCTAAGTCGCAATATTCTTTTATAAAGTCGCTGTACATTTTTTTGTAATTAGGATAACGTTCTAGCCGTTTTTCCACTGAGTAAAATCGTTGTTCAGCTTGTTTACGTGTTTCGCCTAAATTATCTGGTGACTGTTTGAAAGGGATGCATACACAGAACCTACCATCATCCAGACGTTTAGTGGTTTGTATAAACATATCCTCACAAATCCGTTCATCCTCAGTGCGCGATTCATTAACGCGCTGACTAATCGGCGCGTCTTCGAGCTCCCAAAACTTACGTAACTGTTCGTCTATAGAAACCTGCATGTCTATAGTTTGCATGAAGTTACACTTAACATTAGCGCTCGTAATCGTTTTGTTATTAATTGGACCGGAAATTATCCAACCTACATGCGAATTCTGTAAGACGGGCCCGTTACTTAAACGAATCGTGCCGTCCTGAAGCAAATTCCAAAATATATCTGCCCCTATCAGCAGGTCAATCGGTTGACTTTCATAAAAATTGGGATCCGCGAGAATAATTTCGTTCGGTATAACGAATTGTTCGCTGCGCATAGCAATCGTGGGTAATGAGGAGGTTATATGCGGTAATACTAAACACTTAATTCGCGTATTATAAGTGCTAGTTAAAGATCTAAGTTCGACATCACATGTTCGTGTACATTGCGACACCGAACCTCCTACACCCTTTATTTTTTGAGTGGACTGTACAAATTGCGTATTTAACTTGTCACATAATGATTGTGAAATAATGCATCGCTCGCTTCCACAATCAAGGATCGCGCGTGCCCTGTGACCTTGACCTAAATCATCGACTATTTCTACGAGCGCAGTTGACAACAAAACCGGCTGCATGAGTGATGCCTGCGCGCAGTGGACATCTGTATATGCATCGGGTACCTGGCTCTGGTCTATATGCGCATGTGTAGTTATAGAATAACTACCTGATGCGGCAGCGGAGGTGTGATTGGTATGTGGCTCATTAGTCTTATTTTGGCTTGCCTTCGGTGTGCCGGGATAATTGGTTGTTACCATAGCACTAACTTCATCGCGGTGAATAATCGAGTTGTGCTTTTTGTCGCATTTCCTACAAGGCCCATACCTACACAAATCCGCTTTATGGCCAACGCGTAAGCAGTTTTCACAAAGAGATTTGTCCTGGACAAACCTTATTCTATCGTGCATATTTAAATCTAAAAACGCTTGGCATGAATATAAAGGATGCTGTGCACTGCACATTGGGCACAACTTAAATTGTTTTTTAAAAGGTACTTTAACTTGCGGCTTCTCTGTCATAACATTACAATGCACCTTAGGAGTGAAGTTATTATGCGTATATTTTTTAGTGTCTTGTGAATTTAATTTACTGTGCGTGACAATTAAAGTTTCAAGCATGTCTGCCCTGCCTCTTAAGAAGGTTAGTAAATCGTCTATAGTTAATTTTGACTCGTTTTGTTTAGACATTAAAGACCCTTTATGCTGCTCCCACTCTCGCTCAGTGGTCGAATCAAGCTTGGAAACAATCATATAGATAAGCAAGGTATCCCACGAATGTACAGGCTCCTTTAGTGCTTTCAATGCGCGTATGTTTTTTAACACATTATCTATGAGTTTCCTAAGCAACGCGGGTGATTCCTTTTGCAACGTCGGTATAGAAAATAGGGCTTTTACGTGGTTATGAACAAGTAACCTATTGTTGTTATATCTATTAAGCAATAACTCCCAAGCAATCTTGTAGTTATCCGTAGAAAATTCAAGCGAGTCAATCACTAGTTCTGCGCTGCCCGTAAGCGACGATTTAAGATAGTGAAATTTTTGTATATCTGATATTTCTTGCGAGTTGTGAACTAACGATAAGAATGTGTCTCGAAAAACAATCCAGTGCTCATGTGAACCGTCAAAGCTAGGCAAAGAAATAGTAGGCAATTTCACCGAATGTAACGTACCTACTGAATTTTGGCAATCAATCCTGACCTCGTCTTTGAACATGGATTCAGCTTCGGCCATTATACCGTAATATTCGGCTTCAAACTCATCACGTTCGTCGAGCTGACAATCTAACTCGGTTTCGGGTAAAATTTCTTCGATTTTTGATTGAATTTTGCCAAATTCAGTAAACAAGTTCTTGGCACCTTGAGTACGGAGCCTTACTTCGGCCTTTTGAATGTTAGATAAAACTTTGTCGAACGATTCAATGTAAGTTATGAATTTAGTGAGTCTACCTTTAACTGAACCCCTTTTTTTAACTAAATCTTTTATTTCTTGCTGAGCCTTTTCTTCCGCGGTAGTCATTTTATTGGGACGTAAGAAGTGAGGTACTTACAATTTATCCGGTATTTATCTCGCGACTTGCCACTGCAAACGATTTAGCTGCCGGGCTGGCGAATATGCGAATGTAGGCAGACCACAAAGATGACACATCCACTGGAATTAAAATATGAATACGTATCACAACTGAAATGAGACAGGGTCGCTATTATTGATTGGTTCGCCTCACCAAAAACACTGAGCTGCTGCCGATGGCTATCTTGCCGATTGCGTTACTCTCGCCACGTATCCTTTGTAGCCACGGTGCTGGTTGATATCCGAGGTCGAAGGTCCACTTATGTCGGCGCGAGGATATGGCTGTGGTTCGGCGTGTAGCTCTTCTTTGGAGTAGGATCAGCAGCAATAATGTAGTAGACGAGTTTTTCATATAATACTTTTAATTAAGTATATAACAGTACAGTAGGTACACGTTTAGGTAAGGAAATGTAGAAAATTAAGTAAAAAGGCACATATGCGTGCATGAATGATGAGACGAATGGCGAATGCCCGGAGTGGTCCCTGCCTTGCTCCGTGGCAAAATCATCGGCCAATCACGAAGCCCGTAGATGTCGTGATATCGTCGCTGATTGGTTCCCGATGACGCGATAGGTATACGGTGGGCTGCATAGGTTGTGCATCGGATACAGCTTCCCACATAAGTTGCATCGACAACTACAATGAAAAATATGTAATTCTTAATACTTGTATAGTAATAATCTTATGAGAGTTCTGATTATTTGCTTTGATGAAAGAATCAGCTCAGCAGAAGCTGCCACATTCTAGGTTCAACACCAAATTACAGCGATACTTATTTGTTATGGGGAAAAGACATGCTGCGTTGACCGCAAGTAAATAAGGATAAGGGCAAGGAATTGACTTATTTGACACATATATTTTTGATTTTGCAAAAATGATTTGTGCAACATCAGTACTATCATCTTTAAAATTTACATTAGTATATTTCACATTCAGTTTTGTCAAGTCGGCCAGGTCATCCCAAAATCTTCTTCTCAGTGTCCCGTCCTCCTCTTCAAGTTTCTATAACTGCTCATTTACATTCAAAGCCATTCGACTCTGGAATTCTCTGCCCGTGGACTTGAGGCGTGCTAAATCTGTTGCTACTTTCAAAGCTCACCTAAAGGAGCACTACCTGTCTCTGCCATGATTCCTCATAGTTACTATCTGTCTCTGCCATGATTCCTCATAGTTACTATTTTATTTTCCGTCTCTATGGTTAACACTATATGTATACATATTTATGTAGGAATTTATGTTATTTGTATGCGTTATGTGTGTATGTTTATTATCAATGTAATTGTGTATGTTATAAGTTTGGTTACTTCCAATTTTGCCACCTACCTATTTTGTAATTTTTTGTTGCTATTTCTCCGCTACCTAAAGGTTGTCTGGAAGAGATCGCTCTTTAGTGATAAGACCGCCTGTTGTTAACATCTATTTTTTTATAAGTTGTTATGTCTATTTGTTTCATGTTACGGTGTGCAATAAAGAGTATTTGTATTGTATTGTATTCACACTTACCACTAAGTACAAATCATTCATGTGCACTTGAATCATTTGCACATGATGCATGCAAATCAAATCTAAATATAAATTGGGTATTAATGTACCATATTATGATACATTAATACTCAATAATGTCCTGTGACACACCTTCAAAGCACTGTTTTATTTGTCTACAAGGGCACTATCAAGCACTTCAACATTACCATATCTATAATAGCATTCACAATAATGATGACATTGATATTGAATATAATGTATATAATATATTGACAAAGAACATAATATTATTAATGTTTAAATGTAGGTCAAAATATTGGCGGTATTCAACTGTGCCACATTTACTTCACACTTCTCAGCACAAGTTTATCTATGATTTAAGCACTTCAAACTGTCTTTAACCATTTGCGGACCCTGAGACTTGGGGATACTGAGGCCCAGCTAGCAGTCTTAAGTCTGTGAACTGGCAGGAGTTAGGTCCCACAATGGAGACCACATTCACACTCAAGGGCGTAGCCAGGATACTCTTAAGGGGGGCAGGCGCGGAAAAAAACAGAATATACCTAACTTATTACACGAGCAATATAATATTTGTGTACTTGTGCGACTCAATAAAAAGTGTAAATTTGGAATACCTGTCGCATAATATTTGAAGAGACTTTTCTTTGCGGTGCACGGCGCTCGGCGGCGGGGTCGGGTACAGCAGCGCAACGTTAGTCAACAACTTCAAGTTCGCCGTGGGAGATACATTAGTAGAATTAGTGACTTCAGTCAGCACGCAGCGCTTAGGAGTGGAAGTTATGTTGTCATCTTCATACATCGTGGGATAACATTCTGTAATAATCCTAGACCACAAAATATACGGGTAGTTAAATGAACCACTCGACTGATCTAGTTGGCTGAAAACCAATTGTAAATAGTAATAATGTAAATAGGTAATTTAGAGAGGCTTAATAAAACAATATTGAATGAAAATCATGGCGTGTAAGATATTCTATGATTATTCACTGTAATAACCTCTCTGTATACATTTTTGACAGGTTCGGTAAATGCGCGCGAGCCGTGAGGTGAGCGTGCCCGGCTACCAACCGGCTACGCTACATAACATAACAGGCGCTACGCTCTTGGCAGCCCGCTATTGCGCTTCAAAATGTGGCGAGCCTTAAGGGGCCTACAGATTGTGTGATTTATCACATGTAATTTGATGATGTGTAATTTGATATATAGTAACTTGTTACAACAACTTGCTATATTAGAAATGAGACAGCAATATATTATAACTTGAGAACAGAATAATAATAGTACTAGAAGGTTCTCTGTTAACAAATCCCGTTTAGGTATGCCGAAAGAGCTTTAACATGACTCTACTAATAGGGGCGTAGACACTAAATAAAATAATCAATAATGTGATATTTTCTCAAAAAAGGATAAAAAATGTAGTCAAATGGAGAAAAAATCAACGCAAAAGATTAAATAATCACGAAGTTATAAGTGTCCAAAGTTTTAAGAAGGGGTATGTTCTGTCCCTTTATCGCAAAACGCAATTTCATTAGAGACGCTGGAAGAATGTGACGTCACAGAAGACGGTAACGTGCCGCGCCGCATCGTGGTCGGCGCCGCCGTCGACGCGGTCTGCCGGCAGCATCCTGTAATGTGACGTCACACACCGTTTGCGTTTTCTCTCTCTAACAAGCAATATTAAAACGGTTGTAGCTTCGTAATTCTTTGAGATGTATACCCTACCCCATCAAACGAGTTGTCCTGACTAATTGCCAAATCACAATTTGGACCATGGAATTTGCATGATCTGCCAAGTGTTTTTTTTCACAAATTTCATTCAAATAAATTGAAATGAAAATTAAAAAATATGTATGAAAGAATATTGTTTTAATATTTTAGTCAAGTCAATTTTGACAGCCTGTAACGAGCACCAGACGAGCCTGCGTTGCGGACTGGACGTGCTATATGAAGCTGTAAGATAAGGCGGGATGGGGATATGAAATACATTTCCCGTCGCGCCCTATCTCATCGGTTATTAACAACGGCGACTTTCGCTTTCTTACTGTTAACTGGCCACAATGAATGAAATTGTAGTTGCAGATTGTTATGGGGTGTATACATGTCATGATTTGTCAGCCCCAATTTATCAGAATCTGCGGCGCTATTACGAACTTCGAAAGTCGAAGTTCGGGTATTTCCATCTATATCGCACTCCCTTAATCGAGTGACGGGGATGCATGTATTACGAACTGCGGCTTTCAAAGTTCGTGGGAGCGCAGCTGACTAATTGCTATCGTCTGGAGGCATGTTGCGTGCTGATCCAACTACCAAACGAGTTGTGCTGACAAATTGCATGCACATCACAATCAACACAATTTGGACCATGGAAATATTTATGATTAGCCAAGTTTTCTGTCAGATAATTATGAAGGAAAATATTTAAAATATTACATAATAATTTGTAATTAGCCTTTCCACAAATTTACACGCATTTATTAATGAGATTGTATTTTGTGCTATAAAAACGTGTTTTATAGTCGATTTTAGTCAAGCCTTGTAATCTTTTTATTTTTTTTTAAATCAGAGTGCATTTTATTGCGAATAGCAATATCTTAGGAAAAAATAAAAATATCACAATCATGTCATGAGACGGTGCTTGCCTCAATTTGTCAGAAATTGGGGCTGACAAATCATAGGTGATAATTGTATTGTTTGTAGAGCCCAATCTGTACAACACACCCAATTATTATTATTATCATGGGGTATACAGATTATGTGATTTGTCAGTACAGTCACCAGCATTAATAACTGCTATAACAACGCGCGCATAAATATCTGACACGACTTTATTTCTAGGGCCATTAGGAATGTAGGATGTGTCAGATATTTTTGCTGCCTTTGTTATGGGCCATAACAAAGGCAGCAAAAACATCTGACACATCCTACATAACTTATGGCAGATACTAATGCTGGTGACTGTACAATATGTAGAAGTCATAATTGGGTGTAGCGTACAGAAACAATCCGACCACATGTGCATGCAATTCCTCAGTACAACTCGTTTCACAGTTGGATCAGCAGCGCAACATGCATCCAGAGGTGTCCTGCCTTTTCGCAGAACTTTTTTTGGCCGAATTTCATTTGCCAACTAACGTTTCGCCGACGATTCACTTTGACAACTAACGATTACCAAAATTGTATATGAAAACTTTTTAATTCGCAGAATTATTATTAAGCGGATTATTATAACGCCTTTACACTTTTGGCAGACTCATCATTTGTCAAATCGTTAACTTGGTCAAACAACTCTTGGACGAATAACGTTTAGTTGATGCAACAGTTCCCTTTTCATACATTAGGCAAGATACAAATAAGAATAGATACTAGCATATTCTTTGGTTGGAAATATTACATTTATAAATAGAAATGTGACAACAGGGATTTTACAAAATTCATCAAATTCAAAACAAACTAACTAGGGATGATAACAAGTAATTTTATATCAACAACAGAAACGAACCGCTCAAGTTTTTCAAAGAACAACGGCAACAGGAACAGAGGGGTTACCGCTAAGTGAAAACGAACCTCGTTTATGTATCTCCGTCTCTGTCGCACTTGCTCGTTCGAGCGATAGAGAGGGAGATACACTAACGAAGTTCGTTTTCGTTTCGCGGTCTTCGAGGTTATTTTTTTTATAAAAGAGCGGTAATACTTGTTCGCAACACAAATATTGTAATGTGTGTATTGTAAACGAAACGGTACTCAATAAAAAAATTGGTAAACAATAAACAACCAAATGTATATTATGCCAACTAAAATATTACACAACATGAAAAATGACATTATAAAACACAGACCACATGTTGAGTTGGTAACTGTTAAGTTGGGAAATAAAACAAATAAATTTGGAAAGTTGGGAAATGAACGTTCGGCGAAATAAATTTACGCGAAACGTGAGTTGGGAAGTGATAATCGGCCATACAATTTTCGGCGATAAATAAGAGAACCGTTTTATTTAAATGTTTCGTCAAAAGTGAAAAGCATTGGTTGTTTAACACACATGTTTTCTCCTGCCAGAGGGGCTAGTACGCTAAGTTTTATGTCGGACATAAAGCATTCGTCCCATTCTGGCCAATATGCGAGTGCAAGAGGGACAAATGCTTTATGTCGGACATAAAACCTAGTGTGCTAGGGGGGCAGGCTAGTACGCTAAGTTTTATGTCGGACATAAAGCATTCGTCCCATTCTGGCCAATATGCGAGTGCAAGAGGGACAAATGCTTTATGTCGGACATAAAACCTAGTGTGCTAGGGGGGCTGAAGTTACAATATCCATGGTAACCATCCAAATGCCACAATGACAGAATGACAGAAAGAACGGAAGTAAGAGATAGCATGTGTTCGCCATGGTAGAAGCACAGATAGAAAACTTGTCATTTGTTCTGACACTTGTCAGATTTGATGAATGTGAGCAAATGGATGTCATTCTTCTTTTTGTTACTAGTTACGTGACACTGCTAGGAACAAAAAGAAGAATCTTTTTTTTCTAGTTGCGCGACGCTGGCGTCTCCTAGCAAGTTGTTGTCCCGCATTGCTAGGTGTGTAATGGCCTTAACTATAACAGTTTGGTGTGATAAATTGTGGTGTGCTTTACCTTATCTATGGTATTATGAGCAAAAAAGTCTATGGTAAGAACATTCTCTACTGCTTTGCGTCATGTCATGGCTGGCATGAAATAAAGCTTGCTATGCTTGATTTCTTTCCTTACGTACAAAAGAGTGCTTAGTTTTCTTTGATTGTGATATCCGTCATATCGTTTATTTACACGTTTTTATGCACACGATCAAAATGTATATTTATTTTTGGTAAATAGAAGTGTAAGATAAAATATAATGATAATAATTGTTTAGCGAAGGTTTATACATAGGTTTCTTTCACAATGAACGAAGGAGCGGGCGATTGGATTTGTAGCGATCCGAGTTGCGGTAACATAAATTTTGCGCGTCGAATGTCATGTTATCGCTGTAATAAAGAAAGACCCGATGGAGGGAAAACGTTAAATACAAAGAAACTCGGCACGGAAATAGGAAAATCGGCCGCTGAAAAGTCTCGCGGGTTATTCAACGCGGACGATTGGCAGTGCAATAAATGTGCGAATGTAAACTGGGCCCGGCGCACGACGTGCAATGTCTGCAATGCTCCCAAGTTCGGTGAAGTAAATGTCCAGTGTTTACAGTATTTGTTTTCATTGGTTTTCGAGCCGTTTAACGATATGTAAGTTGTTATTGTTGTTTTGTTAGGTGGAAGCGCGGACCGGCTACGGCGGCGGCTACAATGAGCGCGGGGTGGTCGAGTACCGGCGCCGAGAACCCTCTTCTGATGATGAATATGACGAATTCGGAAGAAAGAAACGTAAACGCAAATCAGATGCACTAAATGCGGTGTGTATATTTTTGTTATTTACCCTGATTTTTTTATTTATCCACCTATGTTTTTTTAACATGCATGTACATTATTTTATTCATGTTTCACACATGCTATTTTTGAAGACTTAAGTCTACAGGAGTAGGGTTGGCGTCTTGATGGTTACTGCAGTATTGTGATAATCATTGTGTTAGGAATTTATTCAACAGCTTATTTTATTTGAACACATTTTGTAACATTCAATCAGTTAATTTGCAATCTCCTGCTATGATTTTGTTGATTATGAAAAAGTATTTAGTATAAAAAGGTGTTGTTGAGCTGAAATAGTACCCCGGCAACAAGTAATAAAGATGCCACAATACTGATGACCATGAACAGCCATCCTGCAGACTTATAGTTAGACTTTACTATAAAACTCAACATTCAGCATTTCCAAAGGACCCTTTTGGATCAATATATATTTGAAAATTCAGAGGATGTTGGAATTGGAGGCGGAGAAGATTATTAATTATATATAAGTGCAGTCATTTCAAAGCACATAAATATTAAAGTGGAGATAATTTTTCCTGCCTTCAGGTCGGCATCACTGAAGGACCTCTAGCCAAAAAATTGCCACCAGCATTGCTGCAGATGGATCTAAACATGGATGCAAAGGAAGATCCTGCACCTAATGTATCAATGCAGACTAAAACAGATGCTGAGAAGGCATGGTGCAGTCAAAGTGAGAGTTCCATGTGTGAGCTACCTCCACTCAGCAAAATGGCATTTCGAAGGCATCAGCTTGAAAACCAAACAAACTATAACAGAAAAGAACATATGTTGCCATCATATATAAAAAATGGAGCTTACTTTCATAAACGATTTCCTAATCATTCACATCAAGACTCAGACAATAAAATTGCCTCAAAAATACTTAAACATGAGATAAACAATTCTGCTTCCACAAAATGTTTAGATAAAAATAAACCTGTAAAAGTACAATCCATGAAGAATGATGTTGTATACAAGTTTACTGGTTCTACTCCCACAAAGGATTTTGAAGTGAGATATTCTCTAGAAGAAAGAGTTAAAGTGGCTGCCTATGCTATTGTACATAACAATTGCAAAATTAGTACTGATAAGTTTGAAGCAATATATGATAAACCGGCACCAGATTTTAAGACAATATTTGCTTGGAGACAAAGGCTTTTGAAGACAGGGTGCTTAGATGATTCTCACATACATCCTAAAAATGACTTAAATATGAAAGTTAAATGTGGAACAACAAATTTGAACAACAATGTAGATGCTTCTCCTAAAACTCAACTCAATCCAGAAGAGATTTCTCTTAGCTCAGACAGTGAAACAGAATATACAGACATTAACGGACATCAAAACAACATTCCAGCACCAGAAATTGAACGCAGCACAAGTGTTGAGACCTTAGTAATTGGCAATTCTCGTAAAGCATCTGGGAGGTTGGGTAGCCCTGCTGCGGAGCAAGCTTTACAGGGCAGAAACCATTCGTCGCCGCACAGTGGGGCTCGCTCCACCTCCTGTGACTCGCAGGATTCCGATTATTCAGACAGTGATTCAGAAAAAGCTGATGCTGAAAATTCTACAAAACAAAATATTATTCCTATTAATACTAATGGTCATCAAAACAAGCAAGTTCAGGCTGACTGTGAATCTGATTCTGTTACCTATGATAGTGATTATGTTGACTTTTTATCAAGAGTATATGGGGAAGGTTCAAAACCTAGACATAGAAATAAAAAAAGACAAACAATAATAACAAGTAAAACAAGCGATGACTCATCATCTAATAATGTTCCAGCTTTTCAAGGATATAGCACTGTGAAAAAATCTGATCAGTCACCTTTAGCCACAGTAAATATCTACACATCAAACATGAAAAATATGCAAGTCAGAAACAATGCTAATCTGATTGATGCAGATGTTGCGGCAGCTGAGTATGTTCCTACAAAACTTGTATCTTCAACAAAGAAGAATTATCAAGACTTTAAAAATAACGTTCAAAAGAAAGGATACTGGGCGAAAGGAAACTGCACAACGGTTCAGAAAAACAAGCAACCATCACCCAGGAAATCGGTGAATAACCACACTCAACACAAATTTGAAAATATGATGTCTGTATTTCAGACCAATGTAGCAACCATTCCACTTTTAGACACTAACGAGGACAATCATACAATTAATGTCACGAATAATCTTTTTGACTGTGTTCCTGAACAGCCACAGGTAGCAGAGCCTCATGGAGATGATTTTACCAATGATGATTTTGAGCAAACTGTTGCTGCTGATAATTATACTTCATTTGATAAACCTTTACAAACAAATGACTCTACTGTGGTATTAGATACCTCGTCCCGTATTTTCGATGTTGTCCAATCGAATTCAACACATAAAAATAAAAGTATAATGGAAATATTTGATGTCTTTGATGAGCATACAAACCAGGAATCAAACGGTTTGGATAACAATAGTGCTGTAAAGCCTTATACAGCGGTGTGGGATGAAGATGATGATGCTCTGTATCAAGAGGATGATGAGGCGGGGCAGAGCATCAATCATAATTCCCAACACAACAAATCTGAAGCACCAATGCACTATTCGGAAGTCATTGAAAGTAAATCATTGATTCGTGATGGTTCAGAAAGTCGTCATCTATATTCAGGCACCAATATTCAGGAAATGTCTGCTGTGGGGGAAATATTTACAAATAACCTTAAATCAGTGAATTCACTCTTCCAACGAGATGATACTAGAAAAGTGTTGAGCCAGGTGATTCAACCTGCCATTAGCAAGGATGAATATGTTTCTACTCCCAAACACAATGGAACACCAGAAAAGATAATTCCTGAAAATAAAACAACAAAAAAGATAAATATTATTGAGTCAATAACTATTAAGCCTAAAACAAGTTATCAAAGCCAGCCCCAAATTAACGAAAAAAACCATCAAACAACAAACAGTATTTTGTCACATGACAATAAATCTCCATTGAAAAATGTCTCACAACAGAATACTAATGGCTTACCTACACAATCAAATATAAATTTGTCAAATCTATTGGCAGGTATTAATACAGATACACTATTGTTAGCTCTTCAAAACTTGCAACAGTTAGCACAGAAACCTGCCGGAGTTGAAGAAGACACGCAGTGCGAGCAGGCCGGCGGCGCGCAGGCCGCCGCGCCGCCCCTCGAAACCATCAACCTGACCAATGACGAAGACTGGGAAAAGGAATCTGATAGTGAAGGAAGTATTGAAAGGCAGTTGAAAAGATTACACGGAAATGCTGGAGATACACCTTTTTTAAGTGATATTTTTGATCCGGGCCCAGTGGTAATTCCTCCAATTGTTGCAAATAAATTAAACATGTATAGCCAGCAAAATGGAGATACATTGTCTGACACTCAAGAAAATACACCTGTTATAGGAAGTTTCAAAAGTTTCGCTCTACCGAAACCAATTATGTTAAATAGGCTTAAATTAACTATAAAACAACCAGACAAGACCACAAAACAGTCAACCGAGGGAAGAAAGAGGAGGCGGAATAAGAAGGTTTGTGTACATAACTCATGTTTCCGACTGCTCAGACTTCCTTGACTTTTCGTATGCTGTGACACTGACAGTAAAACAATTATAAATAAACAGTGCTGATGGAATTTCAGTTTCAGTCAGAGTAAATGATCGAGAGCTCTGATCAGTCCGTAAGGATACGAAAGGTTAAGTCGATGGCCATTTAATCACATTGCTAATGCCATTTTTAACCATTAATTAGATTTGGAATGGGGTTGATAGTATCAAGTGGTTGTGGGACTGTTGAAATGTGTTGTTTCAGAGCAAAGCTTCGGCGTTGGGGGGCGATGGCGAGGGCGCGGGGGGAGAGGAGGCGGGGGCGGGGGCGGGCGAGGAGGGCGACGAGGAGGAGTCCGGCGACGACGCCGACCTCTCCAAGTACGACTTGTGGGGCAGTGACGACGAGAAAGCACAGTCTTCTAAAACAGGTGCGCATCACGCGACTACGACGGGCTCTCCCGTGATGTACATGTTACGAGCGCAGCTCTCAACTCGCCGTCTTAGTACATTTTGCATTAACTAAAATAGTACATTGTATTTCAAGGTCGGTTTCAGCTGACGAGTTTTCCACCGCGATAGAACCAGCATTTATTTATTTATAATAGGTATAACTAAATCTCAGTCAAGGGGAGATTACTCAATTTTTTTGTTAGTTGTACATGTTCGTGTAAAATATTGTTTATGAGGATATTTTACTTGTTTGGGAGGCTGTCGCTGATCAACCTACCAAAGGACTGCAGCTGACGCCACGCGGCTTCATGATACAACTTTCGTAAGCAAAAAATTGCACGGAGCTCGCGGTCTATAATGAGTTACTCAAAGTTAATTGCGTTCCAAAACCACAAAAAAATGGTTTCCCCGTCCCGTTTAGATAATGACATTTAAATACATTTTGTTATTTTCTCGCACACTGCAAAGTAATACGTTGTATGATACACGCGCGGAAATATGATTTCCGACAAATGTCGAATTATTCTCAGTAAATAAAGTCAGTTCGGGTATGTGCGCCAGGGGGGGAAAGTGCGCCTCATTCATTTAAATCAATATAAATTCGCTGAAATCCATGCAATAAACTTGTTTTAGTGTGTTGTATGAATGTAAGGTGTCGTTATTGGTGAAATATCTGTAGATCTCGATATGTTTGATGAAAGGCGCACTTACCCCGGGGGCGCACTTGCCCCCTCTGACCTTATAAAAAATTACACTCATCTGAAATCACCTACTTTCCGCACGTGTAGCATAAATAACTATTACGAACGAGAGTCTATGAGAATCGAGTTTGTAAAATTCTTATACAACGTTTTTCATTCTCTATTTGCGACGAAACATTCATTTTAAGCAAACTTAATATGCAATAGAAATTACGAATGTCAGTCCTCCATTTTATCGTTTTCATTTTGTGTTTTGATGTCCGAAGCGGACAAATGACGACGCAATATGCGATTTGAATTTATGTTGCTTATTAATCTTAATATTACATAATTTAACAACTTAGCGACCGTTTTTAAATGATTACGAATGTTTTCAGAAACCAGTGAGAAACCTAAAGACGGGGAAGGGGCAGAGGCCGGGTCTGATATGGGAGAGAAAAATGGCAAATCTGATACAGTTGAAAATAAAACTGCAAAACGAAGGTTCGTTATTTTTGATGCAGATGTTTGTTCTTCAATTATTATATTACATACGAGTATATCGGATGTGGCCTTTAGCCACAAGCAAATTAGACATGATCATTTAAAATTTCTTACAAACGTATAATTTATTTATATTGTTAATTTAGAAATACAGACAATCCGTAAAACCAAATAATGCAGAGTTGAGTTATATAGTTAGTGATTTATCAACGCAAATTATTTAAATAAAAACTTAGAACGTAACAACATGAATAGAAACGTAAGTATTTATACTTAGGAAATTATAACAGGATCATGAATCATGAAGTATTTTTTGCTTTCTACGTTTTCATTTAAATAAGGCTCAACTGTGCATTATTTGGTTTTACGCATTGCATTCTGTATTTGTGAATCTGACCTCTCTGTCATCACATGTTGGTGTCTAATTTATGAAAACATATTTCACACCTCTGGTGGATAGTCCCCTAGGGTGACCCACACTTACTGATGTGCCGACGGAAAGTTTCCTATATTGCGAAATGTTTCTGCAATTTAACATAGGAAAATTTCGGAAAGTTTCTTCATTTTTGTATGGGAATTGAAACTTTCCATTTCCAACATGGAATTTCCTTAATTCCTTGTGAAACTCTAGAAATTTCTGAGAACTTTTCCAACTTTTTGGAAACTTTCCGCAATTTGCACATCACTACCCACACTCAACAGGCCGGTAATCGTTTATATTTTCAACTACAAAGTCGGATATATTTATTTATTTGTTTTCAATAAAAGACACACAGTAAATTTCGAAGGCACTGCGGAATTTATAAATTATTACAATTATTAACAATAAACAATAGATATAAAGAAAACAGAAAAAGACTTAACTAGCAACAGATGACTGACTCCATCGCCTCGCAGAACTTCATACACTCGTCACGTCAGCTACTGGCAAAAACATCGCATTCAGGTGCTGATGCGAGGAGCGCGATGATGCAGTTGAGCGTACTGCCCACAGCTGATGGGTGCGGAGCCGGAGATTAAAATTGGCCTTCACTAGTGAGAGCACAAACAGGCGTACCAGTTGCGCTATTAACTCCGGACAGTCGGACCTACCTCTTAAGACACTACGAGCAGTGGCTCATAGAAATCTCTGGCATTCCTGACGACAAAACCCAACCTTCGGTAGCAGTCAGTGGCTAAT
Source organism: Epinotia ramella (assembly GCA_947578815.1). Classification (NCBI taxonomy): domain Eukaryota; kingdom Metazoa; phylum Arthropoda; class Insecta; order Lepidoptera; family Tortricidae; genus Epinotia; species Epinotia ramella. Next base: position 39,285,625 of record OX388200.1, read on the forward strand.
GCTTTCCTGTGATCGTGGAAGTTGAGTTGTGTCAAAAACAACGCACAAGTCCCGGATAGAATGAACCCGGAGTATGAGTTCTGGGGTCACCAGCCGGTATTCAGCTAGAAAGGGATTATGAGCGTGTCTAAAGGTCATGACGGAACATTTTGCAGAATTGAAAAATAGACCAACTGTCAATGTGTGACTTTAGGAACTCACAATCTGATAGCTGTTGCACGCTATACACCAGCTTCAGATCGTCAGCATAGAGCAGGCATCTTGTATACAGTGGTACTGAGGTCAAATCGTCAATCGTAATGCCGAAGAGAAACGGGGCCAGGATTGAATCTTGGCTGACTCCAGATCGAGTGTGGTACACTTGGAGACAGAGCATCCGTGTTGAACAGACTGTTGTCTATCGCACATATAGCTGGCAAAGAACCGGAGCAGCTTGGGCGAAAAACCAAAGCCGCATAGCTTGCTCAACAGTACGTCGTTATCAACACGGCCAAAGGCTTTCCTAAAATCAAGGTCTATTTTCAATCCTTATTATCCGTCAAGGAGTGCAGTGCGATAGCAACCTTCATACATTGACAGATGGTTTAACTCCGCATTAAATGTCATCTTGATGTGGCGTGTGCGCAACTTTTCTCTTTGACAGAGCGTTGAAACGGTTAAATATGGCGCCGGCAGCTGTCGCCCCATAGAAAACTGATTACCCACGGCTTGAAACAACCATCCTAAGAGTAAAGGATTGCATTGTACAGCTCAATTATAATTTATCACTGTCAGTTTGCGCTAACCCATTTGATAATCTACCTTAACACTGGCATATTAAAGTCTTCATCACAGACAGGCTGCCCATAAATATATTGCTTGTAATAAATACAATATTATCTAAGTAAAGAATAACAAATGAATCAACTTAACCTGTCAGGATACAAACTTCAAAAAACCACACTGTATGGGAAGTTTCAAAGTTTTGTACTAGTGTTGATAGCTGTTGGTGGAGATAGTTGATGCAACCCTCCGTAAATTATTCGTGTTGTTCCCGAATTAAACTGACATTGTTAACAGTATATTGTGTTGTTTAGAAGAAGTTCTTCAACGTCATCGAGTTCTTCGTCCAGCTCCAGCTCTAGCCGCAGTTCCGCGGATGCACCCAAAAATAAGTAAGTATCTCGATGTCATGTTCATATTCCTCGTTCCGTCGATTCCCCAAGGATTCCATACTTACCTTCGTCAGTTCCACTTCTATATGTGCATTTCGGTAAGCATTAGTTGCTATACGGCCTATCAACAAAATCTTATCGGAAACTTTGAAGTGCCTACATAACTGTAGAGCCGCTGAGCTGTGTGTGTGTGCTGTTCCATCTGTGGTCATCATCATTTCCACTTCACCAAATGTATAGTTTCCGGGAGCAAACGCACGATTTTAAATACCGAAATGGAGAGACCACCATGCTGATATTTGATTTCGAACAGCGTCGAAATCAGACAGCTTGGTAAGAATGATCACTAAAAATATATCAAGACGAACTGAAGAAAATATGTAAACGAACTGAGAAGAGTAGCACGATCAGTTCCCTAAACTTGTTTATTCCGCGTAGCAAAATTCTCACTCGCATTTTTCCCCACTTCAATTTTGTGCTAGTAGGTAGTACTTTGCCTCATTCGTAAATTCATCTAGCATCAGATTTTGCTTTTCGCTATTTCTTCCTGTAACATACTTCCTCTTATCTCCTCCTATTTTGCCACTCTTCCTCATTCCTAGTTTAAATAAAAAAAACTGCGTTTAATAAAAAAATGTGTTGCAATTTAATGAAGTAAACAGGCTAATTTAGTTAGAGAGGTTTAGGTTATGTTAGTTTTGCAGTGGTCCAGAGGGCCAAAGGACGCGGAAATAGGGGCTCTGCGACACTGTTTAGATGTATGCTGATGTTCAGGAAACATCCGACAGGGAAAAATACTATTCGGGGAAGCACGCAACAGTAAATTAAGCGAATGGTAATAAAGTGCACAGGTCCATTTACACGAGTGGTAAAAAATGCGACTGGGAATTTTTCTACGCGGAATAAACATGTTTGGGGAAGTGATCCAGCTTCCCATGAGAAATTGTTTATACCTACTTATACTACAGTGCACCTAAGATTAAATAGTTTTAATATTTCGCAATAATTCGCACTCATACTAATAAGTATTTGAAGTAATAATAAGACTTATTACAAAAGTAGTCGATCCAATGGCATGTAATCTACTCACAAGCCTGCCAAGACTCGCAGCGACAGCCCCGAGGGCTGCTGTAATTAGAATTCGAACCAAAAAAATAGGCATGTAATGTTTGGTCCCAGGTTCGACGACTTCAACCTGAACAGCGAGCGCGAGTCGTCGCCGGGGCACCGCGCGCACTCGTCGCACTCGCGCGGCTCGGCCTCGGCCTCGGCCTCGGGCCCGCACCGCAAGCCGCGCTCCCGCTCCGGCGCTGATTCCAGGTTCGTCTATATCGACAGACTGCTCACAGGGGGGTTACCACATCGACTATTGTCGCAGTTGTACTGTAAAATATAAAGAACGGGGTAGATTTACTTGTCGCGGCGTTGTTGTGCTAGCCTTCTGCTGTCAGTAGGCCGCTCTCGGGCGGTCTGATCATCAGGCCGGTTGGTTATCTACTGGCTAGTTTACCTTCCTTTGACCGCCACACAGACTTCTTACCTTTCGATCCAGTGGCCACTAGACATTGTGCACTGCAAGCCAACTTTAATTATGCTCCTTTTCTGTCTTTCTAATTGCGACGTGGTGGCACTTATTAAGTGCTACAGTTTTCTGATACACTCTTCAAACATATGTACAAAATAATAATAGTAGTATAAGTAAGTTCTAGATTACAGCAGCAATGGCGAATGTGTTTGCGAAATGTGTTCTCTATATATAAATAAAATATCATACCTACCATAAATTACACTAACGAAACTACTCTCCGACTCTCCGACTAAGGAGGTTTCGGAGTAAGGCCTCAATCGTGGCGTTGGGCGGCACGGTGCCCGCGGGTAACGCGTTAACACTATATAAGAGCGGTTACACACGGCGACTTTGGCGCAATAAAAACGCGCGACTATCTTAACAATACGCCTAACATAAACAGTCCTTCATGCATTGCGAACATGTAGCTGTATTTCAATGTTAAATAAGTTTGTGTTTCAATATTTCTCATACTAATATGTTGAGTACTTTACTGAGGTTGATAACGTAAATTGTCAATTTATAAGAGACAAGTAGACACAGTGTACCGACATACACTCTTTTCGTCGTATGGCATCAATTAATTACAGAGTCGTATAATGTTCACGATTCTCGCATATTATTTTGAAAACGGGAACTAGGACCAAACTACTGGATTGAATTTATTCATTTATTCATTTATTCAACATCATAAGTCATGCGCATTACAAGGGATGTTAATTAATACAGGTAGGTGGTTGGTACATGACACCCTGAGAGGGCACATAATGTTTTCTAGCGCTTACATATTGCAACAATAACACAATGTTTAATTTTTAAAATTATAGATGCACACAGAAGTGGGTAAAATTCTAATTGAGCTCCATAAACCGAATGTCCTTTTCTGCAGAACGTCATTTCCGTTGATAACGGTTTTACGATTTCATCTTCGTGAAATCCAGTCATCAGTAAATGCAAGCGTCAAAAACCATCGCCCGCTATATCACCAGACATCAATACTAGGGTCTGTGTCGGCCGGGTGACACAAGTGTTTGAAAAAGATCAAGTGGCGCTAGTTCGAAAAACTCGCACAGCAAGAAGATGTTGATACACGCTTAAGCTAGTCGTCCCGAGACCAAGGATGTTGTGACACATCCGAAACGTCGGAAAGCCTCAAAGATGTAAATAAATAAGTTATAGGGGTAGGTATAGGGATAGCGTTTGCATCAGATGAGTCAATCCTTTATGGTAATAAATTATGATATTGAATTAAAAGGTATCCATTTTACCGTAGAATTTTCCTTACATCGAAAAATTTCGATTTGCAAGCAGTTACGTTCTACGACTTTTTAATTGAAAATGTAATTTTGGGAAGTTTTTACTCCCGGCGAAAAATTTGCTATCAACCATCTCTATAACCCCATAGCAGGAATAAGCTGAGTTAATTACCAATAACCCTTTAAACAGGTGTCAGGTTCCAAGTGCATTAAACGAATACCAGGACGTCAATAACTACCGAACGAGCCCATGTACGTTCCGCGTAAACGGATATACTCGTATTGTTTCATTTCTTGATGTCTGGACCTGACGTGGTTAGGGGTGTATTCGATCTGCACATATTTGTTGCCAGAAATGAACAATGACGTGTATGGTTGGTTAAGTATCCCGGAAGCCTGCACTACCAATGGAAATTAAAACTATTGGACTATCTATAAATAAGCGTCGCGCGTAATGAATCAATTCCTCGGCGACAGATGGTTCTAATATGTATAACATTACATTACACATGCAAGGCGATATTTACTGTAACATGAGCAATGATTTTGAATACGTAGCGCATTGCAATCATCGTCCTCGTACCGTTTTCCCGGTTGTACCCTAAACGGCGGCCCGCTTTGGCACCTAGTCCAAATGGCATATCATTATGAAGATGATATATTTTCAGAAGTCACGGGTCTGGGCGCGACAAGCAGAAGTCGCGGTCGCGAGAGCGACGCGAGCGGCGCGGCAGTCGCTCGCGGTCTCGCTCGGGCCCGGCGCGCAAGGAGCGCCGCTACAGCCGCGACGGCGCGCCCAACAACTACGCACCGCGCGGCCGTCACCGCTAAATACCAACCATTGGATCTAGAAAAAAAAAAAACACATACACATCAATTTTATCAAACCACATAGCACACTCCGTGCACAGATTTTCATTTAAGTCTAATGATCCGGCATTGCGACATCTGATGGTTCCATCCTTTTTCTTAAAAAAAAAGGTCGTGGACATTTAATTTAATCGACGCCTCTGTATCTGGGTATCACTTTAATTAAGCATAATATGTACTTCATCTAAGTTGCGTGCGTATGAATGAATGGTATATAATAAGATATATTTTATTGTTGTTTCCGTTCCACCTACCAATTCCACCACCCAGCATTCGAAGTAAATTTTCCTGCCTGCTGTCTGACTCATACATTTATGAGTATATGTATGTTAGATTCATGTCAAATCATTTACTTATAAGGCTTATACGATTGAATTTCGGTTTCCGTTTACTAATTTATAGTTTTTGTATCATCCCTTTAGATGTCTGTATTATTTTCCCAACACTTGAAGGTCCCTCTACATAATGGACATAGCCAGGACGCAACTGTGCGTAAGAGGGAGAAAAACATACTTCCATCGTATTCCAATGCATACGCATACCCGTGTCCTGTTCTGCAGCCATGACGGCCCATTGTGTAGAAGAGTCTAAAAAGTTATGTCTAGACGTCTCCAAAGAAAAATATGCAACACGCAAATTGTGTACACAGGCCAATTGCATATAATCGTTACAAATGTACAATATACAATATGTTGTATGGCTATAAAGAGTTAAAGAAAAGTAAAATGGTCAATAATGAAAGTCGCTGTTTATACCTGTATAAAACCTAAATCAGCACGGCTCTCTCGAGCTCTCTCGCACTATCCGTCTCTCTCTATTAGAAAACTTAGAACGAGACTGATAGTGCGAGAGAGCTCGAGAGAGCTCGCGCACCGTCTTGTGATAGTTGTGATAGCCTAGCTGTGTATGGCCCAAGTACAGTAAGCTAAGAAAGTGGTCTAGCAGTTTTCGAATGTATTCTTTGTACATTATGGTTCAAAAGTGGTATATGTACCAGGTTTTTTGCTTACTGTAGGTACACCATTCACGAGCTTATTATATATATGCTATTATTACTAGTCTAATAAGATTCCTCTTAATTTATACATCCACACACATTTGTGTCGCTTAACTTCAAACTCAGATAAATCCATTCGACCCTCTGCAAATATCTACCCTATTACCTTTTCATAATACCAAAATCGCATGATCTGACAGATGGATTTACCTGAGTTTGAATTTAAGCGACTCATTTGAACTCTGTGTTATTTTACCAGTTGCATATTTTGCGTTTTATACTATACCTACATGTTTGGCGATGCAGCGTATTGCTTGTTTACCTTTTGTTGCGTGTTGTGAATTTGGCTTTGCGTTCAATTACCTTAACTACTTTAATTACTTTATTAATTTACCTTATGAATATTCTGCGTATTGTACGTTTGTCCCGATGTTGCTTGTCTGCAAAGTAGTTAGCTGCGCACCACTTGCATATGTATACAAACTTGTATCGGAGAAGCGAATCTGTGACAAGGAAATCTTATTTCTGCCGACATAATGTGTTCATACGTGATCTGGACGGGTGACGCGCGGCATGGCGCGTGTAGCGACTGGCAACGCCCACGCGTGTACACTTCAACACTTAGCCATATTTGTGTTCGCTTGTTGTCTCGCGCCATGCAACGCGTCGCCGTCGATAAAGGATGCCTTAACGTTAAACGTGGTTCCGGCAGCTGCCAAAATCCAATCGAGTCGAACAGTCGTATCAGGTATGACCATATGCAATAACACTAATAATACAAGAAATAAAATGTCGATTTTTTCAATACACTAATACTATAGATTTAATAGGTAGGTATATCACATTATTTTTACATTACTGACATTGGCATAGTCTCACAGGTGAACTTGATAGTTACTATTAGTTGTACAGATTTTTCATATCGATATAGTGGCGCGTCAAATTTAACTATTAAGTCTAGGTTCGTTTATTGGATCTTTGTAAATGTACAGTCTTTATCGCAATAAACGAAATAGTTATGAAGTGTTTGAATTTCTTATCTAACATGATTTTGATGTACGAATTACGTACCACTTGTGAACACTCGACAAAAAAGGATCTCAAGTTATTTTTGTCGCGGCAGAAACGAACTGTAGCTAAATTACCCGATAGTTGAGTGCTCGCGCACTATTTTAAGACTAAAGCGAGTATTCTTGGCCAGACGTAATAAATTAAAGAAAACACCTACTATTCATGACCGTTTATGTAAAATAAAATAGCACTAAGCTTAGAATCTTGATATGAAAGCTGAGCCGGTATTTGATTTACCGGCTCATTTGAGCGGCAACTCTAGGAGATGCGTTCTCAGCAACAAGCACTCAGACGTGAACTGCCAAGTTTTACCGTTTTTACTCCTCAATCCAATCATAATATGTATTACAGAAGGGCAGAAACTTATACCAAATACCTATCGTATTTCGATCTTATAATAACGCTGAAACATTAGATAATCTGTTATAACCAAAAATACGTACGGTAGGTCATATATGCAATAGGGTCAATGGAAGAATTTTTATATGAACAGTCCTGATGGTTGTTGTACAGTCGAGTTCTCCAATATCAATACAGACAACCTTTCAAAAATATCTACACATGTGTCTTATGTCAGTAACAATAAAGTCTCTGTATAGATATTTTTGAAAGGTTGTCTGTGTAGATATTGTAGAACTCGACTGTACCTAAATAGCATAAGTCCCAAGAAACTTAAAATACCTAAGCGTAACTAACGATCGAGGGCACGTATTAGGAATGGATTAGGTCTTGTGTTTGCAGTGAGTGACTAAGAAAAAAAAACATGTTTCGGTAAATTCTCATAGCATGCTACATTTACACGCTTGCCAAATTTCGGCAAGCTCCTGGCAATTACAGGCGTAAAAGGTAGGTTTGGCTCGGAGCTTGCCGTCCATCCGGACTTGTGTCGGTTGAACACAGATAGATGAAGCTTATGGCAGGGGCGGTTCATTCTGTGATTTCGTCGCGCCATCATCATTATAAGAATTCTTGACTATATGATTGTTTATCTGATCTGATCGATACATGATTGCTTAAAATTTCCTCGATAGAAAAGAAGTCCAAAGTTGGGTCTGTATTTTCCTTTTTTTACTCAGCCTACTCAAACGATACATTATTTTAGACACAATGAAGTTAATATGATAGTATTTTATCTTATCTAAAATCTCACTTGATGAAATTTAAATAAAACTTCGCTAAGTTAGGTATTTATCGAAATTTGTCCAAAAAAGCCATTCCTAAAGAGTGTTACGAGTAGGTACAGTCAGCGTCACATAGTTAGTAGCAGCCAGAGTAGCCAAATATTTCGTAACACACCCTTATTCTTACAGTAATAAAGACGTGTACCGAAATATTTGGCTACCTTGGCTGCTACTAACTATATGACGCTGACTGTACATCTCTATTTCTCGTGCGCGGAAGGCGTATCTTAATACTAGTTTATAGTGGAGCGCAATAGATACTACACCTTCGACGTTCGTGTCTGCCGTGCTTGTGTACCGGAACCGGCCGCCTGTGAGCGCTTACGCTTACGCTTACCGAGGCCCGGCAAAATGCGAAGGTTTAACTTACTAGCCGGCTATTATTAACCCGTCAAAATCAAATAGTCCAGTCAATTAACTGACAACTTGTATGGAAAAAATGACAATTTTGGAAATAATTTATAATAGCTTAATTTTTATGTGTATGTGGACGGATATATTATCCATTAATAGTTACCCAGCGACAGAATCCGACAAAATTTCAGACATCAAAAAAAATATAAATTAAGCTTCAGAAAAAATATGAATATAAACATGTTTGTCTTTATTTTGGTTCATTTACATTTGCTCTATAATATTCAAGATAAATCATACAAAAAAAGACAATGCATGCTTAATTTAAATCTACATAATTACTTCCGGGTGGAAAAATTGTCAGATTCTTGAATAAAGCATCTTAGAATAGCATTTTAAAATGAAATCAACAAAAAAACGCTATTATAAATGAATGTTTTTCAAAATCGTATTTTTCCTGGAGTAAACAGCAAAATGCAAGACTAAAGCATATTTTAACCATTAGTAATTGGACCAACCACCTTGTTGGTCGTTGCCGTGGTAACCTCGCGGAGAAAATTCTTACTATGTTTTTTTTATATACATGTGGTTTTGTTAAATTGGTTGACCCTTTCTATGGTGGGGCATCTCCCAAGCCAATTTATTATGTGATCTTTTTAAGAAACTGTCACAATTGTTGGCTTACTGAGGCAGAATAATAACAAGAAAAAGTTGATTAATCCAATTAAGTAAGGCGTACAAAATAGTATCAGTCGTTTTTAGGGTTCCTTGTTGACTACGGAGGTTTCGCCATGTCCTTCTGTCCGTCTGCCCCTTTGCGGCTTAGCTCAGTGACCCTTACTGCTCTAGGAAGCTGTTGTTCGGCATGGGTATATAAATCAATCACACCGACAAAGTAGTAGAAAAAAAACGTTTTTCAAGGTACCTCCCCTACACGTAAAGAGGGGATGTATTTTTTTTTCTCGTTAATTCTATAGTGGGTATCGTTGGATAGCTTGTTCAAAAATATTATGGGTGGGCAAAACCATTTTTCAACTTAGTGGTCCATTTGTGTGATATTGGGCTTTAAAGTTAGGCATGTGTGGTGCCGGCTAAATGGCTACTACTAAAAGGAAAACTATTATAGTCCAGGCAATGAACTGACAACTTGTATGGAAAAAATGTCAATTTCGGAAATAATTTATAATAGCTTATTTTTTATGTGTAACGGATATATTATCAATTAATTAATTTATTTATTTATTCATTTATTGCACCATGGTGATTATAGAAGTTGTTTTACAATATAATGAGGTATCTCATGGACCCTGGATGGGTATAGCAAATGTATCCTTAAGAACTAGAATAATTATAATTAAACATCAAAATACAGATTAAATAGTAACCCAGCGACAAAATCCGACAAAATTTCAGACATCGAAAAAATTATAAGTTAACTGGCTTCTAAAAAGTCGGTAAAAATATTAATAAATGTTTTTGTCTTTATTTTGGTTCATTTACATTTGCTCTATAATATTCAATATAAATCGTACAAAAAAAGATAATGCATGCTTCATTTAAATCTACATAATTACTTCCAAGTGGAAAGTTTGTCGGATTCTTGACTAAATCATCTTTAATATTAACATAACATTTTCAAATGAAATCAACAAAAAAACGCTATTATAAATTAATGTTTTTCAAAATCGTATTTTGCCTGGAGTATTACGGCTAAGAGACATTACTAGTTACCGAGTAATAGTCGATCAACTTAAAATGTAGGTACTTGAAAAGATCAACTTTCGTACCAATTCGGCCGATGCAACCGGGACTTATTTGGCACGAGTCGATGTAACAAATACAGACCGGCAACTACGGAACCCTACACTGCGCGTGGCCCGACACGCAATTGGCCGGTTTTTTTCAGTATCACGAATCAAATGCAATAATGTGTATCCCATCCTTATATTCCTTATAGACAGTTTAAATACTATTCTCATAATTTGTGGTCCGAAATTGAAGATATGCGTTGGAGTGGCAGAGCCCTCCGGGACGTGGACGATGGCGGTAGGAAACCATCAACCTATTTCCTCATATGTACCTAATGTATTGTGATAAAACTGTTATATTCTTGCAAATATTTATCTTAAACTACTGCAGTGTCACTTGAAAAGGGGAAACGCTTGATTCATTTGTATTTCATATCATGATTCAAAAGACATAGCAATATTTTCGCCTTAGATAGAATAATTTATAGAGTAAGCTCTATAGTAGGTAAATACATATTATTTGCGTAGCCAATAAGCAGTTGACCCTTTTAGGTCTAGAAGTTATTATCTAAGTGAAAAGTAAATATAAGTACTTAATGTACTTATGGCATTAAAACGAAAACTTGGACAGTATATAGCCTTTAATTTAGTGATGGTTCTACATATTAGAAATTTGCACGTGTCAGAAAATGCAGTGATTTTATGAAATCGTGTAGTTTTATTCCGAAAGGCTCCATCAGCTGATCCATTCATCTGTAATTAAATAAACACAATCATTAATAATTGGCTAATAAAATAGTTTGAGTCTACGATCTCTAAACTAAGCTATGCCCACATGAACAATATGCTGGAACAGTTAGCAGTCGCAAATATAACGCAACACCTACTTTGGCTGCTATTATCTAAATATTCTAAATGATGCTGATTGCACTATCAGGCAAAGAATAGGGCGCGACTCTTCGGGTATTTAATTACTGAATTAGTATTTTGTCAACCGGACAATTGCATTAGACACATTGCACGTAGAACCGATGGCCGTTGGGGCGGAAAGGTTCTCGAGAGGCGACCACGTATGTACCGGAAGGCGCAGCGTGGATGGCCCCCCACAAGGTGGACTGATGACCTGGTAAAAGTCGCGGGACTCCGCTGGATGCGGGTGGAGCAGGACCGGTCATTGTGGCACTCTTTGGGGGAGGCCTATGTCCAGCAGTGGACGTCTTTCGGCTGATATGATGATGATACTCAGTCTGTACGTAACTAAAAACACAAAGATGCACATAAACCAAACAATGGTAGTGGCAACCGAATATTTTTGAACAAATTATTTATTTACATCAGGCAACAAATGCCCATTGCTGCATATAGTTAGTCAGCATCGTATAATTAGTAGCAGCCAGAGTAGCTAAATATATCGTGACACACCCTTAATTATTCGTACAGTAATAAGTCTTTATTACCGAAATATTTGGCTGCTGGTAACTATATGGTGATATATAATTATATGAAGGTCCGTCCACATTCGCGCGCGAACGCGTGAATGTGGAGCCGATTCGCATGTTTTTCACGGGTTCGCGCCTGTTAACCACTTTTACGTTAACCACGTCGGTTATTGGCCCGCATCAAAGAGCCTGCGAACACGAACAATTGACAATTGTGAACACTGCGAATGTGGAGCCAAGGAAGAACGCGCGATCCTCATCGCTATACGCGCCGCGATTTACGCCCGCGCGCGAATGTGGAGGGGCCTATAGAGATAGATATCAGATATCAAAATGAACTATTCATGCGTACCTAATATGTAATTTCGCTCACAAATGAAATATACTTACAAACACGGGATTAAACGCCTCAATCCAAACAACGACATTCCTGTGGAAACAATTTATATATGTAATCATCATATGTGGGGTTGATCATATGTGGTGGAACCCGGTGGGGTTTTTATTCCTTCTGTTACCGGTGGCAACTACTAGGGGAAGAAATCCCAGCTGTTACTGTGTATGGGAATGACCCGTAGGTCAACATGTGGCACATGAATCGATATTTCTTTGCAATATACCTACATGTAATGTGCGGCAAATGTCTATACGGCGTCTATATATAACGTTGCGAAAGTCACAAAAAATGTGTCTTCTAACTTTTGAACAGTAGTATCAAAAAATATGGAAAAACATGAACATAAGTTCAACTAAAATTGTTTTGGAATACTACGTACCGATAGGTAAAACTTAACGAAACTGGAAAGAACTGCCTTTGCTAAACAAAAATATCTAAGTTGCGCGAGTTTCCTATAAAGGTACGATTTTTGCCACGGAACCTTCCTTGTCCGTGGTCTGTCACGCTCTTGGCCTATTTTTATATACAGGGTGAAATAGTATTCACCGTTCAAATTTTGGGAGCTGATTCGGTGGGTCATCTCGATCAAAATTGGATAATAAGTTGTATCCGAATCGCAAAAAAAAACCCAGCTGTTCCATACAAACGGCGTGAGCTCAGGCGCCAAAATGTGTGGGACAGCTGTTTTTTTTGCGACTTGGATACAACTTATTATCCAATTTTGATCGAGATGACCCACCGAATCAGCTCCCAAAATTAGAACGGTGAATACTATTTCACCCTGTATATTGACACTCTTTTGTACCTACATCGGTTCCAAAAACTAAACACAACACACAACATATATCTGTACACGCCTTTATGACATTGCCAATAGTCCTGTACACATTTATATTAGTCCTTATTTATGTACGTAGATATATTAATACCCTTTACTTGTGGTATCTACATAGTTAGTAGTTACTAAGATCTACTGTAGGTTGTCTAGTGTCTAGCGAGCAAGCCAAAGTTAGTAGGTACTTTGTTGGTAAGGACGGCAGGTTTCAACGGCGGCTTGGCAGGCTCCGGAGCCTTCGGCTTCTTCGTGCAGGGCTCCACCGAGCCACCTGAAACACATTCAGTAACTAATAATAGCTCATAAATCATTTAATTCGCAAAGTGTGAAGCGCATCGCATTTTTGCCCGACTACGGCAAAGCCAAAAGGAAGGGATATAATAATTTTAGCAGTCCAAGTACCAGAGGCGTCTTTAACTAAGGTGCAGGGTGTGCGTTGCACACGGGCGCAGCGGTCCTAGGGGGCGCCGAGCGCCGCCCGCTACCATTTCATTTTGACCGCGCGCGGCGGCTAAGGGGGCGCTAGAGTGATGTTTGCACACGGGCGCTACATGGGCTACAGACGGCTCTGCTGAGCAGGTAGCTATGTATTTCGGTACATGTGTTCCACATCATTCATTAAAATCTGTTCTGCAGCTTAGATTAAAAAAAATACAGTTTCATAGTTCGAATTTGTTGATACATTTATGGACATTACGCATTAATACGAAATTTGCGCATACCTATTGGTTTTCATATCAGAATCGCTCATTTTTTTATGCAATCATTATTTGGTTTCGTGGTGCGTCTCGTGAAGGTCTATCGGAGACCGGATCGAAATTATTCATAGATAAAAGACAAAATAATTCCGCCATTTTGGCGTCACTGAAAGCTGGCAGCCATGACGGCGATTTCCCTCAAGAAAAAGAAACTAATACTTAAATGAGGTTAGATTTTTCGAAAAATTGTCCTAAGCGGAAACCAGAATAATAATCTACCTAAAAATAAATTATTCATGTTCGTCCGTTCAAGGGAAGCTGAGATCCTTCGTGACAAAACAATGTTTGCAATGATACTAGCTGATTCTTTTTTCATTTCAGAGATTGATTATAAGTGTAGATTAATTAAGGAAGTGTACCTACTCATATCGGCCCTAGCCTCGCAGCATCTGTCCGAAGTACATTACTCTATAGGCATTGTATGCCTTATTTCGCGTGCGTCGTCCTCATACCAGACCAGGGACTGCTTAACCGAATAATACCGGTATTTAACGGCATAACGCCATATCGGTTTTCTCAGAACGTTTATATTTCGCTACCGAAAAATAACGCTTTCATAAAGGTAACCGATTTTCGACTTCCGCGAGGTGGGTGAGGTCGACTTCGACCGCGTACGAACAAAATTTTTCGGTATCGAAACAATACCGGTTGGGAATCGGTATAATAAATACTGGTAACCGATACATTTAAACCTTTTTAGGTACCCTTAATATGTTGGCGCGGCGCGGCTAACCTTTACAATATACCGGTACCTATCGTAATGGAATACCGGTTTCACACCGGTATAAGCGTAACCGAAATCAGTCTGTAATTGTGTTCTAGACTTAATAAAATAATAACCTGGACCAACGTTGGCGTTTTCTGCCGTGCTGACTTTGTACAACTGTAATGAAATAAACACATTAGCAGTGGTTGAAATTTTCGCGGCAAAACAAAAAACTATCGCAATCTGGAAGGGTTAGAAACATTTTTTTATCGCCGTCGATAATTATTATTTACATTAAAAATAAATCGTAGCGATACCTACCTTTTTTATCTTTTGTAATCGTTCGTGACATTTCCCAGTTATGGGATTGTTTTATTTGTGTTGTTTCATCTAAGACTTAATAATAACTAAGCAACAAAGATGTAAATCTTTTCTTGAAGTAACTATGCCACCTACCTAATTATTATATATAGGTAGCTGTCAGTTCATATAAACTTTGGCGTATTTATATGGCAAAACTGTCACCTCCGAGCACAGGTTGAAAATGTCCCAAGACTTAAAAACCAACGTAATCGGACCCTGCCATCGTCGCCGGCAGCCATTCCGCTGGACAGCGGCACCACGTCCGGCCCCCACTGCTTGATGAAGTGGCCGGTGCGCGCGACGCGCTGCGCGGGCGTCGTGGTCGTGTGCGACCCGCCGCAGTAGCGGTTGCAGATGTGTTTGTCCGTGTCCGACCTGCAATACAACGTCAATCGTGAAATTTGCTTAGAGATCGTAATATCGCTACTGACAGAAGGACAACAGTTAGGTATAATTATTATATATCAGTATCCTACTATGCTGTATTTATACACTGCCTTAAGTAAAGGGTTATACTTAGGTTACGCCTTCAAGGCTCGGTTCTACTTTACCGACCTACTCGTATGATTAGCGCAGCAAGACCACCGGGATAGTCTTGCACACTGGCACACTCCTCCTGGTCACCCCGAAAGACGGAATTTCGCTTTTCACTGCATTCTGACAGCAATCTTACCTTACTTTCACTGGCGCCTTAGGCGCCTTTTGCTTTTCTATGGTCTCCCAGTCATGCAGGTTACGCTGCGGTAGGTTGCTCGCCTGTGTTTTGCGAATGGTATCTGTAATGGCAGTACATGGGGTACTAGTAAGAGCCTTATCACACTTGCGATTTCCAAGCGTATTTTGTATGAAGGCGATCACGCAGCGTGTTCGCCGCGACTGATAATTGTATAGAAAACACGCTCGCAAATCGCAAGTGTGATAAGGCTCTAAGCGTTCACTGATTCAGCTTGAACTTATAGGTTGTTTACACTTTGATTAGTGATTAGTGAAGGGTTGCAGGGTTGAAGTGTGTTGTGGGCGATGGGCTAGCAACTTATCACTGCGATATCACATTTTGTCGATCTTTTATACCCACATTTATGCTAACAGTGGCACTGGACACAAGTTTCATGTGCTCTGCCTATACCCCTTTTAGGGATAAAGGCGTGTATGTATGTATGTATGTAGTGATTAGTGCGAGTTCATACATATGCTGCGATTGCGAGTAGCTTTTTATGGACTCGCACTAATCAATGTGTAAACAGGCCCTTATCAAAAGCGATATATAAGTAACATTCAGTGCCATGAACTCTGCTCGCTACGCTTTCTTCTATAAGTATACGGAGTTCCTCTGTTATCGGCTACAAGCGCAGCGCTACGAGTTCTGTGGCACTGAACGTGGTGAACAGCACGAACCAAGTTCATAACTGAGGTACGGCTTCATCGAGAGATGGGCGGGCAAGGGCTTGCTTGGCATGACGGCCGTGTTCTCCATCGGCATTACGGCATCCGCGTCGCAAGATATGCAGTTCACGTCCCTGAAAAGCCGACAGGTACAGTGGAACTAAATTATGAGTAAGTCTAACAGCCTCCAGTATAGAGAAAAAATGGTCATTCCATCTTAGTAGGCATGTAGGCAACGTAGGAACTAGATTAAATGATAAAAATAGGTACGAGTATGATAATCCCTTCCCTTTAGGTAAGACAAATAAAAAAAAAACTACATCAATTTATATAGACTGAAAGGAAAACCTACCCTCTGGCCGCCCAATAGAGAAGAAAAATTGACAATGAAATTTGAATCAAATAGAATCAAAAAGGAATAGGAATAGGTTTTTTTTGGTATAATATAGAATAAATACATTACCTACAGAGACCGAAAGATAATCTACGAGATATACAGAAACCAGGAGACTGTCATAGAAGTCAGAGAGGAAAAAGAAACGGCAAAGATTATGCAAGGAGTAAAGCAGGGATGTCCACTCTCACCCCTAATCTACACGAATATTATAAAGAGGAAAGATTTGCTTGTTTGTTTGTTCGTTTGTATTGAATAGGCTCCGAAACTACTGGACCGATTTGAAATATTATTTTACCATTAGAAGCCGACATAATCCCTGATGAACATAGGCTACTTCTTACCGCGGGAAAATGCTTCATTCTTACGGAAAAACGTGTAATCCGTGCGAAGCCGGACCGGGTAGCTAGTTTTTAATATATTTTGTATATAGAGTAGGTACGTGCCATACAGCAAGTAATTGATTCCGGGTTTGGAGGTGTAAAAAATAATGGGAAGTATAATTAATTCATAAGGTTTGCATACGAGCTAAGATTTCCAAAATTGGGCCCCGGATAGAGCTCGAAGGTCCGGAAACCCAGAATGATTGAGAATGATTGATGCCTTGCCTCAGCAAACGCCTAGTGGTGCCAGCCGCCTCGACATTTCTCCTCAGCGACGCCATCTGCTTGAGATTCTCTTGCAGCAGTCGCAACTTGTTCTCGAAGAAGTCCTTCAACGGCGAGAGCTCCATCTTGTCCAACTTGCTCTCTATCTCGCGCTGCACGTCATCCAATACCTGCTGCCACAGCGCTTCCTGTCGGAAAGTTACGTAGTTCATTCATTACTCAGGTACCTACTTCTTAGAATACGTGAACCATTGACAAATAAAAAAACCGGCCAAGTGCGAGTCGGACTCGCGCACGAAGGGTTCCGTACCATTATATATAATAATAAGTTACAATAGAATTTGTACGAAACTATTACTTCTTGAAGTACATTTTATAAGTTGGTCGACTATTACTCGTAAACGTGTAAAGCCTACTTAGCTGTGATAGTTTTCCTTTTAACTTCGTTATATGTACTACTACCATGAATTTTTTCACATATCCCAAAACAACCATTTAGCTAGCAGGGGGTGGGGACACTGGAGTCTAACAAAAATTAGCACTTTTAGGCTTAATATTTCACAAACGGATCGTTTAATCGAAAAATTGTTTTCACAAACCCCCAATATTTTTAAAAGACCTATCCAACGACACCCCACATTATGGGGTAGACGACAATAAAAAAAATCATCCCCACTTTACATGTAGGGGAGGTACCCTAAAAAAAATGTTTTTCAAGATTTTATTTTACCACTTTGTCGGCATGACTAATATGTATATTCATGCCAAGTTACAGCTTTCTAGTACCAAGAGCCTCTGAGCTAAGCTGCGGACGGACGGACGGACGGACGGACATAGCGAAACTATAAGGGTTCCGTTTTTGCCATTCTGGCTCCGGAACCCTAAAAATAATCCCGCCTTAAGTTATGATTTTTTGTTTCAACATATCTGGGCGTGGGACATACCCACTGTTTGTCAATTTTAGCACATAAAATTTATTTTCTTATAATTTATATACCTACTACATGGAATGTTTTACTAGTTGTCCAGGTCTATCAGATGCTGATGGATTTGTATGATTTAATTCAGATTTTTTGAGCAATGAATTCACGTGCTATGCCCCCGTAAAAACGCCACCTCTGAGAAATGCCCGTATGTCGTCTTGTATTACCACCAACCTGAGTGTTGAGCTTTCCAAGCGCGTGATCCAGTCCTCGGGACAAGTCGTCGCAGGCAATCTCGAACTGATCATGCGAAACTTTACGCGCCAACATGCGGAGGTCAGCCTTCTCGGCCATGGCTTCTGCCATGTCCTCTCGGTCCATTTTGATGTTTTTCAGAATTTCGATTTGCTCCAGAAGAGCCTATTGACAATGTAACAAGATGAATTAGTCGATTCGGGATTATGTGGCGTACCTACTTAGTTCAAGAATTAAAAATAATTCAGACAGTCATAAGTGGCATAACTATGACTATAGTTTGTGAGATCTTACTTCGAACATTTGACAGCTGTCATCCCAGTACAATGTATGTCATCATATGTCATCATTGACATTTATTGTACCGGGATGACCGCTGTCAAATGTTCGAAGTAAGATGTAGATAATTATTTCAATGTTGCTATGGCCGAACGACGTAAAAACTCGGACGTCCATCTACATTAGTTACAGTGCCCGGCAAACAACTTGAACATGCGGGACGAAGTGGGGGGCAGCTCGCACGTACAATTCGCCTTTGCGCAGGCAAGGTCATTTGCTCAAGTTGTTTGCCGGGCATTGTACCGAGAGTATTTGCATAAAAGCACAGAACAGTATAATAGCGTTACATAAAGTACAATCTAAGTACTGAAAAATATGATGGGGCTGGAATTGGAACTGTTTGGGAGGTTTAATAGTGATTAAAATGATACGTTTGTAAGTATAACCTTTGCCGTACCCTGGTTGCCACATCGACAAGTCGATATGCCGCTTTGGCCACAGCACGACACAGTTATAATATCACTGTTTAATCTCGTGCAAGTTAGCTATAGATATGCGTTTTCCTAGATGCTAAGTGTCCAGTGACAAGTGAGAAGTTCTTCGTTCACGTTTATTCTAAGCAACCTCCCGCAGGGGCGTCTCTAGCCCACGGAGCGCCCGTGTGCAAACATTACTCTAGCGCCCCCTAGTAAGCGCGCGGTCAAAATGGAATGGTTACAAAGTACGGCTCGGCGCCTCCTAGGACCGCTGCGCCCGTGTGCAACGCACACCCTGCACCATAGGTAAAGACGCCTCTGCCCTCCCGCGTGCTGGCTGGCTCTCCTGCGCTAGGCGCTTCTGGAGCTGTGGCGGGTCATGTCTTCGCATTGGCGGGACGGGCTACGGGCCATCACTTTGACGGCGACTGCTGCTGGTGTCTCACGTGCGGCTGTTAAGTGAGAAGTGTTTACCTTAATATGGTTTTGGCGGTCGTCCTTCTCGCCGGCTAGCTGGCGCGCCACCTCGTTGACCTGCCACAGCTGCTCTTGCATTTCCTGGACCGTCTGGTACAGCTGCATCAGACCTGCACGCGGTTATTTTACGTAATTGATTATGCTCTAGGTATGTAGACTTTTGGCCCTTAGGCAGACATAAAGCTTACCTATTTATGTATGTTGTTAAGTTTATTTGAAATAAATGTAGAACCGAAACAACAACCATAAATAACGCAGCTTAGTGGTATTATAAATACATACCCATATAGTTTTCAATAATTAAGTAGATTAATAAAGAATAAGTAAGTGAATAGCATAAATACGTAAGGGTGGTTTCCACCTGTCCAAGATCTTTGTCCAATGTGCATTGCGTTTCACTCACTCTTTAAGCAAAATGTGAGACGCAAATTACATTACATTGGACAAAGATCTTGGACAGGTGGAATACCACCCTAATACATCAGGGTAACTGAAAAAGTAGTTAAATACAATTGTAAGGACATAAAAATAGTAGATTGTTAACCGAGGGTTGAAAGTTTGAAAGCAAACAATATCCGACGAAATATTTTGGCGCTCGAACGAAGTCCAAGCGCCAATAGTTCGAGTCTGAAATGGGTGCCGTTCCCCGAGTTAAACACTCTACTTTTCATTTCGAATACGAGGAAATGATATTAAAGCCAAAAACATTGAACAATTTCTAAATCAGTCAGATCCTATAAACCCATTTTAAAAGTGTAGGTATGTCTGCGGACCATTTGGGCGAGAACTGTTGACTGATTTTAATAATGTTTGTGTAAAACAAATTTAAATTGTTTATGTAAGAAAATTAACATTCTTATGTATGTATATGTACCATATATAGTAATAATGAATTAAACCCATTGTAATTATCAACAATTTTATGGAAGTGTGTCTGTTGGTTTCTACATATTTTTTAATGTCTTTAGGACTGTTCTGAAGCACACGATACGCATGGGTTACATTGACGTACCAACGCTTAAAAAATGTATTGAAATGTCTTTAAATAGCAATTATAGTCATCAAATAATTAATTTATTGTAATAAAAAAGAAATACGCATGATAATTATTAACAAATATCAAGAATTAGTACAATTTTATGAAAATGTCTTCCTATAGGTTTCTGCGATTGTTTATTTTTTTATAACTTTTCAGCCCCAGGGGTGACACGCCTCACTTTCAACCCGCTGTTTAGATGAACAATGACCTACTTTCAGAGTATGAGAGATGAAACGGTATTGTTTTCGACAAACACCCCGTCTATTACCTTCCAAGTCTTTGGCCAGGTTAGGCGAAAGCTTGAGTACGGCGAAATCTTCATGGAGAGCTACAACTTGTCCCATAAGATGGTCGAGTTGGTCTTGGAAATTACCGATCTGGAGAACAAGACATTTAAATAATATCAAATGCGCTAAGTAATCTGGTCTTCTGTTATTGCCTTCTCATAATCTTTCACTGGCAGTGCTTACAAAAACATACCTATGAATTGACAATTACTGCCAACTCCAAGTATTGTACCTACCTATTTATTTAACAAGTATCTGTAGCTACCTTTACTTAAGGGCCTAATAAAATTTGACATTAGCATTTGTGGAATAAGCGCTACAACAGGCTAAAAATCTGCAAGTGCAAGTCAGACTCACGCATCGAGGGTTCCGTACAATTTTTTTTTGGAAGTGAAAACTTCTTTAGCGGCGCTGAGCACTTTTTGGGATGGGGAAAAATTGTTAAATACGCGACAGATTTTTGTGACGTCAGATGTGAAGGAGGTCACAAACTTTTATATTTTGCTGCTAGCCGAATCGACTTCATTCAAAATTGAACGCTATTCGTAAGAGTATAAAGCCGTTAAACACTTTTTGCAATAGCATATTCTGGAATTAAATTTTAGTTTGTAGACGCGTCCTTCACCGTTTTGCTATTGAGCAAATTCGAATATTTCGAATTTGGACGTTATTCCTAAAGCTTTGAAAAATATTTACCAACGGCAAAAACAAATTGATATTTTGTTCACCGCCGCCGTCCGCTGTTCTTGCAAATTCGAATAGTTCGAATTTGGACGTTATTCCTAAAGAGATAAAGCTTTGAAAAATATTTAGCAATGTCAAAAACAAATTGGTATTTTGTGCGCCGCCGGCGGCGGGCGAGCCGGCCCGTCGCACCCAACGCGCCCGCGGCCCGTCCGCCTAAATAATTGATAATTGTTTATAAATTTGGGCCAAATTCATTTTTAGGGTGACACCGTAAGTTGTCACGTGACCTGATCGAAAAACTGTTACAATGTTATTGAGTTTTCACTTCTGCCGACACTCCCGGAGTGCAACCCGGTCTTTTTTTTTATCTAGGAGAGCTTTTGCGCGCTATGGTGCGCGCCTCTGGAGGAGCTAGCGGTAGTCAGTTACGCGGACGAAAATTGATCCTCGGCAGTGAGGGGACTAGCAGACGCACCGCCTGACCCACCAGCTCGGGGCCGTCTGAACTACCTCGCAAGATTTTGCAAGCGCTCGTTAAGTAGCACACAGTTACGCCTCACCTCAAGTGAATGAAAGACCTAATACGCCTAATATACATTTTGTGGGATATAAATGGATAATCTCCATATTTTTTCTTATATACCGATTACCGTAAAAAGACTTTTTGGATTTTCTCCAGCAAGGAATTAGAAGCTTCATGCGGATTCCAAATTATAGATGCTGTATCAAGTTTGCTTCTAACTAGGGCGGTGAATATGAGTTGTATAGCCCTAGGACAGTCGAAATCACGCGCATTCCTGATCACGAACCCCAACCTTCTGAAACAATTCGTCGCTAACGCTTTTATGTGGTCATGCAAGGTGAGGCGTGAATCGAATATGACACCCAGGTCCTTGACGGTATCTACGCGAGTTAATAGTTCCGTCCCTATTGAATTTTAAAAAATCTGTTTCACAAATTAATGTTGTAATTATGATAAATTATAATGCCTATCAAGGAAGGAACCGGCTTTTGAGACACAGGGAAACCTACTTTGAAAGCCGGGGCTTCAACTATTATGTACCTATGTTTATAGTTGCAATCAAAGAGAATATAACCACTACGTTCTAAGAGACGGGACTTCGAACTAAGTTTTGGATGACAGTGACATTGTCATTTGATTTTGACATGATAACTCAATTGAGTTTAGCTACTTTGCCATACCACATTAAAAAGTCCAATACGGAAGTAAGTCGTACCAACATAATGGCACGAAAGGGATTAGGGATGTAGTACTTCACATTATCGATGTCGATAATATTAGTACGCAACGTTATCGATATCGATAAATTATGATGGCCAGGTCTACTGCATGAAGAGCAAATGATTGCACTAAGTATATCGACACTAACAAAGTAATAAAAGCATAATAAATGTTTTGTCAATGCAGTTTATTTATTTCAGACCAATTTATTAATTATAAAAAATATTTAGGAGTAGGTATTTTCAATTTGTCGATACTGTCTCTTTTTCGTTCGCAAACAGTCCAATGTATTTCCATAATTCTTCTTGTTATAAGACAGCTCCCACTTGTATTATCCAAGTGCCGTAGATTTTCAAAAGTAAATCAATGTTTACGCTCGATATTTCGTTATTTTCGTTATGGGTATCTACTTACATATTTCGTTATAACATTATAGGTTAAACAAACTTGTATGTACTTAGGTAGGAACCTAAAGTTCTTGGTATCTATTATGCTGGCTTTAAACTGGTTGATGACGAGAATCTTATAGGTAAGGTCAGGGTGGCCAAATCCGTCAGCGGGGCATTTCCGTCAAACGGCGTTTGCGGCTATTCAAACAACAGTACACGCTTACTGACTCCATCGGTAAAGTAGAGAGAAAATTTTATACCCGCAGTCAAAAACAGATGGCGCTGTCTAGCCAGTGAACGGAAAAACCCCGCTTTCAAAGTTTAGTTGCGCTCCGAACTCGAACCCGAGTGTAGTGTGCTGCTGTGTTTTGTGATGGTGCGATGAAAAAAATTAAGTTTAGGGCTTAGTAATTGTGTTTATTATATAGTTCAATATGCATATGCATGTTTGATGGCAGTTTTATTAATTTTCAATTATAATCTGTTGGTGAGAAACTATGGGTGGTTAAATATTGATATTAACGAAATGATCGAGTAGACAAATCCGTCAATTGTGAAACGGGCAAAACCGTCATGTGCCGGAATTTCCCCATTTCATATATTGCCAACCTTTTTTATTTGACTTACTTGAATAATAACTATGATTATTATACTATATTTTTTTTTCACCGATTCTTAGTTTAATTTGCAGAGGATCAAGTTTTTTTATTTTATTTATGCATTTTTTTTTTATTTGTTACTCAACTGAGCTTAGTCCTGATTAAAAATCAGTAGGTACTAAAACTGTTGTGCGCTTCCCACTGCATTAGAAGGTATATATTTCCGTGGGACAGGTCTTACCGCTTGTGTGACGTGAGCACGCGTGCGTCTCGCAACCAGTGTGACTTGTATTAGGAGGGAATACTTAAGATAGCTACGTTTACATTTTCATGCCTGTCTACGTATACCAATCTGGTGTGTATACGTCTTAGCGTGTGTTAATTAGTCCATATCATTAAACGATTTCAATATTCAAATTGTTGATTTTTTACTCTGTATTTTTATTTGAAAATGTTAAGCTCGGTTGCAAAGTTAAATAATTAATTTTGATCGATAAAGGCAAAATAACATTACTATGGTAATCACGCTAATCGATTGTTGAGCATTTAGGGTCTTAGCAAAATTGGTCGTTCAATACTTACGCTATGAAATGACCAATTTGCTTATTAAATATGATTTGAAATTAAAAACATAGTCGCGCCCATAATAAAAATGAGTTTGCCACTGTACTTCGCACCTTAGTCAACAGTGGCGCCATCTGGTGAACACAAAAACCGTAGCCCATTATTTTAAAAACGTGATGTCAGTTGACGGATTTTCCCTAGGGTTAGGGAATTTGTTTTAAAAGGTTTATTACTCCTGATTGTAAAAACAGGCCGGAATTGCCCCAAAAAAATATATTTGGCAATAAAATCTAAAATTAACCTTAAATAGAGTTCGCTAAAGTTTAGTTTCGATTAAGAGTTCAGCGGTATTTGTTCACTTGAAGTATATGTTTGTAATACGTCACGATACAAGAAAAATCGTTGATTGACGGAATAGCCCCAAACCGTCGGGAAAATCCGTCACTTGACATGTTTCAAAAATAAAAACATATTTAAATAACCAGCAGTACTAGCAATTTAGTATGAGTACATTTATATAGTTCAATAAATGCCCAATCTATTACAGTGATCAGATTTATTAAAAAGTAAATATCCTCTTAGTTATGACCAGCCAAAGTGAACTTATCAAAAAGTATGACGGAAATGCCCTCATTGACCTGTTTATAAATTTGAAAATAATTAAGATCGTGTTGTATTCGTCAAAAGCATTGGTTGTTTGACACACATGTTTTCTCCTGAAGTTACAATATCCATGGTTACCATCCAAATGCCACAATGCCACAATGACAGAACGAGAAAGAACGGAAGTAAGAGATAGCATGTGTCCGCCATGGTAGAAGCACAGACAGAAAACTTGTCACTTGTTCTGACACTTGTCAGATTTGATCTGAATGTGAGCAAATGGATGGCGAAATCATCGACAATACCGATGGGGCCATAACATACAAAGATTGATTGAGCAAATGGATGTCATTCTTCTTTTTGTTTCTAGTTGCGTGACACTGGTTGCAATAAAGAATTTAATATTATTTATTATTATTATTTTGCTCCACCGATATAACCGATCAATGTCTTCCTTAAATGCTTTGCAGTCTGAAAGCTGTTGCACATAGGTAATATAACCCCGTCTATACCCGCGTATTCATTGTCGAAAAAATTTAAGCATAGCAGAAGTTGACGGTGCATTTTGATACGCCGGACGAAAGAACTCGGTATGTAGGTATGTAGGTTTTTCCGCGATATTTATTTATCACGTTAACATATTTCTTGTTTTTTCCACTTTCTCAGAATAATATAATAGGAATTTGAAGATGAATAAATACAATCAAATCAAAGGTATATTTGGGTGTCGTGGGCTCCCTTCAATCGCTGCAGCAATGTTTGGAAAATGCAGCAGTGGTTTTTCTTACACAGAAATTATTGATCTTTCAGATGAGCTTTGGTATTTTGAGTAGATCGTTCATACTAGATACCTAAGTACGAGTTGTTGCTTATCATGCTGCTGCCACTGGATAAGGCCAATACGAGTAATCGCAATGTATCGAAAAACAAAGGAAACTTGGGAGTCTTATCAGTTATCATACTAGAAACAGCAAACGAAACAACCATAGAATACGGGCTCCTTACAAACTTCTACCCAAACACGTGTTGCACGTGCCCAAAACCCGGTATGCATGTTCCAACTAAACGGCTGCCTGGCATCGATCGTTTTAACACTCCGCCCCCATCCCATCCCATTTTCCGGCGCTACTTAGACTTCTAGGTTTTTTTCGTTCGCTGACTAAGAAATCGGTTTTATGTATTTTTTTAATATTTAGATAGCACAAGTGGTTCTTGAGATATTTAAAGTTGTGACAGACAGACGGACACACGGACGAAGTCGCACCATAAGGCCTTACCTTTTCGGTACGGAACCCTAAAAATAAACGTAATTACCTATAGCGCGACCTCTCGTTTTCCACGCATGGGATTCGGTTTTCAGCCGCGGTGAGTTTGTAAATGGAATAGACTGACAGCTATTCCATTTAAACTTTGACGTATTTACATGGCAAAAGGCTCACGTCCATTACCATTCTAATCGCGGTTTGAATACCTGGTCTCCGACGACGCCCTTGTCCTTGCCCATGTCGTCGCAGCACTCCTTGACGCGGCGCTCCAGCTGCGCTACTCGGTCGGCAAGCGCGGCCGTCACGCCCGACGACCGGCGCGACACCGGCGCCGGCGCCGCCCCTTGCCGGCCTGCACCAATCATGACATTATCAGTCAGCAGCAGTAGTAGACAGCTTGTTACATGCTTGCATAACCAGCGACCGCCCAAGTGGCCATGCAGGTGTTGCCGACTCTGCATTTCGCAACATCGTGCCCCGTTTCCCAAAAAGACTAAACTGTTCGTCACTCTTGGTTCTCACATCGACCATGAGGCACCTGTAAATATAATTATTAGTTAATTTTAATTGATTTATTTTAATCTTTTTGTAATAGGGAATATTCATGACATATTTTTATTTTTTTTATCTATTCTATAAGTAATTATATAACCGGAAAAAAATATAACACTCACAATATTATTAAATAAGCTAAAAAAAAAAATTAAAATTACTATCATTTTCGGACGATCAAAACGCCACCATTTTGTTTTGGCGCGCTCATTTGTGACGTCACCGTGCAGCTTAGTGCACGGCGGTTCTTAAACAAATTAACAACAAAGTTTTTGATTCACACTTTTAATAAATGTGAGTGATTAAAGCTTATAAGATCAACTTATTGTAATGGAAGAGCACACAAAAGCTTATTATAAATATTGTATTGTCCCTATGTGTAAAAATCACATTAAAACTGCAAATATTTTCATATGCCCAAAGGTGCAAATATAAGGATAAAGTGGTGTAAGGCGATGAGGAGAGATAATGTATCGTGCTTGAGTAGTTTATATTGTTGTGAAGATCATTTCGACGTGAGTATTAAATATGTATGTACCTAAAATCTTTTTTATTACGACTCGCGAACAATATAGGTAAACAATAACCTAACCTCAAAATTGTATTATATACTTATTCATAAAACTATTCTGATTCCCAATTTTTTTAGTTATTAATGTTACAAATATTATGATTTTTGTTGATCAACAGCTGACTACGAGTGTTGATTTTGATCAAGAAACCTTTTAGCTAAGTTTCTTTGTTTGCACTGTTGATCGAAGAAAGTTAAAAGAATTTAATCCTTTTTACTGAGTGACCTACACAAATTTGTTTTATTTATAAGCCTTGACGAAAACAACCTAGTTTGTTAAAGTTCATAAAGATGTTCTCAACATTTAACATTCCTAATAGGTACCTACATATCTTTGATTATATAATACTTGCTTCTGCCCGCGACTCCGTCCGCGTGGAACTCGTTTATACTATCTCTATACCAAATTTCATCCAAATCGGTTCAGCAGTTTAAGCGTGAAGAGGTAACAAACAGACAGACAGACACACTTTCGCATTTATAATTTATTATTAAGTAAGTATATTATATAAAATATATAATATAACTAGCTTCTGCCCGCGACTCCGTCCGCGTGGAACTCGTTTATATCGTAGCTCCCCCCATATCCCCCAAAGGGATGAAGTGGGGGTGAAAGTTTGTATGGAGCTACGATATAAATGAGTTCCACGCGGACGGAGTCGCGGGCAGAAGCTAGTATATATAATATATAAAGTTATAGTATAGTAAAATAGTATACAGGGTGATTCAGGAGACATGAGCAGGATCAACCCTACGGATTCAATAGTTTATAAGCTACTCAGTCGTACCAGCATTGGTAAGATTAACGTTAATTTTTTTTTAGTTGTGTAGGGTGACCATGATTTATTGTGAATGAAACTTTTACACAAAATGTAAAAAAAAACTGTGGGCGTTTAACTTAATTACGATGGTAAAAGATCCATTAACATTAACTGTATGTGTAGGGTTGATCCTGCTCACGTCTCCTGAATCATCCTGTATAGTATGGATAAATATCTACTAGTTTTTTATTCCACTTATTTAACAAAGACACCTATTTGAAGTAGTTTAAAAGTCTAGCTATTTGAATCGCCAAAATAGGTTATAATTATTTAATTGACCAATCTCACGAGTATATAAAAACAAGGAATATGAAAATTTATTGAATATCTGTAACTTATTTACCTTGCAGCTTTTACTCCTCTTAGTTCAGCGGACGTAAAGTCACAAATATTTGCGAAGTATGTATTAAATTTAGTCATCATGAACACATCAATTTTAGGCAGATTATCCGACTGTGCCTTGACAAAACCGCCTTCAGTCATTGTGGCGAGTCTTTTTTCACTTAATAATTACCAAAAAACACTGATTATTTATCATAAACAGCGGCCAAACAATGCGAATAACTTTCAATAATCATACTAACGACCTGCACGGTGACGTCACGTTTCGCTCCGCCAATAGCGTTGCGTTTTGGAAATTTGCGAGGGAATTTGAAAAATAGTACTTTTAAACCATTTATTTTATCAATAGAAACATGATAATTTGAAAAAATAATCATGTGTGTATATTTATTAAGCAATATAGATTACACGTGATTTTTTTTGTCCATTTCTAAATCACATGCATATTCCCTATTCCGTCATTAAAGGAATTTAAGTTGGCATTCTTTAGTTTCTCTCGAATCCTCCGACTCCCAGCCTACATAATTAGCTATGCGTACGAAAAGGAAATAATCTACACACGTCTTTATTAATTATTATTATTAGGTAATTTTCACTAACACGCCCATAGAGCTGCAGCTGCACTCAAGTTACATAAAGTCAGAAACTTGATATTCTCCAGAATGAAAAGGAAATAGAATGGTTCAATGTCTAGGAGCCATTCCTTTCATGCTTGACTGGCATACAAACATGCGTGATCCCCGCAAAAAATAGTAGGTAGGTATTTATTAACTGGTCCTCTCCCGCTGACCCATATATGGGTCACAGGTCTTATCTCCTGGACTCCCGCTGAACCACATATGGGTCACTTTTTTCAAAATAATTTGGACTCAATTATTATTATTTATCAAAATTCTAATTTAAACAACAACATGGAAACGTCCGGGACTTGAACACCTTTGACCTTTGAAGGTCACGGGATAGGAAGGGTAGTACATTACTACAATGGCCGGGAAGGAAGGGTTGCCTGCCAAGTGTGATATAGATAGTAATACGAGGCTGGCAATCCCTAGTTCCGACCGAGGTATGTAGAAAGTTTTGGTAAATAAAATGATCAGAAATTAGAAAATTCTAAGAAAAAACAAGTAAAATACTCTAATTCAGTAACAAAATTGCTGCTGGGCGGCGGGCCCTGCAGCCCCAGGCGCGGGCGGGCGGCGAACGCGCCGGCAATGTACAGACACGCCGGCAATATCCTACACAAATCCCATTACAGACCTGTAAATTCGTGACACCCGTAACGCTGTGTTTAGCAGTGTATTTTCAGGAACATAAGGTCTACATTTCTGAGCATGTTTGAGAAAAAATGTGTTACCATCCGCAGCCGGCGGCGCGATCGGGGCCATGGGGGGTAATTGCTGTATCACTGGCGGTGGCGGAGGCGGCGTCGAAGGCGGCGGCGGCGGCGCCAGTTGTACATCACCTTTTATTTCTGTTGAGACGTATACCTTTAGCAGGGCCTCAATAAGATGCGTCACATTCGTATTTCAATGTGACTAGTAATAAACTGAAGACTAGGTAAAACAATGAATGCGCACGAATTGTAAACTGCGCTCTGACGCCTGTCCTGTGTTTTAGGCCAATTACCATACAAGTCTGCCCAGCTAAATTATGTGCGAAGGTATGGGATTCTTGTATGACGATCGAGTGATCATACAAGGATTCCGATATTTCGGGCGAACGACCGGGTCGGTGGACCCTTCAGTCCACCGGGTCGGGTCGTTCGACATAATCAACATTACTACCTACTTCTTTCTTTAAGATCGATCTATCTTACAGACATGAACTAGCCCCATAGTAATAGTGAGCTCAATAAGTCTTGTTTTATGGGTAACAGCTAGCACGATAGGTTCTATATACGCGCAAAATGTACTGAAACGTCCCGTAAAACATAACTATAAAACGTGTCATCTACTAGGACAGACGAACATATATTGAATAGATACATAGAATACATCCATAAATAACACGGAGCTTATTTCTTAGGTACCTATATTATTCTGGATGGTTTCCATGGCGTCGTAGAAAGTTTTGCTCAAGAGGTCCAGGTCGTCCCTTAAACGCTGCAACTGCTGCAACATCACGTCCCTTTCGTAGCTCTGCTGAGCGGCCATTGTTTCCCAGGGGTAAGGAGGACCGAATTGTGCGAGGCCCGTTTGCGTTCTGTTCAAACACACGAAATATTCACGTGTCTTATTCGAGCTGCTGTATCAGCCCTCTTAGTTTTGACGCTCTAGCTTTAGGGAGGACTGTATACTTACTTATCATTTTAGACCTGTATTAAAAAAGACGTGCAGTCTACATACGCACTATAACCGGTTAGCCGCACTGCGGCGGGCCGTCCGGCTAACCGGAAGCCCAAATGTGTATGTAAACCGTATTATCTATTCGCACTTCGATGCGGCTGCCGGCCAACCGCTCCGGTTGCTCAGACAGATAGACAGACACACTTTCGCATTTTTAATATTAGTATGAAGATATCGAAGAACAACCGAAGCACCGCAATCTAGCAACCGTCCTGCTAACCGCCAGTCGGGTCGGGCCACAGCGCTTCGAGCAACTGGAGCGGTTTACATATACAATTTTGGGCTTCCGGTTATCCGGACGGCCCGCCGCAGTGCGGGTAACCCGCACATTAATATTCTCTTCTTCTCTTTTATGTTATACCTAAAAATATACCTAACGATATTGGTTTCTTTTTTGACTTCAATAGAACGAAGGAGCTACCTGAAGACAAGTAACTCAATCTGATGCAGGGATCCATGATGAGGAATTGAAGGAACTCCTGATGTTAGACAAGTACACATATTTGCTAAAGTAAAATATGCGTTTGCTCTCGGAAACCTCAAATTTTGTAACGACTGAGTATGACTACAGACGATGATGTTGATACTTCACGGATTCCAATGAGATACGAGGGGCGTCTGAAAAGTTCTAAGCCTAAGATAGAAAAAAACAATTTACAAAAATGAACTCGTGTTTATTTTTCAATATAGTCTCCTCCTAAATCAATGCATTTTTTACATTTTTTATACAGTGCTTTTAGGCCATTAAAAAAATAATCTTTATTTTGCCCTTCAAAATGCTCCTGTACAGCCGCCTTCATCTCTTCGTCACTTCTAAATCGCTTTCCCCTCAACTCTTTCTTCAAATTATTGAATTGAAAATAATCGCTTGGGGCTAGATCTGGGCTGTTGGGTGGGTGGTCAATTTCCTCAAAACCAACTTCCTTCAGAGCACGCCTCGCAACATTAGCGGTGTGAACGGGTGCGTTGTCTTGCAAAAACAAAATGCCTTTCCTTAGTTTACCCCGCCTTTTCTCAACTATGGCTGGTCGCACCTGTCTTATTAGATTTGCATAATAAGTTCCGTTTATCGTAGAGCCTTTTTCTAAATAATCGATTAAAAGAATGCCATCACAGTCCCAAAATACCGTAGCCATTAACTTAGAGGCCGACTTTTGCACTTTAAATTTCTTCGGCGGCCTTTCACCCTTTTCAATCCACTGCATCGACTCAGACTTACACTCCGGATCATACTGTCTGATCCATGTTTCATCAACAGTTACTATTCGGGAACAAACTTCATCTAAATCATCTTCGCACAATTCTAAAAACGCCCGAGAAGTTTCCACACGACGTACTTTATCGAAGGCCGTTAGCATTTTCGGTACCCAACGAGCACTGACTTTACTCATGTACAAATGTTCATGGAAAATTTCTCCGACTCTTTCTTTACTAATACCTAAGACCTCAGCTATTTGCCAAACCTTCATTCTTCTATCTTCTAATACCAGCTTTTTGACTTTTGCTACGTTTTCTTCGGTCACTACCGATATTGGCCGCCCTGAGCGGGGGTCGTCTTCGATCGATTCCCGTCCGAGTTTAAATAAGCGACTCCACTTTTTGACTGTGGCATAAGAAGGCCCAGAATCACCGTAAATAATAGCCATTTCCTCAAAAATACACTGCGGTGATTTGTCACTTTTTGTAAGGAATTTAATTACAGCACGGTGCTCAATTTTCGTAATATTCGTTGGTAATTCACACATGATGTACTTTTCCGTTGAATATCTCGAAACAGAATAATAAAAACGTGACATGTTATTTTTTAATAATTTGTTTTTAAATGGCCTTTCTAGTGGCCAGTATCATAAACGCATATATAACCTCGAAATACCTTAGGCTTAGAACTTTTCAGACGCCCCTCGTATCATTGACAAAGCAACAAATTTAATGCGCATAATGCGCATCAAAATTATACATTTTTGAAGTGGATCTAGCAGCAGCAATGATACGTGTTGTGTACAGCTGACGCATCATATGTTACCTAGATCGAGTCTTGTTTCATAATTTTTTTACCTTTCTAAATTGGAACAGAGTTGCATTTGTTTTACATCATTCGATTTCGAACGCAGAACAAAGTCTACTCTAATTCGAATTTAGCGAGGCGAAAGCGAGTTGCCATTATGTAGAGTTAACCATCGCCCGAAGCCCCTTTTATTACATTGTCAGGTCTCTTTTATTTCATTGTTCTGTGGTACTTCTTATTTCTATTTGATTGATGCTCATTGTTGTTACATATTTGGCAAGCGACGTCAGCCTCGCCAGGGTTTGAATTGATTAATCATGTCAGAACAGGGAATAAACTTACATGAATAAGAATTTCACTTACTGATCGAAGGACGTCTGGGCAGCGGGAGTCACCGGCGAGGCAGGCATCCCGGCAGGTGGGGTTGCGGCGGCCGGCGCCAGGCCAGGAGCAGCCGCTCCGGCCGATTCCGGTGCACTGAAATTTAAGAATTGAAGTTAATCAGTAGTAGAATTTGCCGTCTTGTCTTAGCCTATTCATGACTATTGCATGGCATTATTTATAAGTACTCGCGTATGAAACAAATATTGTTTGGAAATAATGGATTTTTAACCGACTTCAAAAAAAAAGAGAAGGTCCATCAATTCGGTTGTATTTTTTGAAGTGAAAACTTCTTTAGCGGCGCTGAGCACTTTTTGGGATGGGGAAAAATTGTTAAATACGCGACAGAGTTTTGTGACGTCAGATGTGAAAGAGGTCACTTTTTGCTGCTAGCAATGAAGTCGAATCGTCGACTTCATTCAAAACTGAACGCTATTCGTAAGAGTATAAAGCCGTTAAACACTTTTTGCAATCGCATATTCTGCAAATAAATTTGTAATAATACCAACGCGTCCTTCACCGTTTTGCTATTGAGAAAATTCGAATAGTTCGAATTTGGGCGTTATTCCTAAAGAGATAAAGTTTAGAAAAATATTTATCAACGGCAAAAACAAATCGATATTTTGGTCGCCACCGTGCACCGCCATCTGCTGTTCTTGCAAATTCGAATAGTTCGAATTTAGACGTTATTCCTAAAGAGATAAAGCTTTGAAAAATATTTGGCAATGGCAAAAACAAATTGGTATTGTGTTTGCCGCCGCCCGTCGGCGCGCCGGACCCCGGCACCGTTGCGCCGCGGCGGCGCGTTGGGCCCGTCGCACCCAACGCGCCCGCGGGCCGTCCGCCTAAATAATTGATAATTGTTTATAAATTTGCGTCAAATTCATTTTTAGGGTGACACCGTAAGATGTCACGTGACCTGATCGAAAAACTGTTACAATTTTATTGAGTTTTCACTTCTGCCAGCACTCCCGGATTGCAACCCGGTCTTTTTTTTTTTTTTCATTGTTGTTACCTCAGAACTACGTCATTGATGAGCCGATTTTTTTTTGTTTATAAGTATATGCTTCCAGGTGGGTCCCATTTTTTTTTAAATTCAGTTGGATGATGGGATCTATGAGGAATTGAGGGAACTCCTCAATTAAGTATATTAGGCACGCGTGTAGTGATTTTGGTATTTTCTATTATATCTCGTGTATTACACCCGGAAATCATAAATTTGGTGGATTGGAATTGATGATGAAGACCACACATGACTTATGGAATTAAGTACAACATTACAGGTTCGGATCCCGGTAGGGCTAATATTTGTGTGACCAGCATGAATATTTGTTTCGGAGTTTCGGATATAGGGGCAGTGGAAGCTACTTGAAATTTTGTAATCTAGATGTAAGAGTTACATATTTGTAAACAAAAACATACGTTTGGAACGCAGGGATTGCGAAATATTATTCCAAATACTAATGGGGTTTGTCTATGGAAAAAGGTGAGTGTTTCGTAGGATAAGCCCGGGCAGTGAAAGGGTATAAAGCATTAAAATGACTCCATCTCTTTACTGTACACCCTGTAGATGACGTCTTGGAACGAACTCGTGTAATCTGCCTACTTCATCAAGAGTACCTCATTCCCCTGTTGCCTTCCCTAATGAGATCTTCCACCAAGGAGCTGAGCTTCGTGAGGCCCGTCTCGGCCGCTTCCAGCCGAGATGACACGTTCAAATTCGTCCACATATCGGTGATAGCCTTCAGGTTGGTTTGAGATCTGTGCAAAGGTTACGACTACTCATTAGATGGACTTACATTTAAGGGTAAATTACCAATAACTGGCAACCCCCCAAGAACTGGCCTTATCACAAAATGAGGAGAGAGCCAAATAAATAATAGGTTTTAGTTCGTTTTTAGCCAATTAAAAATCAAAGTTATGCCAAAAGTGTTCGGCCAAAAGATTTTAGGACAATCAATATTAGGCCACGCAAAAGGCACCATTTTGACAATCGGCACCTGACAGTGACAATTCCACGTATTGCTGGGTCAATAAACTGTCCAGCAACCAACCTAACCTGTCGACGCAGCCATGGAAAGCGATTTGTCATTGTCAGGCGACAATTGTCAATTTGGTGAAATAGTGGGCTTGTGTTCATTTCACTAAACTAACATTTACAGTTTGACAAGTGTAAATTAGCAACACTGAGCCGCTCGACCAACAACGACTGGCGACGACACATTTACTATAAGTAAACTATATTGATCCATTGTTCTTCGTGTTGTTTATCAATGACCTGGTTGATCGCCTGTCTTGTCAATGCTTGTTGTACGCCGACGACTTATAACTCCATCACCGATGCTAACTGTTTATTGTTACAGAACGATCTTGGACAAATATCTGAATGGTGTTCCCTTAATCATATGTATCTAAACGTTGCAAAATGCCATGTTATATCTTTCTCGACCAAAAAGAATAAACTTATATATAACTATGAATTACAGGGTCAGGCTCTCGATAGAAAATCGATTGTTAAGGACCTTGGGATCCTTTTCGATGATCAGCTTAGCTTCCGTTGTCACTATGAATACATAATTAGTAGGGGAAGGCAGTTACTGGGTTTCATTTTTAGACTGACCAAGGGTTTCAAAAGGCCGGGTAGCTTGCTAACGCTTTTCTTTAACTTAGTCAGAAGTTTCCTTGAGTATGGTTCGCCGATTTGGTCTCCGTACTACTCGGTACACACCAACAGTATAGAACGAGTACAGAAATATTTCTTGAAGATTCTAGTACTCAGGTATAAAACCTCGGACGAACATATAAGTCATACTTTAGTAGGCTGAAAAAATTTGGTATTCCTACACTGGAAGCCCGCCGCAAAATGTACGACTTTTTATAGTTACATAAAATTTTGCATTCTAACATCGATTCAACTAGTCTGCTTTCAGCCTTAACCTTTAACACGCCCCGTTTCAGAGGTCGCGCTTACAAAGTTTTTTCCCTGAGAGTATACAGAAACAACACATCTTTCTATAATCCAGTCACAAGGATGTGTCGTCAGTACAACGACTTGGCTGCTAATAATAATACTGACCTAATTGATATATTTGATCCACGCATTACTAAATTCAAAAAGTTCTTAACGGACGTCCTCTTCTCTACTCACCCTGCATAATACTAAGTTGTTACTCTAACTTTTGTTTTAGATTTGCTTAAGTTCGTTTCAGACGTTTTTAACATTTTGGACTTGTTTTTGTGATTTATACTTACTGCGTATGATATTAATATTCAATGCAGATTCGTCGCTGTTGCTTGCATACGCGCTAACTTGCTGATCATGCTGTGTGCACTTGCCTTGGATGTCATGCTAGTCTATAAGCTATTCATAAAGAACCATTGTATCTTATAATGTATGATGTCTGTAAAGTGTACCTAATAAATAAATAAATATACTCGTAGGTACATATAAAACCCACCAACCTGACTTCCTCTAATATCTGCTCGTTCTTTGGCATACTACCATAGACGCGGTCCTTGAGATCTTTAACAGCGCCCTCCAGCAAGTTGAACTTGCTTAACGTAACCAGAGACAACTTTTCTGTAGACGTTATCTGCCGAGGTGGCCCAGCCTCGCGGCCTTCTTCTTCTGCTCCTCCCTCTTCAGGCCCCACCTCTTCCCGGCCGCTATCTTCATGCGCTTCCGAAACGGATTTGGTTGCTCTTACACTTGATGGTCTCACGCCTGTGCCCGGACGTAACGGAGACGCGGAAGACGGGTCTTGCGCTAAATAAATATATTTGTAAACTAGTTAACCTAGGGACTCACTCGATTTTTTTAGATTCCCTGGCTATTAATTAATGCCAATTGCTGATAACATAACACCAACATACGACGCCGCCGGCCAAATCTGTTAAAATATCTTTATCACAACATTTTTGGTAGATCTGCCCTGCCATCTGCTAGGTAGTCAGTCCCTTATATAGTAATGATCAGGGAGCGTACATTTCATGCCGGTTTCGTCATAATGACGTATTCATATAAACACACAGGGTGATTCAAAAAACGAAGTGACACGACTTAGTAACCGTAAACGTATTTAGTAACTAATATTTTATTTTTAATTACTTATAGGCCACATCAACGTGTCTATCGATGCTATCATGAAATTGGTCAAGTCCATGTTAAAATCAAACTGTGTTTCTTTATGTTCCTCATGTTCTTTGCGTTTTATGGTTTGCAAATGTAATTTGATGTTGCTTGCTTTTGGTGGCAAACTTTGCTGACAGCAGGAACAATAAATTTGTTTATTATCTATAACTAAACATGGATTTATTTGGCACAATAATTTTATAGCCTCCATGGCGACTTAGGCCACTAGCAAAGCATTAAGTTTCCTGATCTTATTAAATTTAACTGAAATGTTGTTTCCGCATGTCTCCTATTTGTGACAAAGAGTAAACTTTGATGTGACAATGTCAGATAAAGTTCTTTCAATGTCCGTCTCAAGTGTCAATATATTAGATCTATTTAAACGGAAGAGGTTGATTAGATAACAGTGATTAATCATTGATTAATCACATTTTCCATTATTGGGTACGGATAAATAAACGTTCGTTATGCCGTTGCTCTTTTCAAACTTTTTCCATCCTGTATGTAGCTTGACGTCATACGCCTGTCATCGGCATGAAATGTACGCTCCCTGGTAATGATAATTATACATTTGTAGATTTTACTACGGAATGCTTGGTAAGCAATTTAATTTTGGCATACTCTCTCCGTGTTTGATAGCCAACACTACCTATCTAAAAATTCCCTGCTCCTCCTCCGCTTGCATCTCGAGATATAGTTTCTCATCTAGTTCTTTTGGACCCAAACTTGTCTTTATGCATTGAGTATCAATAGAAATCAGTTCCAGAAACTGAACATCACCCGATCGATATGGGTAAAGTATCGGCTTCCCTTATTTTCAATTCTACTCTAGCTCCGTTTACAGTGAACATTATATTGAATGGTTTTTTAAACGACTTCAATAGAGGAGGAGGTTTTGTGCTCCACTGTATTTTTTTTTAATGTACGTTCACCGATTGCTCAGTCAATTATTTTTTAATTCTATGAGTATACTTCTGAGGCAGTCCCATTCTCACCAAGTCAGGATCTGATCATGGAATCCCGGGAAATTGAGCGCAACTCTCAAATTTTATAGGCACGAGTATATATAGTGATTGCAGTAGGTATGTTCTATTATAACTCGTGTTTTTACCCTCGGAAAATGAAAGTTTGGTTAAGAGGAACTCCTCAGTGATGTAAAGTACCTACGTCAAAGATTCTGATATGATTCCGTTGTAGTAAATACTAATAAACTGCCAACGATGATTCTGTGATCCTTGAGGAATCGACGGAACTTCTCAAATATTATCGGCCCACATATAACTTGGGTTTTTTTCCTATCAACGCGTTTGCCTTCAAGTGGTAAAGTGGAAAATTAATGTGGAAATATTCATGTATGTGGCTTTGCGAAGTACTGAGTTGAAGTCGGCTTAAATTACATGAAGTCGGCTTTGTTTTTAGTAAATGATATAGCTAAGTAAGGAAGGTTGAGTACTCACACGTATCCTTTCTCACACGTTCCACTGAAAAATAAATTGGTTCAATATTGTAGAATAGGATACAGCTCAGCTAGTGAAATGCTCTAGGCTAAATATTAAACTAAAGCAATGTCCAGTCGGTGAGCATTCAGAATACGATTCTGCTTCAGTCCGATAAAATCGGGTATTTCGTATACGGTAGAGAGCAGATAATACCCTGCTTTTTACTAAGTGAGTATAGTTAGCACGCAATAGTTAGGCTTGATGTGATCATATAACTATAAAGGGATTTTTGCAAGAAAATAAGTACTTTGGTAGCTTTGTGGTTTGGAGCGCTGTAGGTACAGCGCTCCTGAGAAATACAAAAAAGTACCTATAGATAATTCGATCCGAAAATACTAGACGACCCGAATAATTTAGGTACAGTGACCGATTTATAATTAATTTGAATAATAGTTCAGATGATAATACCGCAAATTTTGGTTCTGATGTTGAATTGATACTGAACCATTTTTTTATATTTTGTAGAGAGGAGATTCGAGCTCCATTATACTTAAATTGCTATTTGATTTATCAGTAGGTACCTATACTTACCTTATATTGACATAAATTTATATATGCAGTCCTATGGAAACCACGTCGACCACGGAACAAGTAATTTCTTCATTCCGTGATGCGATGAAGTAAGGCTTAGTTTGTTTTTTAATATTAATTTAACTTCAGTAATGTATAAGTACCATCGCCAACGCAGTTAACTGACCACCCGTGCACTTTATGAGCATTGTAATAAGGTTTAATATAATTACAGGATGGTCAGTTAACTGTGTTGGCGTTTGTACACTTACACTGCATATGTTTTTCGTGTTCTGGTACCTGCACGGATTTCGATCTACAGTGACGCCTACACATATAAATATTATGTAGGTATACATTTTGGAACTTATGTCTTATGTGACGAATACTAATCAAAATTGTATATCTACATATTTGTAGAGCCCACCGTACGTGCAGTCAAGTATTAATTCATTTACCTACTAAGAGTGTGGACTCCGCAGCGGCTGTGGAAGAAAACATTAATTATTAATTGTGTAAATGTTTGTGGATTTTTATAAATACATGTGTGTACTCAAATATTTCATTTTCAATCCTGTCCATATTCAATCAGTCAGACATTTTAAATGTGAGTAAATCCTAACACCTTGTGTATATTGGCCTTTTTCAGGACAACCAACAAATTATATAAAAAAAAAATGTTATGGCAAGGTCATATTGAACATTAAAAACTGCGGCAAAACTGTTTTGGCAAGTGAGTTTAGGACATTCGTTATTAGGGACTGCGAGGGTCACGACTAACGATTTAAACTTTTGATGTGTTCAATTTAAGACTTCTCGTATCACCAAGCCAAGCACAATGCAAAGAAGTACAGTAGGTACAAGTAACTTACGTTGTGGTGGTTTAATTGCCTTTGGTTTCAGGGGCTGAAATAAACAAAGATATGGAGTAAAGAAAATGGAAGAGGAAGGTACCTAGAATAGTATACCCTATACCAGGGGTCGGCAAGTAGAGAGTGGGGTCCTGAAATTGTTTATAAAATTTATTGGGGTCCAGAAAAAAAACAGATAATGATAAGGTATAAGTAATATTTTTTTATTTCTTTAAAATTAATGAATATGCCGGTCGGTAGGTATATTTAACAATATTTGGCGGTTCGCGGTTCGATCTTCCGCGGTCCGCCTGTTGCCGACCCTTGCGCTATACTTACGATATCAGTTAATACTTATTTATCAAGCTGGGAATTTTCGAGACTTTTTAATTAACTTAGTGTCAGTTTTGTGACGACAATAAAATGAAGTACAGTCAAGGAATTTAATTCCCTACCCATTTCGTTGAAATATCGTTAGACATTCGCAATGCATTAAGGTCGACAATTCTATTTCAGCAATATTATTGAAATGTCAATACTTATTATTTGTCACTTCACATTACAGTTAACCTCTTTGCGAAAAGTTATCACTTGCTTTTCTTACTTCTTTAATTACGAACATGTGGCAGGTTCAATCGAGAAAATTGATAAAAAAAATCAACGTTAAGTATTATTTTGAAAAATAAAATGCTTGCCGCTAACCGTCAACTTTTAAGAGCTCAAATAGTGGAGTTGCATCAGGAAGGAAATTCATGAGATAGCACGTTCAAAAGTTCAGTTCACCATGTCAACGTAGTTAATCTGTTGCCTAGTTACTAACATAAAACAATGCATGCGATATGTCAAAGTAACGTCGTGCTCAGTCGTACTCTAGCTAGCTCTTACGGTGACCGCTTGCTTTAGGATATTGAACCTTAGGTGGGTAGGAATTCCTTGACTGTACCTACTAATTCAGTTCGTATATTTTTTTTTTTTTTATCTTCAACTTAGAAATGATATGCATAAGAAATTACACGTTATTTAAATGCGAAACAAGTTCATTTTCACATAATTTGTATGCGTAATACTTAGTTCCTATCGGGGAACTGAGTTAATTTTTGTACATTTTTTTTTTGATAATCCTCAACGAGAAGGTCAGCCACGGTCACGGAAATACCTACTGATGATGCCTGGATAATTAAAAAGCCGACGTCCACTGACTGTATGCCATTCGGATTAATTGGGGACCGTCCTTGAATATTCAATACATTCACGCTATTTTCTATACGAAAATACAAAGTAAGATAATAAGATGAAAAGCAGTGATTTGTGTCGAAGTCATCGCGGCAATTTAAAAACCGGCCAAGTGCGAGTCGGACTCGCGCACGAAGGGTTCCGTACCATTACCTATAAAAACAGCAAAAAAAAACGCGTTTGTTGTATGGGAGCTCCCCTTAAATATTTATTTTATATTCTTTTCGGTATTTGTTTTTATAACGGCAACCGAAATACGTCATCCGTGAAAATTTCAACTGTCTAGCTATCGCTGTTCTTGAGATACAGCCTGGCGACAGACAAAAGGGCAAAAAAACACTTTTGCTGTATGGGAGCCCCCTTAAATATTTATTTTATTTTGTTTTTAGTATTTGTTGTTATAGCGGCAACAGAAATACATAATCTGTGAAAATTTCAACTGTCTAGCTATCGCGGTTCTTGAGATACAGCCTGGTGACAGACAGACGGACAGCGAAGTCTTCGTAATAGGGTCCGTTTTTACCCTTTGGATACGGAACCCTAAAAGTTACTTTAAAAACAAAGTTCTAACCGACTTCAATTTAGTACTCCGCCA
Organism: Epinotia ramella; assembly: GCA_947578815.1. Taxonomy (NCBI): domain Eukaryota; kingdom Metazoa; phylum Arthropoda; class Insecta; order Lepidoptera; family Tortricidae; genus Epinotia; species Epinotia ramella. Next base: position 39,327,629 of record OX388200.1, read on the forward strand.
AGCCACGAGAACATTTCCACATTTATTTTCCAATTTACCACATGAACTGATTTCCGAGAGCAAATGCGTTGATTATTAGAGAAAAAAACCCAATCGCTGTATGTGGCCCGATAATATTTGAGGACTTCCGTCGATTCCACAAGGATTTGGTACTTCATTAGCTGCTATTTTAACGGAATCTTATCAGAATCTGTAACGTACTTTTGTACTTTTAAGTACATAATTGAGGAGTTCCATAAGTCATCTGTGGTCTTCATCATCATTTCCACTCCACCAAATTTATGATTTCCGGGTGTAATACACGAGTTAAAATAGAAAATACCAGAACCACTACAGGCGTGCCTAATATAATTGAGGAGTTCCCTCGTGCTTTCTTTATTTTCATCACTAAATAACTCAATAAATATAATATGGATGAAACCAGACCCCGTATCATGTTCGGCCTTATCACACGATAAGTGACAAGATAGAGCGTCCGCCACTGGCTGACTCCGTTCGATAGAACGAGACGAGGCTCTTATCTTGTCACTTATCGAGTGATAAGGCCTACCATGATACGGGGCCGCTCGGGACCGGGATAAGTGGCGTTCTTGCGATTAAAGGTTAAAAGGATATAAGAGTGATAAGTATATATGAATACCGTATCAGCGTCCGTCTCAACGATGTACTCGGTGATGGCAACGGTTTGCACGTCCCGAGCGGGCGCGCTGGCCACCGAGGGCGCGCCGCCGAGCAGCTCCACCGGCTTGTCCAGCGCGTTGATCTGCTGTGCCAGGCAGTGCAGCACTGTGTGCAGCATGCAGAAGTCCACCACGCCCGCCTGCGGCACAACGACATGATACATAATACAAACTACGTACAGAAGCTGGAGGTTCCCTCTCATCCACGAGAGGAGGCCTGTGCCTAGCAGTGGGACATATGGGTATATAGACTGATGATGACAGAAGCTTATTGAACCTACATCTACATACACCCCACTGCTTTTCAATGCCTGCGTTTGTTTTCTATATAGTGTAGTTATAGTAACTACCTAGGAGTGGGGCGCTTGTTCGGTGGTTGGACGACCTGTAAATTGAAATAGTTAAACTGAATGCGAGCAAGTCCTATGCTAGGAAAATACCCGAATCACACCTTCGGTTGCATCAAGGTTGCATTTAGGTAGCATTTTCATTGGTAATTAAGTCGGTAGATACCCCCTGACGACTAATGAAAGTCATCAGCCACCACAGGGTCGCGAACCTATGTCGGCCAATTAAAAGCGTGAGTGAGAGCAGTTCGGGAGGGAGAACGTTAGTATGCTTGAACAAACATCCAAGAGCATTCGTCGCTATCGACCGGTGAAATTGGCTCACCGCATACGCGCTAGAAACGTTTCGTGTTCCAACTTTCTTTGAGTCATACTTTTATTACAGATCTAATTTTGCACAATCATCGAGACTCGAGCTCGAACTCGCTGGAGCCTATTTTCTGCTCCATGTATACTCGAGAGTAATGTGGCAGACTCTTTATATTTTTTGCAGTCTTCTAGTGACGTCACAATCTCCAAGCGTCATCGTTTCATATGAAGTTGCGTTTTACGAAAAAGGGACAGAACATATTAACAGACATTATTGATTATTTTATTTAGTGTCTACTCATTCGGCCAACTCAAATAATCTCAAGTATAGTGCTACGTGTAGTGCTCACCTCGGGCGTGCCGATCGCGAAATCGATCATGGAGCGGATGTCCGTCAGTACCGAAACACCTGCACATAACAATAGAAGTATAGGGTTCTACGTATGCCTTCGACAGCGACGGTACAGCCCAAGGTCATTGTTTATATAGTTCGTCAAGTATTGTCGTCAGTGCCCTCGGTTGTCCGAGATGGGCTTCTGACAGAATGTAGATACGGTTCCTAATGATTTCACTCATTCACTCTGTCAGGAGCCCAAACTTTCCGACATACAATGACCTTGGTTCATTGGCATGGTACATGTTTAATAATAAGCATATAAAACCAGTTGATAAAACTGTAACCCCACCAAGGAAAAGTAGCTAAAATAGGCTTATATATACATGTATATGTATACCCGGAGCATAATGAATCGATTGACACCGCTTTTATCAAAATTGGTTTAGTATCTTTAACGTTACGGTGGAACGCACATAAACCCAAACAGACTGCCAAAAACATATCTCATTCTTTCGGTTCTGCCGTAGCTAGTCGGGCAAGTCAGTCTGCAGTTCTATTACGAGGCCTGTTATTTTTTTTTGACTCGTTCATCGCTTTAGTTATCGCACTTCCATAGAAACTTCCACCCCTTCATTATACCCTTTTACGGGATAGAAAGTATCCTATGTATGGACATAAGCCTACCTACCTACAGATAAGCTGATCCAGGAATGGTCCTGGATCAGCTTATCTGTAGGTATACCATATTTTATTACAATTGATTCAGCGGTTAGCGTAAAAACGTAACAGACAGAACTACATACAGACTGATTGGCAATTACAATGAGAAATAAATGCAAATACGTCCGGAAGGCCTCGCAGAGATCTAAACCATGAAAAAAAACAGCAGCAGCGTACAGTTGCGTCCTCCACTAGCAGAGATCTGAACCATGAAACAAAACAGCAGCAGCGAACAATTGCGTCCTCCACTACCAGAGATCTGAACCATGAAACAAAACAGCAGCAGCGTACAATTGCGTCCTCCACTAGCAGAGGTCTGAACCATGAAACAAAACAGCAGCAGCGTACAATTGCGTCCTCGACCAGCAGAGATCTGAACCATGAAACAAAACAGCAGCAGCGTACAATTGCGTCCTCCAATAGCAGAGATCTAAACCATGAAACAAAACAGCAGCAGCGTACAATTGCGTCCTCCACTAGCAGAGGTCTTAACCATGAAACAAAACAGCAGCAGCGTACAATTGCGTCCTCCACTAGTAGAGGTCTGAACCATGAAACAAAACAGCAGCAGCGTACAATTGCGTCCTCCACTAGCAGAGATCTAAACCATGAAACAAAACAGCAGCAGCGTACAATTGCGTCCTCCACTAGCAGAGGTCTTAACCATGAAGCAAAACAGCAGCAGCGTACAATTGCCTCCTCCACTAGCAGAGATCTGAACCACGAAACAAAACAGCAGCAGCGTACAATTGCGTCCTCCACTAGCAGAGGTCTGAACCATGAAACAAAACAGCAGCAGCGTACAATTGCGTCCTCCACTAGCAGAGGTCTGAACCGTGAAACAAAACAGCAGCAGCGTACAATTGCGTCCCCCACTAGCAGAGATCTGAACCGTGAAACAAAACAGCAGCAGTGTACAATTGCATCCTCCACTAGCAGAGGTCTGAACCATGAAACAAAACAGCAGCAGCGTACAATTGCGTCCTCCACTAGCAGAGATCTGAACCATGAAATAAAACAGCAGCAGCGTACAATTGCGTCCTCCACCAGCAGAGATCTGAACCATGAAACAAAACAGCAGCAGCATACATTCCACTAGCAGAGATCTGAACCATGACACAAAACAGAAGCAGCATACAATTGCGTCCTCCACTAGCAGAGATCTGAACCATGAAACAAAACAGCAGCAGCGCACAATTGCGTCCTCCACTACAATGCCCGGCAAACAACTTGAGCAAATGACCTTGCCTGCGCAAAGGCGAATTGTACGTGCGAGCTGCCCCCCCAGGCCCCCACTTCGTCCCGCATGTTCAAGTTGTTTGCCGGGCACTGTAGCAGAGATCTGAACCATGGAACAAAACAGCAGCAGCGTACAATTGCGTCTTCCACTAGCAGTTAGTTTCACATCTGCCTTGCCACCCCATAGTGAGATCGTTTCATAGAAGGAGCTGATGAATGAGGTGTTTTCTTACATATCCATCCATTCTGATAAATTGAGCTATCTCAACTAATGGATTTACAACGCATGTAACTCCCCGTATTACAGACGCAGACGCCTATTACAGAATGAATATGAAATGTTTCGTTCGATCCAACTAAATCATTCCCACAATCTGTCAGCTTTGCCCAAAGGTTGATTGGTAGAGTATACTTACGGTGTTAAGTTCGCCTTTTGCATAAGTTCTTATGTGAAATCGAGATTATATATATAAAAAATCTGCATAATAATAGTCATAACCCACCTGCCATCTTTAGATAATCTTAAACTATATATTTGTTAATATGTGATTACTTGATCGATAAATATTATTAAAAACTAAAATTGATCCAAAATATTTTATAGAATTTATAAAATGAAAGTAAACATTCGGTATTATTTATTTTAGTACTAAGAGTCGTTGACATTTGACATAATCCATTTTTTTAGAATGACAATGACAATAGGTACGTTGTCTTGGATTTTGTGCCGGTATTATAAACATGAAAAAAAGTATTACATACAGGTATTATTATATATATATTTATAATCTATAGCCTGACAAGTTTAGTTTTGACCCTAGCCACACTGCGATTTTTAATGGACTTAATTTATTTTACTGGCTCTTCAGCAGCGTTAGAATTAGAAGTCATCGAAAACAAACAGCTAGGAAGACGCTCAGAGGGGCTACCGTGAAACGAAAACGAACTTCGTGCGTGTATCTCCTTCTCTGTCGCACTTGCTAGTTCGAGCGTCAGAAACGGATATACTCGAACGAAGTTCGTTTTCGTTTCGCGGTAGCCCCTTAGAGCAAATAAAAGAATAAGGTTGCCAGTAGAAAGAAAGTGACCCTATAATTTGGGAATTTTCCTTAAGGTCTCTATAATATTTTCTGTAATATTATACAGTGTGGAAGTCTAATACAAGCAAATAATTAAATCAGGTATAGGATTAAGTACCGTAATCATGAATTAACAGGACTTTTTAAGTTAGACTTAATTTAAAGCATGTAAATAATTTTTGAAAAAATATCAAGCAGCAATGTAATGCACACAGCTAATACACCACGTAACAACTGTCAAAAAGTCTGACAAGTACCTACCTGTCAATCAGCTTTAGTAAAGTGATGCTGCGTAATGAGTGCTTTACACTGCGGGCTGAATTATTTTTTATGGAAATTTTTTTTGGCGTAATTTAGGATAAAAACTAACTAAATACTCGTCTTAGGATCTTTATTAACCACCGTATAATTATTTGCTTGTATTAGACTTCCACACTGTATATCTAATTTAGTTTGAGATTGTCAAGCAGTAATATGGGATACAAGGCGCATCTCCATAACAGTTTGCCATGCACTCCGCCGCGTGATTTCGGCTCGTGTGGAAAGATGCCGGAAGCACGGCGTCCTGCAAAATTGTATCCCTATCTCGCTCTATCTTATACCTTCGTACCGCTCGTGCCGTGCGCCACGCTCAGACGTCTGGCGTCAGCTTGTGAAATGTTAAGTCATGTTTTCGTGATTTTTAAAAGTTAAACAAGATTTTCTAACAATATTTGCTTGACGAAACTGTTTGATGTTTAAAAATATCGCAAACTTTAGCGCAGTGGGTGTGCAATTTGCAATTTGTACTTAAGGCGATACCTTGATTCGAGTCGACCACGCCCCCTTGACAGAGACACGCTTATGCCTTACGCGCACGAGAAAAAGAGATGCAACTCTCTTCGGGAATGACTTTTATGGACAAATTTCGATAAATACTTAACTAACAGAAGTTTTATTTATATTTCATTAAGTGAGATTTTAGATGAGTTTAAATACTATAGTATAAACTTGATTGTGTTGTAAAATAATGTATTGTTTTGAGTAGGCTGAGTAGAAAAAGAAAAATTAAGACCCAACTTTGTTTTTTTTTCTATAGAGGATATTTTAGGCAATCATGTATTGTATCGATTAAATCAGATAAACAATCATATAGTCAAGAATCATATATCTGAAAAATCGGACCTTATTTATAACGGCGTGTCAAAGCACGCGATAATTTTCAATGCGGGGTGCATAAATGATTTTTTCTCGACCAATTATCTCAATCATAAAATATCGTACCATATGATAAATATTTGCACTTTAAATCTCGCGCTGCACATTATTGAATTAAACAAAACCGATTTGCTGATTTTATTACTACCTCATATATAAATCTTATATACGGTCTTCATCTCCGGACTGTAATTGTTTGTCCGTTTGGGGTGAGTAAAAATCATTGGTAACACTCGTGCTTTATACGTCAGATGTCACGTCAACCAACCGTTGAGGTTTTGTTTTCTAAGCCAAGCATTAATTTGTGTTTTCCAAAGCCGTGTTCCGAATCACGACAAAAACGTTTTAAGCGCGCTTACGATCGGACCGATTCACGCTTACAACGCTCACATAAATATCGTGACGTCATTGATGATGTCATGGACGACGCCATGTTGGCGCTTACGGTGCTCACACTCCCAGGCGTAAGCACCTTGAGCCAAACGTCAAGTTGACGTTTGGTTTGGTTTGACATGACACTTAAATTTTTTTAAGTGTCATTATGTCATTATATATTCATATGCGATTTAACTTTTCTACTCAGAACTCAAAACGTAGTGGTTATATTTATTCTCTTTGCTCAGAACCTCAGACAGAATTCAAATGAATGTGCCGTTGACATTGACAGTTTGACACATGACAGTAAACGCGCTTATGACCGGACCGAATCAGTACACCACTTACGCGGCCTTGAGCGGCCTTGAGCGCGCTTACTGATTCGGACCAGCCGTAAGCACTGTAAACGCTGTGATCGTTGTAGTCGTGATTCGGAACACGGCTCAAGTGTTTTAAGGTATTACTTATTTCAGTAACTTACATATATAACGTTATTCTGTCCGATTTATTTTTTGAATTTGTGTTGTTTTTGCAACATTTGAAAATGCAGGAGACCATTGTTTGTTTTCTTAGTTGTCACGGAAAACGTGTCAACATGACGGCATCGCGACACGCGCTGAGGGAGGAGTGAGGAGGTGGAGTGGAGGTTAGTAGCTTGGTTTTGTTTGTATATGTGTGCGTGAGCGTGTACCTACTTATAAAGCTTGGTTTTGTTCGGCGTCACTAGACTGTTCGTAATGCTCCGTCTGTATTTTTTACTTGGTCTGAGGGAAGACGAAATACTTCGCGATTGTAAAATAAATATGCCGAAAGAATCCACCGAATACACCGAAATATTTTATTCCGAATTTACTAATTCCGATTTTTAAAACTCCGAGTTTCATAAATTTTGATTAAGTACTAAAAAACACGAAATTGCTGAAGATTCAAAACAACTCTCCACCAATTGCACTCAACGCGTACGTCATTTTTTGGACAGTTGTCAAGCGTACGACGTGTCAATATAACATTACTTACGTAGGGCGGTAAAACAAAGAATGTCACAGATCGGAGATGATTCTGAGGTTTTCTTTACTACCGTCTGCGGTAAGTAGCTGGGCATTTTCGTAGCGAGCGTGCTGTAGGTCGCAGTTCACCTAACACTCCTCCTCGCTTCGCTCGTCGTCGTACCTCGGTGTAGCTAAACATAACATTCTGGGAAATCCAACATTTTGGGAATTCAACGTCATGAGAATTCAACATTTTGCGAAACTTAAAAAAATCAACATTCTGGGAAATTCAACATTTCGAGATTTCAACTTTATGGGAATTCAACTTTATGGTCCTAAAGGAAATTTCCTTTATCGATACGAATTTCAAAATTTCGATTGTATTCTTTTCCGATTTTATATAACTTCGAATAATGAAAAGCGCGAAGTGTCGTTGGCCCGAAAAACAGTAAACTCCAGGCAAAATACGGTTTTGAAAAACATTAATTTATAATAGCGTTTTTTTTGTTGATTTCATTTGAAAATGTTATTCTAAGATGATTTAGTCAAGAATCCGACAAACTTTCCACCCGGAAGTAATTATGTAGATTTAAATGAAGCATGCATTATCTTTTTTTGTACGATTTATCTTGAATATTATAAAGCAAATGTAAATGAACCAAAATAAAGACAAAAACATTTATTAATATTTTTACTGACTTTTTAGAAGCCAGTTTACTTATCATTTTTTCGATGTCTGAAATTTTGCCGGATTTTGTCGCTGGGTAACTATTTAATTGATAATATATCCGTTATACATAAAAAATAAGCTATTATAAATTATTTCCAAAATTGACATTTTTTCCATACAAGTTGTCAGTTCATTGCTTGGACTATAATCCAATTATAATTTTTCCGAAATTTTTATGCTAATTCGGAAATTGATATTCAGGACTATTGCCATATAGGTATTACCTATGCGGTTTACAGCGACACTACCTCAGGGTCAAATAGGCACTTGTCGATCTATCTATAGGTACCTACATTATAATAAAGTTGAAGAGGGTCGAAAGTCTGTGCATGGAAGATATTCGAAAAAAAATTGGCTGGGGATACGTAGAAACGATAACAGAACACGTTCCAACAGTTTTTAGATTTCTTGTCTGTTTGTCTGTTTATCTGTTTGTCTGTTTATTCGACCACGCATCACGTGAAAGCGGCTTAACGGATTTTGATGCAAACTTTACTAATCTGTCGAGAAAATTAAAGTGATATTTTGGGCCTTTCATTCCAACGAAAAGCTCGGCCTTGCTTGCACCGCCGCTCACCTTCGGAACTTTGGCCTGGGATTTCGCTTGCTAGACACCAGCACGGCTAGCACGCGACGGCGCGCGAGCTCTCTCGATTTTTCTCGCACTATCCGTCTCTCTCTTATTAGAACACTTAGAACAAGAGGTATAGTGCGATAAAAATCGAGAGTATGTCGCGGCCGTCGTGTGCTAGACGTGCTGAGGATGGTAAGTGTACAGTCGACGTCAAAGATATGTATACATTTTTCGCCGTATTACAATGGAATATGGTGCAAAAGTGTAGATATCTTTGAAGTCGACTGTACGTGGGGGCTCGACGGCAGGTTTCGCTTGCAAGACACCGGGAGATAATGAGTGTCCATCCATGGGGGCGCACTTAGAGCGCTTTCTGAAGGAATGCTTCGAGTCTTTCATTCCAACAAAAAGCACGGCCTTTGGCCTCGCTTGCCTCGCCACTCACCTCCGGGATAGTAAGTGTCCGTGAGGGCTCGCCGTCAGCCCTTCGGCCTCGCTTGCCTCGCCGCCCATCTTCGGTACTTTGGCCACAGGTTCCGCTTGCAAGACATCTGTTGTCAATTTGTTGAATTTACAACTTTCCCCCGCTGTACATGCATGACCGCACACTTATCGACACCAAATTCCAATTTGATGGCGCTACTGAAGACTTCTGCTGTTTTCAGTAATTCCAACAGGTCATGTCCATTCGGTGCAAATAGCTTAAGGTCATCCATATAGAGCAGATGAGAAATGACCTCACCCTCTCTCCGAAGCCGGCAACCTAGTCCTGAATCCTCGGTTGACGAAGGACTGTGGTCCACTGCCCCATGCAAGCGCCTATGAAGGATCTTAGAACTGCATCAACTCCGCTGAGAGGGCCCCTCTGTTCCGCCGGACTCGTTGGCAAATGGTCAAGTCTATGAGGAGCTCTTTAGTACCACGAGACCCAACCCTACATCCATTCTGAGCAGGGGCCAAAACGTTGTTTGCAACGATGTGTGCGTTAATTTTTGCTCTCAGAATGGATGTAAGGAGCTTGTACAGCGTAGGCAAGCATGTGATGGGTCTGTAGTTTTTCGCTTCCGTGGTACTTGCGGACTTATAGAACAGGGAGGTGATACCAGCACGTCTAGCACAGGACGGCCGCGAGATACTCTCGATTTTTATCGCACTATACCTCTTGGTCTAAGTGGTCTAATAAGTGAGAGACGGATAGTGCGAGAAAAATCGAGAGAGCTCGCGCGCCGTCGCGTCCTAGCCGTGCAGTCGTCAAACAGATGGCAGGGAACCGAGCTCAAAGCTCGTTGCCAAACGCAGCTGTGAGCATCGAAACCATTTCAGCCAGACGTTGTGTAATCCATCCGGTCCAGGACTTTTCCAGTTCGGGGCCAAACGGATGGCACAACTAACGTCTTCGGGGTTGATGGTAACAGTCCCCATCTGTTCGATGAACTCACACTCACGTTCCACAACACTCATCCACTCGCCTTCGGTTCGGTGTGTTCGACTGGCACCGACCAGATACTACGCCAGAAGTCAACCATGGCAGTAGCAGTAGCATCCGGCTGCTGCCCGTCGGACACACAAAGGTCGGTTCCCTCCCACTTTCGGTATTGGTTTTTACCCTTTGATCGCTCTGGAAAAGGCGATTCTGCTGGTATCGGTCCACACGCTCTCTGTAGCGGTGAATACGGCCTGCCCATGCATAGACTTTCTGCTTCAGAAAGTCTATACGCTCTGTGAAAATTGAGAAAATATAGAGAAAACGAATCGATATCGTAGCATGTAACTCATTAAATATCTTGGTAGTACACTGGGAACTTATGTCATAATAATTAATAGTGTCTTTGTTTTCCATAAATTTTTGGAGGTATTTTTACATTTCGCATGAGTTTTGTATTTAAAATGTAAAATAATATTGATAGTATTCCAGTTAAGTAAAAGAAACCAGGCATGCTGTACTTCAAAACAAAAAGTTTTTTATGTCGTAATTTTTTAACCGACTTCAAAAAAAAGGAGGTTCTCAATTCGATTGTATTTTTTTTTATTTTTATGTTTGTTACCTCAGAACTCCGTCATTGATAACTTATGATAAGCCGATTCGAAAAATATTTTTTTTGTTTGTTAGTATATGCATCCAGGTGGGTCCTTTTTTTTTTAAATTTAGTTGGATGATGCGATCCATGAGGAATTGAGAGAACTCCTCAATTATATTTGGCACGCCTGTAATGATTTTGGTATTTTCTATTATATCTCGTGTATTTTACATGCGGAAATCATAAATTTGGTGGAGTGGAACTGCTGATGATGAAGACCACAGATGACTTATGGAATTCCTCAATTATGTACTTAAAGTACAAAAGCACGTCACAGATTCTGATAAGATTCCGTTGAAATAGCAGCTAATGAAGTACCAAAGCTGATCCTTGTGGAATCGACGGAAGTCCTCAAATATTATCGGGCCACATACAGCGATTGGGTTTTTTTCTCTAATAATCAACGCATTTGCTCTCGGAAATCAGTTCATGTGGTAAATTGGAAAATAAATGTGGAAATGTTCTCGTGGCTTGGCGGAGTACTAAATTGAAGTCGGTTATAACCACAGAACTATATCAAGATAGAAGGAAAGAGTGTATGTACTTCGCGTGGCAAAAGTAAGTCCGATGGACTTCTTTGCTCGCCGCGAACTTCAGTCCGCTCCCGACCTCGGAACGCGTGCGACGCCAGGTTATAATCACAAAATGACTCGTTGTTCGATACTGAGCTGTTCAAACACCACCAAAAAAGGTGAAGCTGTTAATCGTGGTATTTCCTATCATAGGTAGGTACTATTTGTCCTAAAATACCTGTTATTAATTAAAAAAACAATTTATTTATTGTTCTATATTATTTTCATCAAAATAGATTATGTCCAACTCTAGTTTTCCATTGCGGCTTTAGTTTGACGAGACACACTTGACGTGCGTTCAAAACCAGCGATGTATAAATAGGCTATTCAAATTGTCGAGTCGCTTCATGGTCGATTTATTCATTTTTCTGTCACTAGTGCTGTACCAGTGTGCTGTACACTGATTTTCTTACTCGGTTAAATAGATTATAAAAGCAGAGAAATGAAAATTACGTTTTTATATTATTATCTACTCTTGCGTTCCTGACCGATTGACAGACAGCGCACGGCCTAAACCGCTAAAGATATAAGCATGAAATTTGGAACATATATTTTTTACAGTACGTGGACGTGTACTAAGAACGGATTGTTCGAAATTCAACCCTTAAGGGGGTGAAATAGGGGTCGAACCGTTGTATGGAAATCGTTCATTTGGAAAGTTAAAGACTCGAATCTTTGTATGGAGGTTTCTTACTAAAAAACAAAACAAATTATTTAGCGTTGTTATAAAAATTCATCCACTGAGGGGGTCAAATAAGGGTGCAAAGTTTGTATGGGGGAAACTTTATTTTTGAGCTAGAGACTTGAAACTGCAGAAATATTACATATTAAAATACAAAAATAAGAATTTTCAGTGTTTTAGGAAATACCACCCCTAAGGGGGTTAAACAGGGGTGCAAAGTTATTTCTTATAAAGAAATTTCTTTTTTTGAGCTAGAAGCTTGAAACTTTGTAGAAAGATTACTTATTTAAATACAAAATAAAAACCTTCAAGCGTTTTGGAAAAATCCACCCCCACGGGGGTAAAAAAGATGTGAAAAGTTTGTATGGGGGAAACTAATTTTATAAGCTAGAGACTTGAAACGTTTTAGAAGGATTACTTATTAGAATAAAAAAGTGCTTTTAGCGGTTTCGAAAAATTCCACCCCTAAGAGGGTTAAAACGGGATTCAAGGTTTATATGGAAAGCAAGAAAATACTTTAGTAAGAGATTTGTGACTTTGGTCTTAGCCTGTAGGTATGTAAAAAGACTACAAAACTGATTTCAGATTTTTTTTTATCCATCCCTTAAAGGGGGTTCAAAGTTTGTATGGAGAGAAAAGTAATTTTTAAAGTAAGATATTTTGGTCTTAGACTGTTTATTTAAGACTACAAAACAGATTTCAGCGAATTTTTTTTCATTCATCCTAAGAGTGTTAAAAGGGGGTTCGAAGTTCGTATTCCGAATTCAAAAAGAAAGGAGGTTCTCAGTTTGACCTGTATGTTTGTATTCATCCCCTTAGAGGGTTAAAAGGGGGTTCGAAGGTTGTATAGAGAGCAAGACATTTTTAAAGTAAGAGCTTTATAACTTCAGGTTTAGACTGTTTAAAAACTATAGAATTTTCAGTGTTATTGACTGATTGCCGAAGGAGAGGAGGGTTATTTTGAAATGTTGTAGGTATATGATGTCCGTAGTAAAAATCAATATTATTAACAAACAGGTTATGGTTACTTCTAAATTGCAATTTTGTTTCAGTTTTCCGAATGATCCGCATGTTAAAAATAAATGGATTGAAGCAACGGGTCGTATTAAATGGTTTCCTACAAAATACAGCCGGATTTGTTCCATACATTTCCACGAAGACACCTTCAGAAATTTGTTCAAGATGCTTAGGGAGTGAACATACTAAAAGTCTCGACGAGTTCTTTCCTTCTAAAAATACTGTAAAAAAAACTAAGACTTTTTTAAGACTATTTTTCATTTCTCTGTCGGTTCTTATCGATATTTTGAATCGATACAAAATTATTACAACTGCCGCGTGCTAGTCGATGTTGACGAATCGATTTCGCGCGGATTATGTTTCTCGTCACTAAATTACGCGACGTCAAATTACCTACGCAAAATGTTACACGCTCGGTTCCCATACTAATCGGCGCGCACTTTGCTTCTATCTTGATATAGTTCTGTGGTTATAACTTTGTTTTTAAAGTAAATTATTGGTCAACCACTTAGAACTATTGCTGATTGGCTAATATACATTTCGCATCGTAATTTAGTTGAACGAGCGAGTGAAGCGAGTGATGTTCTCCAATTCTACTGGAATAATCCGGCATTGGCATTTTATTTTCTATGTATATCTGTATATGTATGTATGTATAAATGTTTGTTCGACGATAACTCGAGTATCGTTCATCGGAGCGCCGTGAAAATATAGGCGAATTAATGAGACAACCAGAATTTGGAAGTTCGAATATGAGCCAATTTGGTCAAGGGGTTGCCGAACTCCCGAGAATTTTGACCAATCACGAGGCTCGATTTACAGAAAGACAGCAACGCGTTTTAAAAAAAGCGGTTGGCTGCACTTTGTTTCAGCAGGGCAATTTTCAATAGATACCAAATTACCAACTGTTTACTAAATTATTATTTCCGTTGTCTCGTAGTTAAAGCATTGTATACAATAGTTATATAATTAGCTTTTTAAGTCTCGTACCCCCCATTTCACTTTTCCACACAATTTTCCGGGATAAAAACCATCCATTGTCCCTTAAACTATCTCCATACCAAATTTCATCGCGATCGGTTCATCGGTTTAAGCGTGAAGAGGTAACAGACAAACAGACATACACACTTTCGCATTTATAATATTAGTATGGATTCCTTTTCCTTAATTATTGAGATTGAGTCCTTGATTGCTAGGTACTAGGCTACTAACTAGGTGGTAACGCCTGTGTGGCGTTAACAGAGATATTTAGGCAGACACGGTCGTGTTATTGAGGTGTTGGCTCGGTGCGACCAGCGCAGCGACAAGCGAACATCATGAAGAGTGGTGATATAACACCACTACCAAGTACTACCACAAGCCGGAAAGCACAAAACAGGCGCATACAATAGGTACCTACTAAAATGTTGTCGTGCCTTTTCTTGCGTCTTTTGCTAGCTGTACATCAGTGATGTTTGGTGTAGCAAAACGAGGCACGAGGCAAACGGGCGAGGTGTGGCGGCGCGGCCGGGGATCCGTAGTCACGACACGGCAATGCACTCAGCACCACGGGGCTTAATATAAACTCGGAGCACCCGCAAACCGCTCGCCACTCTTAAATCCTATTAAAGGATATCCTCTAGATATTCATAGAATTCATCCATCCCTCAATGCCGAACCAGCTTTGCATTACACTAGTAATAAAACAGTTTGGTTTTACCTTTTGGTAGCAAAGTGTTCTGCGGCCGGACTGGTAGTCTTGTAGTTTTTTATGTTTGTATCTATATATGGCTGTTGAATGTAGGAAGCGCCTGGGTCAAAGGTATACAGCACACCACTTTTTTCTTTGTAACGTATAAATAAAGTATCAGTTTTAAATTTCAAAAATACACGAAGGTGTCTAAAGTGTAATAAGTGTTTGAACATGTGCAAATCATTAAATAATAGGTACAATTTTTGAATTTGCTATTTGTGTGCGAAAACTGATGGAAGAAAAAGTCGGGTTTTACTATAAACCTCTGTCCTGTCTCTTAGATAAGATAGTAGGCAAAAAACGCGTGTAGCTCTGATTTGAACCCTATATCTCGAAGTTTAAGTAAGAGCACCTCATTGTCAACCGCTTCGAATGCTTTACGGAAATAGAGGTACTTAAATTACATCAGCTTGGATACCCTTATCAAGACACTAACTTATAAAGTAGTAGCTGCCCTCGGCCTCGCTGCTGCGAGAACAAAAAATCCTTTGCACGTTTGTTTTAGCGGAACACCGCAAAAAAAAAAACGTGCTGGTCTATCAGCGGTGATGAGATGCACCTAATACCTATTTGCGTATTTTTGCATGCGGTTGCTTCTCTCCCTCCGCACGTGACATGCAAATAATTACACAAAACCACCACCAGTAATGGCAAAACCTCCTTGTTAGGGAGGGTGGGCGCATTAATCGCATGCAAAAATACGCAAACAGGTGCATCTCAACATCGCTGATAGACCAGCTCGTTTTTTTAGCGGAAAAGCAAAGGAATATGGTTCTCGTAACATTATAGTATCATGGACTTCCGCAAAGTAACGCCGCCCGGCTTATAGGTAAATATTTTTACGTTACACCTGGCCATAATGCGAGTTTTATCGCACGCTGCGCGTACGGTTTAACTCGCATTGTGGCCAGGTGAAGACGTAAAATTGTGTACTCACCACGGACGGTAATTCGTAAAGCCCCAGATCAGATATTTATGGCCCGAACCGAAGGTGAGGGCCATAAACACCTGCGGTCTGGCCCATGCACGAATTCACCGCCCTGTACTATTCCAACACATTTGCTCGTAACGCACGTGCCTCTTATTATGTCGCTTTTAGGCTCATAATCCTGGGTATTAAACACGCGTGTTTTATAACATTACAACACTCGTGTGTTATAGTTATATCCCGATTAAGTCACGTTGGCACCTTGCAGCAAGATGTATGCATGAACACGGTGCATTCTTAAATTAACCGGGTTGTACAGGATGTACAGCTTTTTTTTTATTCTCGGCAAATGGATTCTTACTCGACTACAGTCTACGAGATTTGGGACTGGTCTTTTGACAGTTCCAATATGACGTAAAGAGTGATGTGGCTAGAGTAAATCGATTGTCATCATAATATTCGATTACGATTGATGGTGGCTAATAAAAGGAATCGATTGATGAGTTATGGCACTCTAGGTCTATTATTTTTTTCACCCGACCCGATGCGCACCCGCTTCGGCGCAAACGGAGGGGAAGAAGACGGCGGGAATATTTAAATCGCCTGATTGCCCAGTAGGGCCGCGGATTGGGGACCCGCGCCTTTAGGCCCGCCACGTCTGAGGGAGGGGTTGGAGCGTTACCAACCCTTCTCTCCTTTGGCTCGAGGATGCCCCCGGTACACTAGCTGGGGCAGCCGGGGGGGCATCGTGGTAGAATGCACTAGCGATCCCATGGTGCCCCCCTAAACGGCAGAGAGGGTAACGCCGCAGAGGTTTTAGTGGGTATTCTCTTCCCTTATGGAGGGGTGAGTCCCACATACCCTGGACATCTGCGTCAAAAAAAAAAAAGGGTTCACTTGTCTCCCTCAGACCAGAAATAGACACCCCGCCCAACGGGGTGGAGTCGACTAGCTGGAGATTATTAGTCCGCACAGATGACCGTCCCAATGTACATGGATTATCAGGCTGTACATTATTGGGCCGTGCATTATCAGCTCGTACAAAATTGACTTCTAATTATTGCCCCAGACCAAGTTTGCTCAGGGTGATAATACTGATAATGCGTGTTAGCATGCCCATAAAATTTTCATCTTATGAAAAGGATTTTTTGCTCGCAAAATGTGTTGAAAAACGTCGTATGAAACGCGTGAGCTTTGATATCACGCTCACCTGGGGTTCGCGTGAACAATTCCGCCTCTGATGTAATTATCAACATACCTCATTTGTATCACAATGTACTAATATGTAGGTAGGTATGTATGTATGTATGTATGTAAAACCTTTATTGTACACAAGATACAGCACGGCTATCACAACACGGCGCGCGAGCTCTCGATTTTTCTCGCAATATCCGTCTCTCCCTTATTAAAAAACTTAGAAAGAGAGGTATAGTATAGTGCGAGAAAAATAGAGAGCTCGCGCGAGATAAACTTTGACCACATTTTTCGTCTTAAGTATATCGTGTAGTTTGCCTATAGTGTAGATATAGATATATATATCTTATTTAAATGGATATTTGTCTGTATTTTTTTTTGCCTGCACGGCTATCACTCGATTTTTCTCGCATTATACCCTCTTTCTAAGTTTTCTAATAAGGGAGAGACGGATACTGCGAGAAAAATCGAGAGAGGTCGCGCGCCGTCTTGTGATAGCCGTGCAGGTTTTTGATTTAACTACTTACCTACTTGGTAACATGCGATTTTTTTTGGGTTCTGTAGTTTAATTAGTCAGTGCCCAAAATTTATCAGTTAACTTTTAGCCCAAAATGAAAACACCCCTGCGTGCTGCGTGAGTGACCTCAACTCGATGGAAGGAAATGAAGCGAGAAGGAATCTTATACTTACAAGTAGCGTGCCAGTGCACGTTTATTTAGCTTCACAATAGTGGGGGCCAATGTCAACAGACAGTCAGAACCGTAGTCTCTTGACATTGGAATCGTAAATATTGATCTTAAATATTTTTAATGGAAATAAAAAGAGAAACAACGGCTAATTGACTACCCGGAAACGCTGCTCGTGGTGATAACAGGTCGAGCGCTAAAGTACATAATTTACGTTGTTTGATCGCATTATTATCAACGGAGTGCTAAAGTTGTACTCTTTGGATCGGGTGATTATTCTGATTATGTGCAGACTCGCAGTCATCTTGACCGTGAAAATATTTAGGCTCGAGAACGCAGAGCGAAGTCTACTCTGTCAAAATGACTAGTTAGGTAGGTAAATACTTAGTTTGAGCAGCCGAGAATCCGTAGCACGCTCGAGTCTCGACTCGGCGTGGCGGCGGCGCTCTTCTCTTCCATAAGGATGTCAATGCGCAATGTACAAGAAGTTGCCGCTTACCTGTCTGAGGTATAAATAAGGTGCTGTTTGGTTTGGTTCATATTTCTCCGAAATGTGAGGCTCTCTTTATATTTTCAAGGCGCGCGTGAGACCGGTTGCGCGAGCGGGACGGCTGCCTGACGAAAGCTCGGACTCGCGAGGATGCGGCGCCGAGCCGACCGGCCAGAGACGCACACAGCACAGTCCTCCGGCGCGCGGGCACCGACCGACGTCTTGCTTGATCCGACGCTCAGCGCGCGCCACCTCCACTCGTCAAAAACTTTACGTGCCGCTGTCATGTTACTCGTGTCGCCAGTGATTGAGGACTAACATTTTGAACTACAACGGCTATTTCTGGATCCCTTCCCAGATACTTAATTTGCAAGTGCTGGCTGTTTTGTGACGATTTAATAAGTTGTATGAAAAGCATCTCCGCTGAGTTTCGAGTCTGTTGCATCTTTAAATAACGGTGAGTGTTTCTTGTGGTCCTGTATTACAAAAAATAAGTAAAACACGACCACCTTTTTTTGTTTAAGTTTAATTTTTATGTAGCGAGTCAATATTACTGCTTACTACTTTAGTAATCAATTAAATTACGGTGCAATAATAACACATACACATACAGTAAGTATTGGATTGCGCGCTGCCGGTGTATTACACATTGAGTGTACAAAGTACTACAGTATGCTAAATAACTTTCATTTCATGAGATTTATCCGTCGTTCTTTGAATTCTTGCACAATAACGTTAATTTCAGTTTAAATACCGAGTAAATACCTACATATGTGTGCGTTTCAAGTAATATTCTATAATAAGAATAACAACCTATTTCTATAATGTTAAATTTACATTGTAAGTACTTAAACGTATTCCGAATTTGCTTAATGTTTCAATTAAATATTAGGTATACATAATCCATACAGTATATTATTATATACATGTACTTAAGTGATCTATGGAAACATTTTGCTGTAGGTGTTTAACGAACAGAGAGGTAAACGTCCCAATGCTTTTCACCTTTTGATCAAGAATTAACGCCCTTTTGCTCATCTTTATTGCAATGATTTAAGATTGTATGTGCCAATATTGGATCAGTGTCAATCAAGCACTGGGACATTTTAAGTATTTAACTCGTTACTAAAACCTCGTAAATAGTACATTAGGTAGAGGTTGCCGGCCGAGCGTAGCGAGGTCGGATAGTTATGAGGCTGGCAACCGCTGTTCACTCCGATCTATGTACCTACATATATAGTGCTTTTCTCAAACGTGCAATGAAATAGATAAAAAAACTCCAAGAAATCTAACTTTAATAAAACGTGACACGTATTAGGTATGTATGTACAGGTACCCATTATGAAGAACACAACGTCAATATTTCATTGCATGTTTGAGAAAACATACCTACTTACCTAAACAAACAACAAGGTTTTTATTTTTATAAATTTAATAGGTACGAGAATAAAATGTTTAATTAGACATCTGTAGTTACGCATAGTTACATAAATAATTACTTTTTTAGGAAATAAAGTAGGTAGTTACGAAATTATTGTTTAAAGCCTTAATGACAGTTACGAATGAATGACTTGGCTGGCGCCAGTAGGGTAATTGCGAACTTCTTTATGATCCAACTCGCGCTCGGAAATTTACGTGATTACCGGTACTTTCATACTTCCAGTTAGTTAAAATTATATGAAAATTACTAATGAAATGCATACTAAACACGATATTGATATTATAAAAATAAAGATACCTAATTGTACCCGCTAGCGCTCGCTACTGAGTAGGCGTTTTTTAGGGTTCCTCACCTCAAAAGGAAAAAAGGCAACCCTTCGCTGTCCGTCTGTCAAGACCCTTTTTATCGGGAACGCGTGGAAATTAATACATATCACATAATAAGTATGGGTATAATGGTATTATATACTCAGTATGAAATCAAAATCACTTGATATTAAAAAGAAAACCGTACCTATATGTATTTTGGTTGGTAATCGCAAAGGAATCAAAGCAAAATCATGAAATTTGGCTAAAAACCGTGCATTGTTGATACCTATGTCACATACCTAAATACTTTGCGATTTTAACATTTTTGCAATCCAACGGCATACGTTAGTCTCAATTAAGTGGAATAGCTTCCAGGCGCGAATCTAGTGATGTGCCAACTATTTATATAAGTACATACCTACCAAATCTCCCGAGCCCGACTCGCACTTGCCCGTCTTCTTTTCTAAATGGGGGCGATCTTCTTCATCTAGGTACATGTTAAAAAAGTTATATATTGCACCAAGTAGGTAAAGTGTAACTTTTAAGATATAACATTACCTTGTGAATCTTTTGCAATTTGACTATCTGTAGGAGTATTAACCATAACATTTATGTCATTAATAGGAGCGAGACTGGTAGTTTTATCATTAATATTGGTACTTTCATCATCAGAATCCTCAAACGCCTTCAATATTCTGCCTTTCTTGGGCTTGGTTTCATTTTCTTGTTCATCCTCTGAAGATTCGTGACTGGATTCTTCACTGCCTTCACCTTGTTCATCATTAGCATCCGCTGGCTCGTTCACATTTGCTTCACCCTCATCTGCCTGTCCATCGTTATGATCCCCTGTTTCCTCATCATCTGAAACCTCGGCTTCATCATCAATCATAGGATTCTTTTTTCTTGGTTTATCCTTCACAACACAGTCTTCTTCTTCCTCTTCCTCAGTCTCTGACATCTCTGAATTTAAAATTAAGTTTCTGTCAAAAATTTAATGTTTGGTACAAGCTTTTATTGCCGACTGTACTTTTCTGTATACCATCATCAACTACTCATTGAGACGATTCTAACGAACCCAAAGTCAACTGGGTTTCGTCGGTTAAGTATGAATTCCCATGGCCACCTTCTGTCTCCATCATCAGATCAGCTCGATGGTACCATAATATTGAATTGTCATCCAATAGTAGTTTATGCAACTGACACATAATCAGAGCTTTTTTAAGGCTAAATTATGTACAGTTGCATACACTACTTTATCTACACACATACGAGGGACGGCTGAAAAGAAATCTACCTAAGTATGAAACAAAAGACTGTCATGTATGTATTTTTTTTATTTTTCAATATAGTCCCCTGCTAGTGAAATACACTTATTACATTTGTCAAATATTGACATTAACCCATGAAAAAAAAAATATTTCGGTTTCTCGTCAAAAAAGTCACTAACTGCAGCCTTCATTTCGTCATCGGTCAGAAATCGTCTTCCTCGGAGATCTTTTTTGAGGTGTCTAAATAAAAAATAGTCGCATGGGGCTAGGTCTGGACTGTAAGGTGGATGGTTAACGGCATCGAACCCTAATTCCTTCATGGTAAGCATTGTTGTGCGGGCGGTATGCACAGGTGCATTATCGTGTAAAATCAGGATCCCTTTGCTAAGTTTACCCCTCCTCTTTTCTTTTATCGCGTCTCGTAACTGATGCAGTAAGCTGGAATAATATTCAGCATTCATTGTCCTTTTTTTTGGTAAATAATCTATTAGTAAAATTCCTTCTGTATCCCAAAATACGGTAGCCATAAGTTTGCCTGCCGACGGCCTGACCTTAAACTTCCGAGGAGGCTTCTCATCCTTGAATTTCCACTGCAAAGACTCTTGTTTGCTTTCGGGGTCCCACTGTCGAATCCAGGTCTCATCACACGTCACCATTTTAGAAACAATTTCTTCCTCATTACCTCGACTCATTTCCAAAAACTCCTCACCACATTTGACACGTCGGTCCTTGTCAAACGCCGTTAACATTCTGGGGACCCAACGTGCACTCACCTTGGACATATTCAGATGCACATGAATTATCTCATTGACTCTTTCTTTACTGATGCCCACATCTCTAGCAATCTCCCACTGCTTCACTCGTCGGTCTTCTAAAATTATTTTTTTAACTTTGGCTACATTTTCGTTTGTAACGGCAGAAACCGGCCTTCCACTACGAGCGTCATCTTCCAAGCTCTCACGACCGAGTTTAAATTGTTTAGACCAAAACTTTATAGTAAATTCGGAAGGGCACGAACTACCGAACACACACATCATACGTTCTCGGATCTGTGAGGGAGTATTTCCTTCTTTTGTTAGAAATTTAATCACTGCACGATGTTCAATTTTAGCGATATTCATTTTTTCAACCGATATGTCGCAAACATTCGAGAATTGTAGAAAAATGGAACGGAAAAAACAAATGAACGTCAAATAATTCAAAAAAAGAATAACCAAAGAACAAGAATGCATTTCAGCCAGTATCATTTTCGCATATTTTTTTAACCAAGGAGATTACTTTTCAGCCGCCCCTCGTATCATAAGTACTCTAAGATGGGTTCAGAAGCCGTAGGAAAATGACCTGCATTGCTACTATAGTGCTACCTGTAAAATATCTTTGTTGCAATGCAAATTACGATATCCGGCGGAGTGTTCATATCGTTCTCGGAGTCACTACTACTCATATTTTCAACTAAAATGTGAATTACAAACAACTTTTCACAATTCTACTTTCGTAACATCAAAAACCAACAAAGAAATGACAACAGTAATGGCGGCAATTCGATCCTACGTCAAGACGAATGTTTTTTTTAATCATAGACAAACGAATGAAGTCCCTATTCTTATGTCACTCTTGATCAAATGTCGTGCGTATATTAAAAAACATACTGAATTGACGTTTCGCATCGATAACTGTTTTAATATCTATGGATACTAGAATAGAGACCCACATGAGTTTTGACAGCTGTTCCAAATTTAAACTCATAACCTTACAAAAATCTGTACTGTAATAAAATAACATACGGTACAGATTTTACCTACTACCACAGACAAGAAAGTTCTCATAGTAAAATTGGTTGTGTGATGTGCGTTGATAAACTATACTTATACCCAAAATTTCAGCTCAACCGGGAAGTGGGTCAAATTTAACTTGCAAGATTTTTCTCATACTAACAGGGCAAGTTAATATAAAGCTTGTAAAAATAATCAGCCTAAGCATTGTTCTGTCACGAATTAAACAAAGCATTGTTCTGTCACGAATGATCTCAGCTTGCCATGAACGGACATAGATACATGAAACTTTTTTACAAGTACATTATTATTCTAGCTTCCGATTAGGATAGTTTTTATCCGACTGCGACGAATGATTAATTTTCCAAAACATTTGACCTCATAAAATCATTCATTTCTTCTTTTTGAAATCCTTTTTGCCATATTTGTCAACTGTCAGTGACCTCAAAATGGTATGCTTGCCATAGCCATCCAACATGAATAATTTCTATCCTGTGTGTGTGATAGAGCTCCACAAAACGCTTAATAAACGATAGAGCATAAAAAAAAGTCCCTTTCTTACGGATTTAAGAGTCCGCAGTAAGCTCGGCCGAATTTCACCTTCCTATACAAACGTAGTTACGCTCTCATTTTAAAACTACGTGTTGGATTGTGACGAAACCTTGCATATACAATGACATGAGGTATATCTATGTCTGTAATTAGTTTATATGGTTCCAGTTTATAAAACAAACGACTCTCAGCAAAAACAAGTCTTGTATGAAAAACTTAAATTCGCTGTATTTTTTTCGTATGGTATCTGAAGCTACATAAACGAATCACAGACATAGATATACCTCATGTCATTGTATATGCAAAGTTTCGGTACTATCCAACACGTAGTTTTATAATGAGAGCATAAGTAACGACGTTGGTATGGAGCTTACTGCGGACTCTTAAAATATCAGACTGACCGATAAAGATAATAGTTATTTTCACCTCACCGGCTCGAAAAGGCTTGCTTTATCGCTCAAAATCTGCGCCCAAAAGCCCATTATATCCGCTAGCGTGGAAAGAGTTTTTGAATTTGGAACGTGAAAATTCGCTTTTTCCATATAAAAAAACTCGGCAGGTTGCTCATTCCACAAACGGAGCGTTCGAGGGAGGAAATTTCTCTGATACCCTACAAGGTGTGAGGATGAATGCCCTGCCGACGGCGACCGGTGCGGGGGTAGAAAGCAGTCGTAGGCACAGACTAATATATAAGAGTGCCGTAGGCATCATGTTGAACAGTTCTTCGCAGCTCAACCCGTTATACAAGCGATAGAACACGCACAAGGAAATAGTTTAGCAAACAAAAAAAAATACGCTTTTGCGTAAGGTGACCATTTGTAACCATCGGAAAAGTATGGCATGGTGATTTTCGTGGCTACTCGGCGATGATTATTGATTAGCTGTGCAAAAATTTGCCTGGTACAAATGGTAGAATTGTTTTTTTTTTTTATCAATTTGTTGTAGTCGGTATGGCGGGCTATAAGTCACACCGGAGAAAAATGGCATTTACGCTATCGCGTACTTGTTTTTAACAACGGCATCGACTATCGGAATATACAAGAACTTTTGTGGAACAACTAGTAACTTCTGCCATGAATTTTTTCACATTCTTCCGAAGTAAGGGCCACGGAGCTAAGCCGCAGACGGACATGGCAAAATATATGGGTTCCTTGTTGACTACGGGACCCTAAGAACGAGTTAAACAGCGGGTCTTATCGTATCTACTTATTGCCGGAGAGTATACCTATAGCCGGAATAATATTGGCCGTAGCGTAAGTTACCTTATTCCCCATGGTGAATGGCCGGATCGCGGGTCCGCGCCCCGACAAAGCCCACAATGGCTTGATTGAATGACAATAGAATGTGCCCGGTCCACCGCGCGCCCGCGCCCGCGCCGCCGCGCCAGCACGCTGCGCTTCACGCTCCATACATCCAATATCCATGCTCCATACAGTTCACACTAATATTATAAATACGAAACTAACTTATTATGAAACGTCATCTGGGGGCACGGCAGTGCTGCCATGTTCGGTAAAACAAGGACAGGGCCGTACCATCCTTTTCTGAACGCTTCTTCCGCTTGATTAATGCCTTTTTGTGGTTATCATGGCCATAGTACAACCAATTACGATACATTCATTCCAGTAAAAAACTAAATTGTTGAATATATAGGCTGTTCAAATATTAGGCACAGTCAAGTGTTAATATGGAGTTGGGGGCATACAACTTACTCATAAATATGTCCCATAGCTCTTATGTCGGCGGATTAAGGCTTTGGTACATATTTATGACATGATTAAATCGATACATATTTTTGCACTTGACTCTACCCTTTCATGTCGATTTTATTATGTTATAATTAAGCAGTATTTGGGCGATGTGGTTGATTAAATAGCGAGGTAGCGACTTAATCCATACTAATATTATAAGTGCGAAAGTGTGTCTGTATGTCTGTCTGTTACCTCTTCACGCTTAAAACGCTGAGCCCATTGAGGTGAAATTTGAATCTCGGGGATATAGGATAGTTTTATCTCGGAAATCCTCCCCTAAGGAGGTGAAATAGGGGGCGAAAGTTTGTTTGGAGCTACGGTGTAAACGAGTTCCAAACGGATGGAGTCGCGCGCAGAAGCCAGTACATACAATATAAAAGTAAGTAAGCAAATTCGGCCTAAAACCGGATGACATGTTTATGGAAAACGACACGATACGTACACCCTTAAAAATTCGCGCTCGTGGAAGCACGAAGGGTTCCGCACCACCAATGTAAAAAGACGGTAACAGATCATATGTTCTTGTACTCAAGATAGTCCCTTTGATGTAGGGTGACGTGTGTGAATTTTATACATATGTCAAATGAATTTTATCAATAAAATGTTATACACTGTAAACTTTTATTTTTAATCACAATAACAAAAAAGCGGTCAAGTGCGTGTCGGACCACGCACAACGAGGGTTCCGTGCCTATTAAAAATAAATAAATATTAGTGGACAATCTTACACAAATCGACCTAGTCCCAAACTAAGCAAAGCTTGTACTATGGGTACTAGACGACGATAAACATACTTATATAGATAAATAAATACTTAAATACATAGAAAACATCCATGACTCAGGAACAAATATTCGTGCTCATCACACAAATAAATGCCCTTACCGGGATTCAAACCCAGGACCTCTTGCTTCGTAGGCAGGGTCACTACCAACTAGGCTAATGCGGTCGCAAAAAGCAAAAAGGCAAAAAGGTCGTATCGTTACTGAAATCTTATGGCACTTACGTCCTTTTCTTTAAGGAAGGCAGTTTTTTAGAAATATCTCAAAAACCTTTGAACCGATCTTGTTCAAAACAATTTTCGCTGGGAGA
Source organism: Epinotia ramella (assembly GCA_947578815.1). NCBI lineage: Eukaryota > Metazoa > Arthropoda > Insecta > Lepidoptera > Tortricidae > Epinotia > Epinotia ramella. Next base: position 39,353,768 of record OX388200.1, read on the forward strand.
ATTTAATAAGCCCTATGAGCATGATTTTTTTCATCTTTTTAAAATACACGGTTCAAAAATAGAGTGGGGTTGGGGTTGGGTTGGTTGTGGTGGTGGGGGGGGAGACACAATTTTAGTGACTTTCGAGGAGATTATCTCCGACTCTATTCACTTAATCAAAAAAGTTGCTGAGAAACCTTTTTGACTTTCAGTTTTATGTATGGAGTGGAGTGCACCCATAAAAAAAATGTTTTTAGTAATTTGATTAAAATACACCTATCCTGAAAATTGTATTCAAATACACCTTATAGTTTTCGAGTAAAGTGCCTGTGACATACGGACGGACCGACAGACAGACATGACGAATCTATAAGGGTTCCGTTTTTTGCCATTTGGCTACGGAACCCTAAAAAGGTAAAGCCACAAAGTACTTTCATCATCATCATCATATCAGCCGAAAGACGTCCACTGCTCGACATAGGCCTCCACCAAAGAGTGCCAAAGCGACCGGTCCTGCGCCACCCGCATCCAGCGGACTCCCGCAACCACACAAAGCCGCACACAGTACTTTGGAGTTTCATAAATTGTAACTTATAAATAATCGTAATTATCTTTTTACGATATAATATAACATAAATCAATCAACATTGACAAATTAAAAAACTTAGCGCGTCAAGCTCGTGTCAGGAATTTTGGCCAAATATCAGGAATTTTGTCAGGACTTGAAATTTGTATCTGGTAACCCTACTTTGATGTGACTTTGAGACAGATGGCAGACAGATAGCCATAGTAACAAGGTTCCGATGACACCCCACCCTTGTATGTTCTCCTGACCAACTAAAGTCTTCTTGGAGAATATTTGATCTCTGTTCAACCAAGTGGATTGGATGTCTCTGTGGGAGTAAAAGTTATTTGTTCTCAATAGACTGACTAACTTATGAACAAATAGGTATGTGAGATGTTCCCTTCCTCGTGATTTAACGACTTATTATTATCATATTTACAAAAATATTAACGAACATTACGAATAAGTAGGTACATTACATACTGAGCCGAATTCCACATTTCGAGAATGCTCGTCAGTCGCGAGGAGGTTAACTTCACTATTCGCATTTCGTATCGGAATCGGAATAAAAATAGCTATGTGGGGGACTGCTGTCGATTTCATTCGTCCCTAAAATTAAACCTGTATTACCTTAAATACTATTTTGAAATGAATGATTTTCAGGAAAACTATGATTATTCTTCTTCCTCCTCTTGGTCGTCAACAGGGCCAGACATATTTACCACATGAGCACATGACATGTCTAGATGAAAAGGGTCTACCGAGACAAAACGTTCAAAACTTAAGAGGCTGACAAGACCTAATTTGGTGAAATTGATGATATTTAAGCAGTTTTTTAAGAAAAACTATTTGTTAGAGCACATAATAAATGTATGTTAATATTCACCATATTTCAAAGACCGTGGACGGGCTCGATACATAATTGGACGAAATCGGCTCGATAGAAAATAATTGCAAAGATTGGTCTTAAAATCACATTAAATGGTTCTGTCTTTATTTTTTTGACTTATGGGTCTGCAATTAAAAACATGAAGTCAACATATTCATGCGTACACCGCTAGCGAGTCATATTTCACAAATAATCCACCCTTTTTTTTATTTCAATATTGATGTAAGTACTAATATCTTCAAAAACCGGGCCGCCCAATAACACTTACTCCGATACAAAATTTACAAATAGACAGTGTGCGCGCTATCCAAAAATCCTCAAGGGCATTTTGGTGTTGACAGCGTCTTAACGAAAAGAGTTTCAATATACCTACCCGAAAATATTTTCGTAATGCAATAATGTATACCTACTCAAAACAAAGTTTATTGTTTACCGCGGCGTCCATCCGTTCACAACATTTTCTTTTCTATGATCGAGCCTGAGTCCGTCCGTGTTTGCCAGTTGCACTGAATAGTAGGTGCGGTAGGTACGTATAGGTATTTACTATTTGTGGCCCTTTGTTGCGCCGGCGATGCAAATAAACCATAAGCACGCCTCGGCCGTTCCACGCCGATAGGTACCTAGGCAGGTTATTGAGAACTAAATTGTTGTGCGTATTTCCCGTTTACAACAATCCCATTTTCTATAATCGTCTGAGAAGCGCGCGCGCCGCGTCGCGCAATATGACGCCCTTTATTAAAGGTCCCGCCAACATCGACGAGAAACCCCTAACGGCCCCGACATTGAAGAAAGAAAAGTGTCAAATTCTACTTCTTCTTCTTCTTTTAAAAAATGGCTTCCATCTAAGTTAAGATGATTTCGCCAATGTCAAGTTTGCTTATAAAGCGACGTTGTTCGGTAGTTTGGTCAGTCGTCAATAATGCAATCAGCGTCAGAAGCTCGGCTTAAGGAGCAAGGCGTCCACCGCTAACCGCATCCGCGACGAAAGACCCAAATTCTACGTAACTTCTTAGCTACTTGGAGTTCTGACACACTCCATCAAAAATTGTTGCACAATTGCACATATTCGATTGTACCGCATTGCACTCTTACAGGTTGAGCGACTCACACAATCAAAATTTGGGGGTCCCTTTGTTTCCCATAAACTTATTGTTCCCAATTTCGATAGTCAGAAATTGATATCCATATAATCCGAAGCGCCAGAACCAATAATGAATATAATGATACAACATCCATCTATATTTTTACAAGTACATACTTTTCCCAACTTTCGGGCCAAATACGAGTATCTCGGCCATTTTTGATTTTAGAGAAAAAAAATTCAAGCGTGCGTTTGAGGAGTGTGTTTTTATGAAGTGTGACACCACCATGACATTGAATGATATGACTAACTAATCAGATGACTAGCACTCATTATGTCTTGCGAAAAAATACCTTACAACAATTATTATAAACTAGATTATTGCCTTTAACATTATGTAATTGCATACCACCCGGACATTGAATGTTATGGCTAACCAATTTTATGACTAACAATAATGATGACATGCAAAAATAGGAACTCCAATTTATATTGTTAAATTTTATGACTTTCGACAATATGACTAGAAAAACTTATTGTGGAAAAACGTTATGGACTGAAAAAAACGAATCTTACATTTTATGGGAAACACTACCCACAAAGGGTATAGCCGTGTTTGTATGGCGAAACTGCCTTTGACGAGAAAATGGTTTTCCTTTTGCTCGGATAATTATCTTTATATACGTTGTAATTTCACCAAATATCAGCCCCAAAATCGTCGTGATTTTTGAGATAATAAAAAAAAAGGCAAATCGTTTTTATTTAATATCTACTAAAGTAGTGGCCCGATTTTTTTGAAATTTGTATATATTATGTAGATAATAGAGTACTTTTTATAAAAAAAAAAACAAATTACCATAAAACTGAAAAAAATATATGTGGTAGAGTATTAAATGTTTTATAAAATATCTAATATTGGTAGGTGTCGCCACCTTGCAAGTAATTTTTTTTTTTAAATAAAAAAATTTTTTTTTACTTAAATATAAAATTTCATAGTAATTTTGTTTTCATAAAAAGTACTCCATTATCTACATAATATATACAAATTAAAAAAAAATCGGGCTACTACTTTAGTAGATATTAAATAAAAACGATTTTCCTTTTTTTTTCATTATCTCAAAAATCACGACGATTTTGGGGCTGATATTTGGTGAAATTACAACGTATATAAAGATAATTATCCGAGCAAAAGGAAAACCATTTTCTCGTCAAAGGCAGTTTCGCCATACAAACACGGCTATACCCTTTGACAATAGCTGTCAAAATTACCATTGACCGCCACCGCAGGCCGCGTCAGTGTCATTCAAGGCTCATATATCCGTTAAACTTAGTCGTATGTTTACGAGGGGTTGTTTCAATTGAATGACATTGTCTCGATCTTGCATACACAAATAGAAATATTTTTTTAACACAAACAATCCCAGGTGTCCTCCTCCAGAAAGTGACCTGGCTTGAGGACGATTAGGGCTGGGGGATGGTTCGGAACACACGAGAGTGATCCGTCAATCGGCCGGGCCTAGGTAATGGATTAATGGAAAACCGCTGTTCGACTCGCCTTGGGCATGTCAGTCCTGTAGCTTAGGTTTCGGCCTTACTTGGTTAAATAATGCAATCAATTCAGTTGTCATTACTTCATTAGTTAAGTTACCTGTGACCAACCAAAATATGATTATTACCAAACCAACTAAGTAGCTCTTGCCCGCGAGTGAGCGTAGAGAATTTATTTAATTTAAGGCAAGTCAAATTGTTATAAGCTCTAAACTTTTTTGTTCCCGGTTGCCCATCGAAAATTTTCACGCGCCGCCACCGGTATAGAATGTCCTATTCTGATGTGTAAGCAAGATTCGGTACTGGAAAGTTTTGCAAAAATCCGTTCAGTAGGACCGTACATTGGCACAGATTTTTGCTTTTATAATATTGTCTATATCATTAGGACGAGCTAACATGACCGTTTGCTGGTGAGTAAAAAATACCTTATGTTTATTTAAAATTTACCTAATCAATCATCATCATATCATCATTCATTCATCTCCATTGGCACTTCTGCGTGTGTAGAATGTTTGCCAGTGTATCACTTATCGCTGTGATTAAGACACCCGTCTCGTTCTGAGGAGCTTGCGAGCGCGAGAGAACATAGTGCATCCTCTCACCCCCATCCCAGTAGAGACAGTTAAAGCCTTTAAACAACATTAATGCAGAAATAGAATCCTTCCTCTTTCATCTTCATATTGTTTTTTTATTTTTTTATATGTTAGTTAGGCGACAATCTTACACAAATCGCCCTAATCCCAAACTAAGCAAAGCTTGTACTTTGGTACACGACGATAAACATACTTAAATAGATAAATAAATACATAGAAAACATCCATGACTCAGGAACAAATATTCGTGCTCATCACACAACTTTTTGGAATTATCTGCAATTTATTTACCCTCGATCTTAATTTAAAAAAAACCTTAAATTCTACTTTGGAAGTAATTTTAAACTATTTCTTGTTTTATTTTGTTGTGTTATAAATGAACAATTACAGTTGGACGTTGGGATGGTGACGTATGAAGGAAAATTTGCCAAGGCTTTACCGGGGCAGATATTAACTGCCCCGGAGCGGGGGTCGCCTTGAATGGTTTCCTTTAGGGGCCTCCCCTCCCACGTAATATTGTCACTAGGGAGGCACCTAAATATGATATATCACTGCAAGCAAACTGACACCAAGTATTATAAGCAGACGTTATGAGTATTAACAAAGGGAATATTAAACGGTTGCTAGTCTATATAGTTTTATTTGAACTCTTGATTGATTAATAGTCGGTTAACCTAGCATTCGTACATTCTCTTCTTTTTTAGGGTTCCGGACCATTAGGGTAAAAACGGAACCTTTATGGTGCGACTCTGTCCGTCTGTCTGTCACAAAGTTAAATATCTCAGGAATTACTAATGCTATCCATTTGAAATTTGGAATAGTTAAAAAAAAACTTAATCCACGTGTATGGAACATGAAAACTTTTAATATATATTTTTAATACTATCTAAAATTACGGATAAGAGGGGGGCAAAAAATTCAAAAAATTGTTACTAGGTCAAGTGGGGTATCATATGAAAGGGCTTGAGTTGGACATTGTAAAACAGTTATTCTTTTTATTCTACATTGGTAAAATGTTGATCTATGAAGGAAAATGTAAAAAATAATACCATTCCCCCCCCCCCCCCACTCCTTATCTCCGAAGATATCCAAGCTAAAAAATTGAAATAATTACTTGTGATAAAATAAACATAAATATTACTGGAAAAGTATAACTTTTTCTTTATCTAGCGTATTTTTTGTATTATTTTAAAAATCTTTTCCTAGTTAACTTTGCAATTTAATCAACTGTATAAGTATTTTTTTGTTTTGAAATTCCTATAAGACTATAATAGAAGTATTCTCTTTAAAATAAAAAAATAATAATCGAGATCGGTTCACGTGATAAACAATAATCGCTATAACACCAACATACATCCTAAGTCGATTGCCCTTGCACGTTAGTACCAAATGGGGCCGATAGATGGCGCTGACCCCATTCTTACTTCGCGCTGTTAAGATTTTTCTAGAATTAATGGGGTTGGGGCGGGTATATTATAATAGCAGGTCTTGGTGTAAAAGGTATTCGTTATTTGAAATTGAATACTGTTGTGTTGGGTTAAAATAAGTAATTTAATTTAACAAATATTGGGACATTTACTTGACCTTGAGTTAATTGATAGTTTGTACGGGAACCCTCGGTGCGCGAGTCAGACTCGCACTTGACCGGTTTTTTGAAAGGCAGTTGAAGACATTCCTAAACGAAATATGTAATCTTGGCCCTTTATTTGGTATGCTATTACATAGTTACCTATGTATTATAGCAAAATTATTCAGAGATTGACGTTTCTTGGCTGCATTTTTATAGTGGTCATGCCTCAAACAGAATAAATAGGTGTTTGCATAAAACCTAGTATTAAACTTGAAGATCGATTAGTTATCCTTATAAAGAATCAAGAAAACGTTTTTGTTACACTCATACAAGGAGCAGAATTCTGTAACCGTATAGAGAGTAGAGAGTACACTCATGACGCTTACACTGATAATAATATAAGGGTACCATTAACATTCCATTTTCTGGAACAAAACAATAATAGAGATCAACTTTTTTTTCGTATGATCACGTATGATGGCTGCCATTATATCACTTATCGCTGCCAATTATTATAAAGGTGCTAGGAAGTAAACCAAATAATGTAACAATGGGTTGTACAGACAGTACAGCTTTTTTTTTAATTCACGGCAAATGGATTCTTTCTTCTTTTGTTAATTAATTGACTATTTCTTTTTGGATATGATATAGAAACGTTTAATTTAGTAAAACTATTCACTTTTGATAACATTTTACATGAATTAATAGATAACATTTTGAAACGAAAATATTTATTTTGTTTTCTATTGGCTGTTTAGAGATTTCATCTAAGCTTAACACATGCGCGCACACTGCGCAAACTTCACGGAAAAAAAGTTTTGCGCGCTATTATAGGTTATTTCACAAATATTTGTAAACATTGTTAATGCGTAACCGATATGATACAGAGAGAAAGAATGTAATGGAAAATAAACCATCTTCGTCTGTTGGTTTATTTTTCCATTATATTCTTTCTCTCTGTATCATATCGTTTAAAAAATTATCGGGGTAACTTCCTCGTTAAAAATAACACGAAACAATAATTATTTAACTATAGTTATTTATGCTACAAGTGTGAAAAGTAGGTGATTTACGACGAGTGTCATTTTTATACATGAGCGAGTGAACAGAGCGAATATATAATTCGACACGAGTCGGAAATCATCTTTACGCGCGTGTATCATACAACATTTTACTATGCCTTGTGTGAGGAAATATATTAAGGCGCCGTAGGTTCAGCGAAGTTAAGTGAACAGAGTTTTTGAAACAATATAGGTAATGCGTCTGTTTATAATAATATGGTTTCAAAAAAATACGAATAGTAATCTTGAGGCTTTTCTGCAGCGAGATCAGTGATTCGAAACATGATTAAGCAATTTTCGCTCGATAGAAAAAAGTCACGAACATAGGTCTAAAATACACTTAAAATATTCGTAACAAATTATGCGCAAACGCTAAAAATATTAAAAACGCTTCTAAAAATCGGCAATATCATGTTTGAGAGAACTCAGTGATCACTTTTTATTTATTTAAACGGCCACAAAATTAAAATTAAAAAACATGATATCCGCGCTTCCGAGCACGCAGTTCCATCTCGCTCACGCTTATGCTAAGTGGGAGGGAGAGAAGACCATGAACCTACGGCGCCTTAAATGTTAAAATGTCGGTTTAAAATAGATCGGTTAAAATTGAATAACCTAGGTAGATTGTCATGTGCGAGACGCCATACTGTCGTATCGCAAAAGGCATAAGAAAGATATTCGTTCAGCCAAACACATTAAGTGAATATTTAAAATTAGTTAATTTATTGACCAAATTCAAAATTCATAAAGATTATTAAATCATTTTATACATTATTTTATTAGTATTTATGTACCTTTTATATGAAAGAAAACGTGTAATTGAAATATTTGTAAAACTTTTCTCGTTTAATAAAAACTCTTTGTGTCGGGCTGACGACGGACTTGAAAATTAAAAAAAAATGGAAAAGTAAAAAGCACTAGTGCGAAAAAGTGGCACTTTCCGCACGAATTGGGTGCTTGGAAAACGCTCTTTTCGAGCACATGCATTGTAAAATAATTTGCTTCGTTATAAAGGTAATGTTAATGCGTGTTTGGTTATTATCAAAAATGTTGATTCGTGGTGACTAGAAAAGTGATATAAATAGAATGGACGCCACTGGAAACTCTTGGCGATGTATAATATGTGAGTAAAAACCTGTTACCATCATTAAGTAAAGAAAATAGCTCGGCAGGCCTATAACATTTTCATCTTATGAAAAGGATTTTTTCCTCGCAAAATGTGTTGAAAAACGTATGAAACGCATGAGTTTTGATAATTACATCCTCGGCTCTCTTATCAGTTATCAAACAATTCCGCCTCTGATGTAATAATCAACATACCTCACTTGTATCGCAATGTACTATTAAATAACGTTACATGAAAACAGTGCCCTTATTTACAGGCTCTATATCTCTTAAGGCTGTCATTTGTTTAATTTGATCGTCAATTGTCCATTTGTCCAATTTATTACGCATTGTACAGAAATAGTCAATTTAAATTGACCCTATACAGATGGGTGGCTCTGATCTTCTTTTGAGTGGTATATGTTCGGAATATTTGATAGAGTTAATAGTGCAAAGTACCGAGAGAAATATATGAAAAGTTTAAATACATATTCATTCGTACTCTTATTTCACTAATGAGTCTAATGACATTAAGGTTGGGTCACCTAGTAAGCGTTATCTACCTGCGACAGGAAGTTCCGTTCTTCCATACTATCTACTTTAATCATATTGGCAACAAACAAAGACAACGATATGCTTACTATTTGGAAGACCTTATCAGTTTACAATGTGATACATAAATATTACGATATGTACTTTCGTAATACATAGTAAATTGATAAGGACGAGTAATAAGGTTGACAGAACAGCGTACAGCGGTAGCAGTGCAGACACCAGGGACGTATGATTAGTGATTACTCAGGACAAGCTATGGTACCTAATAATACCAAGACCGAGCGAGATTGGTAATAGTAGATGGTAGGAGATGGAAATCTCTAAAAGTGTGACAGAAAGGGATTCGTTGTCCTTGTCATAGTTCCACTTTTCTTATTTGCCGCAACTGAGTTAGTGCGTGGTTGCAGCAATTAAACCGGGTAATGGTTTTCCCAAATGAATTAGGTTCTTTATGGTAAGCCGTCAGCCATTTTAGGACCAGTTATTAATTTAGCCACATAGGAGCCTTTCCGACCCTTATGGTGGTGGCTGCACACGTAGGTACCTATCGCTCCTCTGTAGATAGGTACTAGGTATAAGGCCAGATACCAATACTAAATACAATCAAGTCGTTCAATTGGGTATGATCTGGGTAATAGTAGATTGTTAACCAAGGGCTGAAAGGCACTTATTTCTGACGAGATGATGGTTCGAGACAGAAATGCGTGACTGTCACCCGAGTTAAACACTACTTTTCATATCGAATACGAGGAAATTAAAAAAAACACAGACGGAAAATTAAACAAAATGTTTATTCAAAGTATACAATTCTAAAACAACAGCCGCCATTATCGTGACGTCATCCGAGCCGAAAGAATAGTCCCATCTCACCTGTCCTAAAGAAAGAGGCAAATATCTGTCTCGCTCGCGCTTATGGTTATATGGTCCGGTCACGTGACATAGTAGATAATAAAACTAAGATTTTAATTTTGAAATTAAAAATATTGCTCATGTTTTTATAACCAAATAGTAATAGTATTATATTCGTATTTCCTAAAGACAAAACTATATGAATAACATACTTTCATAATTTATTTGTGATAGACGGAAATAACCTATTCAAATATTTTCATACTATTTGTATTTATTATTAGTATTAGTTAAAGAGTGGCTGTATGAGTTTCTGCCTTAGCTCACATGCACAACTTTAAGTTAAAAAAAAGCTTTGTGGGTGTATTCCATTCGTCAGCAACACCTCATAGACCCTAGTGAATATTTTAGTTAAAATGTAAGTAATGAATTTACATCATAAACTTATTTTATATTTTATAAAATAAATTCCATGAACTAGTAAGAATAAAATTATTTCCCTTTATCAGTGGCGGGGTAAGTATTGATATTTATTAGAATTAGTTCCCGCATAATGATATATTTATTTGTGTATGTAAGTATTTTTTTTATTTATGTACCTATATGTATTTGTGTAAATATGTTGTATATAGAAATACCGTAATGTTATTTTTTTTTAGTTGTTATTTGCACTGCCCCACAATCTTTTCCGCTTTGCCTTAAGGTTTGACTGGTAGAGAATGCCATATGGCATTAAGTCCGCCTTTTGTACGATAAGTTTTCTTTTGTGCAATAAAGTTTAAATAAATAAATAAATAAATAAATGATTATAAGGCGAGGACTAATTGGAATACACTACTTATCTGGACTAGATCAGAAACGTATCACTTGCTGCACACTGTTTAGAACAACAACGACCCACTTTCAGAGCATGAGATATGAAAAATAAATATAATTCTATTTAGTCCGTCTGTTAGATTATCAAAAAATATTGGACACGTATTTTTATGTCAATAACTATAGCCCGTTAAAGTTCCGTGTGATGTCACATTATGCAAAAATGTGTACTTTAATATGACGTCACATGAAACGAAACATAACGGGCTTTATGCTAAAAAGCGTACCATAATAATGTGATGTCACACGGAACTTTAACGGGATATATCTTCATAATTTTTGATTGGTTAACAAAAAAAAACGTCCAATATTTTTTCATAATCTAACTGACGGACTAAATAGTTTTTTTTAGGAAAGTAGCCAATTGAAACAAGCGAAGCGCCGGCTGGCGCCGCGGTTACCAGCCAAGTGGTCGCCGCCACGCGATACTTTCATCTAACTCGTATCTAATATATTTGATTTACGGGAGAATTGACGTCTTGACGCGGCCTTGTATTTTATGTGATTACCAAGCTCCGGAACCTTTAAGTAACGTAAATCTAGCATTGGGCGGGGCGGAATCTCCATGCGATATTTTGTAGTTACCTACTTTGCCGAGAGCTTACGGATATTGCCCAGATTTCCTAACTTGTCGGTATACTAAACTTCGGGACACAGAAATAGGTAAGAGAAGAAAAAATAAATTAGAAAGATTTGGATGCGAAGACGGCTATGGATTACCCAAAATAGAACTTAAATTCATCCTCTTTTTCTGATATTATTTTATATATGGCGAATTATTTAACGTAATAAAGTTTACTAATTGAAAAAAAAAAACAAAAAGGTACATACGAGTGGGGCGACCTGCTCCATACAAATGTAAAAAATAAATCGCGTCAAAAAATTTATTTTTTATTTTTTTCGCATTTTACTCTCGATTCTGAACAAACACTTTTCAGGTTTTGCGTTATTTTATTAACACGTTGTATATCGTCGTCTAAATAGTAAGTTTAGTAAAAATATGTGTCAAGAGTCGTGAATGTTTAAATCAATACAATATATTGTCGGTATACACTGTCTAGTCTGTACCAAAGAACTACTGGATTCGTAACAATACCAAAGAAGCACTCATTGAAATGTAGGCGCGGAGTAAAGAATTTTCATTTTGTACTGACTTGCCACTTACAGCTTACTGATACCGCAGCCGCACCGAGTCCGCATCGCCCAATGTCAAAGAGCCAGAGGCATAAAGTTTAAATTACATAAAATATAATTTACTTTAAAAACATAGTTTTAACCGACTTCAATTTAGTACTCCGCCAAGCTACAAGAACATTTCCACATTTATTTTCCAATTTACCACATGAACTGATTTCCGAGCGCAAATGCGTTAATTATTAGAGAAAAAAACCCAATCGCTGTATGTGGGCCGACAATATTTGAGGACTTCCGTCGATTCCACAAGGTTCACCTTTGGCACTTCATTAGCTGCTATTTCAACGGAATCTTATCAGAATCTGTGACGTACTTTTGTACTTTTAACTTTAACTTTTTAAGTACATAATTGAAGAATTCCATAAGTCATCTGTGGTCTTCATCATCAATTCCACTCCACCAAATTTATGATTTCCGGGTGTAAATACACGAGATATAATAGAAAATACCAAAATCACTACATGCGTGCCTAATATAATTGAGGAGTTCCCTCCATTCCTCATGGATCCCATCATCTAACTGAATTAAAAAAAAATGGGACCCACCTGGGAGCATATACTTACACTTAATTAAAAATAAACATTATTAATGCCTGGAATATAATGATTAGCACCATCTAGCGAGTATAATTTTGGTTCAATTTCAGTTTGGTAGATGTCGCTGATGTTAGTTATCTTAATGCGCCACCCAGTGAGCTTAATTTTAGTTCAATTTCAGAGATAGATGCCGCTTAAATTATGTTTTTGATATTTGTAGACCAATAAATAGGTTTAATTTGATTCTAAAAAAAGCGGCCAAGTGCGTGTCGGGCCACGCGCAGGGTAGGGTTCCGTAGTTGCCCTGTCACAGAATGCGGACTTAAAAAGGGGCTCTTAAAAGCAACTCTACTGTCCACGGTAAAAGGTTCAAATTCCAATGACAATGTATGCACCCGAAATTAAGTGCATCTCTTACCAGTTAACTAGTTATGTTACTACTCGTTAACTAGTTATGTCTACTTAACTGTGATAGTTTACCTTTTAAATTCATTATATGTACTACTGCCACGAATTTTTTCACGTCCCCAGTAGTAGCCATTTAGCCGGCAGGGGGGGGGGGACACACATGACTCGAACAAAAATTAGGGCTTTAAATCCCATATTTTTTTTTCAGGACTTTATTCTACTGTTTTGTCGGCGTGATTGGTTTATATACCCACGCCGAATTGCAGTTTTCTAGTTGTAAGGGTTACTGTGTTAAGTCGAAGACGGACAGACAGACAGACCGACGGACATGGCGAAACTATAAGGGTTCCTTGTTGACTACGGAACCCTAAAAAAAAAATACAAAATAAACTGATAAAAAGAAACCAAAAAACCTCGTCATCCGCCATCAACAAACAAGATCTACCATTGGTCTATACAGCCAGCTTTTTGCGAGAAAATACTGAGAATAGTTATTTGTGCAACAAGAAAGCAAAGTTTGTTTTTGCTACGAGTGCTGATTTTGACTCCTGAGGAAGCGAAAGATCCTAAAATTCAAAGTTTGAATCTTGAGCTCAGCGAAGGACTCAAAAGCACGATATGCCAATACTTTGCTCTCGAGTAACACATACAACTTTTCACCTCAGCAGTGAGAACATATTCACATTAAAAAATATATCATAGTATCACGAAGTACCTATTCGTCTCAAGATTATTCAGGAAAAAACTTAATTAGGCGTTCGTTACTGCTTGTTTTAACTCCTCAGCGCCGGCCGCGCCGTTAGTCAATACTAGAAAGGACATGGCGCGAGAAACCAAAGGATATTTCAGTATTTTAAGTATACGAATGTCGCGTGACACTAACATCATTAAAAACTAACCGTATCATTGTTAAAATTCACAGATTTTACTAATATCTTCGAGATATCTTTGAAATATTTATCATTATAACAACGGCACACATTAGAATATTACATAGTATCTCGCGTGCACACTAAAAACTAGCCGTACTGTTGTTAAAATACTGCCTTCGTCACGTCACTGACTTCACTATATTTCCTAGTTAGATGAATTGATTGATCCTAGTAGTTTTAATATTTAAAACCAATATCAACAACGCAAGAATGAAGAATAAGTAATATACCTAATAAAATCTGAAACAAATTAACAGCGCGCAGTTTTTTAAAAGGGGCGGGGCCGTTGTTGCGTTCGGAAACTGCATCTGTGGTATTTAAGATTGTTTAAACTAGAATTATTCATTAGTAATGTAATTCATGTTTACCTATTTATTATGAAAAACGGAGTTTATTCTGAGATCTTTTATTTAAATATTCTTCAATTGAAAATTCCTTTGTATAATTATTTTGGAAATTTAAACTTCACAACTTGATAGTTTTCGAACGTGTTACTTGTTTCGCGCTTTTTTGGGGGTCTACTTTGAAATTCGATGGTCGAACGGATCGACCTATGTCTGCCATTTTCTTTTCTCGTAATGGAGTGAAAGGGACAGCGCTAATACAGTTCAAATATTCTGAACTTGTAATAGACCCGATACGATGAAATGTCAGTGCTTCGCATCAAAATTAAAAAGCTACTTTGCCTCACGGAGTGAGCAAAATCGCATTTTGCACACTGTTTTCACGCAGCAAAATATGCTTGTTCGAGCTGCTGAGGTGAAAAAAGAATTTTCTCGAGACTAAGACCTAGCTAGATCCAATTCTCGGCCCCGTAAACCCCTATACTGCAAATTTCATAATTCACATGATTACAAATATACGAGTATGTAGGTAGGTAGGTATACAAATATGGCTCGTTCAATAATATAGGATAAGACCGGTAACTCCATCTATTGTGGAGTTCTTTAATCTGAATTTATACGTACAAACTTCCAAGCAATTTGAACGTTTGAGATTAATTTTCAAAAACGCTGATATTATTTAATATGGGTCCTTTTAACGAAGTTTCAAGTCCCTTGCTCGAAAAAAAAATCATTCTCTATACAAACTTGCAACCCCTTTTTCAACCCCTTAGGGTAACAATTTTCGAAAACACTGAAACAGCTTTTCTTGTATTTTATTCAAAAACCTTTTTACGAAGTTCCAAGTCCTTATAAAAATAAATAATTTCCCTTACAAATTTTTAAACCTTATAATCACCCTCTGAAGAAATTATAGGTAAAAAAAAAAGACCGGGTTGCACTCCGGAAGTGCCGGCAGAAGTGAAAACTCAATATTGTAACAGTTTTTCGATCAGGTCACGTGACATCTTACGGTGTCACCCTAAAAATGAATTTGACGCAAATTTATAAACAATTATCAATTATTTAGGCGGACGGCCCGCGGGCGCGTTGGGTGCGACGGGCCCAACGCGCCGCCGCGGCGCAACGGTGCCGGGGTCCGGCGCGCCGACGGGCGGCGGCAAACACAATATCAATTTGTTTTTGCCATTGCCAAATATTTTTCAAAGCTTTATCTCTTTAGGAATAACGTCTAAATTCGAACTATTCGAATTTGCAAGAACAGCAGATGGTGGTGCACGGTGGCGACCAAAATATCAATTTGTTTTTGCCGTTCGTAAATATTTTTCTGAGCTTTCTCTTTAGGGATAACGTCCAAATTCGAAATATTCGAATTTTCTCAATAGCAAAACGGTGAAGGACACGTTGGTATTATTACAAATTTATTTGCAGAATATGCTATTGCAAAAAGGGTTTAACGGCTTTATACTCTTACGAATAGCGTTCAGTTTTGAATGAAGTCGAATCGGCTAGCAGCAAAAAGTGACCTCCTTCACATCTGACGTCACAAAACTCTGTCGCGTATTTAACAATTTTTCCCCACCCCAAAAAGTGCTCAGCGCCGCTAAAGAAGTTTTCACTTCAAAAACTCCACGCTATGTCCTATTCTGAGGTCTCAACTACAATATTGGAAACTTTCATCAAAACGGGTTCAGTACTTTTTACTAAAATTGGGAATTCACTGGTTTCCAACGTCGCCACTTGACAACAATGATGGCGCTGACGTACGCGGCTTTAGTACCAGTACCAGTAATTCTCTAATTTTCTCTGCGGTCACCTAAACTCCATCAAACTTTTTTATACGTTTCATATGGTCTGACGGAGTCTAGAAGCAGACAAAAATTGTAGAATTATCGTAGTAACGGTTAGAGTATGCGTGGAACAAGATTTTCTGCATCGCGATATTGAAGTTTTTAATATCCTATGTATAAATACAATTTCCTTCCAACTTTTGTTATTATGTCTCTCTGACCACTTAAACGAAGTTTCACATTTATAATATCAGTGTGACAGTGTGATGTGAATATGTTCACACTGCTGAGGTGAAAAGTTGTATTACTAGAGACCAAACAAAGTATTCGCATCTTGTCTTGTGATTTTGAGTCCCTCGCTGCGCTCAAGATTCAAACTTTTTAGAATCTTTCGCTTCCTCGGGACTCAAAATCAGCACTCGCAGCAAAAAGTAACTTTGCTCTCTTGTTGCAGAAATAACTATAGCAAATCTTGGGCAATAGAGGTGTTCTGAGGATCTAGTACAAGTTTTACCGAAACAAAACGATACGACCGCGTTCGCGTTTAGCTGTCAAATCCTATACAAATTGAGGGTAAAACGTAAACGCGATCGTAAAGTTTTGTTTCGGTAAAACTTATACTAGAGCCTCTGAGGGGTAATCACGTAACGTTTCGAACGCGCGTTAGGACACCTCATCTGTAATTTTTCCATATAAAAATTTTCATTTAGACCTATCTAACGTACGTTACGCATTGTCGTTACGTGATCGACCTGCAGGTACCTGACGCGCGGTAGACCTAAATGTCACTTTTAATACTTATAGAAAAACGACAGTTAAACTTGTCCTAATACGCGCGTTCAAAGCGTTACGTGATTAGTTGATTACCCCTCAACACGCATGGGCGCATACCATTTTGTAGCTAAATACATTTCTACTTATTCTATTTGGCTGGAATTTGCGGATAAAACTTTATTTATTCATTTTAGCCGGGTTTGAGTCATGTCGATGCGTCACATTTCTGTCGTTAAGTGGAGTATTTCCCTCATTTTCCCTTATAGTAATGATATTGTCATGTCAGGCAATAAATAATACTTAAGACCATGGTATAACAACACAGGTACTCTCTTCCGAGACTCGCGGACCACGTGACTGACACAAGCCTACGTCATCAAACGGCATTTAACAGCATGATGACGTAGGCTTGTGTCAGTCACGTGGTTCGCGAGTCTCGGAAGAGAGTACCTGTGTTGTTATACCATGCTTAAGACTTATACTTGCAATGTAACATCTGATTTGTGTCAGCGTTATATTTCGCTAGAGTGAAGCAGCACGGCTATCTCAGGTCTATATCTAAATTAGAAAGAGACGGATAGTCTATATCGCCGCGACACAGCTCGCGGGCCGTCCTGTAATAGCCTTGCAGGCGCAGTGGTGTTTGTGTGACAGACTCGTGGTCACACGGCGCTGTTCACTTGCCCTGTCTGCGGAGATTCCCACGAGACTGCGTGCGCCTGCGCTCGAGGCCATGTGCGACTTAAACACGTCACAGCCCATTTTATGGTTAACTAAAATAAATAATTTCAATTGCGCAGTTGGCGTTACGCTTCCCACTAACGAACGCTTAGTACGGATTTTTTGCTCGTAAAGTAATCATACGCGCAGCCGAGCGAGCCAATCAAATTTGTAACACGTGGCGTTTTGTTGAGATTATTTTTGTAAGATGTAATTTTTAAACCATTTGTTAGTTTAACACGTATGTAGGTACACACTATCCGCCAGAAATGATTATTTCATAATTACAGATCTTAATGCGCAAACGTATGCCATAGGTATGGTTAGGCGGTATACCGGCGCTCCAGACGAGGTAAACGCTATAAATAAAGAATGGTAGGCGGTATACCGGCGCTCCAGACGAGATAAACGCTATAAATAAAGGATGGTAGGCGGTATACCGGCGCTCCAGACGAGATAAACGCTATAAACAAAGGATGGTAGGCGGTATACCGGCGCTCCAGACGAGATAAACGCTATAAATAAAGGATGGTAGGCGGAATACCGGCGCCCCAGACGAGATAAACGCTATAAATAAAGGATGGTAGGCGGTATACCGGCGCTCCAGACGAGATAAACGCTATAAATAAAGGATGGTAGGCGGTATACCGGCGCTCCAGACGAGATAAACGCTATAAATAAAGGATGGTAGGCGGTATACCGGCGCTCCAGGCGAGCGAAACGCTATAAATAAAGGATGGTAGGCGGTATACCGGCGCTCCAGACGAGATAAACGCTATAAATAAAGGATGGTAGGCGGTATACTGGCGCTCCAGACGAGATAAACGCTATAAATAAAGGATGGTAGGCGGTATACCGGCGCTCCAGATGAGATAAACGCTATAAATAAAGGATGGTAGGCGGTATACCGGCGCTCCAGACGAGATAAACGCTATAAATAAAGGATGGTAGGCGGTATACCGGCGCTCCAGACGAGATAAACGCTATAAATAAAGGATGGTAGGCGGTATACCGGCGCTCCAGACGAGATAAACGCTATAAATAAAGGAAGGATGTCTACGAAAGATCTAGAACGTAAATAGCGGGCCAAAAATAATCTTAACGAAAAACTTACGTTTAAAACAAATCTTTGAAAACGTACGCCAGTCAATAGTCGGTCATTCTAGATTTCGTTATGATTGTTATGAACGACGTATAGGTAATATAGTTGCGTAATATTTTTATCAAAAAGGTAGTTCTAGACTGAGGAAGTTGATGATGTCGTGCGTTTCGCCTAAAATGGTATTTCGCCAAATAGGACCACAATTTAAAATTAAATTGGCATGCTACATATCGCTAACTGACGCGCCCTGTGGTGGCGGTTAATAGTAAATTTGAAAGTTCATGTCAAGTTAGAATACGCTCATTAGTAGTGTCAAATTCAAATAGTATTCATTAGTAGTGTCAAAATTAGCAATGTACATTGCTGCTCGAAAAAAAAACCTTTTATTAATGATGGTAATTCTTATATTTTTGTGAAAAAACCAACAACACGCATCTGAAATTTATCGCTAATTACAATTTAGGTTTCGTCATGCAAAACACACACTTTATAATTAACGTAGAGGTAGGAGTTGTCACAGTCCTTATACTGTCTACATTCATCTACCTTGTACTCGCGCGCTTATTCTTAAGAATTGGAACCGTAATGAGAGGTGTTCCGACTTAGGTATACCAAATAACATTCCGGTGAGTGAGACGCAGCGCCCTGCGGGTGGCGTATATTAGGGAACGCGAACCTTTCATTAAGATCAAAGGCGCAGCATTCACCAATTCCCATAAATTCATCGTGCTTTATCCTTATTAGCACCGAAATACCTCACTAGCGCCTACCCTGCCTATTTGTAAGAGAATTTAGCCCCGTAAGAAAGTTGGGAATTATATTAGATAAATAATGGGGTTATATGAAAAACCGGTCGAAATGGTTGTATTCATCTGACCTACATTAATTTAAGAAGTAGTATGTGGGTAAGACTGAATCAATTCGTGTTTATTGTTATTCGTTTACACCAAAACTTACTCGCTTTACCGTAGTTGTATTGCTTTTTATTAACGTTTAATTCAATGGCGCAGAGTTCACAAAATCAATTAGGTATATATAATTTGTTTGATTGTTACTACACTCAAAACAAATTATCTATTAAGTTTAATATGCACATCAAAGGTTCTTTATAAATCGACGGTCCCTATTAAAAGAGTCGGAACTGCAAAACAGCTACTTTTTAGGAGAAGCTGTCAAAGTTTTTTGAAAAAAACATTGTATGGGGGAAATTGTTAATAATAGCTATGTCCTATTCTGAGGTCTCAACTACAATATTGGAAACTTTCATCAAAACGGGTTCAGTACTTTTTACTAAAATTGGGAATTCACTGGTTTCCAACGTCGCCACTTGACAACAATGATGGCGCTGACGTACGCGGCTTTAGTACCAGTACCAGTAATTCTCTAATTTTCTCTGCGGTCACCTAAACTCCATCAAACTTTTTTATACGTTTCATATGGTCTGACGGAGTCTAGAAGCAGACAAAAATTGTAGAATTATCGTAGTAACGGTTAGAGTATGCGTGGAACAAGATTTTCTGCATCGCGATATTGAAGTTTTTAATATCCTATGTATAAATACAATTTCCTTCCAACTTTTGTTATTATGTCTCTCTGACCACTTAAACGAAGTTTCACATTTATAATATCAGTGTGACAGTGTGATGTGAATATGTTCACACTGCTGAGGTGAAAAGTTGTATTACTAGAGACCAAACAAAGTATTCGCATCTTGTCTTGTGATTTTGAGTCCCTCGCTGCGCTCAAGATTCAAACTTTTTAGAATCTTTCGCTTCCTCGGGACTCAAAATCAGCACTCGCAGCAAAAAGTAACTTTGCTCTCTTGTTGCAGAAATAACTATAGCAAATCTTGGGCAATAGAGGTGTTCTGAGGATCTAGTACAAGTTTTACCGAAACAAAACGATACGACCGCGTTCGCGTTTAGCTGTCAAATCCTATACAAATTGAGGGTAAAACGTAAACGCGATCGTAAAGTTTTGTTTCGGTAAAACTTATACTAGAGCCTCTGAGGGGTAATCACGTAACGTTTCGAACGCGCGTTAGGACACCTCATCTGTAATTTTTCCATATAAAAATTTTCATTTAGACCTATCTAACGTACGTTACGCATTGTCGTTACGTGATCGACCTGCAGGTACCTGACGCGCGGTAGACCTAAATGTCACTTTTAATACTTATAGAAAAACGACAGTTAAACTTGTCCTAATACGCGCGTTCAAAGCGTTACGTGATTAGTTGATTACCCCTCAACACGCATGGGCGCATACCATTTTGTAGCTAAATACATTTCTACTTATTCTATTTGGCTGGAATTTGCGGATAAAACTTTATTTATTCATTTTAGCCGGGTTTGAGTCATGTCGATGCGTCACATTTCTGTCGTTAAGTGGAGTATTTCCCTCATTTTCCCTTATAGTAATGATATTGTCATGTCAGGCAATAAATAATACTTAAGACCATGGTATAACAACACAGGTACTCTCTTCCGAGACTCGCGGACCACGTGACTGACACAAGCCTACGTCATCAAACGGCATTTAACAGCATGATGACGTAGGCTTGTGTCAGTCACGTGGTTCGCGAGTCTCGGAAGAGAGTACCTGTGTTGTTATACCATGCTTAAGACTTATACTTGCAATGTAACATCTGATTTGTGTCAGCGTTATATTTCGCTAGAGTGAAGCAGCACGGCTATCTCAGGTCTATATCTAAATTAGAAAGAGACGGATAGTCTATATCGCCGCGACACAGCTCGCGGGCCGTCCTGTAATAGCCTTGCAGGCGCAGTGGTGTTTGTGTGACAGACTCGTGGTCACACGGCGCTGTTCACTTGCCCTGTCTGCGGAGATTCCCACGAGACTGCGTGCGCCTGCGCTCGAGGCCATGTGCGACTTAAACACGTCACAGCCCATTTTATGGTTAACTAAAATAAATAATTTCAATTGCGCAGTTGGCGTTACGCTTCCCACTAACGAACGCTTAGTACGGATTTTTTGCTCGTAAAGTAATCATACGCGCAGCCGAGCGAGCCAATCAAATTTGTAACACGTGGCGTTTTGTTGAGATTATTTTTGTAAGATGTAATTTTTAAACCATTTGTTAGTTTAACACGTATGTAGGTACACACTATCCGCCAGAAATGATTATTTCATAATTACAGATCTTAATGCGCAAACGTATGCCATAGGTATGGTTAGGCGGTATACCGGCGCTCCAGACGAGGTAAACGCTATAAATAAAGAATGGTAGGCGGTATACCGGCGCTCCAGACGAGATAAACGCTATAAATAAAGGATGGTAGGCGGTATACCGGCGCTCCAGACGAGATAAACGCTATAAACAAAGGATGGTAGGCGGTATACCGGCGCTCCAGACGAGATAAACGCTATAAATAAAGGATGGTAGGCGGAATACCGGCGCCCCAGACGAGATAAACGCTATAAATAAAGGATGGTAGGCGGTATACCGGCGCTCCAGACGAGATAAACGCTATAAATAAAGGATGGTAGGCGGTATACCGGCGCTCCAGACGAGATAAACGCTATAAATAAAGGATGGTAGGCGGTATACCGGCGCTCCAGGCGAGCGAAACGCTATAAATAAAGGATGGTAGGCGGTATACCGGCGCTCCAGACGAGATAAACGCTATAAATAAAGGATGGTAGGCGGTATACTGGCGCTCCAGACGAGATAAACGCTATAAATAAAGGATGGTAGGCGGTATACCGGCGCTCCAGATGAGATAAACGCTATAAATAAAGGATGGTAGGCGGTATACCGGCGCTCCAGACGAGATAAACGCTATAAATAAAGGATGGTAGGCGGTATACCGGCGCTCCAGACGAGATAAACGCTATAAATAAAGGATGGTAGGCGGTATACCGGCGCTCCAGACGAGATAAACGCTATAAATAAAGGAAGGATGTCTACGAAAGATCTAGAACGTAAATAGCGGGCCAAAAATAATCTTAACGAAAAACTTACGTTTAAAACAAATCTTTGAAAACGTACGCCAGTCAATAGTCGGTCATTCTAGATTTCGTTATGATTGTTATGAACGACGTATAGGTAATATAGTTGCGTAATATTTTTATCAAAAAGGTAGTTCTAGACTGAGGAAGTTGATGATGTCGTGCGTTTCGCCTAAAATGGTATTTCGCCAAATAGGACCACAATTTAAAATTAAATTGGCATGCTACATATCGCTAACTGACGCGCCCTGTGGTGGCGGTTAATAGTAAATTTGAAAGTTCATGTCAAGTTAGAATACGCTCATTAGTAGTGTCAAATTCAAATAGTATTCATTAGTAGTGTCAAAATTAGCAATGTACATTGCTGCTCGAAAAAAAAACCTTTTATTAATGATGGTAATTCTTATATTTTTGTGAAAAAACCAACAACACGCATCTGAAATTTATCGCTAATTACAATTTAGGTTTCGTCATGCAAAACACACACTTTATAATTAACGTAGAGGTAGGAGTTGTCACAGTCCTTATACTGTCTACATTCATCTACCTTGTACTCGCGCGCTTATTCTTAAGAATTGGAACCGTAATGAGAGGTGTTCCGACTTAGGTATACCAAATAACATTCCGGTGAGTGAGACGCAGCGCCCTGCGGGTGGCGTATATTAGGGAACGCGAACCTTTCATTAAGATCAAAGGCGCAGCATTCACCAATTCCCATAAATTCATCGTGCTTTATCCTTATTAGCACCGAAATACCTCACTAGCGCCTACCCTGCCTATTTGTAAGAGAATTTAGCCCCGTAAGAAAGTTGGGAATTATATTAGATAAATAATGGGGTTATATGAAAAACCGGTCGAAATGGTTGTATTCATCTGACCTACATTAATTTAAGAAGTAGTATGTGGGTAAGACTGAATCAATTCGTGTTTATTGTTATTCGTTTACACCAAAACTTACTCGCTTTACCGTAGTTGTATTGCTTTTTATTAACGTTTAATTCAATGGCGCAGAGTTCACAAAATCAATTAGGTATATATAATTTGTTTGATTGTTACTACACTCAAAACAAATTATCTATTAAGTTTAATATGCACATCAAAGGTTCTTTATAAATCGACGGTCCCTATTAAAAGAGTCGGAACTGCAAAACAGCTACTTTTTAGGAGAAGCTGTCAAAGTTTTTTGAAAAAAACATTGTATGGGGGAAATTGTTAATTAATGGAATATCGTTATCAAACTTCGAATGTTTGCTTATTAGTAGGTTGTTTATTACTAGCCGTTGAGCATATATTATGTACCTTATCAGCCATTTTTCCAAAAAAATACAAAAACCTATATTACTTTTTTAACCAGAATAGCTTAAGCATCATTTGTCGGAAGTGCCACATACGACATTTTTGTCTGGAAATTGTATACATAATTATGTCGGATGTACCACATCCGACAAAAAAGTTACTACAAAAAATGTCGTAACTGGCAGAACTGACATTGTTGCACGGAAACTCTTATGTAACAATTGAATACAGAGAAAATTTACTTGATAACTTAACAGGCTGTAAATTACATTAAATACACAACAAAAAACACGCTATACTTTTCCGTGTAAAATAGAAGAATGTGTTATATCCGACACTTTGTACTCACTGTGTGTCCCGTAAAAAAGTCCGAACTGTCACAACCGAGGTTTTTAAATGTCATCTGTTCTTAGATCCGACATTTTTATCTTGGTTTTTACGAAAAGTATTGAGAAAAACTAAAATCTGTGAATGTGGTTTTAAAATTTCGAGTTTTTTACGACCTAAGCCGCTGAAAACCAAAAATCTCAATTTTTGCAGATCCGACTCTTTTAATTGGGACCGTCGTGATATAAAATGTTCGATTTTGTTTTATACACAGATATGGGTAACACAAACATAAAGGTCGATCGACTTACACTCGCAGTTTAATAGCGTCTGAATTGGCGGCGGGCAAGACGTGTTTTGCCTACTACTACTGAATCTCCTGATTAATAAAATGAACTAATGAGTTATAAGGTAAACGTCCGAGTGCTTGACGCTGTACTAGTGGCATGGGCACTCTATGTCAAACTGACATGGCTTAAATTCGAATGTACAACAACAATTCTCTTAGTTCGAATTTAACCCATATTCCTTTGACATAGAGTGCCCATGCCATGTACTAGTACAGCGTCGAGCACTCGGACGTTTACCTTATGCCGGCTAAACGAAAGAGATCGAATTCTCACGCGCCAACGTTGGCCCAATGTGTACAGCCGGCATAAGTTACTGTAAAAAAAACATGTTAGGCATGAAAGGGAGAGTTATGATTTTAGCAGTCTAGTTTTTTTTACGTGTGTTCCACTGTAGCGTTTAAGATACTGACCCGATTTTGATGAATGAGGTATCAATCGATTAGTAACCGCACACCTAATATAAAAAAAAAACACGATTCGTTTTCTTGGAAACATTTTTTTCTTTATCAAAGTGTATTTTCAAAATCGGCCAAGTGCGTGGCACGCCACGCGCACGCGCAGTGTAGGGTGCCTGCCTTAGTTACATTGACACGCGCGCGGCAACTAAATGGTGCGGTTGCGTCGGCCGCATTTCATTCCCAAGTAATGCCACTTTTGTCCCTTTTTACTATCTTTGTATGTACATATATACAGGATGTTAACGGGGTCATGATCCGGAATGACAAAAAGCGAATAAGATGATCATACTGAACAACCTTTCCCATGGGACCAACCACGAAATCGCAAAAAAAAAAGAGCCAATTAAGAGTTAACTGTGAGTTAACTGCGATTTAATTGAGAGTTAATGTATGGAATACCTGGTTTTTTTTTGCGATTTCGTGGTTGGTCCCATGGGAAAGGTTGTTCAGTATGATCATCTTATTCGCTTTTTGTCATTCCGGATCATGACCCCGTTAACATCCTGTATACACTTAAATAGTAAATACGGAAATTGATTTTTATTCATGAAAATTCACCGAGCTTTTATTGCCATACTAGGTGTTTGATGTAATTGAAGACATACCGGTTAAGTAAATTTCGAATGAAAAAAAAACAGTTTTTTTAGTTAGTTTTGCGTACTTATTCGGGATACAGGTTTTTGATCTTTTTATGCTTGTGCTTGTATGAAAACATCTATGGTGCAGTGTACTATTTTCTTATATCTCTCGTCAGTATACAGATAGCATAACATAACTAACCTACCAATTCGCGTACCTAGCCGCTCACTTGATTTCGGATTTTAAAAAAGGTAGCCTAAACTGCTTCTAAATTTTCGCTATGAAAACAGCCCATACTTCGATTGGCAACCACAGATGCCACCATAATGTTTAGGGGTCTGCGAAATTGGCAACTGTGGTTGCCACAAAGCAAGTGAGTGGTAGAGATTTTATCCCTAGAGCGAATGTAAGTTACAGCTGGACCCGCCACTAACGACGATATTGTACGGTAGACATACTTATACAACGCAACGTGAATACCTATCCCATGATTATACTAGTTTGCATTCTAAACTGAATGTTCTCATTTTGAAATGGTTGCGCCATTCATAAAACGACCGTAAACATGAACTCGCCAATAATCGTAACTTCTCGTTCAAAGTTCAATAAATGTTGTGAGAGCTCATACGCGTAACTAACTTCAATAAAGGAATGCGCTGCATGTGAACAATTTACATTGCGCTACCGTGAAGCCTAATAGGACCCTTAACAAGTTTCTTGCGTTTTCTGGTTCTTTAGATCTCCCACCGAGATATCTATAAGCGGTAATCGTTCAGCTTGCATTTATTTCAGATTCAGAGTAATCTTTACTAACATTATAAAGAGGAAAAGTCTGTGGGACGACGCGACACATGACTCGAACGAACGAATCACTAATTTGAAAAATCATTTTATCTATCATTTTATATATTTTTGAACAAGCTATCCAACGAAACCCACACTATATGGGTTTAACGAGAAAAAAAATACATCCCCACTTCAGAAGTACCCAAAAAAAAAAATATTACAGTTTTGTAGTAGTACCTAATGGTTAGCTAGTTTGATAATAAACTTACGCGGTCTCGGTACATATTTAGACGTCCGATATCGGTGTCATGTGTAGCTATTAGGTATAATATATATCTGCATCAGCGTCGCGTTTAGTTACAGAATTACAATGTCAAAATTAGTGTTCATTGTGGTTGAACGGTCATGACATGAGGAATTTTCGTCAGCCAATCTCCTTTTGGGCGATTTGTATCATTTAGCCCGTTGAACGTCAGCTGCGGGTCCGGTGGTGGATTGACCAAAGCAGCACCAACATGAACAAAAATCCCGATGCATTTGCTCGTTGACCAAAGCTCGTATATTAATGTGTACTATAACTACTGGTTCGGTGAACTGTAGAACTCGCGAGGTCTTATAAAGAAAAAACGTTTTAGGTATTTCAATTTCGAATAACTGAATCGATGAAAAATGTATATAATTATTGAACCTGGTCACCAAATTTCACAAAAATCGGTTCAGAAATGTGACATGTAGAGGAGAACAGCCGGACATACGAAATAAGTTTTGCCTAAGCTCGAACGGAGAACTTAGATTTGTTCGCTTCGCTCGCTCCTTCAATTAACGTATTACGGCTTCGGATTACAATACCTCTCCAAGAGAGCTATGTCTAACTTAAGACGTCTTGTTGAAAGTCGCGACTGTGATCGCTATTGCCGTGACTCCGGCACGTAGCATCCAAACCGTTCGGTTACTACATGCCTCATCAGCGCAGCATGTTTACTTCATATGCACTGGGGTTTATAATAAAAACAAACAGACTGAAATCCGCATAAGCGCGCAGACCCGGCACTTGCGCGGGGACGTGGTCGCGTCGCCTTCACGTGACCTTATACTTCACAGGTTTAGCGATTCAACTTGCGGCTAAGTATTATACGTCTTGCATTTCACAAACGCGAATGTACGAGCCTACTCGCCTAGTCGGTGAAATACAACAACTATAAGTGTAAATATTAGTATTAGTAGTATAGTAGTTTGTAGTATTTATATCTATTATATATATCGTCGTCTAGTACCCATAACACAAGCACTGAGCTTACTATGGGACTAGGTCGATTTGTGTAAGATTGTCCCTTAATATTTATTTATTTTATTTATTTTAAATAACAATTAGGTACATAGGTTAAGTTATCTGGGCTCGACACGCACTTGACCGGTTTTTACGTGATTATTAAAATGCAAAACCTATTGATAACAAACAGTATAATCAATCAGTCACACAGGTTCATATTGGTCGAAGTTTCGTGACTTTGGCAGGTACATATATGACATTTCATTTCATTTCATAGAGTTGTGTCAAATATTTATGAGCGCTTTGCTGTAGTAGATATTAAAACTGGTGACAGTACTATAATTCATGGCATGGCAATATCTGGATTTCTCTTATGGAGGGCGAGTCGAGTTGTTGTCCATTTGCTTGTCGCGCTGAACGAGTTGGAACGAGGCTCTCAATAAGTTGAGAGCTCCAGTAAACTGCGGTTCTTGCTCCGGCATCAGTTGTAATTTGTGACTACGAATAACGTAACAATGTACATATTACGTAATACACCTGCGCGAATGAACTTTCAGAGGTTAACACCATCATTATTGTAACTTGAGAGCTCCAAGAACTATCTTGATATAATTAAAGGTAAAGTCTGAAACGTTCGCTTAAGTCATTTCAAATGTAGGTATTTCCAACGACTGCATGATCTAGATTTTATAGAAGTTAGGTTTAGGAGACGAGAGGTACTTTAAAATATTGATTTGCCTACTGTCCGGACTACGGCAGGTAATAATAGTACATTATTGTCGAAGCAAGGGAAGTATAGGAAATTGCTGGCTAAGTACAGGTATTAATTTTAAACGGACGACCTTGGGAGTCCGTTTAATTTAATACGAAGCCAGCAATTGCCCTACCAGTTCCAGCTGAGACAAATATAGTGTTTTTTCTCGAAAATTGTGCCAGAAAACTAAAATATATACTTTCAGAAAATGATGAGGCATGCTTTTCTTCTTGTCTTTTGGCTTCGCAGGGAACAATAGTTATTTGTGTCACAAGGGAGCAATATATTTACGGCGAGGGCGGTGTATTGAATCCTGAGCGTAGTGAGGGATACAAGTGTTAACGCCCGAGACGAAAATAATTAAAGCTACTGAGTGACACATACTATTTTTCACACCGACTATGACGAAATTTAAAAAATATACTGTTAAAGTTAATTAAGAAGTTTTAACAATTTTTCTTAATTTTTATTACTAATTTTTAAATATTACGAAAAATTTATAAAAAATAAAAAAAGAGACCGGGTTGCACTCCGGGAGTGCCGGCAGAAGTGAAAAATTGCAAATTG
The DNA here is from genome assembly GCA_947578815.1 of Epinotia ramella. NCBI lineage: Eukaryota > Metazoa > Arthropoda > Insecta > Lepidoptera > Tortricidae > Epinotia > Epinotia ramella. Next base: position 39,382,597 of record OX388200.1, read on the forward strand.
CTTTAATTATCAGTATTAAAAAAAAACCTCCCCCTCCAAAGCCCCCCTCTCCCCTCCCCTATCTTCCCTCCTTCCCCCCCTCCCTTGAGATTCTTCTGGAGTAGCGAGCGTCCATAGGCTGTCTACTTACCATCAGGCTAATAGTACGCTTGTATGCCACCGCAGTAGTACAGAATAAACACTTGAAACATGTTCGTTTTGAATCGATTACGATGAAATTATTTTATTAATATCGGTTTTCAATTGGCACATTGCGTAAATGCTACATGCCAATGTATAAATTAAAAAAGTAGCTTGAACAGAAAAGTAGCGTTTTGATCCCTCTCGTCGTGGAGCAAAACTTACTCAATACTCAATACTCAATCATTTATTGCAATATCACAAAAGTAGGTACAGATGTTAATGTTAACTTAAAGCTACAGATCATTGTGAATTTTGTGAACCCTGTTACTTACTTTTCTGAAAGAAAGGTGTGAAAATTAAATTATCAATGAGCTTGCAGCTTCTTTTAAATCTGGAATAATTTTCACGTAAATTTTCAATATTTTCCGAGAAAACAACTAGCCACTTAAACAGAATAATTTTTGCATTGCCGCCTTTTTTTTTCATAATGGGGTTCGAAGTGTCACGTTTCGGGCGCAGCGAGAAGAATGATCCGTAATGGCATTTCATACAAATTGGAGACCTAGGCTGGCAAGATGGTCTTTTTTAATTTCCATTCCACAATTTGTGGCACATCATCACGGCGTTCAGCCATTAAAATTGAAGTTTGATTTCTTGGAGTTTTATTTATTTATTTAATTGCATGTTTGAGAAAAGCACTATACATACCTCGGCGTGAAAAGGGTTGCCAGCCTCATAACTATGCGGCCTCGCTACGCTCGGCCGGCAACCCCTTACTTTCCGGCCTCTGTAGTACTATTGTACAAACAAGTTGATCAAAATCGTGCCGGCTCGATTTTATTATTAAAATTTTTGACGAACCATAAACTATGCAATTCACGTCCTGATTTTTAACCATTAAAGTCTACTTTGCCGAACATTTTTAAGACAAAAATATATTAAGGGGCTGCCTGAATTCTAAACCCGTCTCGTACTCTTGTCTTTTGCACGAAATACTAAAAAAAATATTTAATAAGTATCTAAATACTTATTAGGTTTTTGTCCCATAAACAGTGTAATTTTTAAGCGTTGCGAAATCCGATACCTACCCTCGTTTCTGACCATTAATCTAAACTGAAAAACATAGACAATGCTCCTCGGAAATTTCTAAACATTTTCTAAAAGCAGTAAAGCAAACGCACTTTGAGATGCGTACCTAACTTTTTTACTCCGTTTGCACGGTTATCACAAGACGGCGCGCGAGCCGTGTCGCGGTGAGATAGGCTATCCGTCTCTTTCTAATTAGAACACTTGGAAAGAGACAGACAGTCTATCTCGCCGCGACACAGCTCGCGCGCCGTCTTGTGATAAACGTGCTGATATTATAATTCACGCCTGAGCGGCTACCGCGAAACGCAAACTTCGTTCGTTTGAGGTTCGTAACTTCGTGCATCTCTATTGCACTTGCATATGCCACGGACAGAGAGGGGGATATACGAACGAACGACGTTTCGCGGTAGCCGTTTACACCAGAGGGGTGATCACGTAACAACTCATTTGCCATTTTCCCATACTAAAAGGGACATTTAAATCTAACTGACGCGCGTACAATGCGTTACGTGATCGACCTGCAGAGCGTTAAGAGATACCTAGTACTGAATCGATTTCGCGAAACCGTTGCACGCTGTACTTACAACATATTATTTAATTTGATTTAGACCTTATTGAGTATGCGAGTTAATTTGCTTTTGCGATGCGATTTTGTTTTGCGATCGGCTTTTGATTTATGTATGTCATGGCAACGCTCTGCGAATGTCTATTTATATTCCAGTGTGACCGCAATACATTACAAACCTTAATCGTGGAAAAGGTTGAGTTTTCCTTTCTAGAGTCAATCTTCATCATGACGAGCATAACGTGCGTTATGTTATCGTACATACGTGGCAACAAACAAATAAAGCAAGGCTTTTGTATAAAAAAAATAAAAAAATGTATGCGTACTTTAATCAACACAATTCAAGTAATGAACTTAGGGCGCTTGTAGATTGTAGCGTTTTTGTTTTATTTCTTTTAATATTCAAGTGCCTATTTTATTATTACCGTTGTCAGCGCCACAGAATAAATAATGGTACTGAATACAGAATGTTCTCTGTTAACAAATCCCCTGTTTAGGTATTCCGAACGATTCTAAACGTAGCCATCCCTTTCTATCGCATGCAACACGCTGCGATAGAACGCATGCGTGCCGTAGTGGCGCTAACATACCGGCCGGGGCCGGTAGACCGGCCCATGTATGTATATATGCAGTGCGACGAAATCATGGAGTGCGCCGCCCCTGTGAGCGCTCGAATATGAAAATATGCGCTAAGAGCGCTATGATTCCGAAACGGTCTCATACTCGTAGAACCTGATCCGAGAACCTGACATTTGCTGCAGGCCTTTTTTGAAACGCTGAAATCATGAAAAGCTGTAAACGGAGTACCCAGCTTGGATGTGTGATTTTACCCGACTGCGCGAGGCAAAGGAGGGTAATGTGTTTACCAGTCTATGTATGTAACTTTGTATGTTTGTTCCTTTGTTGCACTCTAGAGATCATACGCGTGGCTCCATTTTATTGAATCATACGTCAACCGATTCGTTTTAATCTTGCGGGTTGCGGGTGTCACTGGAGACAAGCTAGTAATCAAAATTCTAAATGACGGCCACCAGACGCCAAATTTTAATAAATAAAAAAAAAAGACCGGGTTGCACTCCGGGAGTGCCGGCAGAAGTGAAAACTCAATAACTTTGTAACAGTTTTTCGATCAGGTCACGTGACATCTTACGGTGTCACCCTAAAAATGAATTTGACGCAAATTTATAAACAATTATCAATTATTTAGGCGGACGGCCCGCGGGCGCGTTGGGTGCGACGGGCCCAACGCGCCGCCGCGGCGTAACGGTGCCGGGGTCCGGCGCGCCGACGGGCGGCGGCAAACACAATACCAACTCGTTTTTGCCATTGCCAAATATTTTTCAAAGCTTTATCTCTTTAGGTATAACGTCTAAATTCGAACTATTCGAATTTGCAAGAACAGCAGATGGCGGTGCACGGTGGCGACCAAAATATCAATTTGTTTTTGCCGTTGCTAAATATTTTTCTAAGCTTTATCTCTTTAGGAATAACGCCCAAATTCGAACTATTCGAATTTTCTCAATAGCAAAGCGGTGAAGGACGCGTTGGTATTATTACAAATATATTTGCAGAATATGCTATTGCAAAAAGTGTTTAACGGCTTTATACTCTTACGAATAGCGTTCAGTTTTGAATGAAGTCGAATCGGCTAGCAGCAAAAAGTGACCTCCTTCACATCTGACGTCACAAAACTCTGTCGCGTATTTAACAATTTTTCCCCATCCCAAAAAGTAGTCAGCGCCGCTAAAGAAGTTTTCACTTCAAAAATTCAGTCTATGAACTATATGTCATGTGGGGTATCGATGAACATTGAATAGGCATTTCAAAATCATTACTTTCGTGATTTCTTTCTTTCACAGCCCTTGGTAAGTAATGTACTATTAGTTGGGAGTTCATCTTAATTTCGTAACAAGTTTGAGCAGCATCGATAAAGAAATAAGAACCTATTTCATGAGAAAAACACGAATATTCCTTAAATTCAATCATTCATTTATTTAATCAACTATTTAAGCCAGAGTAAATACCCGCGATTAACTTTTTATCCTTGTATTAAAATTTAACACTAGCCTGCCCGTTGCATAAAATACTGGGAGTTTTCGGGGTACCTAATGGTCAGAAATTACCAAATGTGAATAAGATGGTCATACCACGTCATACTGAACAGCATTTCCCATGGCATCAACTACTAAATCGCAAAAATAAAACAGCTATTCTCTCTTCTCAGCAATTTTTTTTTGCGATTTTGTGGTAGGTCCCATGGGAGAAGTAGTTCAGTATGACTATCTTATTCGGATTTGGTCATTCCGTACCATGACTCCAAAAACACCCCTAGCCTAAGTCCACCCCGAAGATGATGATGAATAGTTTCGGAGATTACATACAAATCTTCAAACTTGCATTTCACAGAGCAGCCAGCTTAGGTACGTGAGATTGCATAACAAATGATCCTCATACTCGTACGTATATTTCTGGCACTTACTGTATACTGTACACTTATGTAGAATAAGATTACATTTTCGTCTAGTATGGTATCGAAAATTCAAATGTGGCTATGCCCGTTCAGTCAAAGGAATTACCTATACTTACTTACGTAGGTACATAAGTGTACACCCTACGCAAATGGACCTAAGTAGAATCGTGACAATCCTATAAAACGTTAGATTCCGTCTTGATTCGCCATGACATCGGATGTAGGTGTTTTCGTTGGAATTGCGAGGTGCACTGCATCCCTCCGATTTCATTATGGCCACCCGCCGCCATGTTGAAAAGGTCGGAAATGAGGCTAAGCTCGCGCCACATCCTAAATGTTTTTGATTTATACCCATTTCTGAGGCTGAATACGGCTTCAATGTTTTCGGCAAGAAACTTCCGAAGAATAAGTTTGGCGGGGAGCGGGGTCATTAGGGAGATTTACAGAAGCCGCGAGCGCGCGAATCACGCCAACTTTCCAATGGGTGATTAAGTTGTAATTTATTAAGGGCTCGTTACCGGTGCGATACAACTCGGAGCGGAATCACGGCTGGCGAGATAATTACACAAACTTCGCAATTAAGGCTTGCATAAACAAATATTTGTTAAATAAGTATTAAACGTTTAACACAATTTTCAAGATTCATGTCTGTTTACGATTACAATACTTACTAAAAACTTATAAAGTTTAATTTGCTATAGAGAGGTGTATTAAAATTTTATTTATTAGAATTATAATGCCCTTGTACTATTCCCGTGTGGTGTGAGGCGTGTCCGCGGCGCCAAAAAACTAACAAAACATGTTAGCAATAGTACATTGTTTAACGAGGGGCGGAAGTGGAATATTGCGAACAAGAGTCTATCAGAATGTTTTTATCACATTTGCGAGGAAACAAATACATTTTAGATGAAATGAATACAAATCGTAATAAACACTGCATCATGTCAGTCGTCCATTTTGTTGAATTTGACGTGAGGCGCGTATGGCAAAGACCCTTCGGTATACAGCCACGATTTGAAAACACTTAAAAACATTTTACATAGACACTAAATAACTACATATTAAATCTGTAAATAATTCAGTTAAACATGTTTAAGTAGTTTTTTAAGTTTAAATTTATTTATAATTCGTTTTGAGACATCGTATTTGATATAAAACCTCTTTGCTTTGTAACTGCCGCATGAGTGACAGATACAATTTAAGAAAAAAACCATTGCCCATGTGGGCGTAACACAGGCTATTAGGTACAGCTCTGTATGTCTGCGCATTATGAAGCCCTTTTCGAGCAAGTGTGATGAAATAGTTATTTACGATACAAGTGCTGAAAATAGGAAATTCGCAACGAGTGGTGATTTAGCAGTGCCTCCGGCTCGCACTGTGTCGCACAGGAACTCGCCGCACCTCCGTGCGCTGACGCTGCTGAATGCCTTGTTGGTGTCTACACCCGAGTGTGATCTGCTTGCGTGGCGATGGACAACTGTGTGTAGGGAGTGTCTGAAGTTTTGTGAGATGAAGGATGATAGACTTTCTAGTGTACGAATTTGATTATTATTATTATTGCTTTGTTCCTTTAAATTGATGTTTCGTTTCACAGTGTATTAGGCTTAAGTAATCTGTAATGATGTGTTAATATATTTAAACAAATAAATAAATAAATTAGGCAATGGACCTTCTGTACATTAGGTACTATTCATTATTCTCTGATTCTACACAGTTTTATAATGAAACAAGAGATAATAAAAAAGGACTTAAAATGCAGTTTAAGAATATTTTATAACAGTTAATTTAATCTTCCATGCTTCCTCTGAATAATCAGAATGTTAATTATTATTCACTGTTAATTAATTTATATATTTAAACTGTGTAGCTCAAACAAAAAGTACAAATGGCGGACTTAATGCCTTAAGTCATTCTCTACCAGTCAACCGCAGGGCTAAACGGTAAAGCTGCAGGCAGTTGACTAAGAAAAACACAAATTAATTTAAAGGATAGGTAGATCTACCTAACTATGAAGATACATTTCCTGATACAATATATAAAGGCATATACTTACATATTTACAATAACACATATAATATAGATAGGTACATACATATAATTTAATGTTCATGCAATGGTAAGATTTCAAACTTCTGCTGCGTGCACCGCGCCTTCGTTCTAAATCGTAAAGATTGACGCACGTGGAAGCAGGCTCGCGCGACTAATGTAAATTGGACATACTCCAGGCAAAATACGGTTTTGAAAAACATTAATTTATAATAGCGTTTTTTTTGTTGATTTCATTTGAAAATGTTATTCTAAGATGATTTAGTCAAGAATCCGACAAACTTTCCACCCGGAAGTAATTATGTAGATTTAAATGAAGCATGCATTATCTTTTTTTGTACGATTTATCTTGAATATTATAAAGCAAATGTAAATGAACCAAAATAAAGACAAAAACATTTATTAATATTTTTACTGACTTTTTAGAAGCCAGTTTACTTATCATTTTTTCGATGTCTGAAATTTTGCCGGATTTTGTCGCTGGGTAACTATTTAATTGATAATATATCCGTTATATATAAAAAATAAGCTATTATAAATTATTTCCAAAATTGTCATTTTTTCCATACAAGTTGTCAGTTCATTGCTTGGACTAACATCAAATCGATACGGTTAGCCCGATAGACTCCAGAGAGGAGTTGTGCCAAGACTGGGTGCAGCGCGAAGCCAGCCGCGAGCGACCTAACCACGCGTATCAACAACGTCATTAATCGATCTGTTACATTACATACATTTTATTTAAATGTGTGCTGCTCTCCACTGGTGAACACGGAGCTTCTGTGGTTCTTATTAAAGTTACATCTCACGAATCTGAGCATTTATTATATAAACAACATTTCAGCGTTTTTTTCTTCAATTTATAGCTAGGTTTACGTCGTACTATCTATTTATAGTTGTAAGTACTGCGTCAAACCCGCCAGGCATAACTAATTGTTACTACTTACTTATGTTTTTCGTAGGTAATATAATACTAGTATGGGAATTGTTGTAAGTACCCACCTCAGAGTCCTCAATATGTATAATTTCCCTCCTTCCTATAAGAACATGGCTAGTTATTGAACGCTAGTTGTTAAACGGTGAAGTTTGAAATGGGGTCAGTAAAATTATCTCGTGACGCCTTTCTGTAATTACTATACTTAGGTTTACAATTCAGAGGATATTTCAAACTACGAAGTTAGTTAATCGAGTCTTTATTTCATCATCATCATCCTCATATCAGCCGAAAGACGTCTACAATACTTTAGTTTATACTAATTTCAAACAATTTTACGATTTGAAGTATATAATGTGAAACGGAACGTGTTTTGATCCAACAATCAGCGTCCGGTGACGTCACTCGCGTCAAAAGTCAAAACTTAGGCAACTCTCGGGTACGTATTAGAAGATCGAAAATTGAAATATCGACAGTGAAAACATCGAAGTACAAAATATCGAAAATCAAAATATCGAACGATTGAAATATCTAATATTATTATATCAACGTGTAATTGGTCTAAAATACAAATGCCGAACGGTTAAAATATCGAAAGTAAAGAATATCGACCATATATTAAAATTTCGAATGACAATATATCGACCATTGAAATGGCGACGCCCAAATAATCGAAAAGTTAAACGTCAAACCATCAAAATAACTAACATCATATGGTCTACTTCCATACCACTGGTAAAATTATTAGATTTATTAGTTACATTGTGCAGGTTGTACTTTTGTAGCTACCCTCTTATGCCCGTGAGAATTAGTTTGTTGTGCTAACATTTATTATTACCTAACCTTAACCTAGAGTAGTATAATCCAAAAATGATCCAAAACCGAATCGGAGCACCCCACCATCCACGTGGTTTTGTCTGCCCTACCCCTTGAGTGTTTATAAAAGAGAACGGAGGAGCGGAGGGACAGCAGCCCTCGCCCGCCGTGACGGAGCGCGGGAACGAGTGAGGCGAGCGGCTGAGGCTGTTCGGCGACCAGTAAGCCGAAGCTGCGGAGCCGAGCGAAGTGACCGTACTTCGTCACGCAAGGGTGGAAGGGCTGCTGTTCCCGTAGCGCCGGAGCTACGGGAAGTCACCATTGATCTAAATTTCTCCGCGCCTCCGTTCCGCAATCGACATTCTTGTTGACTTTCGATGTTTCTTATTATGTCGATAATAATATTTTCGATAATGAGGCAGTTGATCTTAAATCATTCGGCAACTAATACTTTTGACGTTTTAAACTATGGCATTATGAACTTTCGATGTTATAAATTCGATATTCTCATTTTCGATATGTTTATTTCGATATTTTAATCGGTCGGTAACTTAAGGCGCCGTAGGTTCAGCGAAGTTAAGCGAACAGAGTTTTTGAAACAATATAATGCGTCTGTTTATAATAATATGGTTTCAAAAAAATACGAATAGTAATCTTGAGGTTTTTCTGCAGCGAGATCAGTGATTCGAAACATGATTAAGAGGGGGCGCTCCGCGAAATCGGGGTTCTTAGATTGAATATTTACCTATGACAAACTAAAGCGAATGCCAGGAAAAAGAACATACCAAAACTACATCATATTTGCAATTGAATCGTCTGAACAAAACCATACAAAACCAAAATTGCCTCGATAGAAAAGAACCGGCAAAACATGTCTTATTTTTACTCAATTTCAATAGTGTGAGGTTCCCGTGCATATAAATTAAGTAAAAGTTGAGTGTATAATAGCTTTTCACATTACCTAATGAAAGTACTAGCGGGGTATTTTTATGTAGTCCCTTTTCAGACTTATTGAGGTGAAACGTATTTGGCGTATAGGCCTTTTTTATTTAGCGCGATACCCTTTCTCCCGTCGCGTGTTTCGTGCGGTTCTGTATATCTTTTGTTGCCGTTCGCGGGCGGAGTCAGTCGTAATCGCTCCGCTGAGACGAGAGGACTACGTTCTGTGCTCTCACGACAGCACGATGAACATAATTATTTCAATAATATTGTGACCCAGTATATTCGTCCAGTGAATGAACGTATCATTACATTCCAGTAGATATTTTGCTACCTTTTGAAATAATATATTTAAAAGTCGACCTTAACATATAGATCTTAAAGTTCAAAATACAACTATAAGATTACGCAGCGATCGGCGGGTGACCGGCTTCTTAGAATAATTTGTGCAGTACATGCAAAACTAGACGAACATTTTTCTGTCGATCGTGTATTTACTTTATGAAAGATTATCACTATCACTATCTCTACATAGTATAAAACAAAGTCGCTTCCCGCTGTCTGTCCCTATGTATGCTTAGATCTTTAAAACTACGCAACGGATTTTGATGCGGTTTTTTTGAATAAATAGAGTGATTCAAGAAGAAGGTTTATATGTATAATATAGTATCCGTGCGAAGCCGGAGCGGATCGCTAGTTGAGAATAAATCCGGTTATGTTCAAAATCGATGTCTGAGAGGTCTAAATACGAATTCATAGTCAGAAATATTTCAAAAAGTGGTCGCATTATTTAAAATTTTTGAAACATTCGTTGTAAATTAATATGCGCGTTTTTTTAAAGAACAACATATATTGGCAGGCTTCTCGAGGGTGAAGATTCTAGAAATGATGTCCATTTTGAATTCCAAGATAGCGGACATTGCTTTTCGAATTTAAACTTTCGTGAGACGTGTTGAAACAGTACTAATAATTACACGGTTCAACTCACGTATTAAATGTCACTACGGGCGACATGTTTCGAACTTTTCGGGAATTCTTCTTAAGGATGTGTTTTCGCGGCGGTGTCGCTTGAATCTTGTCGTGATTCAAGCGACACCGCCGCGAAAACACTCATCCTGAAGAAGAACTTCCGAAGAGTTCGGAACATGTCGCCCGTAGTGACATTATTGACATTGTTTTTCTTTAAAGTCATCACGGGTGTCGCTTTTAGGGTTATCGAGAGTGCAGATTCCAACAATTATTGCCTGCGAACTTGGACATTTTGATATTAAAAAAGTGAACATAATTATGCACTTTTTCTTTAATATGTTCAAAATTGATAACTAAAGGGCCAAAGCGTCTCCATTGTCTCCAAGTACGAATCCGAGATGAGAATTGAAAAATTTGGCCGCCACACAGTAGTGGCCTGAAAATCTGACTTTCATAGACATGATCGAAGTTTTCATAATATATTATAGTTTTTTTTGAATGCTACTAATAAATTCACGGTTAAATTCACGTATTAAACGACACGACAGGCGACATGTTTTGAACACTTCGGGAGTTCTTCTTCAGGATGAGTGTTTTCGATGTTTGTTTTGAAGAAGAACTCCCGAAAAGTTCGAAACATGTCGCCTGTTGTGACATTTAATGCGTGAATTTAACCGTGGATTTATTAGTAGTATTTTAGACATGTCTCACAAAAGTTTAAATTCGATTATAGCTTTTTTTTGCTTTAGGCTTTTACTAGCTATTATTATGCTAGCTCACAACCCTTACGTGATTTAGTAAAAAAACGGAAGGCCATATTTCAGTTATAGCTCCGGTGGTTTTTTAAGCAACAAAATGTAGGTAGTGGTATTCCTTGGGTAATTAAAGTAATTTGTACTCTATAAAGTGAGTGTTTTCGCGGCGGGGTCGCTTGAATCTTGTCGTGATTCAAGCGACACCGCCGCGAAAACACTCAATCCTGAATAAGAACTCCCGAAGAGTTCGAAACATGTCACCCGTAGTGACGTTTAATACGTGGGTGAACCGTGTAATTATTGTCATTTTTTTTCTTTAAAGTCATCACGGGTGACGCTTTTAGATTCCAACAATAGGGGCGTAGACACTAAATAAAATAATGTGATATTTTTCTCGAAGAAGGATAAAAAAATTAGTCAAATTGAGAAAAAATCAACGCAAAAGGTTAAATAATCACGAAGTTATAAGTGTCCAAAGTTTTAAGAAGGGATGTGTTCTGTCCCTTTTTCGCAAAACGCAACTTCATATGAAACGATGACGCTGGAAGAATGTGACGTCACAGAAGACGGCAACGTGCCGCGCGCATCGTGGTCGGCGACGCCGTCGACGCGGCCTGCCGGCAGCATCCTGTAATGTGACGTCACACACCGTTTGCGTTTTCTCTCTCTAACAAGCAATATTAAAACGGTTGTAGCTTCGTAATTCTTTGAGATATCTGAATGGTATTTTCATCACTATGCATATTTTTTTGCCTTCTTTCTTTTGGAGTAATAATAATTTTCGAGTCTGCACCCGAATTATTGCCTACGAAGTTGGACATTTTTATATTAAAAAAAGTGAACACAATTTTGCAGTTTTTCTTTAATACGAGTATGTTCAAAATTGATAACTAAAGGGCCAAAGCGTCTCCATTGTCTCCAAGTACGAATCCGAGATCAGACCCCGTATCATGGTCGGCCTTATCACTCGATAAGTGACAAGATAGGGGCATCGTCTCGTTCTATCAAACGGTGTCAGCCAGTGACGGACGCTCTATCCTGTCACTTATCGCGTGATAAGGCCGACCATAACACGGGGTCAGAATTGAAAAATTTGGCCGCCACACAGTGGCCTGAAAATCTGGCTTTCATAAACATGATCGAAGTTTTCATAATAAATTACAGTTTTTTTTAATGCTACTAATAAATTCACGTATTAAATGACGCGACAGGCGACATGTTTCGAACTCTTCGGGAGTTCTTCTTCAGGATTAGTGTTTTCGATGTTTGTTTTGAAGAAGAACTCCCGAAGAGTTCGAAACATGTCGCCTGCCGTGACATTTACGTTAATTTTTTAACCGTGGATTTATTAGTAGTATTTTAGATATGTCTCACAAAAGTTTAAATTCGATTATAGCTGTTTTTTTGCTTTAGCCTTTTACGAGACATTATTATGCTAAATTACAACCCTTACGTGATTTAGTAAAAAAACGGAAGGTCATATTTCAGTTATAGCTCTCGAAACTGACTTACCTACTAGCGAAAATTATATCTTCAAATATAGGTACTTACAGATTTTGTCTTTCTTTCCACTTATTATAATTATCTATAGGTATTCATCATGTTCCATCTGACTGTCGGGGCATATACTATGCGAGAAGGAGCGGGGCAGCAATAGACGCATCAGCGCGGCAGGTACGGGGCGCGCGGGTGATTTCTGATTTTTCCCTGGCGATACGCCCCCTCTTAAGCATTCGCTCTATAGAAAAAAATCACAAACATAGGTCTAAAATACAAAAAAATACACTTAAAATATTCGTAACAAATTATGCACAACAGCTATAAATATTAAAATTGCTTCTAAAAATCGGCAATATCATGTTCGAGGGAAATCAGTGATTACATTTTTATTTATTTAAACGGCCAAAAAATTAAAATTAAAAAACATCATATCCGCGCTTCCGAGCACGCACTTCCAACTCGCTCACGCTTATGCTCAGTGAGAGGGAGAGAAGACCATGAACCTACGGCGCCTTAAACTTTCGATATCATGAATTTAGACCATTCAACCGTTCGATATTTCAATTTTCGATATTTTGTACTCCGATGTTTTCATTTTCGATGTATCATTTTTCGATCTTCTAATACGTACCCCTCTCTGACATCTAGGGACGAACCACGGACAAACATGCCGCCGATGCCGAGTGACACACATGAGTGACGTCACAGGAACTGTAGATCCGTTTAGGCGCGAAAGTTTAAATTGCCAGTTTGCAACAGGTATTTTTGACTATAAATTATAGTATTTAAATTTTTTAATACTTTCCTGGTCTATTCTACATGCGATTCTTTCAAATGAAAGCAAAAATGAACATGTTGCATCTTCTCTATTGAGACGTTACCTTGCTTATTTAAGCAAAAAGGACATACCTACGAGGAGCACGCCGAAATGATCGGGAATGGATAGCTTAGGACTTAATTACCTGAAAATCTTCTTTTATAAACTTAACATTGGAATTTTGAAACCATAATGGTATTCAAATAATTATGTTTTTTTTTTTTTTTTTACTAAAAATGTTTTTATGTTTTATAGTCTGCAATGATCGAGAGCTTGAACGAAAAAATCACTGTGTCAATGTTTTTTTCAAAACTACATTTCACAAGCAATATTTCAAAATTTTGCCTGTGCTGTGGCCTGGGTAAGCATATTTTTTTGATGATTTTCACTGCAATGCTATTTAATTTAATCCAGGCCAACGACAATCTCGCTAGAATCTCAGTAATTCCAGACTTGGCTCTCTATCTTCTATAGGTCGGCTAAAAATAGTGGTAACTCCTGAATACACCCCGGTAGTGGATTTTTTTTTGCATAATCTACATGTGGTATGTGGTACCACGACATTTCGTTATCTATAAGTATTCGAATGACTCTAAAAAGGACAACGTTATCTCAAAAACATGGTGTTTGAAAGCTAGTTTCCTTTTGCGTTCCGTCATACTTATTTTATAGGAAGAAGAAATGCGACTTGTGTTGATTTTTGCTTACCTAACTCTACAAAAGTTCTGGTGAGAAACGTCAAATAGTATTTTATGCAACTGTTGTATAAGTAGGGTCATAAAACGCGAGTGGCGTGAGTTGCGATGCGAGCCTTGGCGAGCATCGCAATTAAAGACGCCACGAGCGTTTTAAGACCAAATTATACACCGTTGCATACAATACTTTTTCTTCGACTAATTCTAAATAAATAGCATTTGACTTTTCAGGCACTGTTTTTCCGTTAGTTCTAAACTACTCACTTTCTTCAGCGGTGCAGTTATTTTCTTCTTCGTCCATTTTAAAAGGAACGTACACAGTGTTCTTCACTTCACAAACACGAATAAAATCTTAATAAGTTATTATCATATTTCGTCTTTTCATTTTGAATTGGAACTTTGGTGGGAAATTAGAAATATGCCCCTCTTGTTTATGGTCTGTTTTGTTTTTAATTTCCTTGAACTTGCCATCCGAACCAAACTGAATCCGGATCCGAACCGAATCGGATCGGTTTATATTTATAAATTATACCAATAATTGGTAAAATATGTATACACATAATACATCATCATTTATTTTTATTTTAGTAAATAATTTATGTTCTACAAATGTTTGATAGTAAAACTTTTTATTTGGAAAAATTTGCTTATGAAGTTGGTACCACTGCAATATGGCGGCCGATTGAAAAAAAAGTTACATGATTTGACATCGTGGTAAACAGTGCTTTTATGAAAAATTTATGAACCATAAAAGTACACTGAACAGTGCGTTTATGGGCCATAGAGCATAGAGTTTTTCGACGACTTATTATCGGTTTCATTGTATTTGAGCTAGAGCCTATATAAATGACAGATAACGGTACAGGGGGGCTAGCACAACTGACGCCGCGCCGCGACGTGAGTCGAGGAAGATCTACCTTCCTCTTTCTAATTTGCACGGTGCGAGTGAGAAAGGAGACGCCCAGTCGCGCGGGAAGCGACTTTTCAGCAAGTTGTGCTAGACGTACAGGAGTAGAAAAAGCCATTAATAATATACTTATGTTTTAGTTGCAAATTGAGAAACTATTACTATAAGCCTGAAATATCACGTTATCCGGGAGCCGGGACTGATCGATGTTTGAACTTTGTAATACGTTCGAAAAGCACGAAAATTTACCACCATTTCAATGTAAAGTTCAGCCTTATGTTAGGAAAAAGCGCTCATATCAACATAATGTGTCGGCTGATACGACGATGATGATGATGTCCAAACCTCTATACTTGAGTAGGTATATTAGCATTTACAAAAGTACTATAAGTTTTTTCTAAAATAATATCAATGATTTTAAATGCTTTTTCTGTGAAAAAGTAAGATGCTTTTGCAATTTGATGAAGCATACAATATATTTATTTATTTATTTAATCTAACTTTATTGCACAAAAGAACAACTTATCGTACAAAAGGCGGACTTAATGCCGTAAGCATTCTCTACCAGTCAACCTTTCCTTTTCTAATATATTCATATTTTTTTCTTAATTTAATAATAGTAGGTATTGTAAATAGTTAGGTATTTCTTTGTAGTAGACCTCAAGTCCTGCACGGGTATACAGAACGGCCCGTCAGCCTGTGTAGCGGCGACAGACTATCCGTCTCTTTCAAATCGTTCTAAGGTCCTGCCCCCCTATTCTGTAACTTAATACAGCTCACCTGAACGCTCACCCACAAATATATCTTGACACCGCGATGCGTAGTAACGAAGCGTAGGTAGAGGTCTAGTTTCATGACGGGTGACCGGCGGGGTGAGCCCCTTTAGCGTGTAGAGAATAACAGCCCTGTGCTGTGATAGCCGTGCAGCGTGAACGGCGCGCCACGGACTCGCAATTGCACTGATCTTGATTTATGTCGGTCGGCGCTGGAGTACGGCGGGTAATTAATAGGGGCGCGGGCGCGATCGATGGTCATCGATAACTGCACAGTATTTATACTTAGTTATATAAGGTGAGTTGTACCAAACCATCTGTAATCGTAAGTGTTCGTTAAAATCCGAATGTCAGGGAAGTTTGTCAAGTTTCTACGAGGGCTGCCTTTTAAGTTGTGTCGTTTGGAAAAACTAAAGACAATTTAAGTGTTAAATGGTATTTATTGTTTTTCAAAGTAATCACCGTGATATGTAATACACTTTTTCATTCGATCGAACCAGTTTTCGAAACACTTATTCCAGTCCGAAGTCGGGGTCTCCAAAATGGCCGTTTGGTATGCCTCAACCGCTTCTTCAGGCGTCTGGTACCGTTGACCACGAAGTCGTTACTTGATTTTTGGAAAAGTAAAAAAATCGTTAGGGCTTAAGTCTGGACTGTACGGCGGGTGTTCCAGAATTTCGACGTTTTGCTCTTTTAAAAACGCAATAGTTTGCCGGGCGGTGTGCGAGCTCGCATTATCGTGGTGCAGTCTTATACGACGTCTTGGGTTATTTTTTCGAAACTCGCCGATAACTTCTGGTAAACAGACAGTGGTATACCAGTCAGCATTAACCGTTTTACGATCCTCGAGCACGATGGTGGCAACGTGGCCACTTTTCGCCACAAACGTGGCGACCATTTTTTTCGAAGTGCTCCGTGAGCGTATTACTTTGGTCGGTTTTGGCTCATCTTGGAACACCCAAACAGTCGACTGCTGTTTAGAATCGGGATCGTAGGCATATATCCAAGATTCGTCACCACTGATAATGTCGTAAACATGTTTCGAGTTTCCTCGGTTGAATTGCCGCAGAGTTTTGCGACACCATCGAACGCGAGCCGTTTTTTGGTCTTCACTGAGTAAATGTGGTATCCAGCGTGAGATCAACTTTTTTACGCCTAAGTGATCATGCAAAATACTGTGAACACTGGTCCCTGAAATACTTAAGGAAGCTTCTATCTCACGGTATGTCGCATGGCGATCTTCGATGATCAGTTGCCGTACAGCATCAATGTTCTCCTGGGTTACGGCTGTTTTTGGTCGACCTTCACGATGTCTATCACCAAGACTAGAGCAACCACGTTGAAATTCTAAATACCAGCGTTCCACAGTCCGAAGGCATGGTGCTTTATCATTGAAAACCGTAGTCAACTCTTCGAAGCACTGAAGTCGCGTTAAGCCCCTTTTGAAGTTGTAAAAAATTATCGCACGTAAATTTTCCTTCGAAATTTCTATTTTCACACCTGACTTGTCAACTTTGAACGAACGCTGTACTAAAACGGTTGGGCCGATTTCGAGTCATTCTTTTGTTTTCGAATTCTAAATTCAAATATTTTAACGTGACACTAGTTCTTTTTTATGCAATCACGGGAGGTTTGCAAACGACAGAACTTAAAAGGCAGCCCTCGTATGAACAGGGAACAGTGACAGCTGCCATCGCCATATTTAACGTTGATCGGTATTACGCCCGCATCACACTGGCGCGGCCTGGCCGCGGCGGACAATAGTAAACTTGTCATTAACTGTCAAATTTACTATTGACCGCCACCGCAGGCCGCTCGCGTCTGTGAGTGAGAGGCCTTAAGCCTGCATCACACTGGCGCGGCCTGGCCGCGGCGGACAATAGTAAACTTGTCATTAGCTGTCAAATTTACTATTGTCCGCCACCGCTGGCCGCGCCAGTGTGTTGGCAGGCCTTACTACTGACCACCGCGGCCGGGCCGCGCCAGTCTGTGAGAGCCTGAGGTGGTGCAGTGCAACCCGCCCATAGTATAGTATAGCGCAAACATCACCAAGCATAAGTTTTGCGCATGTAGGTAACCTAGTGGGAGTAGTGGGAGAGTCAGACGTCAAGAAAAATGTTAAACACCTTACTGAGTTTATGGATTTTTGCATAACTAAAACTAGACTGTGTGATTGCCAAGTCATTTTTATTTATCTAGCAAATAAATAATAATAAGAATGACTTGGTACCTATACTACGAAATATCTCGCAACATTTTACGTCGGAAGAGTTTCGAGACTTGGCCTCTTTTTACATGGAATGTTTTATATGGGATCTCACTTCTTTTTGTAGGTTATTGTGGTAATGCTGTCCCGTTCTTGCATTTACATTTTTTGTCCCATTCACTGCAAATGTAAGTAACTTTGTAATCCTATATGGGATTACAAATTAGATATTTATGCAGTTGGTGTATCTAGAAAACTGACCTAAAATATTTTAGTTTTCCCTTGATTTATCCCAGGGATCGCATCTGCAACCGCGGAAGTTCCGCACAAATTTTAACATCAGCATCCGCATCCGCAAAAGTGGATACGGATGCGGATGTAGTGTAATTCACGACAAGAACGAAGCCCACTGGCGTTTTTGATTTGTTCCCTACGATTGTAATTTAGGCCTACTGTCCACGACGCGTAGCCGCATAGACGCTGCAAAAGCATGGCGTGCAGCTTTCATGCAGCCCGGCGTACTGACGTTGTCCACGAAGCGTAGCGTAAGCGTATCGTAGCCTTCATTTCCTTTCATTCGTGATGATGTCCAACGATGAAGACGTCATTTTGGCTCACTATTATCTTCGAAGTCGCCGTTTATATTGGATACATCCATATATAGAAAGAAACATAAATTGTAGACTGTTCGTAGCTGCAAGAGAACTATCAGAGGATGATAACGTATTTCATTCATTTTATAGAATGAGTAAAAGGACATTCCAGAATTTACTGGATATTTTTCCACTATTTGAACAAACTTTGCAGCCGTTCCCGCCATTTATTTGCAAAAATACAACGTGCTGTCCCTTGCGATGTAGCCCGGCGTATAACATGCAGTACAGCCAGCTGCGTGAAGCTTGCATGCAGCGTCGCTGACGCGACGTTGCCGCTCCGTCGACAGAGTTGTGCGGTTTTGTATGTACGCTGCAAGCAAGCGTACAGCAAGCGTACAATGACGAATACGCGTCAATGCAGCTACGCTTCCGTGGACAGTAGGCCTTAGTCTCAACGTGTTTGATGATTGCGTGGAATCATAAAATGGACGTTGGTTATTTACGGTTTTTAGTGTTTGACCCTAAAATCCGCATCCGCATCCGCGGATGTGTGTCCCCCAATATGCACATCCGCCTCCGCATCCGCGGATGTCAAAAAAATCGCATCCGCTGTAACCCTGATTTATACACTAAGCACTAATTGTATTCTAAATTTGAAGCTTCTATGTCTGATAGAAGTGCCTTAGAGTTTTGATGATCGGTCGCTTCGAGAAAAGGATGGTACGGCCGTGCCGCTGTTTTGCTCGACTTGGCGGGGGCACTACCGTGCCCCCCGATTTTACGTAGACTGTAACTTGCTCGCCAATTTATAATAGATGAATTTTAATCACATTCAATCGCACCTTTTATTAGTTTGTTTTTGGCAATTGGAGATGGTTTAACTGGACTGATTTCGTGTTTTGAATTAATATGTCCTTGTAATTTAGATACTATCCGTATAGAACAAGGTTGCGAGTAATTATGTGTAGCTTTCAAGGATCTCTTCGATCTGTAGGTACTTGAAATTTATTAGTGGGTCGGTCGGTGTGTGTTCGCTGGGTGAAGAGCTATTTATTTCCAAACTGGCCATTACTCCGGTCGGAGCAATTCTGTTAAAAGCTGTCGGTGAATGATGCTCTGGTCGAGGATCGTTAAATGCTCCAATATTGACTGCCGAACGTCCAACGAAACTGTTTTCCTTACTTGCAGGCTACCGTACAGACGTGCACTTAAACTGTTTACACATACTTAAGTTCGGAACGAACAGTCCAGTTTGTGCTATCAGCATTGGTTTAACCTTGATGAATAGCTGGGAGCTACCCATACATATTCAAAGATTCGTTTGATCACTTATGAGTTGTTTAATTACCTACCTGGTACACTACGTTATCTACACTAATATTATAAAGAGGAAAGATTTGATTGTTTGTTTGTGTGTTTGTATTGAATAGGCTCCGAAACTACTGGACCGAAATGTACAATTCTGTTACCATTAGAAGCCGACATTATCTCTGATGAACATAGGCTACTTTTTACCGCGGGAAAATGCTTCATTCATACGGGAAAACGGGTAGGTAATCCGTGCGAAGCCGGGCCGGGCTGCTAGTTTGTATTATAAATGTAATTATAATCTTATTTTTGGATTGATGAATTTCGGTAGTACCCGCTTTAAATACGTAATAAATGATGCCACATGTATGTAATAGATAGATACCTAGTTTCTTATGTCTCACTAGTGATTCTTGTTATAGGTGTGGAGGTGAAAATGGCCGAGCGAATTGCAAAGTTAGTCTGTGAGACGATGCCAATAATAACGACATGAACCGCACCTTCCAGTTCTTGGCTACATAACCTAACAAAGGAGCTTATTCTTGAGATACCTAACTAAGATAACATCATGAACCTGAAATTCATCCCGCTTCTCCTAACTTGGAACTTTATTTTCATATCCGCGACCCGAGATAAGTTTGAAGACGAGGAGACGGCCAGAGCGCGAGAAATACGCAATCGTGAAAACAACCGTAACCGAACCACATTCAATGGAACTCTCACGGACCTGCCCGAGAGGCGAAATTTGAGGCATAGAAATAGTTCGAAGTTCCGCGGCCACAGACGCAGAGCCTGGGACCGCGAGTATGAGGTCAGGAGGGACCGAAGAAAAGGTCCGGACTCGCATTCCTCTGATGAGGCCGCATCTAACAGGACCGCCGATCCTTTCCAGAAAAGAGAGGAAAAGCCGAGAAAAGGCGTTAAACAATTGAATAAAAATTATAATATGGACAAACTTTTTGGAGGTAAAAAGCCGCTTAATCAAAACAAAATGCAAGATAGAAATCACCATGCCCCGCTTAAAGAAAACAATACCCGATTGAAGGAAGGCAGGGTGAGCAACAAGTGGCAGAGCGGCGGCTACATCCCGTTCCCGCAGCCGCGCGAGCGCAAGCCCAACATCGTGATGATCCTCACGGACGACCAGGACGTGGAGCTGGGCAGCCTGAACTTCATGCCGCGCACCATGAAGGCCATACGGAGCGCGGGCGCCGAGTTCCGACACGCCTACACCACCACGCCCATGTGCTGCCCCTCCAGGTAATTACTACTACCATCACTATCAACTATTTCGATTTACATCACGAAAAACGACAAGTGCAATGGCTTTTGCAAATTATAACCGTTCTCAACTTACATTTATAACTGTTCAGACTCATTACAAGTAGAGATCATAACATAACCCAAAAATTGTTCACATTTGAGGTCTAACGGTGCGGATAAAGCCGTAAAAAGCGCTGTAGCAAAACAACTTGAACAATGAACATATTTTTTTTTTATTGTGACATAATTAGGTTACTTATTCATTGCCTTCTTTTTACAAGCGTTAAATGAAGTACACCTGTAACTATAAAAATAGCAAATCGATTTTCACTCGCTTCCACCAGGTGTATCGATTCGAAACTTTGCACGAGTAATATTTTAAACCGTAATTCCTGATAATTGACCTCTATTTATTATGAATTCAGATTGCAAATGTTATAGGGCCAGGGTCGAGCACTGGAACGTTTATTTACCTATCATATGGACGACAATACCTAGCTACAATAATTTTGGTACTATCAAGTTATTTTTTAATGGAGCCCTGGCGAATAGTGGAACTCTGCAATGGCTAATAAAATAGCAAATACTCGAGTAAAACATCGAATGCGCATTGACAACAATCTCATGGGCTTTTTAATAAACATTAACACGCTTTTATTAGGTCGACCTGTATGTAACTATGTAATGGAATCTAAGGTAACTAATTTAACCGAACCAAGACCAAATCCGATTACCGACCGACCGATTTACCATCTTCCAAGAATCGTAGCGTCATGAAAATTATGTAGTTCTGATGACAATACAATAATTTGGTACTGTCGAACTGATCTGATGAATTCTTCATTTATTTTAGAGTATTCCAAAACTGAAAATATGACTAAATGTGTTAAATATAAAGTGTAGTCAGATGAGTAGAAAAACGAAACAGAAGCAGAGAAAGAATGTTTTGAAGTCCATGTTAACCCTTAATTTGACAAAAACTAGCGAAGGTCCGTAGTCCTTTCAAGCCTCGGTGACGCAGAATAGTCTCAAATATTCTCCTCAGGAGAAATCCAAAAAAAGGCCAAAGAGTTTGTCTAACCGGCTGGACCCTGCAAAATTAAGGGTTAACTAACGAGGGGCATGTCCATCATATGTATAACGAAATGGACGTATGTCTCGGCAGGAGCTCGCTGCTGACCGGCGTGTACGTGCACAACCACAACGTGTACACCAACAACGACAACTGCTCGTCGCCCATGTGGCAGGCCAAGCACGAGACCAAGACCTTCGCCACCTACCTCTCCAACGCGGGATACCGTACGGGTAAGTGGAAGAACATGCTCAGAAATGCAATATGGGGGTTGGATTCAGTACGTCAATGAAGGTGTTAGTTAGGGGTGGGGTAAAGCGGTTCGTTAAGATACCCCCTATGCACTATAGTAGTACGTAATTTTTCTTTGCGTATCTGTAATAATCACTGGCCTACCAGTAGATATCGTTTCCCTACCTGCCTCAAATTGATCTCTAGTTACGGAGGAAACGGTAACGCGATTTAAAAAAAAGCAAACGATTTTCAAAGTTAAATAAGTATATACAGGGTGATTCAGGAGACGTGAGCAGGATCAACCCTACACATACAGTTAATGTTAATGGATCTTTTACCATCGTAATTAAGTTAAACGCCCACAGTTTTTTTTTACATTTTGTGTAAAAGTTTCATTCACAATAAATCATGGTCACCCTACACAACTAAAAAAAAATTCACGTTAATCTTACCAATGCTGGTACGACTGAGTAGCTTATAAACTATTGAATCCGTAGGGTTGATCCTGCTCATGTCTCCTGAATCACCCTGTATATGGGACACTATTAGGATTCGAAAAAAAGGCTATCTACGTGTAAACTGTAGTTAAATAACAGCTCCGTACAACATAATATCTGAAGCAATTTAGAACGTATTGCGAAACCTTGCTGATCGATGTTGGAGGGACATGGTAGGTACAGTCGACAACACAGCTAACTGACCATCGGAAATCTAATCTGACCTTAAGTGAATTGTAATAAGGTTCTAGGTTTTCACGGTATGGTCAGTTAGCTGTGTTGTCGACTGTACAAATCTATCTAAATACAAATATGTAGACCTGTAGGTCTAACAAAATGTAGTGTCATGGATCGCCCTTTTAAGGCATAGCGGCCGAAAGTAAGAGCCATCGAGCTTAGCTTAACCGCTGCCATGTGTAGCCACTAGACAGGGTTTAGATGACTTGTAACCCTGCCATGTGATGGAGACACGACCACTAGTTACTGTACCTAAAGGTCATTCGGCCGATACTATTCATGACCTTGATTTAATACCTAAAGGTAATTCGGCCGATACTATTCATGACCTTGATTTAATACCTAAAGGTCATTCGGCCGGTACTATTAATGACTTTGATTTAATACCTAAAGGTCATTCGGCCGATACTATTCATGACCTTGATTTAATACCTAAAGGTAATTCGGCCGATACTATTCATGACCTTGATTTAATACCTAAAGGTCATTCGGCCGGTACTATTAATGACTTTGATTTAATACCTAAAGGTCATTCGGCCGATACTATTCATGACCTTGATTTAATAGCTAAAGGTCATTAGGCCGATACTATTCATGACCTTGATTTAATAATTGCAAATGAAAACTTTTAAAGAACCAGTTAAGGGGGAATTTCTCGCAAACGAAAAGCCAATGTATGAATGTTTGTTACATCAGTTTCTTAACGCCGGTAGCTTGCGAATGTGAAATAACGTTTTGTATGGAAAGCGAACCACCTTAAACTTAACACACATACCTAGTTATAACATATTCTGCCCATTATTCGTAGGTATCTTATTTGCCGAGTAATTCAATTACTACGAGGGCTGCCTTTTAAGTTGTGTCGTTTGGAAAAACTAAAGACAATTTAAGTGTTAAATGGTATTGATTGTTTTTCAAAGTAATCACCGTGATATGTAATACACTTTTTCATTCGATCGAACCAGTTTTCGAAACACTTATTCCAGTCCGAAGTCGGGGTCTCCAAAATGGCCGTTTTGTATGCCTCAACCGCTTCTTCAGGCGTCTGGTACCGTTGACCACGAAGTCGTTGCTTGATTTTTGGAAAAGTAAAAAAATCGTTAGGGCTTAAGTCTGGACTGTACGGCGGGTGTTCCAGAATTTCGACGTTTTGCTCTTTTAAAAACGCAATAGTTTGCCGGGCGGTGTGCGAGCTCGCATTATCGTGGTGCAGTCTTATACGACGTCTTGGGTTATTTTTTCGAAACTCGCCGATGACTTCTGGTAAACAGACAGTGGTAAACCAGTCAGCATTAACCGTTTTACGATCCTCGAGCACGATGGTGGCAACGTGGCCACTTTTCGCCACAAACGTGGCGACCATTTTTTTCGAAGTGCTCCGTGAGCGTATTACTTTGGTCGGTTTTGGCTCATCTTGGAACACCCAAACAGTCGACTGCTGTTTAGAATCGGGATTGTAGGCATATATCCAAGATTCGTCACCACTGATAATGTCGTAAACATGTTTCGAGTTTCCTCGGTTGAATTGCCGCAGAGTTTTGCGACACCATCGAACGCGAGCCGTTTTTTGGTCTTCACTGAGTAAATGTGGTATCCAGCGTGAGATCAACTTTTTTACGCCTAAGTGATCATGCAAAATACTGTGAACACTGGTCCCTGAAATACTTAAGGAAGCTTCTATCTCACGGTATGTCGCATGGCGATCTTCGATGATCAGTTGCCGTACAGCATCAATGTTCTCCTGGGTTACGGCTGTTTTTGGTCGACCTTCACGATGTCTATCACCAAGACTAGAGCAACCACGTTGAAATTGTAAATACCAGCGTTCCACAGTCCGAAGGCATGGTGCTTTATCATTGAAAACCGTAGTCAACTCTTCGAAGCACTGAAGTCGCGTTAGCCCCTTTTGAAGTTGTAAAAAATTATCGCACGTAAATTTTCCTTCGAAATTTCCATTTTCACAACTGACTTGTCAACTTTGAACGAACGCTGTACTAAAACGGTTGGGCCGATTTCGAGTCATTCTTTTGTTTTCGAATTCTTAATTCATATAATTTAGGGTGACACTAGTTCTTTTTTATGCAATCACGGGAGGTTTGCAAACGACAGAACTTAAAAGGCAGCCCTCGTAGATTTAAGAAAAACGGTGTCCAGTAAGTCGGCGAACAACCTAATAGTTCTGTATGCAAATGGTAGGTACGCCGTACGTCACGTCAGGTTAAGCCGATAATTTGCAACTCAAGCGGTTTAACTCCTTAAGTATCTAACAATAGAACATACCCGTGAGTACTACCCGTATTAGTGCTGTTTGTAACAAAGGAGTAGGAAGGATTAGTGTGTATGTTTAAACTCTTACATAAATTCCTTATCTGACTATCTTTCTAGTTATCTACTCGTAATATTACCTACATTACTATCATCGCTATACTGCCTAGAGCTGTAGATATAGCGACTCTTAAAAAAACCGGAAACTGAATTGGCAAAAATAAACTATGTTTATTGAACCTGCTCACAAGATTTCACGACGATCGGTTGAGAAATAAATACAACTTGAAAACAGCCGGACAGACGCGGGACAAACAAAAGCAGAATTCAGCTTGACAACATTCAGCTCATATATTAACTGTTTATTTTAAGATAAACAAGTCATATTTAAAAAAACTATAACCTTAACTATATGTCTGTATTTATATACAACATATCAAAATCATAAA
Organism: Epinotia ramella; assembly: GCA_947578815.1. Lineage (NCBI taxonomy): Eukaryota > Metazoa > Arthropoda > Insecta > Lepidoptera > Tortricidae > Epinotia > Epinotia ramella. The sequence goes on from OX388200.1 coordinate 39,408,119, forward strand.
CAAATCGGATTAGTAGTTAGGCAAAAAAATAAAAAATAAAATCCCATTTATGCGATTTTCTCAAAACCACAAGCATCAGAATCTTTAGAAAGGTTAGAATTTGGTTTATTTATTTAATCGTATATATTATTTTGGCCTTTAAAGTTTGTCACTCTTTAGTACCACCCAGGGGACACGTGCAGGGTTGTGGTAGGTAGCTCCTGCGGACGCGAGTAACAGTTGTCCCCCTTTGTCAAGTGAGTGGGCAACTCGACTGTTAGAAGTTCTTAAGCCGCCCAAAGGCCTCCAACTCGGCTTAACGACTACTGTCATAGACAGCAACCGGGATCAACTGCTTAGCGTGCCTTCCAAAGCACGGAAACGCTCATTTATATTAACGACTCAAACATCAGGCGGTCACCCATCCAAAGACTGACCGCTGCCATCTTTGCTTAACCTGCGTTATCGTTTCCGACTCGCAGGGGCCGCCAGGCTATGAGCGCTTCGAATTTGGTGAAAGCACATCATACATTAAGGCAAATAATCGGGTAAAAGGAAAATATTTTTTTCGCTAAGGGCAGTATTACAATGCTTACCCGGCTATACCCTTTGTCATACAATATGATTTGTTAAATCATATATAAGTATGTTTATTTCTTATAGCCTGAGGTCACACAAGTTCGAATACAGTTGATGTTAAGAATGATGTTATGACTTTAATTAAACTTTATGCGTCAACATTTAAGACGTCAAGTTCTTCAAGAAGTACTTAACTAAGAATGAAATGCTTTATTAATGGCAACTTCAAGCTCAGTTCAAATAGTACTGAATAAACTTAATTCATGCCTTTGATGTTGTAATACTATGGTGAGGATATTTCGATCTACTTTACCTGCTGGTTGAAGAGCCTAGCGTAAGGATCAATAGCAAAAAAAACAGCACGTGCCTTTTGCATTCGGGAGACTGGGTGGCCCGCGACTTGACGGCATAGGTACGTCCTACCTCACATAGGTAACTCGCATACCATGGTACGACGGCTCATGCACCGGAGCGTGTTTCAATTGTTAGTCAAGTAGCTTTTGTTTATCGGGTTCAGCAAAATAAAAATGAAATTATAATTCTCTTAATAATTTACTAGGTCACTCTGCCTCCATCGCTCACAATTTTCACAAACAATTTACTCAGGTAGCGGTGAAGTACCTAGGTGGTAAAGAAAGTTCTTTTTTAAGAATGAGGATACAATTTTCTGTTTCTCTACCTATGAATACATAATTAAATCTATCGAAGCATTTTTTGTCTGGCTCGTACCAATGAGTTTTTCGGAACGAGTATGTGCAGAATATTTACCGTTAGCTTTTCGGTGAACGGAAACATCGAAAGGAAACCGGTCTAATCCCAATAAGGTCTAGTTTTCCCTCTAGGTTGGAAGGTCAGATGGCAGTCGCTTTCGTAAAACTAGTGCCTATGCCCAGTCAGGTTTCTCGGCCCCGAGACGGGAATGGTGCCAACTAAATAGACTCCGCACTGAATGCGGGCGATCCGGAGAGTTTATGTTTAGGTGTGGGTGGCGAGATACACCGAGTTGCGACTGTGGAGCACATGTACAGTCCATTTACCACATTGTCCACGAGTGCCCAAACAGAAAGTACACGGGAGATCCTCTGGACTTACTTAAGCTAAGCAAAAACGCAGCCGATTGGGTGAAGAATCTAGATATTCATTTGTAAATTTGTAAAAGCGACCATGAATTGTATGCCATACGACTATAGTACATTGTTGTAAAGGCTAGAAAGTAGGCAATAGATGGACGAGTGGGTTCGAGGTCCGAGCCAAAGGTGAGGACCTCGGAGGAGAAGAGCCCATCTATTGCACTTTTGGCCGAGACATTACATAGTGCTTTTCACGCCTACTGCGAGGAAATTGCAAAGAATTATAATTATAAGTCAAAATGAAGTACCTGATTAAAGATCACAATATGAAACACCCGCCCGCCAGCAGCAGCGCGCCGGGCCGACCGCGCGCTGCCCTCCACACGCGAGTGGGCGCCGGCGCGGGCGGGGGTGGGAGCAGGGGCGGGGGCACCTGTGATTGTTCGAATCGCTGTTCAAACTAGGGCTCGCGGTCGTGTCCGGGTTTCGTGTATTCGTGTCGGGTACCCGTGCTCGTGTAACACGCACGCGGGTTTAAGCGACCGGTCCTAACGGATCCGTGTAATTAGCGCACGGGTACCCGTGTACACGTGTACACGTGTACACGGGTACCCGCGTCCTATTTACACGCGGGTAGTACTACCCGACCTTGAGGTGTGAAGCTAGGAGCTATCCCGTTGTTCTAAGAATGTACATATAAATACTAAAAGAGTGTTCGTAGCTTTGCAATTATAACATCTTTTTTTTGTAAATAAAAATAACAGATTAACTAATGTAACAAATTATAACAAAGTAGGTACGTAAAGTTCGCCTTCTCAAATTCCGATTAAAGAAAAAGTAAGTACGAATCCATACTTATGTTATAAATGTGAAAGTGGGTCTGTCTGCCTGTGTCTTTCTGTTACCCCTTCACGCTTAAACCGCTGAACCGATTTAGATAAAATTTGGTATAGAGATTTGAGTCTTGGGGAGGGACATAGGATATAAACGAGTTCCACGCGGACGGAGTCGCGGGCAGAAGATAGTAAGTTTTATCCCATAAAAAAACATTCCGTGTAAAAAAGAGGCCCAGTCTCGAAACTCTTCCACCTTAAAAAGTTGTGAGATATTTTTTGCTTGCTAAATAAAATTCTGCCACTTGGCAATCACACAACTTTACTGCATTTATGGATTTTTGCACACCAAACCTATGTAGTATTGTGTGATTGCCAAGTCACAAAATTCTATTTAGCTAAAGAATAATAAGAATGCCTGAGACTTGGTACTACGAAATATGTCACAACTTTTTACGGTGGAAGCGTTACGAGACTTGGCCTCTTTTTTACATGGAATGTTTTTTTTATGGGATCTCACTTCTTCTTGTAGGTTATTGTGTTATCAATACATACAAATTATGATTCCAGTCTCATTCTTGCTTTTTAATTTTTTCTCCCACTCACTGCAAATGTAACTTTGTAATCCTCTATATTTATATGGGATTACAAAGTTATTTATGCGTATCTAGAAATCTGGACCGAAATTTGGTAACTATTTTAGTTTTACCTTGATTTAAACACTAAACACTAATAATGTTCTAAATTAGTGCTTTTGTTGATCGGTCAGTGAGTATGTGAGTGACAAAAGTAAGAAACTTTGACTAGTTATAATTCTTAAACTAGTGATTCAAATTGAATGATATTTGAAGTAAGTATACCGTGATACAATGCCTGCTTGTTTACTGAAAATTTGAGCTTCTAGTTTTATTCACAACGAAGTTATTGGGGGGTCGAAAATGGCCTGAAGTGCTTCGAAAAAAGATGGTACGGCCGTGCCGCTGTTTTGCTCGACTTGGCGGGGGCACCGCCATGCCCCCAGGTTTTTATTTGAGCTTAAAATGTGAAAAATAATGTAGTAGCATTAATCTAGTTTTGGTTTTGAACCAGAATAGTTACGAAGCTGGTGGTCTAAAATTGGCCGGTCCCAATTTTAGACCACCAGCTCTAATAGTAGATATTAGAAATAATGATGAGATTAGCACGACGATTTATTAATAACCTCACAAAGGGAAGGAATCAGGTAATAAAAAGCATGTAGGTATCTATTAAGAATTGGTCACATTTATTTCAGATTGTGTGGGCCTTTACGAACACTCAATATCACAAATTAAATATAACACAACAGTATCTGACGGTTCTCCCTTGTTAGACCAAACGACTTTTGGCCAAATGTTTAATTTGACAAAAGTTTCATTTTAAATAATGCATTTTTTTCATAAATAGAAAGCTTTATAGGATTATTATAAAACAGACCTTACCTAACCTAATGACTTCTATTTGATGATATTCAATGAATACCCGAAAATACCACTGTTTTGACGAAAAATGCATTAGGTCAAATGAAACAATTGTCAAATGATACATTTGGCTAAAAGTTGTTTGGTCAAGAGACAGGACCCCTATTTATTTATATAAAATTATATCGACTTTTCTGTCCAGGGTCATTATCCAAATATTTCAACCATTACAAGATATATATTGCTGCATTCGGAAAACTTTAAGTGCTACCTACAAATGTTTGGGACCAAAATGGTAATCAATGGTACTTGAGAATAAAATAAACATTTATTAAAAAGGTAAAACAACAGTCCATAGACCGATTGAAAAAATTACACTGAGTTATCGTAAAGTGACCGCAAATCAGGTAAATATTATTTTATGGATTCCAAAAAAAAGAACAACGTATTAACGTATAAAGCCAGAAATTGTATGAAATCGGGAAAGTTTAAGGCGAGTTACTTATTTATGTTGGTTTTCATAGTTTACAGATACATATTGTATGCCGAATAAGTAAACAACGCTCATTCAGTAGATATATGGGGGTGCAATACCGGTACCGCTCCAAGAACCGGGACTGCGATTTCTGGTACTGAGCCAGTACCGGAAATTCCCGTTTTTTCGGTACTGAGTATTTTATTTCAATTATATAATTCTGAATAAACACAATCGGGAAAATAATCAAACAATACTAAAACATATTCTTTATGAATATCATATTAGGTGCAAAATTTTGGTGAATAAATAACTTGTTATTATTAGTTGTTATAAAATCTTGTAGTAAAAGGTGTGGAGAGTAATGTTCTCACTATAGTTCTCATCAATCGGTTAATCTATATCTAAACTCTATTTTAATATTGTGAAAAGGAAAAGTCTGTGAGGTTGTAGCTTTATATGTTTGTAAGTTTGTATGTAGGGGGCTAGGAGGTAAATAATGGTTCCGCAAACCGCTTAACCGATTTCAGAAATTATGTTACCAGTATGATTGGACTTTCTTGATGGACAGAGGCTATTTTTTAACCGATGAATCAACAAATTGCACAATGAAACAATCCTAAAGAATAAACAGTATTTCTTATATGTATGTATTTCATTAAAATATGAAACCAATTTTACAGTGGTGTGAAAGTGTTAAAACCAGCGAACGAAAAAAACCATAGAAGGCGAGCTTCTTACAAATTTCTACTCGAACACGTGCGTAAAACCCAGTTTGCTCACTTCGATCGAACTAAACAGCTCCCTGGCATCGTTTTGTTTGACACCCCGCCCCCATCTCAAAATGGGAATGGCACCCGTTCTGTGGGAACATTTTTCAGCACTACTTAGACTTCTATGGTTTTTTCTTTAGCTGGTTAAATGGAAGAAGAAACTATCAATCTTATTAAGTACGCAACGCACAAATTTAATGAAATAAAAAATAAAATTTAATTCTCAATTAAACCCAAACTAGTAGCAATACCTACGTAAAATGAATTTACTAGTTTAAAGATGATTATAACATACAAGTTATCAGTCAGCAAAATTTAGCACTTAATATGATTTTTATTGGTCTTAAACAAATCATCTTTTGATGTGATGTGAGCTTTTGTTAATTCGATTACTTTTACCGATTGTGTTTAATCAGAAGTATGTGATTGAAATAGAATTGGCGTTTTATTTCAATAATTTGTCATTTAAATACAAAAAGTACTCAATACCGAAAAGTACCGAAGAACCGGGATTTTAAACCGCTACAAACGGTACTGGGTTTTTTGAAAAGCAGGCCCTAGTAGCATAGCATGCAAAATACAAGTCCAAGTTAACGGGTTGGAGTAATTACATGCAGTTAACATGATACTCACATTTATATCAATATTATAATTTACTAAAAGCAGTAAGCTATCTAATTAAACTAGGTAAAATAACTTCTTTGAAAAAATAATACATGTTACCTATGGTAAAATATAAGTAGGACTCAAGACTCAAATACTTACTCAGAAGGCGATGTCACGGTTGGTGATTTTTGGTGAACTGTTTTCAAATGCCTTCCTATAGCTCCAGTTGAACCACCAACACATGAAAATTCATTATTGGTCCGGTCACAGCACAAATTGCAATATGCTTTATCGTCAATTCTAGTGGCGTAACTCCACACCCAACTTTTTTTCATTTTTAACAATAAACAACAAAAAAAAACAAAACACAAAACTTTAACAAAAACAGTAACGATGAAAGCTACCATGAAAGTAATTAAGTATCAAAAACCGCACGATTTATCCAACCGACCAACTGCTTGGACAACTAGAGTCTTACTAATTTGCAACTAGAACATTTTAAATCACTCATTCAGAGCCTATAGTTCTAATTGCAATTGTTCTCTCTCACTCACACCCACTACAGCTCCAGGTAAAAAATACCATATGTGTGAAGCCGACGTAAACAATACTTAATCCTTATCTGGGAAGTGCATTCATTATAATATATCCGTTCAGCGGTAAAACACCACAGCTCAGGTCGGCGAAGATAACAGATAAAGGATTATTACCTTCTTTAGAACGATGACGTTTTTGCTCTACTTGTAGGAAGTAATGCCATAAAAGGTTTTTCGCCGGCAGGCGACGAACAAAACAAACAAAGGAAACTTAGGAGTCTTAAGACGTAATTAGCTTCCATTTTTTTGTTGAAATTTCGACTTTATCGCAAACGCATAATACTTAATATTGCTTTGGAATTCAACGACTTGTTTATGAATATTTAATCGCTATGACTTTTGGGTTTATCCAAAAAAAGTTGCAAGACACTGAATAATGCCTATCCAAATGATAATCTAGTTACTGCAAATTATTTTTACCTTGTTAAACTACATCAACAATGTTTAGTACGTCCGAAATTGTAAGATAAAATCCTGTCAAAAACGCAAGCAGAAACGACTTTATCATGAGAGTACAAAATCGTTTTTTGCTTGCATTCGTTTGATAGAATTTACTCGAGTTTTGGATATACTATACTCTTAAATTACGGTACCGTTATCCGATATCGAAATAATTACAGTATACTTTGAATCGGTAACGTAAAAGTTAAAGTATCGTTTTGGTTGAGTAGGTACCTTAATTTTAAAATGAAAACGGAATACTTGAAGCAGTAGCAAATTGTCGCAATATCGTTTTGTTCGAGTACTTTTATTATATAATGATAACGGTATACTTTGAAGCTGTAGCAAATTGTCGCAATGATATCGTTTTGTTCGAGTACCTTTCTTTTAAAATGATTACTGTATCCTTTAGATGGTATCGTAGGCAGAGTAATGTTGCAAGTATCGTTTTGATTCAGTGCCTTTATTCGGTGCTCATATTCAACCTCGTGAGTAAAGGTAAGGTTTAAAACGGTATACCTTGCAAGCTTGCTTACTTGCTTTATTAAGTACCGTTAATACCCTTAATTTCGATAACACCTTCGGTCCCTTATTTAGAACCATAATGGCATGTACGGTCGAGGAAAATGAAGGTTTGGCAAATGTCAACTCTATTTGAATGACGATAAGGATCAAAAGTGCTAAACATTAAATTTCCTCGACTGGACAATACAATAAGCGCTCGGTTAAAATTAAATAGTTCTCATGTACAGTTAGCCAAGAAAATGGTCTACCACTTTTGGACCTTATTTTGCATGCAATAAAGTCGAAAAGCGGTAGACCACTTTCTTGGCTGACTGTACTTACCTACTGTTTTTGTTTAGCTATCATATCTATAAGCGGCTATTAATAAAAGTTAAACAGTTTGCGTGCCCTTTGTCGGGCAATCATTAAATAAAATACTAGGTTTATACAATATTATGACGCAATAAAGCAAACATAGGCTTCCTGCGAAGTTTCCATTTGCCACATACCTAATATAAATCAACATCATACACACCAAACCCATAGAGTTACTAATGCAAATAGAGTAAAATGAAATAATTATATTCTATTTGCCTCAACTCAAACGGCCACGGACCGTCCGAACCCGCGTGTAATTAGAACCCGCGGGTACGTGTGTACGGGTACACGGGTACCCGGGTACCCGCCCGCGGGCCGGGCGGGTTCGGGCGTGTACGTGTAGAACGGACTCTTAGCACCGCGGGCTTAAGAACACGTGTATTCGGGCGGGCGGGTTAACACGTGTAGCGGGAGCCCTAGTTCAAACTGGACTACAAAAACATTGTTGGACAGTTTGAACTCATAGATGGCCTGTTCGTGCGACGTCCAACTACGCCAGCTTTGAAGCCTGAATTCCACCACCAACCATCTTTTGCCACATTTCCGAGCAGTGGCGTGAAAAATAAATAAATCAGGAGTCAAAGCAGACCCGGGCTCCTTTCGGGCACAACCGGGAATAACGCTAGGAGGGTGATGATGTACATTTTTTACCGTATCGTTAATGAAATTCATATTAGATTAGATCATGTATTTTTTTTTAATTTTATATTACGGAACCTTTCATCAGTAAGTTTAATGAGAATAGCGAGTTGAACGCGTGTACGCCGCGCCGTGCGCAGTTATGCAATGTTACACGAGGAATGCAGCCGACACAGCCCTAATGCCTAATGTCTGAGTCACGACTGGATATCTAGAGAAAATTAGGCACAACTACGCCCACTTACGTGAGTTAAAAATAGTCCTTCCATATACCTAAATATGTAGTAACATTTTTGAAGTGAAAACTTCTTTAGCGGCGCTGAGCACTTTTTGGGATGGAGAAAAATTGTTAAATACGCGACAGATTTTTGTAACGTCAGATGTGAAGGAGGTCACAAACTTTTATATTTTGCTGCTAGCCGATTAGACTTCATTCAAAACTGAACGCTATTCATAAGAGTATAAAGCCGTTAAACACTTTTTGCAATAGCATATTCTGCAAATAATTTTGTAATTTTGTCCACGCGTCCTTTACCGTTTTGCTATTGAGCAAATTCGAATAGTTCGAATTTGGACGTTATTCCTAAAGAGATAAAGCTTTGAAAAATATTTGGCAATGGCATAAACAAATTGGTATTTTATTTGTTCGTCTCCTTTATCAATTTTGCTGAGTTAAGTTGAACTATAGCTTACTACTAATAAGGTTGTTATTTGCGCTGTTTACCGCGCGGACGGCGGCGCCGGCGGGCCGCGCACGCGTCGCGCGAGGAACGGGCCGGCGTTCGTGCGTCGGCGCTGCTCAATGAGCTGGTGCTGAGGCAGGATGCCGACGTGTTTGCAGACAATTGGCAGAGCCTGCTAACTAAAATAAGTGATATGTGCAATACATTTAGTTAGTTCTACTTTTTATTTGTTTGTGTAACTGTCATATATTTATGTTATTAAGTCCTAACATTGTAGGCGCTTTGGTACCACTACTGTAAGTCTATTATGTAAATTATTAAATAAATAAATAAATTAGATATATTGGCACGCAGTGGGAGGGGGGAGGAAGCGATTTTTTATAGCAAAATTAAATTTTTTCGAGTTTTCACTGCTGCCGGCTCTCCCGGAGTGCAACGCGGTTTTTTTTTCCGTCAAGACCAAAGAGTTGTCGAATGTCGATAACGACCATCATGGAAATACTAGCGTAGAGTCAGATTGTAGACACTACGATTACCTTTCAGCACATTAGCTGTGCATGTAGTTGACGAAGAAGCGGAATATAATGTTAATGAGGGCGGCAACAATGTTGTCCGTAAATCAATACCAGGACGACGGCGTCGTCGGTAATCGCCTCTAAACTGCACTACGTACAGTATCTTGCAAGATTTGTTCTAAATTTCATATTAGGCCGTGACGTGGGCGCACGTGGGCCGGCCGGCGGACGTCGGCCATTTAAACGAATCACCGCCGTGGCGGGGTCCGGGGCTGCGTGCCGACCGATCTTCATAGATGGAAGTGTCCTCGCTGGAATTTGGGGTGCGAGTGATCCGTCATCCGGTTGGCGCTCTCGGTAACTCCCTGGGCGCCCACCTTGCTACGAAGTTGGCAGATCATAGTTTAGATAAAGGAATGGACATTATTGAATAATGATCCCAGGATTAACATTAAGTCACTTTTAAAAGCGGAACTCATGAGTTCTTACCAAACTAGGCGCAAAACATACCATGTTTATGCTGAAGACATCTTATGAATGATACTTAGCCATCCGATTTGCAGAGTAGGTACAACATTTAAATAAGGGCTCGTGTCAAGGAGCACGTGTGGTCAATTTATCACCGCACTGTTAAGTGTCCATTTGGCTTGTAAATTTATACTTGGAATGAGGTATCATAAATCCGCTGGTGCTTTCTCTTCCGGGTCAGGAGGTGGGCGAAGGGCACCGCCTACGGCTGCTGGATGAGCCCTAATAGCAGAAAATGGACGCGCACGCAACGCCGCCGCCGCGCGGGCGCATCGCGCAGATAACCACTTCCGCTCGAAGATGAAAGTAGAACCACGTGGGCCGCACGACACGTGTCACTTTACAATTTACATACGAGTATTGTAGTTTCAGAAAAAAACGTGTTTATCAAGCATCATTGGCTTCATATCGCAGAAAATATAGTCATGTCTTTCCTCTGATAGGTAAAATAGGAAAATTAATACCTAATATATATATAGTATGTATACACTAATTCACTAATAGTACAAAGAAGCTCGAATACTTAACATGCTGCCGATAGCGGCGCGCACGCGACTCGGCGACTTGTGTCATTCGCACTGCACACATTAGAATGAGAAGGGTAGAATTTCTCGTCTCGCGTCGTCAGTTGCGCTTGCCCATAGTTATAGTGATGACGTTCCTCGTTACTTTACTTCTTTCGCGAATTTAGTAAAATTTAAATAATTATGCAGCGTGCGATAATATTTGGTGCGGCAATACCCTGATAGCTTACTACAAATGGAGGTTACCAAAGACAAGGTAATTGTAATAGGTCTGATGAAACTATGTTTTATCCGTGTTCGGGCATATTTGGCAAGGGGTATTTCACCAAAGTCGGCGTTTACAAACATATCACACGAGAAGTAGTAGGTAGGCTAATAAGCACAGGGGGGAGGGGGGTGAGCAATGCTGGCTGCTGAGTCGCGTCGCGCGTGATTTAGGGACTCCGGTCTCACTCGGACTATGCCAATTAAAAGAGGAATTCAATTTGCTTTCAATTTGTGTTGACTGCCGTGCCGCCAGCCAGATCTGTGCTGGCATTTGCTTCTAAAACTGGTTGGCTACCTATTAGTGTTAGACTGGGGGGCTGACAAGCAATTAGGCTTTTACGGAGAGCGAAGAAAATATGTTCGACTTTGCTTGATTCTATGATTAATCAGTTAATCACCCAATTTCCTCTTATCTTTATTTTGCTACCTAGTCAGAAGGTCCATCCATTGATTTGCATCCTTTTTGTTTACTTATCAATATTGCAGTATTTTTTTTTATTTTTTACGCGTTGGTCACTAATGGTGTGAAATCTCATCTGCATAAAATATTAATTAGGCATGCATAATCGCATAAGTAAAACTTTGCGGGGTTCAATTCCATCACATTATAGGTGTATAAAAAACGCTGTCTCATTTTCGAGATAATACAAAATTACAAAACCTATATACCTATAGTAGGTGATAAAATGCATAGTGGTCGTTTCCGAGAATTAGTGAAAACCTACGCAAGATAGTGTAGGTCGTATAGGTTATTTCAATCACAACTACCGCATTTAAGTAAGTTGTTAATTTTGGCGGATACTCTACTCAAACGATACATTCTTTTACGACACAATTAAGTAAATACTATAGTATTTTATCTCATCTAAAATCTCACTTTATGAAATTTTAATAAACCTTCACTAAGTTAGGTATTTATCGAAATTTGTCCAAAACAGCGATTCCCGAAGAGTGTTACATCTCTTTTTCTCGTGGACAGAAGGCATCAGCGTGTCTCTGTCTAGGGGGCGTGTACGACTCAAAACAAGGCATCCCCTTAAGTCCGGACAGCGTTAATCGACGTCTATTCAAGATGTGCACGCAGGTCAGCGGGAAGGAGCGATAACACACAGAGATATGTAGTACTCACAGTCATTGCGTAATTCCGCAATGCTTGGCTCTCCGCCTGTAGGTAGTACAAGGAGCCATTGAGAGCGTCGGTGAGCGTGGGCGACGACCAGTCCAGCTCGTATACCATGCGTGGGCGCCGTCGCCTCACAGTCTGCCGGCCCCTCTGTTTATCTACTTAGATTCGATCCGATCGTTTACATTATACAACAGCGGCACACTATTTATAGAACTAGTTAGTTACGTCCTAATGAAATAAATTAAAAATAAAAAGTACTTACTTACCTACTTATAATGGTTGAATTTCATATGGTACAAAACACATAGTTTAGTTTAGTTTATCATTGAATAATCATAACTAATGTTCAAGAGAAGCTGAGAAACGGCGATATGTTACATCTACAACAGATGGATCAGACAGGTTGAGAAACTTCTCTTTTTTCCAAGCCATTTAAGCACAAAAAGGTACCAGTGAAACTTGTAAAGTTACTATTTATGAATGGATGGCAAGTCGGTGCCGTCGTCGGTGGAACGCCGCCGCTCTGTCTCGGGCTGGCGCGAATGGCAGACCACTTGCACCTCCGCGCGGCGACCTCGTTGCGGTCGCAGTGTCGTGTGACCACACCTCCCATTCTTGTCTATCGGGTTACAAACGTAACGTGCTTTGCTATGAGTTATAGTATGTAGTTCACCTCTCAGCAGTACGAGTATACTGTCGGCTCGTATGTTATTTAGGTTCTACCTATATCCTCATTATAATAGTACATTATTGCAGAGGCCGGGACATAGCAATTCGACGATGATTTGTGTAGATACGAATCTAGGAATTGCCATTCCCGCCGAGGCAGATATAAGTGGTTCTCTCCAAAAATGCGAGGAAATACCTTTTCATAAGATGAAAATGTTATAGGCCTGCCAAGCTATTTTCTTTACTTAATCATGGCAACAGGTTTTTACTCACATATTGTACATACATCGCCAAGAATTTCCTGTGACGTGCATTCTATTTATCACTTTTCTGGTCACCACGAGTCAACAATTTTGATAATAACCAAACACGCATTGACAATGTTTACAAATATTTGTGAAATGGTGCCGGTTAATGTACAGCCATAATAATGCACGGTCAAAATAATGTACAGCCCATTAATCCGCGTCCATACTGTACATGGATTATCAGGCTGTACATTATTGGGCCGTGCATTATCACCCTGAGCAAATTTGGTCCGGGGCAATAATTGGAAGCCACTTTTGTCCGGGCTGATAATGCACGACCCAATAATCCGAGTCCACAAAAAGTGGACGCGGATTATCAGACTGTACATTATTGGGCCGTGCATTATTGGCTCCCTGTGAAATAACCTCTTAATGGAGCGCAACAGTTTTTTTTTGTGAAGTTTGCGCAGAGCGCGCACATGTGTTAAGCCAGACAGCCAGACTTAGATGAAATCTCTAAACAGCCAATACAAAATAAATTGAATATATTCGTTTTAAAATGTTATCTTTATTAATTCATGTAAAATGTTATCAAAAGTGAATAGTTTTACTAAAATAAACGTTTCTATATCATAACCAAAAAGAAATAGTCAATTAATTAACAAAAAGCATTTAATTTGTTTAGTCGAGTAAGAATCCATTTGACGAGAATAAAAAAAAAAGCTGTACATTCTGTACAACCGGGTTAATTTAAGAATGCACCGTGTTCATGCATACATCTTGCTGCGAGGTGCCAACATGACTTAATCGGGATATAAGCATAACACACGAGTGTCATAATGTTATAAAACACACGTGTTTAATACCCAGGATTATGGGCCTAAAAGCGACATAATAAGAGGTGCGTAACGAGCAAATGTGTTGAAATAGTATTTTTCACAATCGTGTTACTCGTAGAATAGAGAGCTTTTTAGTCGAGCACCGTGTTTAAGGTACGAGATTAAAACGCTTGATTATGACACTATTGTTAACAATACTTTTTGTACGAGTTCAAATTAATAATACAAGTCATTAATACGAGTATATAAGAAAACGAAATATTCTTCTATTGTAAAGGCTCTTTGACTTTTCAGGTAGCAAGGTAAGTTTCTAGGGCTTCCTCTGCCATATTAATTATTTCTTGAGGTTTTAAAGATGTTTCGTCACTGTCACTACTCATTTTCTTAGTTTTTATTTTAACTTTTTAAGTTTAGATTTGAAAAGAAAAGTTATCACGTTACACCACAGGCGTTCGTAATGTTGCAGTACTACTCAGCTGCAGTTATACTCTTTAGTTGCAGTACTGTGCTGTGATTGTCAAAATATTAGCCAATCACAAAGCGTAGTTTTTTTTTTATGCTCACGATACAGCAGCAAGTTTAGGTAGATTTGAGACAGATGACGCGACGCTCCTACGTGCCGAAACGCCATAGATTGCCAATTTTGTATCGGATCGAGTCTCCTTAAACAAGGTCACATATTATTGAAATACGAAGTTATATTTTCAATTTTTTTTCGGTTGTCTAGAGCGTATCGAAAAAGTTATTTCGGTTGTTTCGGAAGTATAGATAAATTAACGAGAGCATGGAATTGCATATGTAGTATTGTATGTTTACAGGCATTCTATATTTGAATTTTCTATTTTCTCGTACTACCACTACAAATGCAATTCCATGTTCTCGATAATTCATCTATAACATAGACTATTCAACGATGAAAAGAGTGACCGTTGCATTATTCTGTATGAAATCGTAATACACAAATTTTAATCGACGAGTAGAAAAAATAATATTTTCAATCATCTTAAAACAGCGAGAATGTCAATGACCTATCAAGTTCCCGACTAACTTTTTTTTAAGTAGGTACACGGCTTGACTCATGAATTGACATACATAAAAAAAACCGGTCAAGTGCGAGTCTGATTCGCGCACCGAGGGTTCTGTACAAACTTTTAATTAACTCAAGGTAAAGTAAATGTCCCGATAACCCAACACAACAGAATTCAATTTCAAACAACGAATAACTTTTACACCAAGACCATCGATTTTTTTTTTACATTTTCCTTCATAGATCAAATTTTTAACAATGTAGAAAAAAAGAAAAACTGTTTAAAAAAGTGCAACTCAAGCCCTTTCATATGATACCCCACTTGACTTAATAGTTGTTTTTTTTTTTTTGCCCCCTTCTCATATTCCTCATTTTTCATATAAAATTAAAATGTATATTTAAATTTCTCATTTTCCATGCACGTGGATGGCTCTCATTTAATACCATTCCAAATTTCAAATTGATAGCTTAAGCAGTTCGTGAGATATTTCACTTTGTGACTGACAGACAGACGGACGGAGTCGCACCATAAACCATAAGGGTTCCTTTTTTACCTTTTTTGGTACGGAACCCTAAAAAAGACCGGGTTGCACTCCGGGAGTGCCGGTAGAAGTGAAATCTTGAATAATTTTAATTTTGCAAATCCGTTTGGGAGCTACGATACCACAGACACGTTAAACTTATAACACCCCTCTATTTGCGTCGGGGGTTAAAAATGGATAAGCGCAGTTCGCGCGTTCAAGTCGGCAGAGCAATAATAATATTAATAATATTTTTTTTAGATTTTAATTCAATTTCATTTTGTACGTACAACTAATTGCAAGCAAAAACTATTTTTGGCTGCCTAAATAATTCAATGTAGGTCGTTTCGAGCGCAATTTTGACACAAAACTTTAAAAAATGCCTTCTTTTGCATTGCGCTATTGCACTAACAATAGTAAAAGTACGGGAATCACTTTTCATCGGCAAATTCAAAAAGTTTTTAAATAACATGTTTTTTTTCTGTAATTTATAAGCGATGGCGGCCATTATTTCAAAGATTAAAAATGTAGAAGTGACAATTTCCTAAGACTGTTTTGCCTTATCAGTAGAACATTAAACTTACTAGACTTACTGATTTGAAGCTTAAAAGATCTTAATTTTTGCGCGACAACCATTTGCTTTTTTTTATAAAAATCGTTTTAATGAATAATTTCCTTGGCAACGTGTAGTTGCTATTTAGATCTTAAGTTCTACTTATTTAAATCCTAGTTCAATATAAATAATGTACGCGGCGCGAGTATGGTCTCCGAATATGTACCCATTAGGACAATATAATTAATTAATTAAATATTATATAAATTTCCAATTGCTTCCAAAATCTATATCTGAGGATCCCGTGGGACCTTAAACGTGTATGGATCTGACTGAAACTGAAAATGGTCGTAATTTAGTTTTTTTGTCTTGCTGCGATTGCTATCAATATCGATATCTGAGGATCCGCATGGACCTTAAATAGGACGCATGGACATCAAATCTGACACAAATTGCTGAGACCAATTGCATCAACACAGTGCATCCTCGGGAACTAGAAAGATATCCAGTATAAAAAAATTACAAATACTAAATGTCGGTGATTATATCAATAAGTAGTTTTTTTTATACGAGTGTATTAAATCACGCTATGGCCATAACTGAATCCGAACTCAGAAAATTGTCGCATCTACTACACGTTTACATAACTCTTTGATTTTCCAAGATGGCGGCCTGATTGGAAGACCTCAAGAAAAATGTTCTGGGTTGCCAGTATATAGGTACGTAGTAATAGTAAGTCAATGGAGAAAATATAATATAACCAAACGTGACCTCTTTTTTTCAATTAGTACCTATGTCAAGTACTTACCACTTTTTTTTAATCACGCAATAATAATAGTTGTTGATTGTATCGAACTTGCGTGTTATAATTATGACAAGGCGCCTATTATTACCAGGGAGATGACACCATATTCACTTATTCGAAAAGGCATTACCTACCCACAACTTAGGTAAGCATATGGAAATATTATAAAGGACAGGATCATCTTTCAATGCGACACACAACAGAAAGTATTGCTTTATTGCCGAGTTACATGTAGTGTCTACGGCTCAGTGCGCTCCGGCCAGCAGCCAATGGCTGGCAGCCATAACAATAACCCTCGTCTGTAGTGGCCTTAAAGCTGACATATTTGCTGACTACTTTTATGACGGTACATTGTTTTGTTTTATCGTCTGTAAAGCCGAGTACACAAGGAGCGATACGAGATTCTAAATGTGACACGGCCCCGGCTTGTCACAGGGATATCCCGACTTTCACATCGTATTTATCTTACAATTTACGTAGATGTCGGTACCCCATGACGATAAAAAAATTACGTATTTCGTGAATGGGAAAAAAGAGCTGCTATTTATTTAGATTAGCGGTCGACAACAGGTGGGCCTTCCTGGCTGATTTGTATTGTATACCTTTTGCCTTATAAAGTAAAAAATTACCCGCCCGCCGCGTGAATTTTCGATAGATGTGGCCGTGGATGTTGGCTGCTTAAAGGTTGCCGACCGCTTATTTAGTCAGAACTATTTTCTCTGCAGTTGACACCAGTCCACATCGGAGGTTTTTTTTTTTCAAAGGAGTGTAATCTCTAGATTCTGAATGAGCAATGAAATTACCTTTTCTGGAGCGAAATTCGATGTGACTCAACTCAATGACAGCACGAAACATCGTAAGTTATATTACTGTGGCCGACAGCCCGCCACTCCGACGGCGTCGACAGGGTGACACGAGTCACGCCTCACAGTCACCTAAGACTATCGCGCCTCTAGACAGAACTAGAGGGGCCCACCAATAATGCCTACGGGTATGACTACCGAGTCGAAAGCTCGTAGCCCTGACGTGCCCGTGAATACCTGGATGAACCTAGGTTACCTATAATAATAAACTTGTTAAAAATTAATAAGAAATATTTATTAAAAGAATTACACTGATTGACTTATACTTAATTTTTACAACTGCCCTATCACTGCCCTATAGCCTATCACTTTCCCTATGAATTTCCTAAGACTTCTGCTAGTAGTTGCTTCCTCTTTGGGAGCTTGGACTTGACACAATTTGAAGTGGGTATAAAACCTCTATTTATATTAATTTGATTATGAAATAACAATATACTTTCTCTCAAGCTAATTGCGGGCTTTCTCCGCCCCTTTCCTTTTGAAAGAGTTTACATTTATGATTAACCCCAAGTGGGTTATCTTTATCTAGATTTAAACATATTTTACTAGTTAGGCTAGTTTGTATGGAACGTCTTACAACAATGTGCGTTCGTTATATATGACTCTATTTTTATATAATAATTATTGATTATACATAATTTGGTAAGTATGCTAATTTTCCTGGACTTATTCTAAGTTTACACAATAAGCACAAGGAGTGGGTCTATAAGCATATTACGATAGGCAAGGGCTCACTTAGCCCGTCATTTTGACATCCGTATTTTACTTGTACGGCTAAGGGTTACTGAGATACAACAAAGAATGTCTATAATTGATAAGCGATAATTACGTAATCTGATTAAATTCCTGCATTCCTGCAATCTATTTATAGCCAATGGCGCAGTTATGTATATTACTTGCTCGCTTACTCGGATGGCTTTCACTTCGGTCCGCCTGGGCCGCTACACACGCTGTGTGGATGTACTGCTCTTCTTATCAGGCTGTGCCTCTCTGGCATGGCGCTGCGGAGGCGGGTGTATACTGCTCTAATCGGATCTCTCCCTCTGGCGAGATATACTCGGGGATCAGGATGTCCCGCTCGTTATGTTAATGCCGTCTCCCTCTCGGCACTTTTGGTACGACATCGAGATATAGTCGATTTGAAATGAATGTAAAAACGTGATTATCGCTTATATACATGTGATAATATTAATCTCTCAAATACTTGGATTACAGCTTATGGCAGTTATGTGCTAACTACAATATTCCTGACTACTTTAAGTTCAGTCTTCTTTAATACACTTTTTACATACATGATTTCCCTAATGGGTTTTCCTATGAGGTTTGGGGTAAATGAGTGCCAGCGTGGAAGGTTATTTATTTACACATATCTTATAATACAAATGGTACAACGGTTAATTAGTTTTATGAAGTGTAGTTTTCCGTCGCTCTGGATTGGACGGTGGCTTCCTGTAGTTGCGGGCTACTGCTATTGCGATGCGCTGGCGCTAGGCTGCGTTGGTCGGGATGCTCGCTCGTAGCTGGACGGCGCACCACACATCGAGCCGACCCTCCAGATCGCCCGGATCCTCCACGTTGCGGCAGCGGCGCGGAACAAGAAGGAGCACGAAGTGGCGGTGCTCCTCGACATGGAAAAGGCCTTTGACCGGGTCTGGCACTCAGGCCTGGTCAACAAGCTGATGACCTCGACGACGCCAAGACGGCTCGTACACACCGTGGCCAGCTTCCTCGCCGATCGCAGCTTCCAAGTTGTGGTAGAAGACAAGCTCTCGGCGAGGAAACCCATAGCAGCCGGAGTCCCCCAGGGAAGCTGTCTGTCGCCTGCACTGTACGCGCGGTACACGGACGACATTCCAGTGGAAGGGGGGGGCAACACTCGCACTGTACGCCGACGAAGCGGCATACATTGCGACGTCCTACAAGCTCCCGCACGCAGCTACCAAAATCCAGCGCACCCTGGACGCGCTACCAGGCTGGCTCGACCGCTGGCGGCTGAGAGTGAACGTGGCGAAGACCCAGGCCATCACCCTCAGCCCGAAGAGGAACTAGCCCCCTGAACTTCGCCTCCTGGGACAGCCGTTGACGTGGTTGCGGACTGTCAAGTACCTGGGCGTCACCATCGACCGGCAGCTTGGCATGACCGCCCACGTGAACAACACCATAACCGCAACCAGAGCAGCGCGCGCACTCCTCACACCGGTCGCTCGCTGGGCCTCTCCTCAGGGAGTCCCACCCGGCAGGGCTTGACCTCACCGACGGACGAAGCAGATGACCCCACCGGACCTGACGGGCATAACGCCCAAACCCAGACACCCGTCCGTAGTTGCGGACGGCGCCCGATCCCACCAAAAGCGGCAATAGCCGCGAAAGGCCCCTCCGAGCCCTCAAGGTGGTTTGTGAGAAGACCATGGTATAGCTGCACGGCGGCTCTCTGCAGTTGCGGGTCGCGGACGTCGCGATGTGCCGGCGCTGGGCTCCCTCGGTCGGGATGCGTGTTTGTGAGGTCCCATCGCTCACAATTCTCCCCTTTTAGTATGAGACGAAGTGTCATACTACTTGTTGCAACGGTAGAGCGATGGCGTTCGTTGCGTTATACACTGATCTGAGGATATTTACGTTCATTGTTTAATGTAGCACTTTTATTTAGTAATTCAGTTTTACTTACTGTTTTTTATTCACTTTTATTTTGTAACTTTACAACCACCAGTTGCCCGGGTCATAGGGCTCTGGCTCCCCTTTCTCCCCTCGAGAGACAACCATAGCTGGACGGCGGCTCTCTGCAGTTGCGGGTCGCGGACGTCGCGATGTGCCGGCGCTGGGCTCCCTCGGTCGGGGTGCGTGTTTCTGAGGTCCCATCGCTCACAATTACGCCACCTATAACGAGCATATCCTGAAAATTGCCATCAGATAGGTAGCAATAGTTGACGCCGACTTCCGCTGATGAATAAGTAGTTGAAGTACGATAAATAGTTTTATTTATTAACGAGCGTATTTACACTACTCCTTAATACACATACATTGATACAAATGAATACATGTCGCTAATAAATATTAGCGAAATCTATTAATTTCTAGCCTTTGTACATGAAAAGGTTCGTGTACAAAGACTAAACCACCTACAAATTTCCGAACGTACATTCTTCGTTGGTATTCCACAAAACGTTTCGTAAGCTAGACGTTGCGTGGGGCGAACGGCTCGCATCGCAAGTGGCCCTTCCCCAAAGGTCGTGGGCGCGCGCGAATAGGTCAGCCCGGAGTAGGTACCTACCACGCAGTCAGCTTTGCGATGCTTACCGACAACGGCGACAACTCGCCTTTGAGATGAACCAGTATGAGTTTGACCTCCGTTGACGCATAGTTGTTATGGATCTCGGTGCCAAATTATACTCTGGGAAGTGTAGTGAATATTATAACTGGACTCGGGCTCTTAACCAACCTGTGTCCTAACCTAACAGTTATCGGGCTACTACTGCTTATATAAGATAAGGGTATCCCTTTCCAACAATTTTAAGCGCTGATATCCCATCTAACGAATGGTGTCGGTAGACGCTGGCCATAACAAATAATATTTGAAGAAAATAAATGCACTTCAGAGAGAAAAAATTGATAAAAATTGTCAACAAGTTTATATATTAAAATACCTTACTGTTTCCATTATAGTATTTATGTATATGCAACCGTTGTATAAGAGAGGTCAAAAAAGGCGAGTGGCGTACGTTACGAAGTGAGCCGAAGGCGAACATCGTAAAGAAAGACGTGACGAGCGTTTTTTGACTTAGTTATACAACGTTGCATACAATACTTTTTCTACGACTATAGCTATAGCTAGATAGCTACTATGAAATGAAATGCAAAATGAAACTAAGCAAAATTTTATGTATGAAAAAGTAGATGTCAATTTTGAATACTATTGTAAGATATGGTTATGGTTGGAATGCTGGTCATATCAGAGTTTTGCTGGATCATTTGTGATAAAGTTGGACTTGAAATTGGCTGCGTTTCTGGTACAGTAGTTGGAGTATTGTATTGTGGTTCAGTTTGAGGCATAAAAGTTGGTGAAATATTATTCTGTGCTTCCGTTTCTGGTATAACCATGTCTTTTCAAGGCAGTTACATCGCCGCCTGCATCCACTAATAATGTTGCCGATGTTCTTCGGAAGCAATGCCCCGTACCGTATCGTATATAACGGACGTAGGTTTAGAAGATTAAGATAAGCTGCAACAGTTTTGCCCATCTGGCCGAAGGTGTTTATTCCAATATTTTGCGCTCTGCACTTACCTTTGATATATCTCAAGAACAAGTTGGGACTGTTACATGGATTTGGCCGGTCTAATTTTTTTTTTCATATTTCATAATACTTTCCCGTTATTATAATAAATTCGCATACTTTGAGATATCATCTTATTGTCTGGTGGTATATATTTAGCGTGGACTTGAGTTTGGAACCCACAGTGATGACGGCTTGAATTTACCAATTAGGCTTTGGAAATAAGCTAATAAAACGTTTTCCGAAAATGACGAAGTTTGATGTTCCAATGTCCACGCCATAAACTTGTTATAAGCTTTGTCGTATAGATGCCGAGATTTAGTAGGCAACAAATTTTCGGTCACTGCTTGGGATGTATAATGTAATGTAATTTTACTATGTTTACACTATCGTTGTCATAATTGATACTAATTAAACGATTTAATGCATAATATATCCATGATTAGTTAAAATTATAATTTTAATTACCTATTCAAAACATCTTTATCTACGCACATATCATTAGTGCTCTAAAATGCGTTCAGAAACCGTAGGAAATTACCAGCATTATTACAACCAATTTTACTATGAGAACTTTCTTGTCTGTGGTAGTAGGTAAAATCTGTATTGTTATGTTATTACAGTACAGATTTTTGTAAGGTTATGAGTTTAAATTTCGAACAGCTGTCAAAACTCAAGTGGGTCTCTATTCTAGTATCCATAGATGTTAAAACCGTCATCGATGCGAAACGTCAATTCAGTTTTTTTTTTAATATAAACCGCACGACATTTGATCAAGAGTGACATGAGAATAGGGACTTCATTCGTTTGTCTATGATTAAAAAAAACATTCGTCTTGACGTAGGATCGAATTGCCGCCATTACTGTTGTCATTTCATTGTTGGTTTTTGCTGTTACGAAAGTAGAATTGTGAAAAGTTGTTTATAATTCACATTTCAGTTGAAAATATGAGTAGTAGTGACTCCGAGAACGAATGAACACTCCGCCGGATATCGTAAATGTAGCCACGATTGCAACAAATATATTTTACAGGTAGCACTATAGTAGCAATGCAGGTCATTTTCCTACGGCTTCTGAACCCATCTTAGAGTACTTATGATATGTGTGTAGATAAAGTAGTGTATGCAACTGTACATAATTTAGCCTTAAAACACTCGTGTGATCCTATTATGAAACTCGCTGGCGCTCGTTTCATAAAACCACACTCCTATTTTAAGGCCTATGATTATGTATCAGTTGCATAAACTACTATAACGGTACCGCAAAGTGAAAAAAAATGGTATTTGTTTTCATGCCACCGCCATTATTTTTGTTTTGATAGATTAGATTAGATTATTTATTTCATGATAAAAAATTACATTACAGATTTGCATAGACCAGACCAGACAGATAGACCATTATACTGTATTGTCGGCGTGATTGATTTATATATCTACCCATGCCGAATAACAGTTTTCTAGTAGTAATGGTTACGCTAAGCCGAAGACGGACGGACGGCCAGATGGACATGGCGAAACTATAAGGGTTCCTTGTTGACTACGGAACCCTAAAAAGAAAACCCTTCAACGTGAGTGTAATTGATACACACATTCTTACGGGATTGACTCAAGGAAACGAACATTTCGTCCCGCATCATGACTGCAAGTCGTTAGGAGTAATTGAGTGTAATTCTACTTTTTTCATTATTACGGGTAGAAAGTGGTGTGATGTCCTGCTTAGCGACCGGACACTCCATTATTTAACACGAGAGAGTTTATTCATTAGTCAATTTTTAGTTCCAAGCGTACGGTGGTTAGTCACCTAGCGGTCGTTAACATGGCAGTGTATACGTGTAATTAGGTTCGTAAAACCAGCGAACGAAAAAACCAAAAACAATAGTAGATTGTTAACCGAGGGTTGAAAGCGACCCCATTCCTGACGAGATATTTTCGAGGCTGAAATAGGTGGGTTTCCCCGAGTTAAACACTCTACTTTTCATTTCGAATACGAGGAAATAAGGTAAAAGCCAAAAACTTAAATATTTTCTAAATCAGTCAGATCCTATAGAACCCATTTTAAAAGCGTTTGTGTATGGGCCATTTCGGCGGGAAGTGTTGACAGGTTTGTGTGTGGACCATTTTCTGAAGGCGCTTTTGAAGTTTATTTTTGGTTATATCGAAAAACTAATTTTAATTGTTGTTTGGATGAAAAATTACATTCTTAATTGTATTTATGTTTGCCATATAGTAAAAAGTAATAAGATAAAGAATGAAAGCCATCATAATTATCAACAAGCTTCAAAAATCAACACAATTTTATGGAAGTGTGGCAGTATAGGTTTTTGCCATTGTTATTTTTTTTAATGACTAGGACGCTGTTCTGTAGCGGTTACATTGAACAACGAACACTTAGAAAATATTAAATAGTCTTCAAATAGCAATAATAGTCATACAATCATTATTTTATTGCCAATATTTAAAAAAATAACGCATGATTGTCAACAAGTTTCAAAAGCAGTACAATTTTCTGAAACTGTGGCTGTACAGGTTTCTGCCATTGCTTTTTTTATTATTTTTCAGCCCTAGGGGCGACATGCCTCACTTTCAACCCGCTGTTTAGATAAACACTGACCTACTTTCAGAGTATGAGAGATGAAAAAAAATAAAACGGCTATTTACAAATAGCAACTTTTTCCTCGCTTAACATTTCCGTTCACGTCTATGTTATGATTCCATTTTCAATTAATCAGCGAAAATGTAACGTGCAATTAAGTGCTTGACTCGTCAGATATAAATTTACCAGAAATTGAGCGCCGTATCATATGAATGAACTGTTTACTATTTAGGTGTTATGTAAATCTTACCGTACGATTTTAGTTAATGTAATTCGCGCCCATTCCTGCCCGGTAGTCAGTCCGCCCACACCCTCGATTTTAGATTTTAAGTTATACCTCAGTTAGTTAGGTATAGTTAGTGTGGCCAATTTGGCTTATCATTTCTGTACCGGTAATAAGTTACCGGTACAGAAATGATAATAAGCCTTTGATGGACAGTTAGGACAGTAGGTTAAAACTAAAGTAAAGCAGAAGAAAGTTGTCAAAAAATGATGTCTAGGGACGTTGATGATGTGTGTTCTTAAGTAATTTAGATAAGAGCATTGAATCGAAATCGAGTTAAATCTTCTTAAATGTTGGTTGTTCGAGTAACTCAATGATTTGTGGTAGATAGTCAATAGATATATACATATATGTATACTTACTTTTTAGCTTTTGCCGGCGACTTGATCCGCGTGTATCTCGTATACTCGTATCTCCAGGGTCCCTTAGGGACTGAATTCCGGGGTAAAAAGTATCCTATGTCCTTTACCCGGATTAAACCTATTTTATTATATTCATACCAAATTTCATCTCAATCGATTCAGCAGTTTAAGCGTGAAACAATAATAAGACAGAGTTACTTTCGCATTAAAAACAATAAGTATGAATACCTATTTACTTATATGCTAATTTGCATTTTTTGTATATTTTTGTTCGTTTTAAAATGTTATCTTTATTAATTCATTTACTTATATTGATATAATTAATTATGACGAAATGGAAAGCGGTATTAACCATCATCCGAAAATTAAATTTTCCTGAAACCATGTTATTGCACACATCATTCAAAACATTTCTTTGATCAACCGTGTATGTGCCGTGTTATTGTTTTTGGTGGTGTGCTTGAATAACTAATGTTATATACATCTCACCAGCTCATAAAGGCTTACTTTATCGGTCAAAGCTACATACGGCTAGCGTGGAAAACCATTTTTAAATTCAAACAAGGCGTTCTATCGTCGTATTCAACTTTTTTCTATAAATTAAATGAGAGGTCCTTATCATGTTACTTTCAAATAGCACAATTTTGGAAGCGAAAACTTCTTTTTCATGTCTCATGCTCTGAAACTGGGTCGTTGTTGTTCTAAAAAGTGTGCAGAAAGTGATACGTTTCTGCTCAAGTGCCGAAAAGTAGTGGATTCCAATTAGTCCTCGCCTTATAACCATTATGCGGGAACGAATTCTAATAAATATCAATACTTACCCCACTACTGACAAAGGGAAATATTTTTTTCATATCTCATGCTCTGAAAGTGGGTCGTTGTTGTTCTAAAAAGTGTGCAGAAAGTGATACGTTTCTGCTCAAGTGCAGAAAAGTAGTGGATTCCAATTAGTCCTCGCCTTATAAGTTTATGTTGTAAATTCATTACTTTTATTTTAGCTAAAATATTCACTATAGGGTCTATGAGTT
This sequence comes from Epinotia ramella, assembly GCA_947578815.1. Taxonomy (NCBI): domain Eukaryota; kingdom Metazoa; phylum Arthropoda; class Insecta; order Lepidoptera; family Tortricidae; genus Epinotia; species Epinotia ramella. The sequence continues at coordinate 39,434,132 of OX388200.1, forward strand.
GGTGACAAATGGAATACACCACACAAAAGCTTTTTTTAACTAAACGTTGTGTATGTGAGCTAAGGCAGAAACGCATACAGCCACTCTCGCAACTAATACTAATAATAAATACAAATAGTATGAACATATTTGAATAGGCTATTTTCGTCTATCACAATTAAATTATGAAAGTATGTTATTATTCATATATAGTTTTGACTTTAGGAAATACGAATATAATACTATGAGCAATATTTTTGATTTCAAAATTAAAATCGTAGGTTTATTATCTGTATGTCACGTGACCGAATTACACCATATAACTATAAGCGCGAGCGAGACAGATATTTGCCTCTTTCTTTAGGACAGGTGAGATGGGACTATTCTTTCGGCTCGGATGACTTCGCGGCAATGGCGGCTGCCGTTTTTGAATTGTATACTTTGAATAAACATTTTGTTTTCATTTTCCGTCTGTGTTTTTTTCACTTTCCTCGTATTCGATATGAAAAGTAGTGTTTAACTCGGGTGAAAGTCACCCATTTCTGACTCGAACCATTGGCGCTCTCACTTTGTTCGAGCGCCAAAATATCTCGTCAGTGATGGGCATCTTTCAGCCCTTGGTTAACAATCTACTATTTCATATCTCATGCTCTGAAAGTGGGTCGTTGTTGTTCTAAAAAGTGTGTTGAAAGTTATACGTTTCTGCTCTAGTGCAGAAAAGTAGTGGATTCCAATTAGTCCTTGCCTTATAAGCATTATGCAGGAACTAATTCTATTAAATATCAATACTTACCCCGCCACTGACAAAGGGAAATAATGTTATTCATACTAGTTCATAAAATTTATTTTATGAAATATAAAATAAGTTTATGCCGTAAATTAATTACCTACTTTTATTTTAATTAAAATATTCACTAGCCTCTATGAGGTGGTGACAAATGGAATACACCCCACCAACCTTTTTATTTAACTTAGAGTTGTGCATGTGAGCTAAGGCAGAAACGCATACAGCCACTCTAATTAACACTAATAATAAATACAAATATTATGAAAATATTTGAATAGGCTATTTTCGTCTATCACAATTAAATTATGAAAGTATGTTCTTTATATAGTTCTGACTTTAGGAAATACTCGAATATAATACTATTTGGTCATAAGAACAAAAAAAAAACATTTTTTAATTTCACGTGACCGAAAACCGACCACCTTTTTTTTCTTGAGAGTGACGTCATCACATCATATAAATATAACCATAAGCGCATGCGAGACAGATATTTGCCTCTTTCTTTAGGACAGGTGAGATGCGGCTGCCGGTTTTGAATGGTATACTTTGAATAAACAGATTTTTTTATTTTCCGTCTGTTTTTTTTTACTTTCCTCGTATTCGATATGAAAAGTAGAGTGTTTAACTCGGGTGAAAATCACCCATTTCTGACTCGAACCAGTGGCAAAATATCTCGTCAGAAATGGGTGCCTTTCAGCCCTTGGTTAACAATCTACTATTATACGGATAATAAAAGCAATTACGTGACCTGATCGAAAAACTGTTGTTCTCATTTCACTTCTGCCGGCACTCCCTGAGTGCAACCCGGTCTTTTTTTTTGTTGTTGATAAAATTAAAATATGCCAAATAATAATATATTTAAACGATACTTAGCCATTGAACAACAATACTTTACTTTTAAAATGTAAGCCATGGAAATCTTCGTACAAAATTATATGGTGCACTTTTTTAAATATATTATAAGATTATCAAGTGCTTTGATTTGGATATGAGATACAAACAAACCTTAATTTAAAATGAGTTTAAGATGACCTGCAATGCACTTACATTTTCCTCGCGGTTGTGAGATGAAATATGCATGAACACGGTGCATTCTTAAATTAACCGGGTTGTATCTAGAATGTATAGCTTTTTTTTTAATTCTCGGCAAATGGATTCTTACTCGACTAAACAAATTAAATCCTTTTTGTTCATTAATTGACTAAGTATTTTTTTTGGACCTGATATAGAAACGTTTAATTTAGTAAAACTACACACTTCACTAACACACTTCACTTAACTATTCACTTTTGATAACATTTTACATGGATTAATAAAGATAACATTTCAAAACGAATATTTTGACTGTATTTTGTAATGGCTGTTTAGAGATTTCATCTAAGTGCGCGCGCACTGCGCAAACTTCACGAAAAAAAACTATTGCCCGCCAATACTTTCACAAATATTTGTAAACATTGTTAATGCGTGTTTGGTTATTATCAAAAATGTTGACTCGTGGTAAATATAATTGACGCCACTAGAAATTCTTGGCGATGTCTATGTGAGTAAAAACCTGTTGCCATCAATAAGTATAGAAAATAACGTAGGAAGCCTATAAAACGTTCATCTTATGACTAGGATTTTTTCCTCGCAATGTGTTGAGAAACGTCGTACGAAACGCGTGAGCTTTGATAATTACATCCTCGGCCCTCTTATCGCGCATTTATAATTATTTTTACTAATAATTGTAAATGTCATACATTTATCAAGCCATAATATTGATGATAATGGAATTTGAGATTCGATCAAAAAACAATACAAAGGGTGGGCGTCAAATAAACTTTTCTCTGAGACCAATGCCAAGATAGTGGTATATACAGTTCAAGTTTTCACGTAGGCAGTAGAGAACAGGGATTTAGTGGCAAAACCGACTTGGATTGCGGATAGGTTAGAAGACAAAAGCGGGAGCTTCTCTCCCGCTTTCGTCTTCGAGGTAATATTTTTTATAAAAGAGCGGAAAAACTTGCAGTAACCATTACTACTGGAAAACTGTAATTCGGCATGGGTATATAAATCAATCCCGCCGACAAAACAGAAGAATAAAATCTTGATAACATATTTTTCTGGGGTACCTCCCCTACACCTAAAGTGGGGATGTATTTTTTTTCTCGTTAAACCCATAGTGAGGGATATCGTTGGATAGCTTGTTCAAAAATATTATGGGGTTCTAAAATGAGATATAGATATTGGGCTTTAAAGCCCAAATTTTAGTTCGATTCGTCTCCCCTTCCCCCATGCCAGCTAAATGGCTGCTACTGGGAATGTGAAAAAAATCGTGGTAGTAGTATACATTTAAAAGGAAAACTATCACGGCTAAGTAGATAACTAGTTACCGAGTAATAGTCGACCAACTTAAATTGTATTTAGAAAGTCCAACTTTCGTATAAATTCGGCCGTCGCAACCATTTAGTTGGCGCGTGCGTGTCGATGTAACTAAGAAAGAAAGGCAACTACGGAATCCTACACTAAGAGGCGTCTCTGGCCCATGTCGCACCCGGGTGCAATCATTACTGTAGCGCCCTGTAGCACCCCCCCTAGCGCGCGCTAGCGCCCGAGTCGAGGCAAGTGGCGCTCTGTGAGTGGCGCTCGGCGCCCCCTAGGACCGAGCGCCCGGGTGCAACACGCCCCCTGCACTATAGGTAAAGCCGCCCCTGCCTACACTGCGCGTGGCCCGACACGCACTTGGCCGATTTTAGTTTATTTTATTTGCGGCAACTATTGCAACTGAGTTAGTATAAGGTTGCGGCAAATAAACCATTACCCGCCCGAATGAAGTAGGTTATTTATGGTAAGCCTTCAGCCATTTTAAGTGCAGTTCTTACCTAATTAGGCTGCATAAGAGCCTTTCCGTCCCTTATGGTGGCAAACGTGTAACTCCTCTAACATCTATCTACTTATACTAAGATTTAAATGGACTAGTTACGGTAGTAAGAAGGTTGTGTAACTTATTACTCATACTGCATGTATAATCTGCGCTATCAATGTTCGCGTGTCTGTTGAACTTGCCTCGTATAAATGATTTAGACCTGTTCGCGATAAGAAAATGTCATAAAGTTATCGGTTATCAACTACGATTCCTCATCATGTAAATTTTCCAAGAAGGATTTGAATTTGTTCATGAATATGCATTTTGTAAATAACATCTTACTAAAGCACAGTGTACCTACGTAGTTGGGTAAGGCCTTAGATTTTGCCACTTAGTAACATAGAGTAACATAGACACTTCTATGTTACGGTATCGTAGAAGTAACGCGAAAGTAACGAGAAAAGTTTGTAAGGCCGATTTCATAATGCACCTTCTTGGTATAAAACTTTATGCCGTATGATGTGCATGGATAACAAACAGTCATGTAAGATAGTGATAGTGTTAGCAGCAACTAAACATTAAAAAAAAAACCAATCTCTGTCTAATGTCAGGGTAGGGTAGGGTAAATCGCCAGTCTGGCGCACGTTCAATAACTGGCCACCTAAAACTAAAAATTAACTCTATTCACCTATAATACAATTCATTTTAGTAGAAGGTTTTAATTACTGGCCGCCCTTCAATAACCGACCACGTCATACTAAATTAAATTCTATTATTGGTTAATAGAGTTCATTTTTAGTATGATGTGGCCTGTTACTGGCGATTTACTACACAGAATACAAAAAAAAATGTATTTCAATATCAAAGCTAAGTAAACAAAAATAAAACTAAATAACATTCTTACAGCTGCGCTGGGCGGATATGAAATAGAACATAAATGACAAAAAAACTATCAAAATTAGTAATTTATCAAATAGTAGTTAACAAAAACACAATATTTTTTATTGTTCTTCTAAAACTCCTAGTAGTACACAGAAAACAATTGAAATTAGTTTTTCAAAAAACTAAGCAAACCAAAGTACAAAGGTATTCTTCCTCTAAAATGTCTAGTAATAAAATAGGGTAAATCGGCAGTAATTGGCCACCGTTCAATAACTGGCCACCTCATACTTAAAAACGAACTCTATTCACCTATAATACAATTCATTTTAGTATAAGGTTTTAATTACTGGCCACCCTTCAAAACCGGCCACGTTATACTAAATTGAATTCTATTATAGGTTAATAGAGTTAAATTTTTCAATGAACTCTATTAACCAATTTATATATTACAATTTTCCACCGTTTATAATAAAGCGAGTAAGATTATAAACTGACTGCGTTCATAATATAACAGTAACAGATATAACACTTTAAACTCTCGCGCTTTGTACACGTATTCAAAATTACTGTATTATTCGCCTTAGACCCATGAAAAACAATAATTTTAAATACTTAATGGATACTTTGTATATATGTCCGAAATAAATAATTTGAATTATGAATTTGAATTAGCACTTTAAAAGATATCGACCAAATGTGGTTTGTATTTCTTATTTAAAGCAGTACCTTATTGTTGCTGGCGTGTCTCGCACACAGTTGGAACAGTTTATTGACCAAAGTTTCATTAACACAACAAATAACCATCGAAGTATCAATAAACTAAATTGCACGATATGTACGGATCCTTACAACACTTCACCGTTACCTTAAAATAGAATTAACGTTACGTATAAGTAGCGTAGAAGTACCGTAGAAGCGAGAAGTTTTAGGTTATAATTCGCCATAAATCGATAATTTGAGCTAAACTTAGAAACAAATGCACACGTCGCGCATGCGTTATGCACTTTTTATGTGGAATAGGTGTAATAAAAACTGTTATTTACCTTTCAAATCGTCCAAATTCACTGCAGAAATTTTTGAACCACCCACACCACCGCACCTTCAAATGAATCCACAGACAACAAGGTGGCGTCTTTTTTTTTAATTGGTGCGCTTGAATGCTTGGTGTTGCCAGTGTCAATACAAAATAGTACGTAAGAGCTTAATTTAATATTATTTTCTGGTGTAATTGTGGTAACGAACAAAATTGTAACGTAGAAGCAAAAATACGGAGACAACTTTTCAAACTGCGATAAATTCACGAAATCAGCTTATTTTAAAGATCGAAATTACTATTTAGTTGCTTAAATTTATCTTATTTATATTGGTTCTAGTGAATTTAACTTTCCACATAAAAAATACTAATTTTACAGTTCCGAGTGTTTGGATGCATCAAAAAGACACGCTGTTTTTTGCTAAATTTGGAAGACTTGTCGAATTGATTTCACTCTAGCTATTAAACTATGTGGAGTTTTTTAACTTTGAGATTTAATTGTATCTCGTAGAAAGCTACAAAACATAATAAGAGTTATTTTATTACAAAATACTAATTAGTTTTTTTTATACTAATTAGTTTTTTTAATATGCAGTCAAACTGAGAAACTTTTTAATTTCAAAAAGTGGCAAAATCTACGGCCTTACCCAGTTACTGCTGCCGCTTCAAGAGTTTCCATATAAAAATTATAAAGATATTGAAAACAATGACATCTAGCTCAAACTTAGTCCCGTTTTCTACAGGCTAAATACATTGAAGCAAAAACGCGCCAAATGCGCGTTTTTGCGGGCTTTGACATTACTGACACTTGTGTACTAATTTTACAATATATGGTAATGTTGGTACCCCGTATAGCTATTCTAACTAACAAGGAATAAGAAAAAGTTCGGCAATAACGTTTAGTGAATGGATGAGTACTACAATCAGATAGTTATATATTAATAAGTTATATTGTATATACACGGTGGAATTTAATCGGTGATCAGGAATCCAAAAATCTTAATTATCAATCTACACAGAAACCAATACGTGAGATCTCGTGCAATATAACTGACAATCTAATTAATCACACTTAATTAACATCGGTAAAATGTACACTGACTGAATAAATGGACACCCTAGTTTTATTGAAGGGAAGTTACTCGTAAGTGTACATACGTCAAGTGCTTGCTGGCTTTGGCGGGAAACTAGACAGATCAGACGATTTGAAGCAATTTGTTCTGAATTTGACAATGACAAATTGACAGCTTATTGCTCATTTATGTTTTAAGTTTCTATGGCTGATAGTTTAAAAAGAGGTATTAAACTTTTCAGACTAAACCATTAGTAGGGTGACAATAAATTTTAATTAAAATTTAATTTCAACTTAAAAATTAGTTATGATAAAAAAAAACTTGGTTCCACTTAAGTACTACATAAACGTGACCGCCATCGATTACTGATTTAGAAAAATGGGTTCCTGTTCACCGATTAAATTCCACCGTGTATATATATATATAAGCTAACACTATACACACAAACTTAACCCCTCACATGCTTTTCTCTTCATAATAATAACATAGATTATAGTATGTACCTACAGATATGACTCAAGAAGGATTTGGTAATGCTGTACTCTAAAGCACATTTTACACTAAAATAGCCAGTCAGTTGTTTTTCCTAATAAATGCAAAAAGTAATGTATACGAATAAAACACCCCCCTATTGAGCGTTTAGTAAGAATATACTGATTTGCCATACGATAAATAAATAAGTAACAATATGATTTCGATTTCTGAGTGGCCTATTCGCTAATGGCTTAAGGCTCCCCAAGGAAAAACATCACCCGGGCTTTTGTGCCGTGCTGCCGGGTAACAATCCATTACCTTAAAGTAAGTGTATATAATAATAGGTAGATATCGTGACAATTATGGAAATATACGACACCATTCCAGCTCAGTATAATCTAGCAGGAGCTCCAGTATGACTTGATTTATGCCGATCGCGTCACTAATGACGCTATCGGCATAACTCAAACGTCAGGCGGCTCTTCGTTTCGACTCTCGTGTTTATCGATACAAATAGGTACTTTTTATTGCACAGTTCACGCAAACATGTTACAAAGGGAAATAACTATCTATCCACCATGTAGGCCCATGCAAATACCATGCTGTCGTATCGTTAAATAGCGATCTCTCCCAGACAACTTTTGGATAGCGGAGAAAAGAAGAAATAAAATTATGCAGTAGCTAGGTGGTGCAGAAATGATAATGAACAAAAACTTATTATACAATACAATACAATACAATATCAATTACCATAGGTATGCATGTTATTTGTTTGTACTTATATTGTAGGATGGGGTTGGCAAAACACACATAATTGTATACAATCTGGGGGCACGGCAGTGCTCCCACCAAGTCGACCATCCTTTTCTCGAAGCAGTTCAGGCCATTTTAGACCCCCCAATAACTTCGTTGTGGATAAAACCAGAAGCCTGAATTTTCAGTAACCAAGCACGCATTGTATAAATACGATATAGTTCAAATTTCATTCAATTTGAACCAGTAGTTTAAGAATTATAACTAGTCAAAGTTACTTAATTTTGTCACGGACTGACTCACCGATCATCAAAAGTCTAAGGCACTTCTTCTGCTGGCAAATAATAGTTATTTGTGCAACAAGAGAGCAAAGTTTGTTTTTGCTGCGAGTCCTGAGGAAGCGAAAGATTCTAAAATTGAATCAAGAGCGTAGCGAGTGATTCAAAGTATGAATCTTGAGCGCAGCGAAGGACTCAAAAGCACGAGATGCAAGTACTATGCTCTCGAGTAACACATACAACTTTTCACCTCAGCAGTGAGAACATATTCACATAAAAAAATATATCACCTACCTATTAGTCTCAAGATTATTCAGGAAGAAAACTTAGCGCCGGACGTGCCGATAGTCAATACTATACAGTGTGTCTCTGACTTAGGGGCTTTAAATGCAAATGTCCATTACGGTCCTGAAACTGAACCACTTTTGCTCCGCAACTTTGTAAAATAACTATTATTTCTATCATTTATTCGTGTTTGAACTTTAACTGTACCATCAATGTATTGCAAACACGGCCTCATTATTTGACATCCATGACACTGACAAGTATGAAAACTAACTAATGGATGATGTAAATTGAACATTTTATTTTATTTGTATGGAATAATGAAAATATAAAAAGAACGTATTTTTGAAAAGTTGTAGAGCAAAAGTAGTTCCGTTTAAGGAGCATAATTGACATTTGCATTTATAGCCCCAAAGTCAGAGACACGCTGTAGAAAGGCGCGACAAGGCGCAAGAAACCAAAGGATATTTCAGTATCTATACGAGTGTCGCGTGACAGTAACACATCACTATAATAACTAACCGTATTATTGTTAACGTTCACAGATTTTACTAATATCTTCGAGATGTTTTTGAAATATTTATCATTATCACAAGGTCACACATTAGCATATTACGTGTATCTCGCGTGCACACCAACAACTAGCCTTACTGTTGTTAAAGCATTCGTCACGTCACTGACTTCACTATATTTCCTAGTTAGATAGAGAATTGAGTTATCATAGTAGTTTTATATTTAAACCCAATATCAATAACGCAAGAATTAGAGCTGGGCGTTTTTTCCCGTAAGCGTTTTCAAAAACGGTTTCTCGTACAATAACGGAATAACAGTTTGTGGCTAGAAACACAAACTGTTTTTATAAAAACGATGACAAGGAGCTACGAGTAGAAGGCGACAGTCGCACGCAACGGTTGCAATGCAAAACGTGAAAACGTAACTCGAACACTGTAAACTGTTTCATCCGTTTTTTCGTTTCACTTCGTTTGGCGACCGGCGACGGCGCCAACACACGGAGAAACTAGTTATTTTTGAAACTGTTTTTCAAAACAGTTTTGTGAGAAAAAAAGACGGTTACGTTTCGTTTCACGGAAAAGTCGAAACGACCCAGCTCTAGCAAGAATGAAGAATAATATACCGAATCAAATCTGAAACAAATTAACAGCGCGCAATTTTTTAAAAGGGCATTTCGGAAACTGTATCTGTGGTATTACGTTCATAGAATTTAAGATTGTTTAAACTAGAATGATTAATTAGCTAGCGTAATAAAATTCATGTTTACCTATGTATCATGAAAAACGGAGTTTATTCTGAGATCTTGTATTTAAATATTCTTCAATTGTAAATTGCCTTGTATAATTGTTTTGGTAATTTAAACCTGGTTCATTTGGTCGTTTTCGAACGTGTTACTCGTACTTGTTTTGCGCTTATTGGGGGTCTACTTTGAAATTCGATGGTCGAACTATGGATCGACCTATGTCTGCCATTTTCTTTTTTCGTAATGGAATGAAAGGGACAGAGCTAATAGAGTTCAAATATTCTGAACTTGTAATAGACCTCATACGACGAAATGTCAGTGCTCCGAATCAAAATTAAAAAGCTACTTTGTCTCACGGAGTGAGCAAAATCGCATTTTGCACACTGTTTTACGCAGCAAAATATGCTTGTTCGAGCTGCTGAGGTGAAAAGAATAATAAGACTGCCTGAGACTTGGTACTTACTACGAAATATCTCACAACTTTTTACGGTGGAAGAGTTTCGAGACTTGGCCTCTTTTTTACATGGAATGTTTTTTATGGGATTTCACTTTACTTTACAAACAGGAAGGCTCAAATTGAAGTTTAGGTGCTTATTACCAAAAAGTGCTATGTAGTAAATGTATCTATTTACTCAGGAGTAGGCCGGGGCAGTGAAGTTCCAAGATCGAAGTTAGGATTTGGGATAGCCCCTCTATAAATCTCGCTCAAATTCGACTAGGGCCTGTAAAGATATCCGATTACTGGGTTAAGGTTTGCATGAAGTAGTAGCGTGTCGTCAAACACGTAGCCAGGTACGCAGAAAACATTTTAATTGATATTTTTCGAAAACCTTGAATTAAGTGCCGAAATTGTCTTGAAATAGGCAATCGGGTAGACTTTCAACTCTTTAAACGCTTCACGACTGCTAATTAGCCATAATAATCGGAAAATTCGTTTGGTCTAATGAACGTGTGATTAACATATAATGTTCAAATTACTAAAAAACTTAGTTCATAATGCGTTTTCATTCGTTTAGTTTAAAGTGTTTAAACGAACTGTACACTGCAAAATACTGGAGTTAGTACAATCAGCGTCATATAGTTAGTAGCAGCCAGGGTAGCCAAATATTTCGGTACACATCTTTATTACTGTAAGAATAAGGGTCCGTTTGAAATATTTGGCTACTCTGGCTGCTACTAACTATATGACGCTGACTGTACTCGTAATAAGATGTTGCGGTGTGTTTAGTGCGCGGTACAAACTATTCATACGAGTACTTAGTTAAGTAGTGTTCCTAATTGAGCTGTCAATACGCGACCGTCCTTCAGTGCGGCTGTGCCCACATACACGGCGACATGGCCAACTCCTACCACCAAAACCTGTCATTGATGCGCTATTGTATCTTTACTAATATGTTATCTATTAGGAAGCGGTAAAGTTAGTTTGTTCGTTTGTATATAACATATTATCTCCTGAACTACGCGTTCCATTATGTGTTTATTACCTACATATACATCTATACTAATATTATAAAACGGAAAAGTCAGTGAGATTGTAGCTTCTACTTCGACGCCCTTTCCCGCCCCTTTCGGGGATGATTTTTAGCGTCGCATGACTTAGCAGAAGCGCTTGTAGCCTCGTGGCCCCCGCACAATCACATCGATTGGCCAAGTTAGATTCGGTAGCATAGCGGACCCGGACTCCTTCGGGTCGCCTCCGAGATATCACTAAGATGTGGAGGAGTCTGGCGACGTAGATAATACAATTCGTAACAAACAATAAAAAACCGCACAAGCTTTTCTGACGTCCAATTACCGACACTAAACGAAGCTTCAAAATACCTACGAAAATAAATGGTGTTGAATATACCTCAATATGCCACCGCAGTCGGCGACCCCTGCTGCTAATGAAACCAGATAAATATTACTACGAAGTGCTGGTGCTGTTACTACATTTACGACTTTGCCCTATGATCCTCTTGGCATTTACGTTACCTCGCCGAGTGCCTCGGAACAATAAAATTGTGCTAGCGTAGTTAGCGTTAGTTGAGCTCCAATCTTAAATACATGAGATATGTTTTGTTTCGGTATTTGACATCACAACAATGTTCCAGGAGATATTACTGAGAAACCACACCGTTAATAACTCTTTCTCGCTACTTGTGCATTATTTCATATCATTGTTTCCGCTGGGTAGCGAAAGAACCCCGTAGACGATACGTAGACGACGATAGGGCACCGTGCATTACATCATGCCTTCTAACAGGCTTAGTTAATTTAAAACGCAGTATCGTCATTTATGAGCTAAACAAACAATCACTGTTAGATTTAGTGGATACACAAGAACCAGCGAGATATGTGTGCTACTTACCTACTCCATTAGTAATTACTCTTAAGTGGCTACGTCACTTAGAATATAGAACGAGTAACAATATAAGACGGTTATGAGTCAGTGAGTGCTGTTAAGAGTGATGATAAGAGGCATGGCCGGCCTCTTGGTTCATTGGTGCTGTGTTTATCGCCAAAGCTTTGCCAACATTAACGTGACAGCTCGATAACAATGACACCCTGTTAACGATTAGATAGCTCCTTGGGTTACATTGCCTTTGTGTAGGTTCATATATACGAGTATATACCAATACAATCATGCATCTATACTATACGATGTAAATGAAGCACATACTTTAAGCACAGCTTTAAGAGTCGAATTAAAAATCGACCTAATGTGTTTAAAATCAGAGTCTAAATCTAACATCTGGCTGTTGCAGCCACCGCCTGTTTTACTACCTACTTTGTTGGAAATGTAATTAGTGACTTGTTAGCAGTTTCAATCAGTGAGGCAAACACTTAGGAAATGTGTAATTTACAGAAACGTCGGTCCAGGCCCGCCCTCCACGAAAATTAAGCCCCAGTCTCTCTGCATTTGCATTGGAGCTTCTGAAATTAAAATTTGAGGAGCATTGTCTCTCAACGAACAATGATTTGTTGCCTCGCAGCGCTTTTCATTCTGAGCCTCCCATCGTTTTCATTCTTGCCATTTAATTGGAATTCTAGTATTGTAAGACTGTTTATTTCCCTGTGAATTTATGATCATTTTACAAGTACCTACCTAAATACTTATATTTTCAGATGTTTTCTCGAATTACATCAGGTTCTAATATTAATCCCTTGTTATAGAAAGCTTAGTTACGACGCTCAACTAATCTTAGTTAATCTTTTAATTTGCTTGCCATTATTCTAGACGTGAGACTCCTGGGTAATTTAGGTAGACTAGGTACATTTCAATATTTTGAAGATTAGCCACATAAAGTTTGTAATATGGTGCCTTAATATAAGGTCAAATAATAACTTTGAGGAACTAAATGTGCTTTTTCTTCCCTGTGAATGTACTAATCAATATGCCGTAGTTATCGAAAATTATGAAATCATGTTGTAGGTACTAAGGTAAGGACTAAAGAAGCACTAATTAAATCAAGCTCGCAAACAGCTCCACTTGTTTAGTGTTATAGCAAAGGCTGTAATCAGATGATGACGACCACCTTTTCCGTGTGCAGGCTACTTCGGCAAGTACCTGAACAAGTACAACGGGTCGTACATCCCGCCCGGCTGGCGCGAGTGGGGCGGCCTCATCATGAACTCCAAATATTACAACTACAGTATCAACATGAACGGGAAGAAGATCAAACATGGAGACGACTACCAAAAGGTATGACAATACGAGTGCAAAACAATCTCACTTCGGACAGTCCTGAAATTACATCAAGATAGGTAACGTAAATATAACATCACGATTATATCTCTCATATGAATTTATGTTTCGATATGTATTAGAGAACTAACTTCCTTTTTAGGGTTCCGTAGTCAACAAGGGACCCTTATAGTTTCGCCATGTCCGTCTTAAGATAAGTGGCCCTTAATACTAGAAAGCTGTAATTCGGCATGGGTAAATAAATCAATCACTCCAATAAAACGGTACAATAAAATCTTGAAAATATATTTTTTAGGTAAATACCTCCTCGTAAAGTGGGGATGTCATTATTTTTCTCGTTTGGGGTATCGTTGGACAGCTTGTTAAAAAATATTATGGGTTTTTAAAAATCATTTTTCATCTCAGTGGTCCATTTGAGTGATATTGGGCTTTAAAGGCCAAATTTTAGTCACGTACCTACTTCGCCGGTTTTTCTATTTAGGGCACTTCCGCATTTGGCGGGGCGGAATCGGTATGCTGTATCAGTAGAGAATCTATACTGACTCTTCCTGATACCGCACCAACCCCGCACCGACGGTGGAAATGCGGAAGTGGCATGTTGAGCTACAGTCTTGATAGCAAGTGAGTGTAGCAAAAACCTTAAAAGGTAAGTAGGCATAATTGAATTCAAAAGTATTTAAAGATTCGATAGACCATTATATATTATGCTTCTCACGGTATTTAAGTCAGTTCAGTTACGACATTTAGGTTTATTACCCACCTTTTAATACAAGAAGAAAAAGACCTCGACTACCGTACCAATTTATTATTGAAGTTTGGTTCAATCGTATATATATATGTCAAGTGATAGAATAACTGACTCAATAATGTAATTACGCGGTTGCTGGTCACGAGTCTAAACATAGCTCTCGTCGGCGACGTGCCTTATAAATATTAAAATCTTATATATTTTTCACTGGCACTCCATTCGCTAAGTGCTCTCTCGCTCATGGAGCGGTAAGTATTTTAAGGTGAAACCTGACGATACAGTTCCCGTGAAAAATAAGAACTAACAAAATAGCTTATTGCTGTTACTTCTTTGCGGCTTAACTAACTCCACATTCATTGATCATATTATCATATATATCCAACGTTTTAAGGTGGTTCAATAGGGAATATTCATGACATTTTTTTATTTTTTTTATCTATTCTATAAGTAATTATATAACCGGAAAAAAATATAACACTTTCACAATATTATTAAATAAGCTAAAAAAAAAAAATTAAAATTACTATCATTTTCGGACGATCAAAACGCCACCATTTTGGCGCGCTCATTTGTGACGTCACCGTGCAGCTTAGTACACGGCGGTTCTTAAACAAATTAACAACAAAGTGTTTGATTCACACTTTTAATAAATGTGAGTGATTAAAGCTTATAAGATCAACTTATTGTAATGGAAGAGCACACAAAAGCTTATTATAAATATTGTATTGTCCCTATGTGTGAAAATCACATTAAAACTGCAAATATTTTCATATGCCCAAAGGTGCAAATATAAGGATAAAGTGGTGTAAGGCGATGAGGAGAGATAATGTATCGTGCTTGAGTAGTTTATATTGTTGTGAAGATCATTTCGACGTGAGTATTAAATATGTATGTACCTAAAATCTTTTTTATTACGACTCGCGAACAATATAGTTAAACAATAACCTAACCTCAAAATTGTATTATATACTTATTCATAAAACTATTCTGATTCCCAATTTTTTTAGTTATTAATGTTACAAATATTATGATTTTTGTTGATCAACAGCTGACTACGAGTGTTGATTTTGATCAAGAAACGTTTTAGCTAAGTTTCTTTGTTTGCACTGTTGATGGAAGAAAGTTAAAAGAATTTAATCCTTTTTACTGAGTGACCTACACAAATTTGTTTTATTTATAAGCCTTGACGAAAACAACCTAGTTTGTTAAAGTTCATAAAGATGTTCTCAACATTTAACATTCCTAATAGGTACCTACATATCTTTGATTATATAATACTAGCTTCTGCCCGCGACTCCGTCCGCGTGGAACTCGTTTATACTATCTCTATACCAAATTTCATCCAAATCGGTTCAGCAGTTTAAGCGTGAAGAGGTAACAAACAGACAGACAGACACACTTTCGCATTTATAATTTATTATTAAGTAAGTATATATAAAATATATAATATAACTAGCTTCTGCCCGCGACTCCGTCCGCGTGGAACTCGTTTATATCGTAGCTCCCCCCATATCCCCCAAAGGGATGAAGTGGGGGTGAAAGTTTGTATGGAGCTACGATATAAATGAGTTCCACGCGGACGGAGTCGCGGGCAGAAGTTAGTATATATAATATATAAAGTTATAGTATAGTAAAATAGTATATAGTATGGATAAATATCTACTAGTTTTTTATTCCACTTATTTAACAAAGACACCTATTTGAAGTAGTTTAAAAGTCTAGCTATTTGAATCGCCAAAATAGGTTATAATTATTTAATTGACCAATCTCACGAGTATAAAAACAAGGAATATGAAAATTTATTGAATATCTGTAACTTATTTACCTTGCAGCTTTTACTCCTCTTAGTTCAGCGGACGTAAAGTCACAAATATTTGCGAAGTATGTATTAAATTTAGTCATCATGAACACATCAATTTTAGGCAGATTATCCGACTGTGCCTTGACAAAACCGCCTTCAGTCATTGTGGCGAGTCTTTTTTCACTTAATAATTACCAAAAAACACTGATTATTTATCATAAACAGCGGCCAAACAATGCGAATAACTTTCAATAATCATACTAACGACCTGCACGGTGACGTCACGTTTCGCTCCGCCAATAGCTTGCGTTTTGGAAATTTGCGAGGGAATTTGAAAAATAGTACTTTTAAACAATTTATTTTATCAATAGAAACATGATAATTTGAAAAAATAATCATGTGTGTATATTTATTAAGCAATATAGATTACACGTGATTTTTTTTGTCCATTTCTAAATCACATGCATATTCCCTATTTCCCTTTCCTATAATAAACTAGAATAATTTGAGAAAAATTGTTTTACCATTGTACAGTAGAGTTCTCCAATATATACACAGACAACCTTTCAAAAATATCTGTACAGAGACTTTATTGTTATTGACATAAGACGCATGTGTAGATATTTTTGAAAGGTTGTCTGTATAGATATTGGAGAACTCGACTGTATCACGTCCCAAACTAATTTCTCAAATAGGGAAATTTCGCGCAAATGCAGGACAGCTTATTTATGAAAAGGGCATTGGGTAACCTTATATGAGAAAAAATGTCGTTTTTATTTTTTGCAGCGGCCAAGTATGTTTTTTTTATTATAGCATAGCATATAAAATTAAACGCGTTAAACAATATCGGGGTCGAGAAATTTAAGTTTGAGGTTTTGTTTATAACTTTACAGTACAGTCGAGGTCAAAAATATCTTTACACTTTTGCAACTTATTACAAGGCAATAAGGTGCAAAAGTGTAAACATATCTTTGACCTCGACTGTACATATGGTGCTACTTTCCCGCACTAGTGCGGAAAGAGCACTTTCCGTGCATATGTCGAAACTTTAAAGAGCCATATTTACAGTAAAACGTTGTACGATACACGTGCGAATAGGTAAGTCGCAACTCGTGTCGATTTAAAACACTCCCTTCGGTCGTGTTTTAATTTATCACCACTCGTAGCGAATTTCCTATTTTCGGCACTTGTATCATAAATAACTATTTCAATATGACCTGTGAAAATATATATTGCAAATATCTCGGCTCCGATGCATTTTAGTGTATTACATTTCAGAACAGAATATGTTTGTTTTGAGTAGATCTATCATAATCTACCACGTTTACGAATGGCCGCTCATCTAAAAAAATTACAACATTTTTACCCAAACCTTTTTGTTACATAACCTTCTTAAAATATCACGCCGTAGCCTGCGAATGTCAAAAGCTGTTTTGCATGGAAATCGAACCACCTTTAGCAGGAAACCTTGCAAGCCGTTTAATTAATAAATGAATCATATTTGACAAATGAAGTAACTAGATTGATAATACGAGTAACAAGGTACAGCAAGCAGCAAAAGTAGCTAGTATATGAGCACTGGACTTACATTGCACTACTAGTCCTGACTTTCATGATTCAACCGACTATGAGCGAAGGACTTACGATGATATGCACAAGTCCTGACTTTCGTGCTTCAACCGACTATGAGCGAAGGACTTACGATGATATGCACAAGTCCTGACTTTCGTGATTCAACCGACTATGAGCAAAGGACTTACGATCATACGCACTAGTCCTGACTTTCGTGATTCAACCGGCTATATGAGCGAAGGACTTACGATGATATGCACAAGTCCTGACTTTCGTGCTTCTACCGACTATGAGCGAAGGACTTACGATGATATGCACAAGTCCTGACTTTCGTGATTCAACCGACTATGAGCGAAGGACTTACGATGATATGCACAAGTCCTGACTTTCGTGCTTCAACCGACTATGAGCGAAGGACTTACGATGATATGCACAAGTCCTGACTTTCGTGCTTCAACCGACTATGAGCGAAGGACTTACGATGATATGCACAAGTCCTGACTTTCGTGCTTCAATCGACTATGAGCGAAGGACTTACGATGATATGCACAAGTCCTGACTTTCGTGATTCAACCGACTATGAGCGAAGGACTTACGATGATATGCACAAGTCCTGACTTTCGTGCTTCAACCGACTATGAGCGAAGGACTTACGATGATACGCACTAGTCCTGACTCCTGACTTTCGTGATTCAACTGACAATGAGCAACGGACTAACGATGATATAATCCCTTTTATGTATATTATGTATAGGTATAAGTAATAATGTATCTAGTTAAGTATGTATATTGTTGCCTAGTACCTACCCACAGTACAAGCATTGCTTAGTTTGGGACTGGGCCGATTTGTGTAAGATTGCACCCAAAATAAAAATGATATGCATAAGTCCTGACTTTCGTGCTTCAACCGACTATTGTACCATCTGTAAGTTAGTAAACTTGTGCACTGTGTCGAATAAAGGTTAACCTATGTTAGCAGTAATTAAGCGAGAGAGTGAAACTAACAGTAAATGAAATGAGATGTGAACTTTTCAGGATTACTACCCGGACTTGATCGCGAACGACTCCATAGCATTTCTCCGCGCGTCGAAGAGGCGCTTCGCTCGCAAGCCTGTGCTGCTGGTAATGTCCTTCCCGGCGCCGCACGGGCCCGAGGATTCCGCCCCGCAGTACTCGCACCTCTTCTTCAACGTCACCACCCATCAGTAAGTCGTTTTGTTGCTATGCGATTAATATGCTGCTTCGATTCACTCCATTATTCACAGCCAATATAATTCATTCCAAGCTACGCAACAGGACGAGACACAGATGGATCAGGCATACAGTGGCTCAACATAACACAAGCCTTATTGAGCTTACTATGAAGCTAGTTCGTTAGTAGTATAATATATTTCGTGTCCCTAGCAAAAAGGAATACAGCTAGCGTATTAATAGTTACTTTCACCTCACCAAGTCACAGTCGAGTCAGAAATGGGTGACATTCACCCGAGTTTAACACTCTACTTTTAATATCGAATACGAGGAAAGTAAAAAAAAACACAGACGGAAAATTAATCAATATGTTTCAAAGTATTAGTAGATACTTAGTCCCATCTCACCTGTCCTAAAGAAAGAGGCAAATATCTGTCTCGCTCGCGCTCATGGTTATATGGTGTAATGACGTCACTCACGAGAAAAAAATGGTGGTCGGCGTTTTCGGTCACGTGACGTATACATAGATAATAAAACAACGATTTTAATTTTGAAATTATAAATCTTTTTTTATATTTTGTAACCAAATATTCGTATTTCCAAAAGTCTAAACTATATAGGTAAATAACAATCTTTCATAATTTAATTGTGATAGACGAAAATAACCTACTTAAATATTTTCATACTATTAGTTGAAGAGTGGGCGTTTCTGCCTTTAAAAAAGGTTTGTGGGTGTATTCCACTTGCCACCACCTCATAGAGCCTAGTGAATATTTTAGCTAAAATAAAAGTTATGAATTTCCAACATAAAACTATTTTATATTTAATAAAATAAATTCCATGTAAGTACTAGTAAGAATAAAATTATTTCCCTTTTGTCAGTAGCGGGGTAAGTATTGATATTTATTAGAATTAGTTCCCGCATAATGCTTATAAGGCGAGGACTTATTGGAATACACTACTTTTCTGCACTATAGCAGAAACGTATCACTTTCTGCACACTTTTTAGAACAACAACGACCCACTTTCAGAGCATGAGATATGAAAAAATTGTTCCATATACGTTTCATACGTTTTTGCAAAGCTGTTATTTCAAATCGGTAAAAGTTTTCTCATGAGTGTGAGGCAAATACATTTCAACGTAGTATTCCAACAAACTAGCAGGCGGTAAATACATTTAAAATATGTTTCAATGTTAATTTATTTAGGTTAAACAAGATACAAAATATGAAGGACTTTCCCACCGACCTGTACTTATATTAGCGTAGGGTTAGGTAGGTTTGAGCGGACTCCAGGCTCCCAAGCAAACAGCTGAGGAATTGAGGTTGGATGATCCTTTGCCACACATTGCCTAACAAAACGATGCGATATTGAATCACTCAAAGATAAATAATAGGTATAGGTACCTACTCGTAGTTAGCCAGTTCATTTGTTGCAAACATATTCCCATATGATTTACTACCGCGAATATGACTAATTTAATAATAACAAACTTCTTATTTCTGATTAAAAAAATATGAAACTTTTACTTGTTTAGACTCATTCATATTTAAATAGGATAAGTATTAATCATAATGATAAAGAGAATAAGCCGTCAGTGTATTTTACATAATACCGAAGTAAATTATTATGAAAGAGCGTTGTCATTGATGACCTGGAATCGTGCTAATTCATTTTGTACAACATAAACAGTATATCTATATGTGTCGACCCGTTAAGAATCAGTGATCTTTAAAATGGAATAAAACAATGACTTTAGTACTTATGTTAATAATACATTTTATTTATGTGAATATGCATGGTTTGCCATTACCCTTGGAATAATATCTCTTTCAACTGACGTCCACGGTGTTTGATTGTGCTTTTCGATAACTGGGCATTACAACAACTGGAAGTTGATCCTGATTTTGCTAAAAACTAATATTCTTTTGTGACGAGCCTCATTTTTGGCGGAATTGCTTTGTCAACAAGCAAAATTGCAGGATCAGGGCAGTTGGAAACCCTCAAGAAATTCAACAGCGTCCTTCACACTGCGAAAACGTAAATGTCTGGTGCAGATTATCGTCAAGCGGTGTCATTGGCCCGAATTTATTTCAAAATGAAGTGGGTGATGCGGTGTCAAGCAATGGTGACCGATATCGTGCTATGATTCGGGTTTTTTTCTTGGCCTCAGTTGGAAGGTATCGATTTTACAAACAAGACCAGACGGTACCACATGTCATACAGCTCGATTTACCATAGATCTATTTGAAGGATCAGTTCAATGGGCTTGTAATCAGCAGATCGGGAGACATCGAGTGGCCGCCAAGGTCTTGTGTTTTAATGCCAATAAATTATTTTTGTGAGGCTATATATAATAGTACATTGTGATACAAGTGAGGTAACATGATAACTAAATCAGAGGCGGAATTGTTCACGCGTTTCATACGACGTTTTTCAACACATTTGCGCGGAAAAATACTTTTCATAAAATGGTACGTATAGGCTCATCAGTTATTTCCTTTAGTTATTGATGAGAACCGATGGCCGTTGGGGCGGAAAGGTACTCGAGTGGCGACCACGTACCGGAAGGCGCGGCGTGGGTAGGCCCCCCCCCGCAAGGTGGACTGATGACCTGGTAAAGGTTGCTGGAGTCCGCTGGATGCGGGTGGCGCAGGACCGGTCACTTTGGCACTCTTTGGGGGAGGCCTATGTCCGAGGTTTTTACTCACATATTGTTCATCGACAAGAATTTCCAATGGCGTCAATTCTATTTATCACTTTTCTATTCACCACGAGTCAACATTTTTAATAATAAGTAATAACCAAACACGCATCAACAATGTTTAAAAATATTTGTGAAATTACCTATAATGGCGCGCAACTATTTTTCTTCCTAAGCTTCGCGCAGTGCGCGCGCAAACGAGACTTAGATGAAATATCATATCCGATAATAAATAATCAATTAATTCACAAAAAGGTTTTCATTTGTTTTATCGAGTAAGAATCCATTTGCCGAGAATTAAAAAGTCCCTGTTCATCACGGTTAATTTAAGAATGCGCCGTGTATACATACACCTTGCTGCAAGGTGCCAACGTTTCTTAATCGGGATATAACCATAAAACACGAGTTCCGTAATGTTCTAACACACGCGTGTTTAATACCCATGATTATGAGCCCTAAAACGATCTAATAAGCGGCACGTTACGAGCAAATCTTTTGAAAAATTATAAGTCTATAAGTAGTCTACGCAACAAACATGCCGCGCATAACCTTACTGCACGTCTAGCACACGACGGCCGCGACATACCCTCGATTTTTATTGCGCTATACCTCTTCTTCTAAGTGTTATAATAAGAGAGAGACGGATAGTGCGAGAAAAATCGAGAGAGCTCGCACGCCGTCGCGTGCTAGCTGTGCTGGTGTTATTCGTGAGATAGAGAAATCTCAATTGTGTGCAAGTTAATGCAATATTCGACCATTCGTTCACATACCACAATCCGACACCGTGGACGTCATTTGAGTGAGATATTTTGCCATAAGTAATGGCATACCATGCATATTCACATAAATAAAATGTATAACATAAGTACTTAAATCATTCTTTTATTCAATTTTAAAGATCACTGATTCTTAATGGAAGACCCTGTATATACTTAACGTTATATACGACCGTAAATACCAGTACTATTTGTTAAAGGTGTGTAATGTAAGATTGTCCCTTAATATTTATTTATTTTATTATTTAAAGGTATCTTATACCATTTACGGTACAGGATGGATAATCCATTGACATTACAGAAATATAAAACAGAATTTGGTCGGCATCTGAGTGAAAAGATAAACGGAGACCATTATTCTGCTCTCGAGTCTCCTTTCGTTCGTGTCCTTTGAAAAACGTGGAAACTTAAAAGGTCATTCCTCTAATCGATATTACCAAGCAGAGGGTAATTGCAAAGTAACATAATTGTTATACATTCGTTTTTTCAAAGGTTAACGCTACTTCGTGGGCCTAGAGCTGAGAGATTTAGCTTTTAGGTCCTTTGGAAATATTTCAACAAACTCGTGAGTCGTGGTACCTACTACCTAATAGCGCGACATTTTTCGTGAGGGGAGAGCCATCTTGCCTTCTTTAAATATTCAAGCAGTTGACCGAGTTTTGGGTCCGTATTGTGGAAAACGTTTTTTATGAATTCCGAAAATTGTTTTGGACTTTACGTTCCTTAATCATTAGCCATTAGCCATTAAGCTAGGTAGACTTGTCTTAGTCTTGTTCAGTGCTTTAGATAGGTAGGTATCTTATAGTTCACCGAACTCCAATAGAATCTAAAGGTCATCTTTAAACCTCGTATCTAAGGAGTGGAACTGTTGTTAAAACTTAGTGCCCTGAATAATTTTGCTTCACTCAGCTCTGTTGCGCGGCTGATATATTATGCTTAACAAGAATGTTTAGCATGACGTATTTCGAGCTCGCGATTTTGGGGGCATTCAACTTGCTTGTTTGCTTAATAAACACACGGTGTAGCTGCAAAATTATTCACCAGAAATAAGTTTCTTCTATGTAAACCGGATTATACAATTTATAAATTGAATCAGCTCTAAAACTACGATTGTTACCTGTTCAGTCTATAGTTAGTACGAGTTTGTTACTTATTTCGGATCCATGGAAGCTTTATCACTATTACCTTATATTGTGTCCATGTTCTATATATACCGTTTAATTTAACTTGAGTATGGTTATTAAGCTTCAATGAAAATTGATATTTTTGTTAAGTCCTATATAGTCAATAATATTAACCTGTGTATAGATTTTTGCTGGTTTAGTTTATGATTTATTTTAACATGTCATCACCTGGCCAACTTTTCGGTATCTGAATCCTGAGAGGTGATCACGTAACTTTTCGAACGCATGTTAGGACAACTCAAATGTCATTTTCCCATACAATAAGTGCCATTTAGATCTACTAGCTTCGCGCATTTATTCATATTCTGACCGAGACGTATATGTGTTCCTTCTTACTTTTTCTATTTCTGCCCACCCTATACAGATTTAAGTTTGTTCATTGAGACGATTCTAACGAGCCTAAACTCGATGGGGTTATGTGGTTTTATTACAGAGTTCCTATGGCCACCTTCTGTCTCCATCATCAGATCAGCTCGATGATACCATAATATTGAATTGTCATCCAAACTATACATATACCCAAAATTTCAGCTCAATCGGTCACCGGGAAGTGGGTCAAATTTAACTTGTAAGATTTGACGGACAACTTACATACATACTTTTATACTTACATACGAACAAGTCAAGTTAATATAAAGCTTGTAAAAAGATAAGGAACAAAAAAACAAGTTTTTTTACGAACGCAATACTAGTAAATATTGAGGTATACAGGTAAGGTTAGCACCTATATTTTTCAAGACATATGTACCTTGAATACGATTAAGCGTAAATAACACGAGGAAATAGAGCATTGCAGATCATTGAAAGAGAGCAAGGCATCTTGCCTAACCCACATGGGTTCGACATAGCGCAACCATTTTGGTTCTCTCAATCTCATTAAATGTAAAATTGTTGTTATTCTCACCCATACTCACAATACAGGGTGATTCAGGAGACGTGAGCAGGATCAACCCTACACATACAGTTAATGTTAATGGATCTTTTACCATCGTAATTAAGTTAAACGCCCACAGTTTTTTTTTACATTTTGTGTAAAAGTTTCATTCACAATAAATCATGGTCACCCTACACAACTAAAAAAAAATTAACGTTAATCTTACCAATGCTGGTACGACTGAGTAGCTTATAAACTATTGAATCCGTAGCGTTGATCCTGCTCATGTCTCCTGAATCACCCTGTATATTACAAGTGCAATATCTACAATGTCTATCTGTATTGTATGTATGTTCCCTTTTCTCGCTTAAGCCGCGGAACCGATGCAAGGTATATGGAGATTATTTTGAGTCACTTGTAATTTTTATCTCAGAAATCGTTCTAAAAGCGGTGGAAGTTTACAAATAAATTTATAAAAGATAGGTCTGACCGATGACCGGGCTACTTTACATTATAGCTTCATCATCGTTCGTAGCTATTTTCTATAATAATCAATACTCGTGGAAACAAACACATCTCTGAAATCTTTACGTCATAAGGATCTTTATCCCGAATATTGTATGTGTAGTAGGGTCAGTTCGTGTATGTGCGCCACATGGGAAGTGCGCCCCCGGGGTAAGTGCTGATATTGACACATATATGACTGAATGATGAATGAGGCGCACTTTCCCCGGTGGCGCACATACCCGAACTGACCTTATCTTTATTCCACATAGCGGCTACATTCAACATTCATTAAATCGGATATATTTGTATTGTGACAAACTTGTAGAAGTATGGATAAGCGAGGCAGGTTGAAAGGTGGTACCTACTTACCGACCAGGTTGCAGGTACGCTAGCTACATAAATTATTGGACCACATCAACGGCGCACCGACGGACGGCAAATAAACGACGCCAACTCGTGTACCTACATATGCAAAATCGGATCGATTATAGATTCAAATTAAAAACTACCCCAACAGGGAAAAAAAACCGGTGCTGATACGCAAACAGTTTGGTCAGTGGGTAGGTAAGCAGTTCCTGTAATTTCATTGTTAGTGGGTACGTAGTTAATAGGCTTGTGACTTTTTTTTCTTGGAGAAATCCTGCCATAGTAACATACATGTTACTACATACATCGATTTTGATATAAGTATCTATACATACTTATATCAATAGTAGATTGTATGACAAGGGGCTAAAATAAAATAAGCCATATTACCACGAGATGGTTATTTTCCCGAGCGAAGTGAGGGATAATTGTACGAGTGGTAATATGGCTTTTAGACCAGAGGTTATATATTATATACACTCTACTTTTCACTTAGACTGCGAGAAAATAGTGAAAAGAAAGAATATCAATAATAGATTCCACAGCGAAAAGATTGTTCAATTTGGCGGCATGATTTTTTTAATAAACTGTTTGACACAGATACAAAATATTGACACCACGAATAAACGCTACTTACCGTACCGTCCAAACGGCCGAGCGCGGCGGACAGCAGATGCTGCATAAGATAAAGCGAGATAGACAGCAGTCTATCCCGCTCAATCTAATAGCTTATGTCATGTTTGCACTTGCAGGCCACCCGGCTTGAACGTTTGGACGAGGCTTTAGAGGGCCAAAGGCGTTTTTTTTTTTAAGGCGCCGTAGGTTCATGGTCTTCTCTCCCTCTCACTGAGCATAAGCGTGAGCGAGATGGAGGTGCGTGCTCGGAAGCGCGGATATCATGTTTTTTAATTTTAATTTTTTGGGCGTTTAAATAAATAAAAAAGTAATCACTGAGTTCTCTCAAACATGATATTGCCGATTTTTAGAAGCAATTTTAATATTTTTAGCTTTTGTGCATAATTTGTTACGAATATTTTAAGTGTATTTTAGACCTATGTTCGTGATTTATTTCTATCGAGCGAAAATTCCTTAATCATGTTTGGAATCACTGATCTCGCTGCAGAAAAGCCTCAAGATTACTATTCGTATTTTTTTGGAACCATATTTTTATAAACAGACGCATTATATTGTTTCAAAAACTCTGTTCGTTTAACTTCGCTGAACCTACGGCGCCTTAATGATTGTGAATTCGGGAATAAAAAACGACTGACATTTGAAATTTATTCTGTTTCCTGATTGGTTGATTTTAATATATATCTGATTAGTTGATAGCAAATACAAATAGTTTTTTAAACAGTTGTGATTGGTGGATTTAAGACGTTGAAGTGTTTTGATTGGTCAAATTACAATGTTTTAAAATCATAAATATTTTTACATATTTTATTTTCCCTAGGGGCTAAATGTACTACTTTAGCCCCGCTATCTGAGCCTAATATGACACACTTTTCGAGCATGAGAAGTGAAATAGTAGATTGTAGGTACCAAAGAGAATATAACCACTACGGTAGGTACAACAAGTGCATAAAACGCACCATTTTACGCGAGACCTTTCCGATCCATCCGAGCGAGCGAGCTTGGGAGCGAGGATGGATATAAAATCGAGTGTAAAATGGGTTTTATGGACGAATTGTACACTCTACTTTTCACTTAGATAGCGAGGAAATGAAATGAAAATCTTTTGAAGTTTTATTGTGTACTTTGGCTGTTGGTATCCTTGCCTTGGTCTTAGAATACTAACGATACATAAAAAAATTAAAAAATAAAGAGTTTGTTCTATGAAGTTAAAGTTGCTCGTGTGGCTGTTGGCCGATTGCCTTAGTCTTCGACGAAGATTTTACTTTAGGCTCTAGAGCATAAAAAGCGACTTTATGCCGCCTACGCACAGCATAAAGACAAACTTTTAGAGCATGAGAAATGAAAAATATATTATTATGGTTTTTCCCATGAACCACTATCGTTTTCTTTGGCATGAAGTCATTAGAGTAATGCGTAGTTTTTCGAAACAACATTAGGACACATTAACTGACTTTTTTGGGGTTCCGTAATCCGTAGTAAACAAAGAACCCTTATACCTATAGTTTCGCCATGCCCGTCTGTCTGTCCCCGGTTAAGCTAGCGACCCTGACTTCTAGACAGTTGTAATAGACTCGAAAATTATTATTACTCCAAAAGAAAGACAGCAAAAAATATGCCTAGAGACGAAAATCCCATTCAGATATCTCAAAAAATTACCAAGCTAATACATCCGTTTTAGTATTGTTTGTTAGAGAGAGAAAACGCTCGCAGATACTGGCGTCACAATCTGCGAGCATCATAATAGTATTCATAGTAAATGACAATCGTTTCGAAGGTGCGTTTTGCGGAAAAGGGACAGAACATACCCCCTCTTAAAACTTTGGACACATAACTTTGTGATTATTTACTACATTTGACTACATTTTAAATCCTTTGTCGAGAAAATACAAGATTATAGATTATTTTATTTTGTGTTACCTCTATTGGAATAGGTATATATCAATGGCACCGACAAAGCGGTAAAACAAAATCCGGCACATAATGACAATAAAACATGAATTCATACCCAAAAGTCACGAAATTACTTTTTAAAATCATGTAAATAGTTGCGACCGTGGTTGCAAGGTCTATGTATAGTTGGGAAATTATAGCTATTATTGATCAATGATCATACTTTATAATTCAATTAAACTTTAGGTAATAAACGCAATTATTGCTGTTTAACATTCGGCAGTTCGGCGCCGGCCCTCCCGTTAATGGCGCCGCGGAGTTGAGACACTTTATTAATATGTAACAACCGCGCCCGGCGGTCGCCGTCCACGCTCGCTCCTCCGTCCTCGACTTTTTTTAGGTTTCCGTATTTACAGAATATACCTGCATATTACACTGTATGACAGCCTGACTAGGCTTCATTTTGTTTATGCACATGGTATTTAAGAGATTTATAGCAGAATATATATAAAAGCGAGCTGTTATGGCTTTCGTGCGTCAGGATTTTTATAAGCTTTGCAATTATTTTAAACTGGCTCAACGCGCGGCTCCGCCCGTTTAGCTATGTTTTATCCTAATCACATCCTAATTTATAGAACGGGCATAGATAGGATAAAATATAACCAATGTCCATTCGAGGTATATATTTTATTTGGGTTGAGATTATTTTATGTGACCCACTATTTATAAAACTGGAATTGGAATCTTGTACCTCGGACGATAGAGTTGCTTTTTGAATGGACTACTTTGATGCAATTCGGCCAACTCAACTAATCTCGAGTACCGTGAAACATGCCTACTTTGCCACTAGGCAAGACTTTGCCCAAAAAGCTAATTAAACAAAGCCGGTAATGAACGAAAACACAACATATTTCGTCGTCATCGTTTAGTAGAAACTAGATTATATTTATTGCTTTACTTTGAGTCATACGTCATGTCCTGTCCTTAACTTCAGCAGCCAGGAACTTGCAGCAAATTGTGGAATGTGTATAGATTTGTATGGCAAAGTTGAAAATACCTAGGTAACATTGCCCATCTGCACCTACTGTGTAAAACTGTTCGTAGTTAAGGGGAAGCCTGATTTGAGTCGAACACGCCCCCTAGACAGAGACACGCTGATGCCTTCCGCGCACGAGGAAAAGAGATGAAACACTCTTCGGGAATGGCTTTTTTGTACAAATTTCGATAAATACCTTAGTGAAGTTTTATTTAAATTTCATAAAGTGAGATTTTATGATAAGATAAAATAGTAAATAAGTACTATCAACTTGATTGTGTCGTAAAATAATGTATCGTTTAAGTAGGCTGAGTAAAAAAAGGAAAATACAGACCCAACTTTGGATTTTTTTGTAATCATATATCTGAAAATCATCTTATTGTTTCTTAATCTAGTCAGAACGGCGTTTCAAAGCACGCGATATTTTCCAATGCACCGCCTTAAGAGGAAACACTAAGGGCCAGATAATTGAGAAATAGGTATTTGTAAAATGTATTGCTGTCGCGCCAACCTTAAGCCTGCCTCCCCCCGCAGAGCGCGATAGAGACAACTGCAGCTTGGACCGAAAATACCAAGTACATAAAATCAACGTTTCGTTGTCCCCTGATTTCTTCTCCAAAACTTGACCTATTTAACTATTTTTTTATTAAAAATCTAAGAAAGGCTTTGGCTGTGTTCCTATGTTTTCCTTTTTTTAAATAATCTATTCCAATAGTTTTCTGGATGTTTGAACACAGCGGAAAATCTGGCATTTTTTTAGGTTTTTGAAGGTTAATTCTCTTTTAAGCATAAATTTATGAAAAAAAAGGAAAACATAGGAACATGTCAATAGTAGCCATAGATTTATGGAAAAAAAATATTATTATTACTGCCATTGTCCAGGGACAAAACAGGGGACTACGTTTCTATGGAAAACGGCCCTTGTGTTTCCCCTTAAGACGTTGTCAACACCAAAATGCCCTTGAGGATTTGGGATAGCCTGCACACTGTGTATTTGTATCGGAGTAAACGTGAGCGAGTGTTACTGAGCGGCCCGGTTTTTGAAGATAGTACATAAATAATAATAATAAATCAGCCTATAATTATTAATAATAATATATAGCTATCGTCCCACTGCTGGGCACAGGTCTCCTCTCACGGGTGAGAGGGAACGGGCAGTAGTCCCCACGCTTGCCCAGTGCGGGTTGGGGACTTCACTTCCCATCATCCTACCATATAAAAAATATGAGATATACGTGTTTTTCCGAAAAAAGTGGGCAAAGTAGGCCACACACTGGTAAAGACTTTTTTTTAATCGGATTACTAGTTTAGGAGAATAACTACCTACTCCCTACATACTACAAACTTACAATTCACATAACACTTCTTTATTATTAGTATAGATAGAAGTATAAATACCTATCTTTCTAGTCGATCATAACTACGTGTATAATTGTTAATGCATGACAGGTATTTTACATTTTGTCGACCGCAAACGTTTCTACTTACCTACATACCTTCTATTGTTGAGAAGAGAGGTGCCGTAAGTGGCCATGTACTGAGGCTCTACTTAGTATATGTTTTACCGAATCAAAACGTTACGACCGCGTTCGCGTTTAGCTGTCAAATCCCATACAAATTGAGGGTAAAACGCAAACGCGATCGTAAAGTTTTGTTTCGGTAAAACTTATACTAGACAAAAAGGGTGTAACTACTCACAAGACTTATTTGAAATACGTATTATGATGAATAAGAAATAATCAATACAAAATTATTTTAATCAAATTTGGTGGCCCTCTGGTGGTTAATATAAAGTCGTCATGTTAAGGCGTTGCATTGGAAATTATCGCGTGCTTTGAAACGCCGTTCTGACTAGATTAAGAAACCATAAGGTCTGATTTTCAGATATATGATTCTTAACTATATGATTGTTTATCTGATTTTATCGATACATGGTTGCTTAAAATTTTATCGATAGAAAAAAATTTCAAAGTTGGGTCTGTATTTTCCTTTTTTTACTCAGCCTACTCAAACGATACATTATTTTTCGACACAATCAAGTTAATACTATAGTATTTTACCTCATCTAAAATCTCACTTTATGAAATTTAAATAAAACTTCACTAAGTTAGGTATTTATCGAAATTTGTCCAAAAAAGCCATTCCCGAAGAGTGTTACATCTCTTTTCCTCGTGCGCGGAAGGCATCAGCGTGTCCCTGTCTAGGGGGCGTGTTCGAATCAAATCAAGGCATCCCCTTAAGTATTTTATTCATGGAACTAGGTACCTGCTAAGTGTAAATTGGTTTATTTTGTTGAAATGTATTTGTTTTAATTTGTTGGTAAAATTGTATTGAGACAAAATAACACATTTTTGTCCGCTGTAGGTAGGTACCTACCATCCTATGTAACATTCAATGTAGGCATTCAACCTATGTTATGGCAAATCAATGGAATGAGTACGACCGAGAAGCAAAAATTACAAGGTGTATGTTTATTCAGCACGCCGACGTACGACTTGGCCCCGAACCCGGACAAGCAGTGGATCCTGCGCGTCACGGAGAAGATGAAGCCGATCCACCGCCAGTTCACCGACCTGCTCATGACCAAGCGCCTCCAGACGCTGCAGAGCGTAGACATGGTAATGGTAACTACTTACAACTAAATGTTTGTACACTCGACAAACATGATATACTTTAACTTTTGCACTTTATTGCTTTGTAATAACTAATAAGGCGAAATTTTAATGCATTAGCCAGGGGTCGCCAAATGGCGGACCGCGGTCCGCATCCGGACCGCCGACCCGTTTTGTGCGGACCGCGAGAACACAGCAACTTGCAATACAGTACTCTGTATTGCAAGTTAGGTACTCCTACGTAATTAAATAAAAATGTATCCCCCCCGCATTTTTTTCTGTAAAATGTTGTGCGGACCGCGATGGTCATTTCATATCTTAAAACGGACCCTGAGCGAAACTAATTGGTGACCCCTGCATTAGGCCCTGGATATGTTTGCATTTATCGAAACGAATAATTCATAAATAGGCAAATATTTACCTAATGACTATTTTATCATAATTTGTTTTGTATTCGGTCAGAATTTAATACTTAATGTACCTAATGCGGTGATACGGTAGGTATTAGATTGCGCTCTGTAAAAAATATTCTAAAACGTGTGTATGGAAAGTGCACACCGGCATTCCACCTTAACGAGTCGCTGCCTTAATAGTCTGAGAAGTCGTTGAGCGAGTTGCTATATTTATTTTACATGTCGATTTACTCTAT
The DNA here is from genome assembly GCA_947578815.1 of Epinotia ramella. NCBI lineage: Eukaryota > Metazoa > Arthropoda > Insecta > Lepidoptera > Tortricidae > Epinotia > Epinotia ramella. The sequence continues at coordinate 39,466,010 of OX388200.1, forward strand.
ATCTGCAACATTACGTTTCATTACAGTCTCAATGTTGTTTCAGGCAGTTGAAAGGGTATATCAAGAGCTGAAAACGCTAGGAGAGCTAGACAACACCTACCTGGTGTACACTTCGGACCACGGCTACCACCTGGGTCAGTTCGGGCTGGTGAAGGGCAAGAGCTTCCCCTTCGAGTTCGACATCCGCGTGCCCTTCCTCGTCAGGGGGCCCGGCGTCGAGCCTGGCACGGTGTAAGTGCCTATCTATATAAAATATGCGCAGTTATTTTTACCAACATCATCCGCCTATATACTTCCCACTGCTGGGCACAGGGGGCCTAGACAAGGTTACAATCGACAAGCGCTAACGCCAATAGAAACGAATAAAATGTATGGGAATGACAGATGTTAACGAAAAGTGTTTCGTCGGCATCTGTCATTCCCCTACATTTTATTAGTTTCTATTGGCGTTAGCGATTGTCGATTGTAACCTTGTCTACGGCCCCAGGCCTCCTCTCATGGGGAAGAGGGAATGGGCAGTAGTCCGTAGGCTGGTCCTTTATTAAACTCATTATCAACTCATTTTATGTATTGTAAAACATTTCATGATGGAGGATCATTGCGCCGGTTAGGTGACCATTTTGCAAATAGTTTAGTGGTTAGGTATATACACATTTCGTTTTTTTTTCCGAGAGTAAATGCGTTGGTTACGTAAAACGCTACATGTGTGCCGATAATATTTGATTCGTCAAGGAGCCTGGCCATTACATATGGTACTTCCTTAGGTGCTACGTCAAAGTAATGTCGAAACGGATGTACCTACTTACATGATTGAGGAGTTCCATAAGTCATCGGTGACCTTCATCATCAGTTCCACTACACCAAATTTGTAGTTTCCAATAATAAATGTAGACCTTAAGTAAAGTACCTACATGAGTAAATATAGAAAATACCGAAATCAATAAAGTGAGGGTACGCATGCCTAATATATTTATTAGGGGTTCCCTTAATTTTCTAATGATCATGGATAATCTGGAAACTGTGGAAACATACGACTTACTTTCAAATTATAAAATTAACTTGTATACATTACATGTACAAATTGGCCCCGTACATCAATAACCGGCGCAACGAGCCTACATTCTTTGTGTCGAATGCTTTACAAATGATAGGTTGTACCGTAAAATGGGGTGAGTAGGAATTGCGAGGAGAGTTGTGTTATGAATGGGGAGAGAAGGGATGAAAGGGGGGTGAGATGGGATTTTAATAAAAAAAAAAGTTTTGGTGCAATAGGTGTATGTCGTACCTAGTTGTTATAATAATTTACTTTAAAAACAAAGTTTTAACCGACTTCAATTTAGTACTCCGCCAAGCCACGAGAATATTTCCACATTTATTTTCCAATTTACCACATGAACTGATTTCCGAGAGCAAATGCGTTGATTATTAGAGAAAAAAACCCAATCGCTGTATGTGGGCCGATAATATTTGAGGACTTCCGTCGATTCGACAAGGATCACCTTTGGTACTTCATTAGCTACTATTTCAACGGAATCTTGTCAGAATCTGTGACGTGCTTTTATACTTTAAGTACATGATCGAGGAATTCCATAAGTCATCTGTGGTCTTCGTCATCAGTTCCTGCCAGCTCCACCAAATTTATGATTTCCGGATGTAAATAAACGAGATATAATAGAAAATACCAAAATCACTACACGCGTGCCTAATATAATTGAGGATTTCTCTCAATTCCTCATGGATCCCATCTTCCAACTAAATTAAAAAAAAATGGGACCCACCTGGATGCATATGTATCCTTACAAACAAAAAAAAAATGTCGAATCGGCGCATCAATGACGGAGTTCTGAGGTAACAAACATTGAAAAAAAAAAAAAAAAAAAAAATACAACCGAATTTAGAACCTCCTCCTTTTTTTTGAAGTCGGTTAAAAAGTATAGATAAACGAGTAAGGTACGTAGTTATTGAAAGATTAACGAACTACCGTCAAGTTAACGATACATATAGTCAAAGAGTCTGTTAATGATATTTAAATTAACAAGTAAGTTAAATAACACTTGAAAAATTAACTTAGGCACCTTATTAACAACGTAGTTACAACCGTGCAGAACCGCTACATTAGTGCGCTTCGTAATGTCATTTCAAGGAAACTAACTTTAAAACTTGGAACTAATTTTGTCGTTTGTAAAGTAATGAATGATCGAAATAATCAAAACTAGTACCTACAATATTAATTTTTGATAATTATGATGTCCTAGGTAAAAGAACAACCATACGCGAATTTGTCTGTTGATGTTGAAATTCTACATGGAAATTTTATAGGCAAATGCATATTTGAATGCTTGTAGGTACATAACAACAAAAAAGGTCGAGACAATGTTTTCCCCTTATCAACAAATATTTGGTCATACATGATAGGTACTAGCTCCTTACATACTTGTAAGTTGTACCTATTTATACGTATTTGGACGAAGTATGATGTGGTATGTAGGTACCTCAGACTATTTATAAATCAAAACTTTGTTGTACGGCCGGCCTCACAGCAGCAGTACAGTTAAGCACCCGCAAATCAAAGTAACCCCGGTTTACGATACCTAATTGTCAAACGGGAGAAAGTGACCAGGTACTAAGGTAGTTATGAGAAAGCTACTTTTGAGTTCGACTAGGACCCACTACACGCATGGCCACCTATAAGTAGATGTGTTTGTATGTTAGTGTGGACGACATCGTGCTGAACATCGACCTGGCGCCGACGTTCCTGGACATGGGCGGGGTGGTCCCACCGCCGCACATGGACGGGCGATCGCTGCTGCCGCTGCTGCAGCCGCGGCGCCGGCGCGCCTCCACTGCGCACTGGCCGGACACCTTCCTCGTTGAAAGGTACTGACTTGGGTACTATAGTATCCGCAAAAACAAGTGGCGGGATCATATCTCTTTCGCACCTGCACTGCCTTATGGAGCGGGCCGTGCAACAATAGTACTGACTTTTATTGCCTGACTCGCCACCTGGTTTTGCGGATACTATAGAGTCTGACCAGACAGTCGTGTCACAAAAAAATTGCGACAAATTTGAAAACTCATGCTGTTAACACGAAATGCAAAGCGGCATAATATAAAGTGACGGATTAATACATATGTAAAATTCTGTCCATATAAAGAAGTTAAAAATGCTTGTGACGCGACTCGCTGACCAGACTCTATCCATTCGCTGGTATTTGTGCGTGGACTTGCCCTAGGTGAGCGGAGAGCGATAGACACAATGAGATGCGCCTCTGGTAGGTTTATTGAAGTCGCTCGAATATATTAACTGCCGCTCGTCGCCCCGCTGCCCGCTGGCGTCCAGTCCGCGGCCTTAGGATAAGAGCCCGCAAACAGCGGCTCTTTAAATAGACAAATGCGGCTTTTTGGAGATACCTGTAAAAAAGCTGCAATTGTTTCTAAGTCTTCAACGAGGGCCAGGTACGTAATTGGGTAATTACCACCTTCGTCTTACGTAACCTAGGAAACTAAGGGTCCTGGATTCAGTACCTGTACAAAGGTACTCTGATACCAAAAGTACAAGCCTAGTTTAGTTTGGACAAAAGTACATTCAAGTGTGAGATTTATTTTTAATAACTCTTGTCTTCTTAAACGGCTTCGTTCAATCTTGAATCCAGAACACAAATTACTCTTGTATAGGCACTTGTACATACGTGAAATTTCAAGTACTTTTCAGCTCGGGACGTCGAGAAATGCAGTCGCACTTGTCAGAGGCGCAGCGCAAATACACCCGCGAGATGAACGTAGGCAGCAGCAGCGGCGCGGCCTCGAGCGAGAGCGGCGACTTCGAGGACACCGGCGACTTCGAGGACACCGGCGACTTCGAGGACACCGGCGACGACTTCCTCGAGCCCACCGACGACGAGGACGACGAAGATGACGTGAGACTAACACTAACTACCACTGAACTAAAGTAATACACGATTACCAATTGGCGGTCCTGGTTACCATCTCCATGATGGTATCTTATTTTGTCGTCCCATTCGTTTCTCGGTCAATTCTTATTTCGTCTCATTCTGTTTTCGACACTCATTCTTTATACATCTTGTTCGCTATTCGCCACTATCTTCTTCGGTCGGAATCTGTAATTAGTATTTCTCTTAATGAGTCTTATTCGTATTTCGCCACGGTCTTCCTTGACCTCATTATTTGTTTGTCTCTCTCGTTTATTGCCGCATTTACTTATTTGCCCTTTTTTTATTCTTCCATCTTTTTTGGAGAGAATATAATGTAGATTACTTATCTACATATAATAACACTTTATGGTATCAGCGTTTACGAGTTATTTACGAAATACTAAAAAAGGGACATTTACAACCACCTCCCTACGCGTTGGGTCCACACACAGGTACTTTTAGTATGGTGTTTAAGACACATTTACTTACACCCGTACCAAAATTCGCTTTTACACGAATTATTTCCACTATGTTTTGTTCGTTGGGTAGGCCAGATCATGTAGCCTATCACGGTATGGTTCATCGCCGACAAAGCCGCTGTTGCTTGTTGTCAGTCAATATTGAAGTAAATAAGTACGAAAACGATTAATTCTTCACGCCGGCATTGTCGGCGATAAATCGTACCATGCAGCAAGGTCTTCTGCTTTTAGTTGTGACATTCTGACACTTTAATTATTTTCTCAGGATGTTGATTCCGAGCATGATGACTCAAAGGCGTCATCGGAACCACTAATATCAAATGAGAGTCATAATCCTATCCTAGATGAAAGTTTCGAAAAACTCGAATCTGACGAAACTAGCTTGGATACGCAAAATATTTTCTTTACGGCCCCGGAAAAGAAAGCTTTTGTGCGTAAGTATTAAATGCTTTCTAATTTGAGTGTATCAAATGCTTACGAAAAAATGTAGCATACGCATTTATCATATTGTATTTCAGTTGGTACAGAAACTGGCTTTGCGAGTGGAAAGGCAGCCAGGCTCGCCGATGATTGCGCGCAAGCGGAGGCGCGCCTGCCGTGCTCGCACGGCCGCAAGTGGCGCTGCGTGCTCGTCGCGGGCCGCTGGCGCCGACACAAGTGCAAATATGAGGTATGCACTGTATCTTCATTCACTTGTAGTCATTACTTGTACACATAATTCCACTTCAAAGAAACCCCTTTTTTAGGCCGATATCAACGCGGCGCCACCTAAGATGAGTACCAAGAAGTGTGCGTGTTTCACTCCAAGTGGCTTAGTTTACACGAGACTAGAGACCGACGGTACTATAGCGCGACGTCCAGTTGGACTCAAGAACAATAGCACAAGAAACCGCAGATCTATCGATAACGACGTCTTTGAACCTAATACTGTGGATAGTATTCTTAAAGAAAACCCGAGTATTGGCCATTTAAGTTCCAAATATGAACCTATTAATGAGATGGAAAATAGGAACTTGACTGACAAAATAGATAAATTGATACAGGAGACCGAAGCCTTCCTAGAAGCTTATGAACGTACCAAAGATAAAATAGTGAATACGAGAAAAAAGCGAAGGGCTCAGAATTGGAGCAAACATAAACAACGAAACGATGCTATCGTCAATAGTAACGAATCATCGTTAGAATGCAAAATTGACAGAGATGGACAAGTTAATTGTTCCCAAGTTATATATAAGGATTTAAAAGCGTGGCATACCAATCGATTAAGTCTGGAAGATCAAATACGACAACTGAAAACAAAATTGGAAGACTTAAAAGAAATCAAGAGACATTTAAAGACAACTAAACCTGCCATTAGTATAAACATACATCAACCACATGCCGCCATAAACACCTCAGTTACAGAGCAAGTACAGATTAAACCTGATGTTTCAAGTCAAAATAATTCAAAAGAGTTATTTAGAAAAGGAAGACTGCATCGGATTAAACCAAAACACAAAAACGGAACAAATATTGATAAAAAGTTCAGTCAATCCAATGAGTATGCTATTCCTACTATAAGTGCTAATACCAAAGATGATATATTTGACCAGCAATTTGTGAATATTACCATACCCGAGATGCCTTCGCCTGACCAGATTAATGCCACAAACGAAGATAACGTTACAATAAATTCTTTTATATTAGGTACTAAATTGCCAAAGCCTCAAGTTACTACTATCATTATAGATGAGAATTACTACAGTAGCACAGATTCATCGTTAGGCGAAAAGGAATCACAAAGCACAAACTCCACCGAGAATACAATGCCATTTACCGAACAAAGCACTCCCGAAACAATTCCAAAATTTGAATACGCTAGTCCTAAACAGGTAGCGCACGTGGACCAGCTCACCGAACATTCGCCTGTAGATTTTACGCAGAGTATGTCCAACTTTAATTCCGCTATTGACGATATTCTGTCTTCACAACTTCCGACGGTCACTGAAAGATCTTCAACGACAGCATTCGCCAGCAATACTTCGGCGACGACGAACTTGGGACCGGCGAGACTCGATGCGTCGGAATACGAACAACGGAATCCGAACAAAGGTGTTGCGAGTACTACTGGAATTTTTAGTAAACCGAAAGACGATTTTCAGAGGCGCCTTCATCCCTTGTTTATAGAAAATGAAGATAAACATGTTTGCTACTGCGAAGAGAACAGGTCAGTAAGATTCAGTAAAAAAACTAGTTTTATATGTACCTATTTGTATTGATGTGTTCGCTATAAAGCCAGTCTACGTTTACAGGAAGATGCGAGGCCTTGGACACAGCTATTTAGAAGCAGTGCATCGAGCTAGGGAAGAACGTCGCAAACTAAAAGAACAAAGACTGCGCAAGAAGCTAAGAAAGGCTAAGAAGAAGGTAAAATTAGTTTTAAATGTCCAGTGATTCAAAATGGAAGAAGAATATTCTTTTTGTTTTTTTTGTTTCGTCATTGAATCTGTCCGTCCGTCTGTCATAGATTTATAATTTATTTTCAGGCCGAGTTAGAAAGGCTATGCGAGTCGGAGAGAATGAACTGTTTCCGGCACGACAACGAGCACTGGCGCACAGCGCCGCTCTGGGCCGCGGGCCCCTTCTGTTTCTGCATGAGTGCCTCAAACAACACCTACAACTGCGTGAGAACCATCAACGCGACGCACAACCTGCTGTACTGCGAGTTTGTCACTGGCCTCATCACTTACTACAATCTGCGAATCGGTAACTTCCATTTTGTTATACAAATGTAATACTACTACATCTACTCGAAAGTTCTGATAAACAGGGTTAATCGAATTTATGTTGATTTTTTAGTGAGGGAATAAATGTTATGTTCCTCGTTGACGTCAGATCATAGTACATACCACATCAACCATAGCGCACTTAGGTAATATTTGTTTACTTTCAGATCCCTTCGAAACTCAAAATAGAGTCAAATATTTGACCGCCATGGAAAGAGAATACTTCCACAATCAACTACAACAGTTGCTGAGCTGCCGCGGGCCGTCGTGCCGGCGTCACTCCCACTCTAACCCGCAGGGTCAGTTCTCCCGTCACTGGCGAATTCATAATCCATTAAAAATCCGTCATTTCACTAATAATTGATACACGTTATTTTAGGGCTGGCAGAAGATAGGAGGCGTTTTGAAGATAACCATATGGTTCGAGGTGAATCGATTCCCTATAATGAAAGGCGAGTACTTGATAAATTATTAATGACAATAGAAGGAAAACTGCTTGAATAGAAAGTGAATGTGATAATAATAGTCGGTTTCGGTTTGTTTGAACAGAGCTTGGCGCTGGAGCGGGTACGGGCGGCGGTACGCGCGCGCGCGGGCGCTGCACCGCCGGCGGCACACGCTGCCCTACTAGTCTAGTCACGCCCCGTAGCCCTTCACAGGACTAACTTTCCTCATGTCCTAACACATGATTTTATCCTAGAAGAGAAATTGCCGTTACATCAGCATTTCTAAACTTAAATAGTACAATATGCATATTGGCGCGCTATGCTATGTAGACGCCATTAACCTTTATGGATGCAAATGACCGACATATCGTCGTTTAGTAAGAGGTGTGAATGTATGTTTCTTTATAAACTAGCACAGCATGTGTGCATTGTTATGCTTATTAAAAAAAAGTTTTTATATAATAGTAATTGCACTCCTTTTAAGGGTTAAATTAGTATATACTGCTTTAGTACTCTTATCTTTGCAAGCTATAGTTATCTCAGTAGGGGCAATCATTCTGTTGAACAGTTCTGCCGAGGAACTAAGTATAGGCCTGTTGAGGGTAATTATATTGTTCTAGAAAAAAAGTGACCATTTGCATTGATTGCACTTATCAAAGACTATAGAGTTTTTAGATCTAACATTAAATAAAGTTTGCAGATGTGTTCCTACCTTGTAAGTCGTTGATATAAGCATAAGTAACTTTTGTGACATTTGAAAACTTTAATCTGACTCTGCCAACTGAATATTTAATAGCATATGTATGTTTTTTTACGTTCCATAATTGGAGAAACAGGGGCCAGTTATCTTAGCTTCAGTATAAACATCATGTTATGAGCATGTTTTCTGATCTCTCCATTTATTTAGCTTTAATTGAATTCTTCTATTTGTAAAAAACAAAAACTTTGTGGTAGAAGTGTAATTATAATTATGTTACTATTGCAACTGCAATACAGACATAGTGCAATATTCAGAGCTCTGGGTTTGCCTGACTCCTATCCTCTGTCAACCAGGCAAACAAATTATTCTGAATGTAATGTTATTGAACCAGTCAGTATGTATGGTAGGAAGTATGCTATTTATCTAGTAGAGATATTTAAGTGATACTAAACTGTTGCCATTGTGATGAAATGTGTATTGGTTTTCTTAATAAAACATTAGAAATGATGGTGTTTTTTTTTATTGTTATAAATTTATTTTAATATATGATACTTATTTTAGTATAATCAACACACTAATTACACTAATACTCGAAATCCAGAACAGAATCAATGTCATAATCTTCTAGAAATGGAAACATGGAGTTAGACTGGTTACTGGTACTTGTAATTGGATCCATGTCATGACAATTTTGCGTCCCTTCTACAAATGTAGCCCATTTAGAGCTATTAGCTGGTGTGGCTGCCAGTAAATTTTTTGTGGGTTTGATGGTATTCACATTTGCTTTGTTCTCGACAGGATTATAATTTGATAATTTGGCTGGCTCCGAATCTTTTTCTGGTAAACATTTAATTTCAGTTTTATTCCTCATTTTATTAGTTACATTAAGGCTTTTCCTTGGACGTTTTTTAGGCAATTCCAATACTATTTCAGTATCATTCAGGTGCATATTTCTACCAGGACTTACTTGCTCTTCCTTATTCTTCAAGTTTTCTTCAATCTCTGGTTCTACATAATGCAGCCATTTATTTTTATTCCCAATTGAACACAACGGAATCTCGTCTTGTCCAGAATGTTCTGGGCTCTCAGAGCCAGTGCGAGAGCCATTGGTGTCAGCCCCACTGTGAGAGTCATCAAGCTCGCCTCTGATCCCATTGAGTTTCTGAACATGCAGCCTGCACTCCTTGCCAGTGCCCAGTTCGTAAAATCGGTTAATTGATTGTTTCACATCACATAACTTACATTTCCATTTGTTGGTTTTCTTGGTGGGGTGTACCTGGAAAAAATTGATGGATATAATTGTCCACCAAGCGTTATTTTATTACTAAGTATTGCTGAGGAATTGATTTTATCTGAACTCAAAGTAGCAATTTAAAATAAAATTAAAAAAATCTAGGACCTTTAATAAGATTTTCATGTTCTAGGACGTCTACTACGGCCTACGTCACAAAAACATAACTTTATAGGTAGTTAGTTTGTATTTTAATTTAGGTACTTACTTGAAACACCTCGCACTTGTAACATCGCAATACTTGAAAAGTTTGCGGCATAGTTAGCTAAAGTTTACTTCAATGAATACAACGTAGAATGTTTGTATTACAGCAAGTCTTCATTTAAATTACTAAATTACAACTTCTGATTCAACTTTTTCAACAAACTCTCGAGTTTGTTGTGAATGTTGTGATTGTGAAAATGTTGTGACTTAACAATGTCAATGTCATGTCAGTCGGTTGTCGGTTCAAAATGCAGTATGATCAATTTAGAATCGGCGTTTCTACTAAAAACGTAGACCAAAAACTACTAAAATCTACCAAATGTCATACCCAGGAAAATTAAAATATTTGTCCCCCTACTATTTGAAATATTTAATGTTCCGTAATAGTTATTTACGATACAAGTGCCGAAAATAGGAAATACGCAACGAGTGGTGATAAATGAAAACACGACCGAAGGGAGAAATAAATAAATAAGTTTCCATTTTCGCACGTGTATCGTAAAACGTTTTACTGTACATATGGCTCTTAAAAGTTTCGACATATGCACGGAAAGTGCTCTTTCCGCACTAGTGCGGGAAAGTAGCACCATATGTACTGTAAAAATCATTACGTCCTCGTTAAAACTCGCTGTACCTGTCATGGAAATAATGAGTAGGTAATGCCGAAAGTCGGGTTATTCCGAAAATTACTAATATCTACTAAACGCGGCTAAATTATTTGCTCTGGCTGCATTCAAGTCTTGAACGTCATAGGGAGTGTTGCCAACACTGAAGTGTGCCGAATTTATTCGCGACCGACGAAGTAATTTTTTTATAACTAAGCTGCCCACGATACGTCCTTCAATCCAAATGGAGTGGTCGTCTTCCAAAATCATTTCGTGAATGTGAAAAACGTGAGCAAATTGAATGGAAGTCGTCTAGCTTTGGATTTCCGAACGGTTTGAAATCCATGCATCCAGTCCAAATGGATGTCATCCGCAGCCGACTGTCAATGTCAAAAATGTATGCCACGCCATTTGGAACTTTTGGAAGACGTCCGAATTGTCAATGAATGTGCAAAACCGCGTCCATTTGTTTTGAGATTTTCATCTCAGTTCAAGTGTGGTTCAAGTTTAGCTTTCGGTGTTTGAAGATATTATGTGCTCGATCGATTTTTTTATTGCAATACACTATGCAGTTGCCAACATAAAAAAACCATTATCATATTAATTAAAGGCTCTACAGTGGCGACCTGTCCGGCTTGGCGTTCACAGTCAAGTGACGGTGCGTACCTACGTCCAAAGGGAAGTATTCCATTACGAAGTCTTCCAAACAGACGTCTTGTGAATGGGCAGCTTCACACATAGTTGCGTCCTGAGGGGCTACCGCGAAACGAAAACGAATTTCGTTCGTGTATCTCCCTCTCTGTTGCACTTGCCAGTTCGAGCGACAGAGAAGGAGATACTCGAACGAAGTTCGTTTTCACTTGGCGGTAGCACCTCTGTATGATAGGTGATGGCCCACTGTGCAGAGAAGCTTGCAAGTCAAAATACTGCTCGTAACGTATAGAACGTACCTCTTATTATGTCGCTTTTAGGCTCATAATCCTGGGTATTAAACACGCGTGTTTTATAACATTACGACACTCGTGTGTTATATCCCGATTAAGTCACGTTGGCACCTTGCAGCAAGATGTATGCATGAACACGGTGCATTCTTAAATTAACCGGGTTGTACAGAATGTAAGGGACCGTTTACACATTGATTAGTGATTAGTGCGAGTCTATACATTTGTTGCAAGTGCGAGTAGCTTTTGTATGGACTCGCACTAAGGTCAATGAGGGCATTTCCGTCATACTTTTTGATAAGTTCACTTTGGCTGGTCATAACTAAGAGGATATTTACTTTTTAATAAACCTTATCACTGTAATAGATTGGGCATTTATTTAACTATATAAATGTACTCATATTAAATTGCTAATACTGCTGGTTATTTAACTATGTATTATTTTTTTAAACCTGTCAGTTGACGGATTTTCCCGACGGTTTGGGGCTATTCCGTCAACCAACGATTTTTCTTGTATCGTGACGTATTACAAACATATACGTCAAGTGAACAAATACCGCTGAACTCTTAATCGAAACTAAACTTTAGCAACCTCAATTTAAGGTTTATATTAGATTGTATTGCTTTATAATCAGGAATAGTAAACCTTTTAAAACAAATTCCCAAACCCTAGGGAAAATCCGTTAAAATAATGCTACTGTTTTTGTGCTCATTAGTTGGCGCCACTGTTGAGTAAGGTCCGAAGTACAGTGTCAAACTCATTGTTATTATGGGCGCGACAATATTTTTAATTTCAAATAAATTATAGTATAACAATCATAATCATTATTTAAGTAAGTCAAATCAAAAAGATTGGCAATATATGAAATAGGGAAATTCCGGCACATGACGGTTTTGCCCGTTTCACAATTGACGGATTTGTCTACTCGATCATTTCGTTAATACCAATATTTAACCACCCATAGTTTCTCACCAACAGATTATAATTGAAAATAAAAAACTACCGTCAAACATGCATATCGAACTATATAATAAACATACTTACTAAGCCGTAAACTTACATTTTCTCGTTCGGGTTCGAATTTGGAGCGCAACTAAACTTTAAAAGCGGAGTTTTTCCGTTCACTGGCTAGACAGCGCCAACTGTTTTTGACTGCGGGTATAAAATTTTCTCTGCTTTACCGATCGAGTCAGTAAGCGTGTACAGTAGTTTGAATAGCCGCAAACGCCGTTTGACGGAAATGCCCCGCTGACGGATTTGGCCACCCTGACCTTACAGCTTTTGTTTTAATTCTCGGTAAATGGATTCTTACTCGACTAAACAAATTAAATCCTTTTTGTTAATTAATTGACTATTTCTTTTTGGATAAGAAACGTTTAATTTAGTAAAACTACTCACTTTTGATAACATTTTACATGAATTAATAAATATAACATTTTAAAATGAAAATATTTATTTTATTTTGTATTGGCTGTTTAGAGTTTTCATAAGTCTGGCTGTCTGGCTTAACACATGCGCGCGCACTGCGCAAACTTCACGAAAAAAAAACTGTTGCGCGCCATTATAGGTTATTTCACAAATGTTTGTAAACATTGTTAAATGCGTGTTTAGTTATTTAATTATCAAAAATGTTGATTCGTGGTGACTAGAAAAATGATAGATAGAATAGATAGAATGGACGCAACTGGACATTCTTGGCGATGTACAATATGTGAGTAAAAACCTGTTGCCATCATTAAGTAAAGAAAATAAGTTGACAGGCCTATAAAATTTTCATCTTATGAAAAGGATTTTTCCTCGCAAAATGTGTTGAAAAACGTCGTATGAAACGCGTAAGCTTTGATAATTACATCCTCGGCTCTCTTATCACTCTCACCTGTGATTCCGGCTCTGATGTACCTAATGATCAGCATTCCTCACTTGTATCACAGTGTACTATTATGATAGGTACGGTACATTTTTTCTAGGAGATACGAGGGTAGTCCCAAAAATATCCGACCTGACAAAAAAAAACAAAAGAAAATCTAAAACTTTTATTTTATTTTTCTACATAATGTCCTTTTAGTTCTATGCACTTGGCCCAGCGATGTTCGAAAGCTTCAACGCCTTGTTTGTAGTGAGATTTGTCGAGCTCGTCAAAATACCCATCAACCGCAGCCTCCACTTCATCATTGCTGGCAAATCTTTTACCACCAAGGCATTTTTTTAAATTTGGAAATAAAAAATAATCGGAAGGGGCCAAATCGGGCGAATAGGGTGCATGCGGAAGTAATTCGAACTTTAACTCGCGGATTTTAGCCATGGCCTTGGCACACGTGTGTACTGGTGCATTGTCATGGTGAAACAAAATTTTTTTTTTCGCCAGATGCGGTCGTTTTTCACAGATTTTTTCACTCAATTGATGCAAAAGGTTAGCATAATACTCGCCATTGATAGTCTTTCCTTTCTGAAGATAATCTATGAAGATTATCCCACGGCAATCCCAAAAAACGGAGGCCATGACCTTTCCTGCTGATGGAACGGTTTTTGCCTTCTTTGGGGCCGGTTCTCCTCTTCGAGTCCATTGCTTAGACTGTTCTTTCGTCTCTGGTGTGTAATAATGCACCCACGTTTCATCCATAGTGATAAAACGCCGCAAAAACTCCGCTTTATTGTTGTGAAATATTGCCAAACACTCGGTCGAAATATCTTCGCGACGTCGTTTTTGTTCGTCTGTGAGCAATCGCGGCACCCACCTTGCGCACATCTTTTTCATATCCAAATTTTCAGTCAATATGCGATGTACAGCACTTTTTGAAATCCCTGCCATGTCTGCTAGCTCGCGTACTTTCAATCTACGGTCATCTAATACCATTTTGTAGATTTTTTTTACTGTTTCTGGCGTAGTCACTTCATTTGGTCGACCACATCGATGTTCATCTTCGCAACTAGAGCGACCGCGTTTAAACTCTGCCACCCAATATTTTACTGTTGTAAACAATGGAGCAGACTCCCCCAAAGTAGAATCTAGCTCCGCTTTAATAATAGTTGGACTAAAACCTTTCAAATGAAAGTATTGTATCACATAACGATGGCCAATTTTCTCCATGCATGCTATGGAAACTTAGAACCTATTGCAAATCCAGATTTTGATTGAAAACGGTGATGCCACCTACTCGGCAAACTTCTAGGTAGCTGTTGCTGTAGCGAACTAAAATATCAGTGTTGTTACATTCAAATATTTTATTTGATGTAGGGAGATTGATACGTGCTACGTAAATGAATATGAGGAGTTAAATAATGAGAAAACCTGTAGTATTCAGGTTTTAATAAACATAAAATTGTACATTATTTGAAATAATACACGGAGAAATATTGAATGACAATGACATGGCAGGCAGGAGTAAAATTAGAGGTTGGCAAGAAAGGAGGTAGCAAATAGATCATATCACGTCAAGGATAACAGTATATTGTATAATGGCAACACAACATTGTGTCTGCTTGACATAAGTATAATGTCGTTTTGCGTGAAATATGTTGACATAATTTGCGTCAATAAATCCAATTAAAATTTTAATATTCAACGAAGTTTGTTTGTGATTTGTGCATTTATCTATTACTGGAGGACCTGGAAGGGCTATAGACACCGCTAGTCGACCGAGCGCGGCGCTCTGTTGAGAAATATCTAGGAAAATGTAGTACCGAGTGACCATGGTTTTGGATGAGCGTGTCGTTTTAATGTTTCTTGCTTTATATTAATAATATGCTCCTTTCCATGCATGAAGTTACTAATGTATTGTTAATAACTTAAATAAATCTGTGTATTCCTCATTTTTACGTTTCATTTCACAACAGTTATTACAAACATTTAAAATACTGATTAATAAAATACGACCGAATTGAGAAGTTCCTTCTTTTTTTTTATCGTTTGAAAAGTTTTATACGCCATAGCACAGATGGCGCTTGTACGCAAGCATGAAATGCCTTCTCAATTTGGCTGAGTTGCCTGTCTATCTCAGTATGTATATTGTAGTCTTTGTCTCCATGTCTGAAAATTTGTTCACAGCGTCCACTATTGATGGCTACTAAACAAAAGACAAACGACGCTGCGTGTTCGAATTTCAAATTTAAACTTTTTAAAGTGCATTATTTTCAAAAAGAGTATTTACTCAAAATAAAAACCTCTTTAAGCGTGTCAGGTCGGGTACTTCTGGGACTGCCCTCGTACTTTATAAAATAATTGGGCTCCGGTCACTCGAACGGACTAGAAGCATTTCAAATTTTTCACCGGCACCAAGCCTCTGGGCCAAGTGAAATGTCGTAAAACAGTAAACAATCAATCCAAGGTCTTAAAAGTGCAGACAAATATTTGTTTTGACGGTAATTTTTACTGAAAATCCGGACTAGTAATTGCATTTTCATTGTGTAAAATTTACCGGGGGTCTCGAGTGACCTACACAAATTAACGCCCATCATCGGTTTATGAGCATATCGACTTGACGTTTAAATTTTCGTTGTATGTGCAAGACATATGAATACCACGAATTGTACTTTTATTTTGTCCTAAAAATAATATGATAGCAAATTATAACTTTATGTTAACCATAAAAAAATAATCATGACTATAGGACCTACTATGCCGTAAATGTATATTTTTTAAAAAGACGTATAAATCACGCTGCACAGATGCCGCGCGCCGAAATTTATTTATTAAAAATTATTAAGAGTATAAGAAATTATTATTTAATTACGTTATCAGTTTTTGAATAAATACTAATAGTTACGTCGTAATCTTGAATGAAAAAGGAAGCATTTTGCAAAATACGCTCCCGCTTCTGCTTATGTGGGCGTAAGGACTCTTAAACCGATTTTTCAAATTAGTGGTATATTGTAATTCCTTATTTTGTTACACAATATTTCATCGTATACCGACTGTCACCTCTAGCAATCCAAGCGTATTGAAACAACATTGTACCTAATGACGTTCATATAAGGATATAAGTAAATATTACGTAGTGTTTTCACGACCTTTATGACCTTTTGTTAAAGTCTTTATAAAATCCGCATATTAGACGTGATTTAATTTTTACAAGCAATATTTGTCCCTTGAAAAAAATATGAGTTTTGCTTACCGCCTTACAAAGTTATTATGCTATCATGAAGTGACATCTATCATTCTAATCAAGCTAGAAAAAATATGGTATAATATATATAGGTAGAGATCTAGTTTCGTGACGGGTGATCGGTGGGCAGAGCCGCTTTAGCGTGTAGCGAATAACGGACCTGGACTCACCTTAATAGTTAGATGGCCCGACCAAGGCCCGACAAAAAAGTTATTAAAAATCGTTACATAATTATTTATTTATTTTTAGCCACATTAATCACAGATTTCGTATAGGTAAATAGGTAATAAGTGTATTTCCCACAAACTTTGTACAATAATTACTAGAGAGGTCTATACTTATAATTTATAATAAATATTGAGTATACAATTAATTACCTACTAATAGTAGATATTATTTACCATTCAAAGAGTAGTAGTACTGTAGATACTATTACACGCCACAACATGAGAAGAATCCGCGACAGCTAGTAGTATAAGTAGGTATAAGTATAAGTACCTACTTGTAGGTTGCAAAATGTAGGGCAAGACTGACTTCTCATGTTTTGGCGACTATACCTATATACCAGTACTTTCCCAGACATCAACATCTCATAATAGTTAAAGCAATGACGCTTAGTTGCAGTCTCCGAGAGGAAACCGGATGGCTCGCGGTATTTGAACTCCAGAAGCGTTGCGGAACCGCCCTGTGCAACCCGAACTGAGCCAACTTGGACTGGCTCAGAAGTTGGAAGGGGGGTGAAAAAACCCTCAGATTGTACATTCACCTTGTGAAACATCGGAGAAATTATTTGTTTTGCCACCCTAGGTGAATAGTATATAATATACTCAAACTCGATGTTTAGTGAAGTCACGTAGGTACCTAAACGACCTACCTACCCATTATTCGCCTTATTTGTTTGCTTTTAGCAGAAAAAAATTGAGACATCTTTTCAGATTCATCCGGAATTACAGCTAGGCAAAAGTCTAGAAACGGAACTATTATTTTTCGACCCTGGTAACTTCGTTAAACTTGTCTTATGCTAGGAGACGTATTATGGCATAAGTTATTATTTTAAGTACCGTATTTATAAAATTTCGCGCATTTATTAGCATTCAAATGCATCAAAAAATCCACACAATGAGCAAGACAATACGCGGTTCCGCTCGGGAAGTAATTTATAATTTATACAAGCGATGTCTTGCGGAATATCGAATCGGAATTGGACAATGTTTATACTTAGACGAACAGCTGGAATGACAGGTTTTAAATAACTGTACACTACAAATAAGTGTTAAATTATGAATGATTATGATAATTTTATTTATTCCTAACGCTACAATTAAGTACAGAAAATTGATAATTTTCGTCTAGTTTACATACTTAATGCATTTTAGAGGTTATGTTTACATAAAACCTAAACTGGTACTTGCAATATATTTGATAAATATAAAATGTTTTTGTAATTTGGATGAAGAAGAAACTATATATAAAATAAACTAACTACTATTTAATAAAATTGGCAAAGAAAACTTGTAAGTATGTAAATTGGGTGCCTGTCGTATCGCATAATGTTGATAGTCATAAAAATTTTTGGCCGAGAATGTTTGGCATAATGTTGAGTGGCATCCCTAGTAGCATTTTAAGTTGGCATTTCGTAGGGCCATTGGTCACCGAATGGTTGGTCAACCGTTGCGAGTGAAACACCTGTTTTCGGTAAAGCCAACGATGTCTCCCAACATTGGGCCTACTATGATGACTATGTTGGGCCAACCACCGTTTCCGGCTGTAGGGCCAATTTACATTTACAACGTAGGGCCTACAGCAATATTACTACGACAACTACGTTGGGCCAACCACCGTTTCCGGTTGTAGGGCCAATTTACATTTGCAAAGTAGGGCCTACAGCAACATTACTACGAGAACTATGTTGGGCCAACCACAGTTTCCGACTGTTGGACCTAAAGCAACATTGCGTAAGAAGGGCCTACAAAATAAAAGCACTCTGTAACAACTGTAGAATAGCCGTTGGCAGTTAGTAGGGTTAGGTACAGTTGTTTATCTCACGAAGGCGGGTTGGTCTTACTTATGCACGATCTCCACTGACCGGGTTACGCCGGGGCGCACATTGTGAGTGCCAAAGGAAATTGAAACTTCTCTGCTGTAGTTAAATTCCATATTTGCACGGAATTTACGCAGCTTGCCACCTGCGCGCGCGAGTAGTGGAATTTAACTACAGCAGAGAAGCTGCAATTTCCTTTGGCACTTACAATGTGCGCCCCGGCGTCGCTCGTGGTCGGTAGGGATCGTACATTTGTTGTGGGGTGGTACCTATTTAGTGCACATGTCCATGGTTTCTAGGTGCGTAGTCTCGAGAGAGATTCTATATTGGCCGAGCACACAACAATGTGCATGTGCATAATACTCACAAACCGCCTTCGTGAGAATAAACATCTGTAACATACAAAGTAAACGTCTTTAAATAACCGAATTTACAAACGTAACTGCACGTTAACTGTTAACGGAGATTTAAATGCCTTCTGAGACTTTTCACATTTACTTGCGTTACCATCATTTTGTACAGCTAGACCGTAAAATAAAACTTCTCATAATACGTTTATAATTTTATTGTAAGAAAAAAATAGTCATCCTTGATTTATAATCGATATGTTTCTATTATAATTAATTGTATTTGAATGCTGGCCCTGTAGCACGATGCTTTTTGACCGGCCTTAAAGCATTCATCACTTTCTAGCAAGTATGTAAGTGAGAAAGGGATACATTCTTTATGGCGGGCCATAAAAGGCATCATACTAGCCCAAATTTGTCAACGTCATGACTGGACTAACATATTTTGACCTCCGATTCCGAGCAGTTGCACTCCGTCATTTCAGTGGGTTCAGGTGTCAAAAATCCAATGGTCCGCTCATCGCGCAAGGTCCAAATAAGTTAATTAGACGCTGGATTATTCAGCAACTTTAATGTGGCGTCCACACTGGCCAGTTTCGTCAGCCAATTGACAAGGACGCAGCCATCTGTTAGAAGAGAGATGAACACACATTTAAATGACACCGACAAAGAGGACTGTGATGAAATAGCTAAAACTAACCTTTTCATAAAAACGACAAATAGCTAAAACTATTTATTATTACCTATGTACTCATAGAGAAATGGCAACTCGAAACTTTTGCCAGCATCAGTTTTAAACAAATATTAAATAAAAATGAACACACGACGTTACAAAACTAAATTGACCTTGTGATTTAAAAATTAAATTAACTAATATTAACTCACCTGTCTCGTACAATATGCGTTTAATGGGATACACATGTCAATTCTCGTCCGGTAATATTTTAGTTGTGAGGCATAGGTACTGTACTGACGATTTTATGAGGAGGCCAAACGCACTCCTTCTTGCGAGGCGTGATCCACTCTTCTGTTACATAAGTATTACACTAAGACCACGCCGTCACCATCAGAATTATTAAATTCCACCACTTTGATCATACTGAACGTGATTTTGAAAGGATTGCTTAATAAACACGATATATTGTTATTTGATTAGTGAATATAACATGTAAGTATTAACTTGCACACTATTTTTTATATATATTTGCTAAGTAAATATGCAACCCTTTCAAAAACAAGTAATACTTTATACCATGCACGCACGCACTCAAAAGACAATATAACCACTAAGTATACGTTTACACGCACTATTCACGATGGAGATCGATAACAAAATGGCCGATCGAATTCGCGCGCCGCGCGTGCTCTTGTCCACCGCCCCCCGCACCGCACTTTGTTTCCGAATTCCCCTCTCCTCCCGCTGCCATTGGATTCATATGTGGCCCACTGTTGGCCCTATGCTGTTTTCAATATGCAATAGTACTAATGCTATGTGCTCTCTGGTGATGAATAGCGTAAAAAGTACTTGTTTAGCCTATGTCCAGGCCCGTGACAGATGAGCAATGCCTCTACTCGACACGAGATAGCGCTAAATTCCAATTTTTTGGTAGGAAAGCCAACTAAGTCGGCGGTAGGGCCTATGTTGGCGGCTCGTATGGGATTTTCTGTTGGAAATCCGACCAAAACCGCGGTAGGTTGTATGTTACATGATCGTATGGATTTTTTGTTCGGAACGCCGTACAAAACCTCAGTAGGGCCTATGTTGGCTGCTAGTAGGGATTTTTTGGTAGGAAAGCCAACTCAGTCGGCGGTAGGGCTTATGTTGTATGGTCGTATGGTTTTTTTGTTGGGAACGCTGCGCAAAACTGCAGTAGGGCCTATGTTGGCTGCTCGTATGGGATTCTCAGTTGGAAAGCCAACTCAGTCGGCGGTAGGGCCTACGTTGTATAGTCGTATGGTTTTTTTGTTGGGAACGCTGCGCAAAACTGCAGTAGAGCCTATGTTGGCTGCTCGTATGGGATTTTCGGTTGGAAATCCGACCAAAACCGCGGTAGGGCCTATGTTGCATGATCGTATGGATATTTTGTTCATAACGCCGTACAAAACCGCAGTAGGGCCTATGTTGGCTGCTCGTAGGGATTTTTTGGTAGGGAAGCCAACTAAGTCGGCGGTAGGGCCTATGTTGTATGGTCGTATGGTTTTTTTGTTGGGAACGCCGCGCAAAACTGCAGTAGGGCCTATGTTGGCTGCTCGTATGGGATTTTCTGTTGGAAATCCGACCAAAACCACAGTAGGGCCTATGTTGGCTGTTCGTATGGATTTTTTGTAGGAAATCTAACCAAAAACGGTAGTAGGGCCTACGTCGTTTGTTCGTATGGATTATTTGTTGGCAACCCAACTGATAACTGTGGTAGGGCCTATGTTAGATGTTTGTATGGTTTTGCAGTTGGAAAATGAACCATAAATAGCATTAGGGCCATCGTTGGCAATTCGTTAGATTGCTACTAACGATTTCCCAACTTTTTCCCAACCGTTAGCTACGGTTGGCCAACGCAAAATGCTACTAGGGATACTACTTATTTAGCCTATTCATTTTTGCGCATACACATTTAAAAGTTCTAAAGTATGTTTATCCTAATATTGATTACTCTAACATCGAATTACCTAAAAAGTAATAGTCCTAATTTTCATTGTCATAATAATTATTTTGCCTATTATTAAATTAGCTAAAATTACACCACCTATACTATTTTTTTCCTAAATTTTATACTATTTTTAAACGCTGAGCAGACCCGACCTACATCTAGATAAATAAGATAGGTTCGTTAGTTGCCTTTTGTCCCTCAGAGCAGAAATAGGGGCCCCGCGAATTGGGGCTCCGTCGACATGAGGGCGGGTCATAGGTTATTCAAGCATTAGGCAATTCTCAGCAGAGACAACCTTCATTTACATCAATTAGATAGGTTCGTTAGTTGCCTTTTTTCCCTCAGAGCAGAAATAGACACCCCACGCAGCGGGGTGGCGTCGACTCGCCGCACGGCTATCAAACACCACACACAAGCGAACTCTGTTTTAGGTCGGTTAGGTTATGGTTCACTTGTGCCCATCAGACCAGAAATAGGGGCCCCGCGAAGCGGGGCTCCGTCGACATGAGGCGGGTCATAAGTAATTTAAGTAAACGGCAATTCTGACCAGATCCAACCTGCATTTAGATTCGGACAATCGATATATATGCGTAACAAAATGTATGCACAACATTTATAGAGCATTATATATTAGTAACATCAAAGTTATGCACATCAATCATTCTAAAAAAAAACTTCGAAACAATAAATAGTCGGACAATAAACATTTAGGACAATCGATATTAGGAACAACAATTTCGGCAAATAAAAAATATTCACAACAATGTTTATGCCATACGTTATTCGGCATAAAGTTGGTATGCGACAAAATAGTAGGACCAACAATTTTATGCCACCCGATATAGACCCAGTGAAGTATCAAACTCTCTAGGTCGTACTGTTCGTGTTGCCACATGACCGATAGCGCCCCTATTATTTTATAGCCTTTTTTGCCAGACTATAGTATACTGAGTCTGAGAAAAATCATATGCGATTTGAGAATTAGGTATATATACGAACCGTCTTATGGTGCAATATATAGGTCTTTCTTGCGTTACCGTATATTAACTGTTCTTTTCCGAAGAGGCTTTAGTACCGTAGACCACATCCACACGCTGCGTCAGGTTATACAGAAGACCGAGGAGTATAACCTGCCCCTCTGCCTAGCGTTCGTGGACTACGAGAAAGCCTTCGATTCGATTGAAACCTGGGCCGTACTACAGTCTCTCCAGCGGTGCCTAGTTACCGCTATATTGAAGTTGTACGAGAACGCCACTATGTCAGTTCGACTCCAGGACCAGAACTCGAAACCTATTCCGCTGCAGCGGGGAGTCAGGCAAGGAGATGTTATTTCACCAAAACTGTTCACCGCTGCACTGGAGGACGTTTTCAAAACTCTGGACTGGAGAAGGCTAGGCATCAACATCAGCGGCGAGTACATCACTCACCTTCGGTTTGCTGACGATATAGTAGTCTTGGCTGAGACCATGGAGGACTTAAGTTCGATGCTCGATGACCTCAGTAAAGCTTCCGAGCGAGTTGGTCTAAGAATGAACATGGATAAGACGAAGATCATGTCAAATGCCCATGTAGTCCAACTCCCATTACAATCGGACCCTTTAAGCTCGAAGTTGTAGACGATTATGTATATCTAGGACAGACTATCCAGTTAGGTAGGTCCAACTTCGAGAAAGAGGTTAATCGTCGAATCCGACTTGGCTGGGCAGCGTTCGGGGAGCTACGGCACATCTTTTCGTCCAATATTCCGCAGTCTCTCAAGACGAGAGTCTTTGACCAGCGTGTGTTGCCAGTGATGACATATGGCACTGAAACGTGGTCGGTTACTATGGGCCTCATAAGAAGGCTCAAAGTCACCCAAGGGGCTATGGAGAGGGCTATATTGGGAGTTTCTCTGCGTGATCGCATCAGAAATGAGGCTATCCCCAGCAGAACCAAGGTAACCGATATAGCCTTCCGAATCGCTAAACTTAAGTGGCAGTGGGCGGGGTACATAGCACGTAGAACCGATGGCCGTTGGGGCGGAAAGGTTCTCGAGTGGCGACCACGTACCGGAAGGCGCGGCGTGGGTAGGCCCCCCACAAGGTGGACTGATGACCTGATCAAGGTTGCTGGAGTCCGCTGGATGCGGGTGGCGCAGGACCGGTCACTTTGGCACTCTTTAGGGGAGGCCTATGTCCAGCAGTGGACGTCTTTCGGCTAATATGATGATGATGATGATGAACTATTCGAGCCCGATGCACTGATTGGTACCTAAGCTATAACCACGAACTTCAAAATTCGAATCTCTCTCTCTCTCTCTCCATCTCTATCGCACTTACTGAACTCGAGTGACAGGGATGCATATGTACACGAACTTCGAGTTTCGATTTTCGTGGTAGCGCCGCTAATCTTTTTTACGTTGGTAGGTATACAAAAATTATTTATAACGAAGCTGTTGCGGTAGTTTTTGTTTGCAGAAAAAAATACACGAGAGAAAGAGATAGGGACACCGAGTATATCGCCGACGTATGTCGAAATGTAACGAACAGCGCGGTAGCCGAAGCATGGGGCTTAATCCCGGCATCCGTTTGTCTGTAAGCGAGGCAGCTCGGTAAACAAGCAAATTTCAAGGAAATAAAAAAAAAACCGGCTACTTTTACAAATATTCCTATCCTATAACGATAAAATACATTCAATGGTTTTGAAGATTTGAGGGAATGAACCATACGACACAGCGGAGATAGATCACGTGGCCTTCATACCTACACAGGCTGTATTATTACAAGTTGCGTATATATTCCGAATCCCGAGCTAGACCGAATTCATTTCACTCTGAACTAGGCACAAAGAGAATAGAAAGCCTTTTTCTTTAATTGTTAAGTGTTACCGCTTATTGCATGCTGCAACTATTAGGTAATAAAACGTTGCTAAATACCGATATTACCTTTCGTTCTCATTAGAACCTTGGTACTTTAACAAGAGAGCCACTATTCCAGTAAAATATAAAATGGCCTTTTTCGTGGCTAAACAATGATATTGTTGTACAGTCGACGTTAGATATGTATCATTTTTCGCCTTATTCTTATTACAATGGAATAAGGTGCAAAAGTGTATACATATCTTTGAACTCATTTTGAACTCGACTGTACCTCACCTACCGATGTGGCTTAAAATAAGAACCGTTCTAGAAACGAGATTCGGACTACACATACACACAAACTAGACAAGACTGCTGTCTAGTCCAATACAATGTCAAATAGGTATTAGGTATCTCTATATCTATACCTACCTAAATGTACATGAGCATACGGAGCAACATATTATATAGTTACAATAATAGTAATAATACATTCACTATTATTTCTTCCGTTATATTGTATTACAGTCTCACTTCTCATTCTTAAAGTTAACGTAGGTGTTATTTCCTAAGTATGTAGTATAATACATATAGGTAAGTATTCACGGGAGGACAGAATCTTCCTAGGTAATTTTATAAACATGCACTAGGTTAGGTAGGTTAAAATTGGTAAAAGTCAGAATCTCCGGCAAGTTTGCTTGGGTGGCAACTGAGACACAAATTATATAAAAATACACCTTTTTGTCTACCTATTTAAAAATATTTGGCACATTAACTTATTTTTAAAGTGTAACAATACAGATTTATGGCCGGATCCAATAATCAATCCACCGATAGTTTTCCTTACGCCAGTTACATTTTGACAGATTACCCGTAGAAAATGTGTCAAAATGTAATTGTTGGTAAGGAAAACTATCGGTGGATTGATAAAAGATTGATTTTTGGAACCGGCCATTAGTGGTTTGGTTTATTTGCTTTTTGATTAAACCGAGGGGTAATCAAACCACATAAAGTTTTTAATGCGCGGTTGGACAATACAACTGTCATTTTTCCATATGAAAATTCACATTTGATCTATCTATACTATTTTTCATAATTAAATTCCATCAAATCTACCAAGAAATAGCACTGTCACAGTGAAACCTACCATTGTCAATGGACGTTCCAGATGTAACCATCCTTATTATGATTTTATGATAATACGAATACGAATTACAATCGTCAGAATCGATGTAAGGCTGATCGGATATTTCATTTCGTCATCATCATCATCCGAAAGACGTCCACTGCTGGACCTGAACGACCAAACATTAAATATAATATCGACAATGTTTTGATTTGATTTGAAAGGTTAAAATTGCAAATAAATTAGTTACATACTTGCATTTTTTCGACAAGAGTTAAGATTTTCATTTCTATTAATGTGATGGAATTTAATTAGGAAAATGGTTTAACGTCATACGTAGTATGTTACAATGCATTACGTGATCGACCGACCGACGTGAGCAATTAAAATCGGACAGTATGGAAAATGAAATCCAGATCTACTTATTTAATTTTGACTTGAAGAGGTAGGTCTCAGGATCGGCGAGCTAGAGTTCAAATTGTTGCAACATGCAGTACCTACGGCTCGGAAGTTAATTGCTGTGCATGTGAAAAAGCAATTTATGAAGACTATGTTTCAGTAAAAAATAAAGCACAATATAACATCATTTTAATTTTTGAATTTTAAAGGCCATACTACCGACATTTCCTATGAAATCATAAAAGAATCATAACTTGAACACTACAAAAAATCGCGGAACATACATGGGGTATTTTCGGGTACCCCTGGGTCAGAAGAATCCAAAAAAAAATTATTGAGGTCGCTGTTTGGACCACCCTGTAGGTATATTACGTAAATATTATTTTGAGAATTCCCCATACTGTCCCATTTCAACTGTAAACCTTGTTACAATGTTTATATATTAACAATTAATGTATACATAGGTACAATTATTTGATATTTTTACGTATAATTCAATAATTATAGAGATTACTACCTACTTCGACTAACTTCTTGAGCATTGTCACAACATTATACACAATGCAAAATGTAATTATCAAATTATCAACATTAATGACTTCGGTTAAAATATAAATATAACAATTAGGAGTTTTAACAAGACAGGACAATTATATCCGGCATCATGATGTTACAAACATTAGTTTCGAATCAATTCACCAGACAAAAAATGCATCTTACTTTATATAAGTAGTACTTTAGGTACCTCCCTAAGCTATTTACAATTTGGACAAGTTCTTGGCACCTCAATTTCAATAGTGGCAAATAATTTGGCAGTTTACATGGCACTAAAGACTTAATCACAACGTCAGCATCGCGTTAGGCCTTAGTGAATAGGATGGTTTACTTATCATTATTACTTACATCCCACGGAAAATATCGCCCCTTCCTTTTGTTTGACAGTTTTACTTAAGTATAATATCAATATATCGGATGAGTGATGGTCGGATATCTGTTATTTCCTAATCAAAAATGAAATATATAGGATCATTGTAGGTACAACCGGTTATGCGACCGCAGTTTCAGTCAAGTACGTCCTTCAGACAAGGTTTCTTTAATTAAATAAAGCAAAAAATATTTAATAGAAATGTACTATTTAAAACAACGGGAAAATATCCTTTCAGTTTGCTAATTCATCTAAGTGGTCGCAATTCGGCACATATTTCAACTATAGGCGGTGGCTAACCTTAAGGTGTGTTCATGAAATTTAGAGCACATGTGTATCTCGCAAGTCTCAATATATGAGCCAAATTTGACATGTCTATGTGAAATATTTTTTGAGTTATGAGGGGGTCAAAAGTGGCTCCAAATGGTTCGTGTAATATTACACACGGTCCTGCTCGCTAGTTCTGTTAGCTTGAACTTGGCTTGACACGCTACCGCGTGTCTAGATGACACGTATATGTCATTTATCAATACCCTACGACACAGATAGATTCAAGCAGCTTTCGCACATCCTGCATGCTCGTCATCCGACAACGGAGACGGAGTGGGCCAGCAACTTGCTGTCTCATTATGTCATGCAGCTCACGGCCCCCCCACATGACGTGTATAAGTACCTAAAATGCTGATTCAAAGCGCTGTACTCACATCAGACGTTTAGGTCATCCTGGCGCCTACCAATTGGTGCGGGTGAGATAGCAACACGGTGCTTGCTGCCTTGCTCACCACCACCCGCTGTTAGGTGAGGCCGCTGGATGCCAGTACAGCACGCGCCACATATAAGTTTGCATCTGTGATGTTAGCGTCGCAGAGGTGTCAGAGGCGTTCGACCGGTGTGCGGGAGGCGACTTGGGGCTAACTTCAGCGACGCAAACTCTTGCGGCGCGTATTGTACGGTGTTTTAGGTGGAGGACAGCCCCTGGCCCGCCGCCGGCCGCTACGTGTGCATCACCGTGGTACGCCGCGTGTAGCCACGCCGCGCTCCGCCGTTGCCACCCTGCGCTTCGCACTCTCGCTTCACTCGGTCTATTATATCTGCCACCAGTTTTTCCTCTCTATACCGTTTCTCCTCCCAATCTTCTTTGGATCGAGTCTCTGAAATTGACAGTGATAACTTTTTAGCACTTGATACTTATGCTAATCAAAATTATATCCAAAGAGAATATAACCACTACGTTCTAGCTGATCCTAGCCCTGTTGCGGATTTTTAATGGAACTAATTTCTTTTACTGGCAAGGAGTAATCTTTTACAACAGACGTTAGAAGTCATCGAATGTCACCGATGTAAACAAACAGCAAGGAAGAGGAAATACTTTGAAATACCGACGAGGACGTGGTGGGGGAGTTTGCGCGCAGCTTCTCCCAACAACCTCCTGATATTGATAAGAGTGTGCGCTCTCCCTCTCCCTCCTCTCCTTCCTTCCCATACAGGCCCTCACTGGCGAGGCGCTATTTTAGATCTAAAAGCGTCCGTCATTTTACCCGTCCTCCCTCTGTTCCAAATGTAAATTACTCAATTTGTTAGTTTCTACTCACTTAATTGTATATCTATTTGTATATATTTTTGCATGTTTACTACACTTGATTGTAAAAGGTGTGGTGCCGGTCGCGCGCCCGGCGGCGTGTTTTTATGTTAGTTTTAAGGTAGTTTATAGTTTTGTAAATAGTTTTAGGTTTTCTTTTATGTTAGCATGTTGTGTTTGGTTCCTTATTTTTATGTTTTTATATTTTGTATGAAGTATAGGTTAGTTTAAGCGTTGGCCTTATGCCGCGCATGCACGGGCCAGTTGGGGCGTGCTTAGTTATTGGCAATTATTTGAGGGCCCCTTGGGGGCCCAACTTAGAAAGACAGGAAGGAAAAAAAAAAAAAAAAAAGGAAGTACCTTGCGAATGTAAAATACGAAAGCAATCCATAGTGATGTCAGAAAGCTTATTTTGAATATAATTAAAAATTGACAGCAAAAAAAAAGGATGCCGGATTGTCTAGTATTTCTATATTCAGATTCAGATTCATTTATTCACAGTATAGATTAAGTACATACATTATAAATTACATCTCAATTTAAAAGAATCCCTATTGTGATCTTCAATAACATACAATAACATTCAATCAAAATAATTAGAATAATAATAACTAACAATTGAAATATTTATAACTAAGTATGTCCACTTAATATAAATTTATGTCATAGTTATCAACGTTCACCTAAAAGGATCGTCAGTACATAATATAACAATAACAAAACAATAAATAAAAATTATGCGGTTATGTTAAAAAAAAAACACTTTTTCTTAATCGGCGCTTGAATATGGTTTCTGATGTTTCCATTCGTATTTCGGCGGGTACACGTTCATAGTTCGTGGGACCTATGATACGCGGGTTTTTTCCTGCAAGTGCCATGCGACGTGGGACTCTTCTTAGTCGGCCTGTGGAACGAATAGTCTTACCTGATACCCCGAGACGCCTAAACATGGGTACGTTTCGTCTCACAAAATATAAATAACTAGCTTCCGCCCGCTACTGCATCTGCGTGGACTCGGCATAAAAACTATCCTATAGTTTTTAATCCAGGCTATAAAGTTCGTGCAAAATTTTATCCAAATGGGTTGAGCCGTTTAAGCGTGATTTAGTAACAAACATACAAACATCTAAACAGCCAAACATCCAAACTTTCGCATTTATAATATTAGTATGATAATAATAGTACCTGTCTAAGCAATGTCTTGAAATTGGTTGTTGACGTGACCGATACTGACGTTTTATAGTGCGGTTGTAGGTATTTATTGAACTGGTTTAGTTTGGTTGGATTTAACTAGTAATTTATTTTCTTATTCAAATAAAATAATAAAAATTTAAGAAGAATATAGAAAAACCCTCCTCTTCTTCGGCAGTCGGGTAAAAAGGTCCTTTAGTCGAATCCCAGACCGAACGCTCTATAAATTGACGTCGGCGGTCTTGAAAGCGAGCGACTTAAGCGACACATCAGAGTCAGAGTCTTCGGAGTCACAATCTGTAGTATATTTGAATATCGAATACCTACTTGGAAGTCTTGGAACCAGATTAACCAGATATGGTTGAATAGGTATATTTATTATAAAGCATAGAATTTCTACATTCAACAAACAACACAATGCCAATACACACTGTCCCGACTATACATGTACCTATATTATTGCCATATATAATGCGGTTTACAGCTACACTACCTCAGGGTTAAATAGGGACTTCTAGGGCTATACCCAAATAACCTATACAATGACCATCGCACTTCATACCATCTGTAAAAATATATCTATAGAATACGTTAGGATGTGCCTTAAATGTGCCCGCCTGCCCGTGTGCGTATTACAAAGAACGCAAGCGAGCGCGTGAAACACTTTGAAGCATCGAGTAGCTCTGATTTAATTTCTTTCTAACCCCCGATGCAAAGAGAGGGGTGTTATAAGTTTAACGTGTCTGTGTATCGTGTGTCTGTGTATCTGTCTGTGGTATCGTAGCTCCCAAACGGATAGTCCTATTTGAATGCGGTATTTTTTTGTGTAATAGATATTTTTATCCCGAGTGTTCTTAGCCATGTTTCATGAAAATCTGTTCAGGCGTTTTTGAGAAATTGGACTTTGAAATGAAAATGTCGGGGCTTTTTGAGAAATAAAGTTCTTTAAACAGAGTTTCGTGTAATACTGACCTTTATTTCCTTTATTAGATCTTTTTTGGTCAGCAGTTTTCATCGTTACATGTTTGACAGGTGCTTGGTAGCCAGGCACGGCGGAATTGTGCGAGGTCGTCTCGGGCCTGAGTACGGCCAGCTCGGGCCAGTGTGCGGCTAGTTCGGGCCTGTCTGCCGCCAACTCGGGCCTATGCGAGGCCAGCTCAGTTTCGGGCTCGTGTTTTACCTCCGAAGGAAGCTCCGGCAGCTTCTCGGCGGCAGTCTCTGCTTCACTTCTCGTTATAACGGGACTTGGATCAGTCAGAACTTCACTATGCCTGCTTGAAAGGTGTCCGATGTAGCCTAGAAAATAGCAGTTTCCATATCAAGATAAGTCCAATTGTAGGTTCTGTCCAGTCAGTAAGGTAGTTGTGTAAAATTTGAGGTGAATGTCCGTGCGCTGTTGGATGAAAGTTAGCTATGAAACACTCATGTAAAAAACAGTGTAAGTAAATTACATTTTTGAAATGATGACGGCCATTTTAAAGTTCACGCAATTAACCTGCTGTGTCTATCCTGCCTCTTATTAATACTCTTAACGGACAGGTGGAGTCTTGTAATTGCAACTAATAATATTAAACTGTTTACTTCATCGCTTATTAGCTCAAGTTCTTAAAATCTTGACCTATCAGGTGATACGAGGATTCTTAGAAAAAATGTGAACCTGACGTAACAGGTTCCATTTCCCATATCAAGTAATACATCGGAAACTTTAAGTGGTTTAAAAAAATGTACCCGGATAATCAAACGTGTACCGAGAGGCGCGAGGATATCGGTATCACAAAAACTAGCTTGCGATATACAAACTGTTCTGACCGAAAATACTTATCAGGCTTGGGAGCAACTCCTGACCTTCCCCTATCGTATCCTACACATAGCTGACCGAAGCAAAACAACATCTCTTACGTCCAAAATTAAACATAACTGCGAACACCCACATTCCCTTGAAGACCTCCATAGAATAATGCCTAAAGCGAATACTGCTTTATATAGAAATATAGAAAACAAAGTGGGAGAGGGTGATATCGCGATATCTATAAACGCTTCTGGACAATTCCATGTTCCGCCTTTCTATCGTTCTCCGCCTGGGAGTGACCTGCGTTGCCCCTCACCGCTGTCAATGCGGTGACCCAGTCGACCAGCTGGGTCACCACGGATTGTCCTGCAGCAAAAGCGCAGGGCGTGCCCCGGCCCCGTCATGCTAACTCGAACGACGTCATACGTCGGGCCCTAGCCAGTGCGGGAACGCCGGCTATTTTAGAACCAACCAGCCTTGCCTGTGATGACGGGAAGAGACCCGACGGCATGACCCTCGTGCCATGGAAAATGGGACGGCCGCTGGTTTGGGACGCGACATGTTCCGATACTCTAGCGCTGTCTCATCTCCACGGCACCGCCGTAAAGGCTGGCTCTACGGCAAATTCAGCGGAACTCCTCAAGCGGCGCCATTACAGTCATCAATAGTGGCTACCTTTTTGCGCCGTTTGGGGTTGAGACTCTAGGACCGTGGGTGGAAAGCGCCCATGAACTTCTTAAGGAGATTTCCAAACGCCTGGTAGAGGTGACGCGTGACCGGAAGGCTGGATCATATCTGGCACAGCGGATCAGCATTGCCATACAACGTGGCAATGCTGCCAGCCTTCCGGGCACGCTGCCGTCAAAAGGCGATTTGGGGGCATGTTTTATATTTATTATTATTTTTAACCTAGTTTCTAATTTAGTGTTTAGTTTTCTACTTTCTTCGACTTTAGATTTATTTTAGTTTATATACTCTGTAACGTTCATGTTTTTGATATTGCTGCCTGGCACTTATTTATTTTAACTTACTATCACCGTTATATATATTTTTTCATTGAGATTATTTGTAGAAGAACATTATCAAGCCTTGTTGAATACAGTGATCCTAGAGGGCATTATTAAATTTAGTTGCCATTACCAGATAGTTGCAATTACAAGACCACCTAATAGGCACCTAAAAGAGCGAAACTGAACCAATGTGTGAGAGGCATGTATTTTTGTGTGGAAGCTGTTAACATTGTGAACTTTTTGTTTTCGTTCTATTGCAATAGTTTTCGTTAATCTAGAAATCCCCGGATTTGTCCTTATGAGACATGCGGATTGAAATATAATAGCTATTTACGATACAAGTGCCGAAAATAGGAAATTCGCAACGAGTGGTGATAAATTAAAACACGACCGAAGGGAGTGTTTTAAATCGTCACGAGTTGCGAATTACCTATTCGCACGTGTATCGTACAACGTTTTACTGTACATATGGCTCTTTAAAGTTTCGACATATGCACGAAAAGTGCTCTTTTCCGCACTAGTGCGGGAAAGTAGCACCATATGTACTGTAAAATAATTGTCTATTGCAATTCTTAAAATGAACGTCACAAGAGCCTCATTCTTTGTCTACTTGCAGATATAATTTAGGTGTTGAATTACCTACATATTACGCGACAATAACTTAAACAAGTTCAAAACATGAAATATTAATTTTCATGCCACCTTAAATTGCCATTGTGTTTCTTTCCCCCGGAGAACTATATACAGCGTGGAAATCTAATACGAGCAAATCTTTAAATGGTGGTTAGTACAGGACGTAAGAAGTTTGTTTAGATACCTTTTGTCTAAAATTACAACGAAAAAATGAACCATACAAAATAATTCAGCCCGCAATGTAACGCAAAATATTCAAGTTAAGGCTCGTTGACAGTTACTTGTCAAGTATTTGGACAGCTACGTTTGCGTTACATTGCTGCTCGGTAATTTTTGAAAAATTAATTACAGGCTTTCTATTAAGTGTATCTTAAAAAGTCCCAGTAATTAATGATTACGGTATTAAACCCTATGTCTGGTTTAATTCTTTGCTCGTATTAGATTTCCAGGCTGTATAGTCATAATAGGTTATGGGCCCGGTTCGGGAAAAGTAGTAGGAATGTAAATCCCCCCAAAAACATTACATGTAAAGTGATGCCAAGACTTCATAGCTCATACAGCTTTCAGCGTGAAAAAGATATCAGATCGCAATTAGTGCCAAGCTTCCGACTCCACACGGCGTAACTCTACCACTATACCAGCCACGCTCTACAAATTCTACATCTTGGCTTAAAAGTATAGCTTTGTTGGGCACATCCCGGTCGCCGCATATACTTTCACACCGAATGAATTTATGATGATATTAATAAGTGACGGTTATATACTTTTTAGCCAAGATATATAATTTGTAGAGCGTGGCTGGTAGTGGTAGAGTTACGCCGTGTGGAGTAGGAAGCTTGGCGCTAATTGCGATCTGATATCTTTTTCACGCTGAAAGCTGTATGAGCTATGAAGTCTTGGCATCACTTTACATGTAATGTTTTTGGTGGGATCTCATTCCTTTTTGTAAGGTAATTTCTAAAGAAGTGAATGGGAAAACCCATACAAACTTCCATCCCCTAATTTAAAGAGTGGGGGGTAATTTACTAAAATCCTGAAATACGTATTATAACAAGGAGTCCCTATATAAATTTTCAGACCCCTCGCATCAAAATTTGCGGAAGTCTCATACAAAGTTCCATCCCCTACTTCAAGGGGTTGGAGGGTAGACGTTCCAATTTTTTGAATTATTTTGTTGATCGTGTACTAATACTAGCTTACATACCAAATTTCAGCTTTCTAGGACTTCAGGAAGTACCCTAGAGGTTTTTGTTTTATTTAATAAGCCCACTATTGACTTCATATCCCGAGAATTTTGTTTTATCTGGTATAATCCAAACCCAAGTTACGAGGGTTCAAAAAAACGACGAACCGCTTCGAGAAAGGTAGGTAGTGCCCTTGCGTTGCGCTTCGCTTGGCTCGTCTGGGCACTGCCGTACCCCCAGATACGACGTGTATATTGGTAACACGCATAATGGCATGCTTTTAAACCACAGTCATTTGGGACTTTAATAGTAAGTAAGTATCTTTATTCGCATAAGACAGATACTTGATTCATATAAATGAATAAAGATTAGATATCTACACGTTTAACTGCATGATTTACCTTTTCTGCTCTTAAAGAATACAAGACATTGTTCACACTGAAAGAGCGGCGCTGGATTCAACGGCTGGATGACATGCCTTTTGTACTTGTGTCTGTACCAGTGCGTCCGGCTTTGCAGGATCTCCCCACATAGCTTACACACCACGCTGCCATCGTTCCTCGTCATGTATTCTAGGAGATCGTTTCTCGCTTTCGGGCTCTCACTGGCATCCTGTTCTTTATCATCTAGATTTTCATCAGACATGGCTTCAGACTGATAGCTAGAGTTTTTGGTTAGGAAGTGAACGCCGGCGTCTTCGGCGTCGGTGGTGCCGCTGGACGGCGCGTCGCTGGACGGCGCGTCGCTGGACGGCGCGTCGCTGGACGGCGCGTCGCTGGACGGCGCGTCGCTGGACGGCGCGTCGCTGGACGGCGCGTCGCTGGACGGCGCGTCGCTGGAGTCGCAGTCGCCGTCGGGACACAGCTCGATGGTGGAGCAGTCAGACATCACCTCTAGGGTTATCACCGGCATATCGTTGCTGTCACCCTCGTCCTCCTCGTATTCAAACTGGTCATCTGAAATGGATATTTGGTAAGTGATATTTGAATAAATAATTTGGGGCTAATTTTAAACTCAATACAATTGTACCTTGTCAAGGCTACACTTCCTGTAGGATTAAGAGCAACCTTTCTAATCGGTATGATAAATAAGTATTTTTTTAATGATATTGAGTTACTACAATACAACCAGGCGGCAAAACCGATAAATTTAACTAATTAATACCCACCGAGATTAATTAGAATTTGAACCTGGGACAGACAGAAGACAATTTGAAATAACAACTAAGTGTATCAAAGGAAATCGAACTAACTTAAAAATAACATATCAAACCTGGATTGTTAGTAAGCTAGCACATAATATAAACCACTTTCCAAATACGGTGCAGTGTACCATGTTTTCTACTACAGGAAATTATTTTTCTCAAACATGCAATGAAATATTGACGTTGTGTTCTTCATAATGGGTGTCAGTTTCGGGCGCAGCGAGACGAGGGACCCGTAATGGCATTTCATAAAAAATTGGAGGCCTAGGCCTGCAAGATGGTCTTTTTTAATTTCCATTCCACAATTTGTGGCACAGCATCACGGCGTTCAGCCATGAAAATTAAAGTTCGATTTCTTGGATTTTTTTAAATTTATTCCATTGCATGTTTGAGAAAAGCACTATACATACCTCGGCGTGAAAAGGGGTTGCCAGCCTCATAACTATCCGACCTCGCTACGCTCGGCCGTCTATATGTACTCGGCCGACAACCCCTTACTTCCCGGCCTCTGTAGTAATGTACAGTCAGCATCACATAGTTAGTAGCAGCCAAAGTAGCCAAATATATCGTAACACTTCCTTACTCCTATAGTATAATAAAGACGTGTTCCGATATATTTGGCTACTTTGGCTGCTACTAACTATATGATGCTGACTGTACTATTAATTTTATGCCTTCTTTTATCAATTCCACGTTTTCGTTACGAATAATTTGGTGACGGTTTATAAGGCTAAGTTTAAGGCTAATTAAGGGGCTCCCATACGCCAATGACCTTCGATCTGAATCCCTTAGTTTTCTAATGTTTTTTAGCTTATTATATTAACAACAACGGCTTTAAGAAATATAGTATCTCATATTTACTTCAAAGTTCATTGTTTTCGAGATATCTGGCATCAAAGTTGAACAATTTTAGGCCAAAAAAACTGGTTTTCCGGCCATAACTTTTGTGTTAATTAGTTTAAAATGAAAACCCTAGACAGGTTTTTAGAGACGTCATAGACGAACCCAAATAGGTATGTAGACTTCGTATTATAAGTGTTTATGTAGTATGTAGTGTGTGATTAAATATACGTAAGTATAAGTGTTTTTTTAGACAATGTTTAAAATCCTGTTTCTTTCAAAATCCGGTAGACAAAAATGGAGATAAAAGATTAAAGAACCGATAGCCATTTGCCTTATAATTCCATATGTAGTGCAAAAGTAGGAGATACGATTCAAAACTTGTCAAAAATCGATGAAAACCTCGGGTAGCGCCTTAAGAGGCTCCCATACGCCAATGACCTTCGATCTGAATCCCTTAGTTTTCTAATGTTTTTTGTAGCTTATTATATTAACAACAACGGCTTTAAGCAATATAGTATCCCATATTTACTTCAAACTTCATTGTTTTCGAGATATTTGGCATCAAAGTTGAACAATTTTAGGCCAAAAAACTGGTTTTCTGGCCATAACTTTTGTGTTAATTGGTTTAAAATTAAAACCCTCTGCCAGTTTTTAGAGACGTCATAGACGAACCCAAATTTGTAGATTTCGTATATGTTAGATCTTTCACGTCAATAGAGATGCGAAATAAGTGTTTTTTTAGACAATGTTTAAAAAAATCATACAAAATTAAGTATTAATTTGTTTCAAAATCCGGTCTGTCAAAATGGAGATAAAAGATTGAAGAACCGATAGCCGTTTGATTTATGATTCTATCTGTAGTGGAAAAGTAGTAGATACGATTCAAAACTTGTCAAAAATCGATGAAAACCTCGGGTAGCCCCTTAAGGTAGAAACGCGTTCTTGTATACTGGCAACTCATTAAGACAACACCGGCAAGAAACCAAACCTCAACATTTTGTTGACAAATAGCATTCAAATGTATAACGGAGATAAAGTTTAGCAAAATTATTCCTAAAGTGATTTTAAAGGTACGTAAGTAGTCATTATTTTTACCCGGTGTTTTTTCATACGATAGGGAAATGTTTT
Source organism: Epinotia ramella (assembly GCA_947578815.1). Taxonomy (NCBI): domain Eukaryota; kingdom Metazoa; phylum Arthropoda; class Insecta; order Lepidoptera; family Tortricidae; genus Epinotia; species Epinotia ramella. Next base: position 39,503,356 of record OX388200.1, read on the forward strand.
TGACGCAAATGACATGTATTATTGAAGTGAAAACTTCTTTAGCGGCGCTGAGCACTTTTTGGGGTGGGGAAAAATGGTTAAATACGCGACAGATTTTTGTGACGTCAGATGTGAAGGAGGTCACAAACTTTTATATTTTGCTGCTAGCCGATTCGACTTCATTCAAAACTGAACGTTATTCGTAAGAGTGTGAAGCCGTTAAACACTTTTTGCAATAGCATATTCTGCAAATAAATTTGTAATTTTGTTCACGCGTCCTTCACCGTTTTGCTATTGAGCAAATTCGAATAGTTCGAATTTGGACGTTATTCCTAAAGAGATAAAGATTTAAAAAAATATTTACCAACGGCAACAACAAATTGATATTTTGTTCACAGCCGCCGTCCGCTGTTATTGCAAATTCGAATAGTTCGAATTTGGATGTTATTCCTAAAGAGATAAAGCTTTGAAAAATATTTGGCAATAGCAAAAACAAATTGGTATTTTGTTCGCCGCCGGCGGCGGGCGAGCCGGCCCGTCGCATCCAACGCGCCCGCGGCCCGCCCGCGTAAATAATTGATAATTGTTTATAAATTTGCGCCAAATTCATTTTTAGAAAAAACTATGACAATGTTATTGAGTTTTCACTTCTGCCGGCACTCCCGGAGTACAACCCGGTCTTTTTTTTTGTTTTTGAAGTGAAAACTTCTTTAGCGGCGCTGAGCAGTTTTTGGGATGGGGAAAATTTGTTAAATACGCGACAGTGAAGGAGGTCACAAACTTTTATATTTTGCTGCTAGCCGATTCGAATTCATTCAAAACTGAACGCTATTAGTAAGAGTATAAAGCCGTTAAACACTTTTTGCAATAGCTATTCTGCAAATAAATTGGTAATTTTGTCCAAGCGTCCTTCACCGTTTTGCTATTGAGCAAATTCGAATAGTTCGAATTTGGACGTTATTCCTAAAGAGAAAAAGCTTTGAAAAATATTTGGCAATGGCAAAAACAAATTGGTATTTTGTTTGCCGCCGCCGAGCGGCCCGTTGCACCCAACGCGCCCGCGGCCCGTCCGCCTAAATAGGTAATTGATAATTGTTTATAAATTTGCGTCAAATTCATTTTTAGGGTGACACCGTAAGATGTCACCTGACCTGATCGAAAAACTGTTACAATGTTATTAAGTTTTCACTTCTGCCGGCACTCCCGGAGTGCAACCTGGTCTTTTTTTTTCAATGTTCGTTACCTCAGAACTCCGTCATTTATGAGCCCATTCGTACATTTTTTTTTTGTTTGTAAGTTCTACACTTCCAGGTTGGTCCCATTTTTTTCAAAAATCCAGTTGGTTGATGGGATTAATGAGGAATTTGAGGGAACTCTTCAATTATATTAGGCACACGTGTAGTGATTTTGGTATTTTCTATATGACTCGTGTATTTACACCCGGAAATCGTAAATTTGGTGGAGTGGAATTGATGATAAAGACCACAGATGACTTATGGATTTTCTCAATTATATACTTAAAAATGCAAAAGTACGTCACAGATTCTGATAAGATTCCGTTGAAATAGGACCTAATGAAGTGCCATAGGTGATGATCAGTGATCGGTTATTTGGATTCTCTCTCGCGGGATATCAAGTAGAAAAGTTAATATAGATACGACAGTTTCCCGCGATACCGAACAAACCGTACAAAAATAAAACAATTTAAATTATCTCTAAGGATTTTTTTACTCTTACATAGCAACCAGTTGAGACAAAAACTTCAATTCTTTTCCTAATCTCTACACTTTATTTTAAGCAAAATATATTAAAACCTCCACAAAGTATTAGCTTATATATCTGTCATGATGGAAAAAATACTTCAAAATCTTGACATTGACATTTCATTATTTTCTCTGGATTTAGGTTCTAATTATTTGCTTCTAAGGATTGCATAAATAAACGGTATTAGCTGTATAATTTATACTATAATATTAGATCACAGGTTATCGTATAAGTGCAAATACATAGATCTTATAGCTCAAAGGCGATCCAATAAATAAGTATCCACGTTAAGTTCGCACACTATGATTTATGGTTCATTTTTCATTTCATCGACTTGTTTCTGAGATTATCTTTTACGACAACTGTGGCTTACTCTAGTTGAACTTTTGATTCGCGTATGATTGGGATATTCTCGGGGAGTACTAGAGGCAGTGTTACATACTAGTTGACATGCCGCGAAAACCTAATTCTTTCCCTAAGGATAAAACTATTCTAAGTTGGATCGAGCCCCACGTTGACTTGATGTACTCGTCTACCAGCTACTTAGATGTTTTAAACTGTAATAAAATAAACACATTGTATTTTTTTGCCTTTTCTAACAACATAAAGCCCGGATACCCGGGGCATATCCATACTAACATAATGATTGAGGTCGTTCACCCCATGTCGAATCCAAAAAACCGGTGATGATCACTGGTTACGATCTGATCTGGTGGTGATTACTGGTGATGATCTTGGGGAATCGACGGAAGTCCTCAAATATTATCGGCCCACATACAGCGACTCGGTTTTTTTCTCTAATAATCAACGCATTTGGTATCGGAAATCAGTTCATGTGGTAAATTAATTGGAAAAGAAATGTGTAAATGTTCTCGTGGCTTGGCGGAGTACTAAATTGAAGTCGGTTGAAACTTTGTTTTTAAGGTAAATTATTAAATTACGTACGAAAAAAATGCACACAGAAAAATACTAACTTAAATTAGAATTTATTACGCTTTCAATGATAAAACACAGTATGTTAGGTGGGTGATTTTAAGACATTCGTTTATAGTTTAAAAATATGTTTTGCTAATTAGAAATTGGTGAAACTGAACTTGATTTTAATAACAGTTCTCTATTCTATTAATTCGAATTTTACGTTTATATTCACTGTTGTCAAATCTTCTTCTATCTTCTATGTATATAAACGAAAAAGTCCGGACTGATTGACTGACTGACTGACTGACTCACTCACTTAAATCAAAGCCCAGCCCAAACCGTTGAACCTACAAAGCTAATTTTTTGACAATAGGTAGTTTATATAACGTAAGTCCCCACTAAGAAGGGAGTTTTGAAAATTCCACCCTCAAGGGATCAAAAAGGGGGTTGAAAATTTGGGGTTTTGGAAAAACCCACCCCTAAGCGGGTTAAATAGGTGTGCAAAGTTTGTATGGAGGAAACTCTTTAGAGCTACAAAATTAAAACTGTATGAAAAGATTCCTTATCCCGGAAATCATCCCCTAAGGGAGTGAAAGGGGGGGTGAAAATTAGTACGCTTTGATATAAACGAGTTCCACGCGACGGAGTCGCGGGCAGAAGCCATAAACTAATCGCAATAGCACCCAATACACATTAGGTCATTGTTTATCTAAACAGCGGGTTGAAAGTAATGCGTGTCGTTCCTAAGGGTGAAAAGCAATAAAAAAAAGTAAGCAATGTTAGAAACCTGTACAGCCAGTTTCATATTTATTGTATTGATTTTTGATTGCAAAGTGTTTTTTTATCATGATAATGAATGAATTATTTGATGATTATTATTGCTATTTAAAGAATTTTGGATAAATGTTAAAATTGTTCGTACTTCAATATAACCGCTTCAGAGGGGCTAGTACGCTAAGTTTTATGTCGGACATAAAGCATTCGTCCCATTCTGGCCAATATGCGAGTGCAAGTGGGACAAATGCTTTATGTCGGACATAAAACCTAGTGTGCTAGGGGGCTCAACCGTTAACAATGGCAGAAACGTATACCTACAGCCACACTTCCATAAATTTGTGTTGTTTTTTGAAGCTCGATAATAATTACAATGGGTTTAATTCTTTATTACTACATATATGGTGTATATAAATAAATAAATATTAGGGGACAATCTTACACAAATCGACCTAGTCCCATAGTAAGCTCAATAAGGCTTGTGTTATGGGTACTAGACGACGATATATTTAATAGATAGAAATACTTAAATACGTAACAAATATTCATGCTACTCCCACAAATATAGTAGGTACATTGACGCTCGAACAAAAATTAGAAAGAAAGAAAGAAGAAAGAAAATACATTTATTTAACGTCACAACTTACATAATAAAAAGACAAAGAACAAGCAAAAGAAAAGGCTTAAATACGCGGAAGTTAAACAGGAGCCCACTCAGCATAAAGCCCCTGCAAGACACGGCAAGCAGAGGCGCTGATTTTCGGTGGGGACCTAACTTAAAACTATTGTAAGTGGCGGCACAAACGCCAACAACTGGTATTAATTAAGAACAACAAAATAAAATAAACCTAAACAATTGACATAAGTAACAAAATAACAAAAAATTAGGGCTTTAAAGACCAATATCTCGCAAACGAATCACTAAGTCGAAAAATGGTTAAAACTAAACATATTTTTGAAAAAACTATCCAACGATACTCCAGACGATGGGATTAACAAGAAAAAAAAATACATCTCCACTTTAGGTTTAGGGGAACCTGGGGGATGGTTGATCCTTGATGATTTAGGACTATATTATTTTTATTTTTCACATTAAGGGAAAACTTTTTAGGTCAATAGATTCAGAATTTATATATTCATTGATAGTTTGACTCATTATTAAATGAAATACCATACTGTAGACTTTTACCATGTGTCCCCTATGTAAGGGAGACTTGTTTACCCCTAATTAGGAGCCTTGATCCCAGGCGGATCAAATCACCCAGGTACGTGGGACACTTGCTAAACCGATTTTTACCGTGTCTCCCCATACTTGATTCCCATTTAATAAATAACTCGATTCGCAGTCAGCAATGCATCAAAAAATAGGAAAACGTACAGCGAACAGATATTTACTGTAGCTTCCATAAATAGAAGTTTGATTCCCACCGATCAATAGTACATTATTGCCGTGGCCGGGAAGGAGGCAATTGCAGGCTAAGTACTTGTTTAAACGGACGAGCTTGCGAGTCCGTTTAATTATAATACGAAGCCTGCAATTGCCATTCCGGCTGAGGCTAATATAGTGCTTTTCTCAAAAATGGGGGAATAAAAAATAGGTACTAAATTTATATAAACTGGAAATATCGTTGCACAACGTGAAAATATTTACGATTTCCCGCGGTTTTTTTTTTACAGAATCGCAAGTGTATTTTTCCACAAAAAAAACGCAAACTATTTGAGACACATACAAAAACGTCGTGTTTGCAACAGCAAAATACGAGTTGAATTGGCTGAATACGAGCTGTGCCGTCTTTTATATGCCAGTATTTAATTTCTAAAAATTTGGTACTCGACAAATAAAGGAATTTATATATAACATTCCAGGCGGCCTTCAATGTTTTTTATTTTTTAATTTAGATCTGACCTTAAACTATACACTTTACCTACCTTATGTAGCGAAGTATGTTCACTTTGCGGGCCATTTTGTTGTTGTGCCACGGGTTGATTCCACCTTAATTAATTGACTTGAATCACAGGAATAGAAGTAATGTGGGAATTAAAACCATAGTGATACATATTTATATAATTTTAGATACGTAACTGTAATATTTTCCAAATAACAACACAAAACTGGTGATCAATTTGTTTACCATCAAAAAGTAAGACATTCGGTACATAAAGTTTCTTCTAACAATTAGATTTATTTATTTAATCTTTATTGCACAAAATAACAACTTATCGTACAAAAGGCGGAATTGATGCCGTAAGCATTTTCTACCAGTCAACCTTATCGGTAGTATAACCATCTCTCTTTTTAATAATCTCTTCTCTTGTCTTATACTAAAAAATGATTAGAATTTTAATTTTGAATTTCGGAACACTAGGTACTTTTATTTTATTTTCTCAAAAAATTGTACACTTACATATACATCGATGAGATAGCAAAAAAAAAATTATTTTACATTTTTGCTCTGATGTCTAATTTTTTTTCATATGAAATCTCTTCTTTGTTACCCGGACTATAAAAACGAATCGATTGACACCTCGTTCATCCAAATTGGTTCAGTAGTTTTGCCGTTACGGTGGAACACTTATTTCATTTATTTCACGGGGACACAATATCTCGGGATCATGTCACCCCCCAAACAAAACGACCAAGTCTCCCCATACATAGTAAGGTTGTAAAACATGCTATACTCAACACTAGTGATCACGTATTTTAATGTAATCACAGACAATCTGAACTTAAATAAACGACTAACACAATAAACATACCCACTTATAGCATTTCTTTCACTTTTGATTTAATAAATCCAGTTCAAACTTACCGAAAATTAAGAAGGGCACGACACAAATATTCCATCGCCCGCCATTTTCAAATTACTGACATTAGTCACAACGCGCCATGATAGAACGTGAAGTTAGGCATAAATGAATAAGTATTGCTAGCGTAAAAAAGTGTATCACGTTTGGTAGAACTAGAAATCGAGTTTACCAAGTGTCCCCTAGGGATCGATCATCCCCAGGTTCCCCTAGGTAGGGGAGAACTTTTAAAATTTTATTCTACTGTTGGGTCGGCGTGATTGATATTTGATTTATATAGGTAAGTACTGTTCCCGAATTCAGTTTTCTAGTAGTAAAGGTTACTGAGCTAAGCCGCAGACGGACATGACGAAACTTTAGGGGTTCCTTGTTGACTACGGGACCCTAAAAAAGGACACTGATTTAACTCACGAACGGAATTATTTATACTCGGAAACTGGAGGACAGCTTAAACAGTAAGTACTTAATTAGGCATTATCAAAAAATTGTTTACCTACCTACAAAAATTTACTCAGTGTTAAAATTGTGACGAAAATTAAGTGAAAATTAACTAGTTTCACATTGAAGAAAAGTTTTTATGCATAACTACTATTTACAAATTGATAAATAATTGTTAATTTTCATACAACCTGAATAAGTACTTAATTTTCGTCACAAAACTTGACACTATGTTATTTTTTGTTTAACAACGCGCGCTAATTGGGTACACACATTTTTAAAAATAGCCCATTTACCTAAAATTTGCGACATAAGAGAAGCGTAAGAGGCGCTATTCCATGTGCTCACCGGACATGGGTACCTATAAGCCCGTTTGACACCAATACTTCAGAACCAATTGACCATCTACTTAGACAATGCCCTAAATTTAATATGACTGGAATAGACCACGAAATCGTGTATAGTATAGACACATATGACATCAAAAGCATAATTTAAAAAATATCTTCAATCCAATCATTCACCAAATTGATTAATAGCAATACAATTAGTAACAATACATTCTAAAGTATATAATAGCCCCATAATAGTTTAAAGAACCAAAGTTCGCCCGTATTCTTTGGATTATAAAACTATAGTAAAAAAACGCATTGCACCTTTGAATGTTTAGATATAACACATAGGTAAGGTCAACTCGGCGAAGACCGTCTGTCGGCAAAGATCGTATAGCAAGAATTACAGCAAATTCTGCACAGCTGCGAGAATGGCAACACAATTTACGAAATGATAAAACCGTTCTAGTTCTGACAAATTTACACAGATGGTGCTACATCTAGCATAAAGAGAGAAACCGGCCTTTCAAAATTTGTTTGGTTCGTAACTAACATTCGGAGCATACCACGTCGACTTAAAAAAAAGTTTTAAGTGTTTAAACTGAAGTATTTGTTAGATCCAAGCAAGTAAGTTTATTCTTTATTGATGTATATTTATGAATATTATATTACAATAACGTTAAACTCGTATTCCACGCAGATATTTCTGGTGAAAACGAACGAACCTAAAAATGTAGTAGTGGCGAAGACCGTCAAAATTTTGCAGGATAACATCGTCATGTGCCGATCTTTGCCGTTTTCAGAAGTCGTTAACCTTTTCGCCTGTAATTTGTTACTTTTTGTGGTATATTAGTGGCCTCCATTTTTTAATACATTGAATGAACACTCGTTTAGTACTTGAAGATGGTTTAATTACCTACTGTTTACAAGTTTTAAATTTCTTGTAATAAAATTTTACTACGAAAATAATTATTTTATTTTAAGTGACGTGTTTTCTACCCCTGAATGTATCTGTATGCCTTACCCGACAAACGCTTCTTTTGACGAAAACAGCCATAATAAACCTTATTCTTGAGAGCTTAGGGCACACATTCAGTTGTTATTGTTATTCGCACTCATACAAAATATCCGTAACTACGTAAGCTGCCTATGTGTAGGTAAATTCGCCATTAGACGATCTTATCCGACATTGGCGCTAAGTTCGTCCATTGCGCCGTGTTTTAAAAACGAGTGTTTATTTCACTAACCGATGCATGCTATGTGAATTTCGCAAGTTTAATTAGCAACCAACTAAATATTTAATTAACCACTTTCAGAAAAATTGACTTTCAGGCAATAGGATAGCCAAAATTTGTCGATTATTTATTTTTTAAATGAAGTATGCCGGTCTTCGCCGAGTTGACCTTACTATAATATTTTTTTTCTGCTCCTTGACCGTTATCTCCCATTTATATAGGCACTAACTCAAATACAATGACACCGATAATAAGTCTCCCAAAAACTCCTTGCTCTATGGCCCATAAAAGCACTGTTTAGCGTGCTGTTATGGTTCATACATTTTTTATAACATCATGGTTTTACCACAATGAAAATACCAAACTTTTAAAAAAATCGGTCCTTATATTGCAGTGGTACCACCTTATACAAATATTTTGAATCAAAAGTCTTCATTTACTATCAAATATTTGTATTGAAATAGATTATTTACTAAAATAAAAATAAATGATTATTTGTATTGTGTGTTAATATACATATTTTACCAATTATTGGTATTATTTATAAATATAAACAGATCCGATTCGGTTCGGATCCGGATTCAGTTTGGTTCGGATGGCAAGTGCAAGGAAATTAAAAACAAAACAGATCATAAACAAGAGGTGTCAAGGTGTCATATTTCTAATTTCCCACCAAAGTTCCAGTTCATAATTAAAAGACGAAATATGATATCTTTTCGTTATTAATAACTTATTAAGATTTTATTCGTTCGTGACGAAGAAGAAAATAACTGCACTCCTGAAGAAAAATTGCGTGAGTACCTAGTAATAAAACTAACGGAAAACTTACTGCCTGAAAAGTCAAAAAAATGCTATTTATTTAAAATTAGTCGTAGAAAAAGTATTGTATGCAACGGTGTATAACTTGGTCTTAAAACGCTCGGGTGTCTTTAATTGCGATGCTCGCCAAGGCTCGCATCGCAACTCACGGCACTCGCGTTTTAAGACCCTACTTATACAACAGTTGCATAAAATACTATAAATAAGGTAAGTAAGTAGGTAAGTATAAAAGGGGAATAAAAACCACTATAATATTATTTAAATTTTATTTGGATTACTTGTAGTGTTACATGTGTGATTTACGTTATATAACGCAATCGCGATGGTAAATCGTTATTTCTTTATAATAAATCTATTTTAGACTTCTTGTTACAATAAAATAAACATTTGTTTGATTTACATCAATTAATCGTTAAAGCTTTGAAATTTTAAAACGATTAGGTACTAGATACTCTTATATTTTATAATATACCAGATATACCTAACAACGGCGTCCACTATACCGATCTTGGAAATGAAATGATTATTTCGTAGGTATGGCCAGTATGCATTAGATGTAGGTGTTCTTGCAAACTGTATGGGCTAAACTTGGACTAAGTAGGTATCTATTCTAGTTTGGTTGAATGGACACTGAGCCAAACAGGAAGAGAACACTCCTCCGCTGCCTGTGGGTCTCACAATCTGGCTTAGGTACAATACATAATGCCGCACCTGAATACATTTACATTTTTCCTTTCAGTAGGATATGGCCCAAATCATAATTTATTAAAATTAAAAATAATACCTACACAAGAAATCCTTTATTTTTCAGAAAGAGATCTAACAGTAGATAACTTTTATAAACACAATGTAAGTAGATGATACGGAGAGAATAGTAAGTTTCTATATATGTAGTTATATTAGGTATGTATATGTGCATATATTCTGAACAAGCAGTCAATATATTGTTAAAATTCTGATCAGAACACTAGTAATACTAGTAAACTAAAATCAATAGAATATAGAAAACAAATCAACACTCTATCTAATATAAATTGCACTTAAATCGTAAAAAAATAACTTTCACCGGCGATCTTCATTATGTGTAAATACATATATACCTAAGGACAATGCGCTGCAGAATTAAAATACTTCACGAGGAGTAGGTGACAGTGCTCCGGTATGCATGTATATAGACACGATTATAGCAGTTATCTCTAAAACAGATCTTGACAAAATACGTACAGTCAACTACAAAGAGATAGATACGGGAAAAGTTACATAATTATGTATACACGACCTTAATGTTAAGCCAATAAAGTCGTACATAGATATTTTTGTAACTTTGACTGTATCGATCTCTTTGTAGTCGACTGTACATTATTAAATGTCTTTGTGGAATTTCCATGATACTTTTATTTGCAAAGGTAAAAATTAGGATGATTTACAGGCGACTAAAAACAATCTTAATTGCACGCGCCTCTAATGCGTGTAAGTAGGTGATTTTAAATAAAAATTGATGTGGTATGTTTAATAAAGTCTATTCTAATCTTTAGTAATAATAATAGTAATATTAAATTTTGTTTAAATTTAAGTAAAGACGTTAGAGGCGCGTTCAGCTTAAGATTGGTCTTACTCTACCTACAGCGCTGATTTCGGCTGGCGGGCCAGACGGTGCTCGGTCGTACAGTTTCTTGAACCTGTATTCGGCCACGTAGGCCGAGTCGCATCCGTTAAAATACCGCGATTATCCTTTTCCTTCATGCATATTTTTTTTGAAATATTTGTGGTGTCATAACTAAATGTTAATCAATGTAGATACATTGCTTGATTCTAATAATAACTCAATATTTACGAAAATTACAAACGATGGTAAAAGGGACATACTTAAATAACGTAAGTAGATTTTATAATAGAATACCTAATCTGATAGTTGATGTCTTTTAAAAACAATTAAAGAGGAGACGATGAACACTAAGGGGTTGAAGCATCAACCGCACTCTGCAGGCCCGTAAGTCAAACGTTAAATATGTCGCCGGCAGCTGTCATCTCACAGAACTGTCAAACTTCAAACAAACAGTTTTTAACAGACGTAACATAAACTCATTACGATTACCGACTGTTTTGAACAACCGAGCTTAAAAGTGTCCTGTTTCACCTGTTTGCTTCACGCTCTAGCTACTTCTAATTAATTCTTTACTAGAAGCATACCTAATTTATAGGATTGACATAATTTTCTTCAAGTCGTCAGTTTGTAATACTTAGGTAGGTACTATCAAAATCTTACAACTGTTTTGTTGAAATGAAAAAAAAAATCGCTGCCTTGCAGCATGCATTAAGATGAAAGATAAGAAATATAATAACTCAACAATGAACAGAAAAGCCAACTTAGTTAGCACTAATATCACAAAATAAAATACTACAAAAGAAGAAGACGAAGATAACACTCCACCACACCATTAAAATATTTTAGTTAGATAAAATAACCAAAAGTAAAATATTTGTGTAGTGGCAAAATTTTACCGAAATAAAAATGAAAGTAACGATGAGAAAGAAAATAGAAAAGAGCGTGTAGGGCCGGCGCAGTAGCGCGGCGCGGCTCGTGTTTAATACCTCTTGGTGATTAATAAAGAGCGTGTTGCGGCGGCGCAGCGGCGCGCGGCGCGGCTCGTGTTTAATACCTCTTGGTGATTAATAAAGAGCGTGTTGCGGCGTCGCAGCGGCGCGCGGCGCGGCTCGTGTTTAATACCTCTTGGTGATTATTAAAGAGCGTGTTGCGGCGGCGCAGCGGCGCGCGGCGCAGCTCGTGTTTAATACCTCTTGGTGATTATTAAAGAGCGTGTTGCGGCGGCGCAGCGGCGCGCGGCGCGGCTCGTGTTTAATACCTCTTGGTGATTATTAAAGAGCGTGTTGCGGCGGCGCAGCGGCGCGCGGCGCAGCTCGTGTTTAATACGGTGATTATTAAAGAGCGTGTTGCGGCGGCGCAGCGGCGCGCGGCGCAGCTCGTGGTTAATACCTCTTGGTTATTATTAAAGAGCGTGTTGCGGCGGCGCAGCGGCGCGCGGCGCAGCTCGTGTTTAATACCTCTTGGTGAATATTAAAGAGCGTGTTGCGGCGCCGGCGGCGCAGCGGCGCGCGGCGCAGCGGCGCGCGGCGCAGCTCGTGTTTAATACCTCTTGGTGATGATTAAAGAGCGTGTTGGGGCCGCGCAGCGGCGCGCGGCGCGGCTCGTGTTTAATACCTCTTGGTGATTATTAAACTACTGCAAGTAAATGTACCATTAATTATATACAAGAACGTGACCTATCAAACTCTACGATAAACTTAACATATAAACTATATTAAACTTGTGCGCTAATTATTAAAATACAAAAACTCAATTTGTAACTAACATCTTTAAAGTATACAATATTAATCGATTTACAGTTCTGGTTCCTAACTATATAATCGCTCATATTTTAATAATTTTCCCAAAACAAGTACTTAAAATTAGAATGGAGATTAGTCGTAACATTATTATTTTAAACATTAATATTAGATTTTCCTTATTAATGGAAGAACTGCTGATTGTCGCCCGGGCGGCCGCCGCGCACACCTCGGTCCTATCTACCTTACTAATCGTTATACGGGAATACTCATAAGAATTGGAAACAATCTAATATACAACATTCATCATTTGTGCTATGGCACTAACATCAATTTACTTGCGCACCTACCTAACTACTTAGGTCGGCAATAATGGATATATCTGAAAATATATAACTCTTTCAAAGATGCTTAATTATAGCTATTTTATCAACAGTAGACTCACTAATATATCTAAACATTTCCTTAACAATAATCGTCTATATAATAAGTCTTTATTAGATAAAAATTTAGAGTGTGAATATTAATTCTTAAACAGTTATGATTATTTCACAATCACATCATAATCTATTCCAACAAAAGTGATATCTTCCGTTAACGCTGGAACCCTAGGCTAGGCACTTACAGTCCAAAGATAATCCATCTCTTGTTCCATCTGTTTCAATTTAATATATTATCCAACAGTATAAGATAAAACTTGCTTCGTATCACTATTAGATGCTTTGCATATATGTAATATATATCTGATTATTTCATGAATATTCTATGTAGTCACGTGTACCTATGCAACGTTCAAGTATAGGTATACTTACACTGAAGACACATACGAGTGCGCCTTGTTCGACGTCCTCCACTGAACTCTCGAGCCTTACGTTATCCCGACTTCCGACTGAAGTAGATTGCGATTAAATGGCTATTGTGAAAACAGTTTAAAATGTTAATTACAGTCTTTGGTTATGTCTTACGGTATCATACCTAGTACTAATATATTTCAGAGCTACGACACTGATGAAACATTAAACTTTACTCCAGTGCGTTTATTTATACAACTGCATACATGGAAGGCACCAATCAGACTTGCACGGCACCCATTTATGCTATTTACTTACTCATTAACTTTTACAATAACTCGCTGTTAGCTATTATTGCGAAACTGGCCTCAAACATTTATTGTCTACTAATAATTTGCACAACCGTAATTTTTAACAAGTAGGTATAACCTTTATGTAACGAACATTAGATATTAAATGCATAACAGTATGATTGGAAAAAAACGTTTAGTATAGTAATGCACTTAGTATAAGTGTAGGTACATTAAAATTGTACTCCAAAAATATAATGAATAACTACTGCTATTGAACTCTGAATCCCTTATTAGATATACATATAGGTAATGATAACGAATTAGGGAAGGACACTAAGAGAAGTCGTTTTTTTAGAAGCGCTATAAAACTTAAAGTGGAATCAACAGTTAATGTGAATACTTAGCCGAGATAAAAGATGGATTAAATGCGCGAGCCCCTGCGGGCGGGGCGCATCAGACCGGCGCGGGGTCGGGCGAGGAGCGCGGCGCGCCGAGCGCCTCGAGCTTGAGGCCGGGCGGCAGGGCCTCCATGCCCGGCAGCATGAAGTACGCGCTCGGCGGGTACACGCAGTCTTTCGGCACGTAACAATCGTGCGTGGTCTTCATATGGTTCTTCATCTTGTCGGGCCTGGAGAATTCTTTGCAACATACGGGACAAGGAAACACTTTTCTCTGCTGCCCTTCGTGGTAAAGGAAAGCGTGCCTCTGGAATGAATACTTATTTTTGAAAGTTTTTTGGATGTTCTCCTTGGCACATTCGGTGCATTGGTAGACTCCTTCGTTAACTGAGGCATATCTAAAAAGATTGAGTCCTCGGACGGACATCTCAGTGAGTTGTTCGGCGGGGTCGTTGGAGGCGGAGTTGGCGCGGCGGCGGATGCGGCGGCGTACGGCCGGCCGCTGCGTCTGGCTGTTGTTGAGCGGCTCGTACGCGCCCGCGCCCTCGCCCGACGTCGACGCTGTCTGCGTGGCGGGGTTTACGCGAATCTTGCCGTGTCCGTCGCTCGTCGGAGAATGGACATATCTTGAATCTTTATTTTCTGAATCCGGTGTTGCTCGTCCTGAAAGCAAGCATAATTTTGTGAGTACTAATAGAGTAGGACAATAGATAATAAATAATGGCAAGAAAATAAATAAACGTGACGAATACCTTCTAAAAGCACAAAGAGCGCGTGCCCCGTGATATCTAAGCGTGCGCTCGCTATAACAGTGACAAAATGAAAACAAATAAAGAAAATATATAAACCACTTTATTTGTTCAAATTGATTGACGGAATTAATTACAACAAGTTTTTGATAGGAAAAAAGAACATAAGAAGATTTACTCCACGGACAAGTCTCAAGCACATTACAGCTACGGTTTTAACACCTTTTTCAAATTAACATCGCCAGTTATCAAAAGTTACTCGTAATTTAATTGAAGCTCGAAACTCGTCCATGTAATAACCGAAATAAAATATGACTACTTAAAATCAATTGATAACTAAATTTTGCAGTAAACTAAACGATTGATCATAACATGGTAATTAAGTACCAATAATAAAAAAACTATCAGTCCAACAAAATGATGGCTAACAAAAAATACATTTTGGAATCCAAACAAAATTGTGAACATTAAATATCGGAAACTTGCAAAAAACTTAAGCAAAAGTCAAACTGCCTAATCTATTTAAGTTAACCGTAATCTAAAATAATAAATTAAAAATGATATAACAAAAAAGAACAGAATTCTCTATGACATAATAGGACTCAAGTATTTGCATTTGGAACTATTTCGGCAAGTACAGTTGTACGTAGTATAAAAATAACACTTCAGTAAACTTAGTTCTTAAGATCACATAAGGTGGGCTCAAAGATGTAAAAATAATATAAATTGTACCATTGGTGTTAGCTTATACAGGTTCTAGAAAAAAGCTGCCCTTGTCTGTATGGTAGTGAAACTAGAAATCAAAATACAGTCGTCGACAACAAAATGAACAGGAATATATTTAGCCTCATGGATAAGTTGCATTATACTTTCTACAGGATCAACAAAAACAAAAAGCAATAATTTGTACTGAATCTTTATAGTTTGTCGGGTAGTGTCGGTTTGAGCAACATAGAAAGCGAACTAAACGAAGTCATCTAGCACAGCACTAGGGTCGCCACATACGAACGCTACGCATCGAACAGAGTAGTACCAACGTGATCACATACCTGGACAGTCCTCTCTTCGCAACTTTCCTGACTAATAAAGCTTTCTAAGTATTGAAATTCACTCAAATGTTAACAACACTATTTACCTCTAATTATAATATAAATAACTTAACTTTTAATCTATTTTTTACTAATAACCCGTGTTGTTACTTTGCTACTTCATAATAATAAAAAGTATTAAATATTGTTTGCTAACAACAATAATAATTTAAGACTTGTAGAAGTCCGTGTCGTAGTTGTAGGCGTCACAATAGGCTACAGGTTAATTGCGAAACGATCCCGACGGTATTCGGTCGGTTTAGAGGGCTTTTGCCTATCGTTAAGTGATATCGTCGGGTCAGTTTCTAATAACAATTGGAATGGACCGATGTCGCTGTCAAAGTTTCGCGAGTAGCCTGCTGAAATAGTGTCCGGTTCGAGTACGGCCGAGACATTTGACTACAACGAACAGTTCCTTGGACTCGCCACGTCCGATGAAACGTCTTCCACTAAACATAAACTTCATCATATACTTATATACGCGCACAATAAAGTCGAGATAAAACCATCAAGTGTCAAGTACTTCAATTTGATTCTTATCATACACTCAGAAAAATCACATGGGTAATTAATAAGTCATTTAGATTTCATCAACATTAAAATAAAAAGGTTAAATTAAATTAACAACAACAAATAAACAAAACAAAGTAATAATATTCATTGAAATTTTGCTGTAACTTTATTACTTTCATTAAAGATTCTAAAAATAGTAATTAACACCTTATATATATATATATATTTATTCCTTCTTTAACAAATAATGCTATGTCGTGTAACTTTCATTCTAAAATGTATCTAAACATTACTCTTTGCATTGGCTATTGTCTAAGTGCAAATTAATAAAAGAAACTGTTAAAACTTCCTTTAACTTTCGTCTATAGACTACGATTATCATAATTATGTATTTTGTGTGAAGTAAATCGATATCACGAGAAGTTAATAGATAAATATATTAAGTTTTCAGAGGGTAAGTACGTACGCCGTATGTCAAGTCAACTGTCTCATAAGAATTGAGAAAAATATCTAGTGGGAAGTGGATAAATAAATACTAAAATGCATAAGCACATGCGCTTCCAAAGGCATATTCTTAACCATACCAAGAAAATAATAAATTACAATTTATAGAAATTAGTACCAACATTAAAATGGTTCAAATAACTATTGAAATATGTCTGTTTGTAGTACAGGGTTTTAAAACATTTAGGACAGATCGTGATGACATTCGTGATGAATCTCTGTATCCGATTATCAAATAGTTACAAGCACTGGATAAATTACTGCCATGTGGCAATAGGGGTCTCACCACCTACAACTGTGAGATTTATTAAGTCCGATACCCAACACGACAACTCCGTTTTGTGTTGTTTACGACCAAAATGAGTGTCCTACCATGCGGCGTCTGCCACAGCTGCGCACCCTGCTACTGGTGAAGTTGCCGTGCCGTGTTTGCCGTCAAATGAAGCGCTTTTTAGCATCCGTATCCCAATAAATATGTTTCTCAATACATCATCTATAGAATGCTATCTATATAATAAGCTTATGTTGTGGTGTTATGTATTTTCTGATTAATTTTAAAATCTTATTGTAAGTGTTTAATGTCAATAAACTTGTTTCATGAATCCTGTAAGTGGCATTTATTTTATTTGAAGGTAAAATCCTATTAGGTAATTATTGCTTTTAGGAAGTGATCAACATTACAGTATTGAATACGTGTCATCTAACAACAGTGGAACTGCGTTTTAGTCTTACCTATTTTTTTCTAATACTTGACCTGAGTAACTAAATACGAGTGTAGTTATTTAAATATTCACACACATTATTATGACAGAATCGAGTTGTTACGAACGAGTTTCGTTTGATAAAACTGGACTCCCATTTCCTAGCACTTTGTGAATGCAACCTGAAGACAATTGAAGTCTCGTTTCAATGATTTAAAATAACAACTTTAACGAAAATAAATATAGTACCATATGTGTGTACGTAAATAATATACCGAAATTTGTTTCAAATGTTACATCAGATGTAACATTTCTTAAGCATAATTAGCACCAATTGATGATATTATAATAATTAATAAATAACATCAAATCGACGTAGTAAATATTAATCTATTAATAAAATAAAATAATTCTTAACGAATTTAGGACAAAACAGACAAATTAGATAATGGATATAAATTTCGAATAATATGCTTAGGCACTGGCTGACTACACAAGAGATTTAAATGTTCATCGATTGCCTCACCCTACGTATAAATTTCCCCATTTTAAGTACCTTTCAAAGAATTTCCCCTTTAAATTGTATATAAAGCTTAGGAAAGGTATGTTTAAATTCGTTTTTAAGAATTTTTACAGTCTTAATATTGATGTCACCAAGACATCTCGCGTCGATTTGTATAATTTAGGTAGCTCATTTAACAATCTTTTAACATTTTCGATATACAGTCGGAAACATGAGATGATATTTTCTTATGTTTAGGTAAGTACAACGTTATTATTTCTTCTACATGGGCCTAAAAGGTTTCTAAATTCCTATGGAAGCTTCTTAAAGTATATTGTAAACTTTGAATAATTAAATAAATAATTTTACTAAACATTCTTTGAAAATTCTTATTAGTCTAATATAGTTCATAAATATTTAACTTATTTTTTAATTTACAAGTAAAGGCACACTAATAGGCAAGCGTTTCCTGGACCTACTTTATATTACTAGAAACTCGGTTTTTAGGGGAAAAGTAATTTATATTAAGTTACTATTGCCAACGCCTTACTATAACACTATTTATACACATGACTCCTTCGCAACGACACATCGGCACGGTGCATCTCGGGCGTTCAACCAATGTGGACCAACACGAGCAAACCCGAGGACATTAGTGACACTGTTGCATGGCAAGCCAACAATATATTCAAATATTAAAAAATCTGATTGAGGATGCATTCAAAATGGTAATTGACATTTACATTACAAGAGAAAATAATAATTATATGTACTTATAATGAATAGTTTGATTAGGCGTGGAATCATTTGAAGCGAGAAGAGCGTCTGCCCACTCATGGGACCACTTTAAATAAGTATAATTAATTAGGATCACGAACCAATAAAAGCGTATTTCATGTGAGAAAATTATTAACAGTCAAAATAACTATTCAAAAGAAAATTACTAGTATTTTTGTCATTCGCTTGGCGTGCAGATTAAAATAAGGCAGGTATTAGACAAACACACAAACAGTACATACAAAAAATGTTAATTACCATATTGTTAATTAATAAGTCGAGTTTTTTGCGGGAACGGTTTTCTGTAGTATGCGTGCAGTATCCCGCAAACAGAATGCTCGTGTGAACGTGACTATCTTAGCACGTATACTACTAAAACGGAATCCTGCAGAAAACCGTATCCCGCAAAAAACTGGACGTCAGTGGGAAAGAGCTCTGACAAGGAAAAAAAATTGACTATAGCGTCTATAATTATTTTAATTTTAAGAACCAGTTGTCACTGATGTCCACCATTTTAATAAGTAAGTAGCTATTCAAGATCAATTGAAACGCATATACAATATGATCAAAGGAATACAAACCAATTGTTTGGGGTAGGTATAAATAACTTCGCTATGCCATGAGCTTTCCAATTTTATAATATAAATTATAGCTTACGAAAATGAATACCCGAAATGCACCTCGTGAACAATGTTGCGCTGAAATGTGTTGCTTCTGCTTGTAGGGCATCATACAAACGCAGTTCTTCAATAAGCTACTAAAATGATTAGACGCATGTTCGGATTAAGCCTGCTCCACACTATGGGCCATCATGGCCCATTATACAGGACGCAACTACGCGTTAAAGGGAGTAAGACATATTTACGTCTCGTTCTACCGCATATCCGTCCGGATAGTTAAACACAAACATTTTTTTTATACGAACGTATAAAAAACAGCGGATGAGCGGATGGTCTGGAACTGCGTTTGTACGAGGCCAGACAGAACTCTGTCCCGTCTAAACTTGCCTTTTGTCACACACAATGTCATGATTATCTAGTTTAGGTAAGGCTGCTCTTTACTTAATATACTCGTAGTACACATTGATTATTTTTGAATTATAACATGATCGTTAGAAGCGACATACTGTCGACTTGCTGACGGACTGAATCCAGATAAAGTGTCACTATCGATATATGGAAGACTACATTTTGCCTCTATATTTAATTAAATATGTTAAGTATGTTACTTATTAAATATTTAAGGCATTTGATTTCTACTAAAATAGAATTTACAAATCATCTCATGATTCCTGTCATTTATAAACTTCTTTCAAAGCACCTTGCTTAGATCACTTTAACAACTTCTGTTGTAATGATAATATTTACAGGTAATGTTAAGATTAAAAACATCTGTTATTTTATATAATTCTGTACGAATCGGGGTAGTGATCTGGATACAATCTCACAATTTTCATTTCGTCATAATATTGTCTTTGAAAGATAGGTAATAAACTAAATATAAAATTACACAAATTATAACTTGTTCTTCTAGACAATTAGTTCGGCCCTCGTTGGGCCGTCACTTAAAAAGGAGACTGAATATAAGATGAGGGGTACACGTAAAGAACATGTCTAGTCACGTGTTTTTTTTAAATGAGAGTATAATGTCATTTAGTAGGTAGTTCACAAAAAAAAAGTGACTGGACATGTTCTTTCCGTGTACGCTTCAAATAGGTATCCCGAGGGCACCGCGGCGCACCGCCACCGCCTCCGCCTCCGCCGCGAACCGCGGCGGCGGCGAAGGCGACGGCGCATACAGCTACAGTGTTGGGGCCGTTACTTAGCTTTTATTAGTTAAATAAATATTCAGGAACCGAATCCTTAACTACGTGAACTCTACCAACTAAATTTCGCTGTTATTGAGATTTTTTAAATCTATTTTAAGATTTTTTAATTCTTTTTCATCAATCATCATACATAATATAATTTCTCTAAGATGTATCTGTAATGAATAACATTTACAACCAAAGCTTTCAACATTGAATAAACTATTATAAAATAACCTTAACAAGTCCTAGACAAAAAATCATAGCCTGTGTTGAGTTTTACTTCGAAGAAGTCAAATCGTTATTTACATCTAAAATCACTAATAAGGCAAGTCAAATGAAAATGCAATTTAAAATTGAAACCACTAGTACTCAGCGCTCTAGAGTTTCTACAGAGTGGGGAACAGCCGCCGGCGCCAGCGCCGCAGCGTGCGGCGCATGCGCGGCCGCGGGCGGGCTGCTCGTTAGCCTCTTCTGGACGAGTCGCTTCATCGCATAATAAATACTAACTACTCCTACCGCGCCATTTAAACGAACAATAAACAACTAAGAAACCTACACTAATTCAGTTCAATGAGAATTGCAAATAATGTTAGCACATCATTATGCGGTTATCTAAGAGACTACCATTTGATAAACGATCACCTTGAGTAATTATTTTTGTACCCTGAAATTTTGTAAGTAATAAAATTAAGTAACAAGTACATAAGTGCGAAATAACAAGTAAAATAAGTAGCAAGAAACATTCATAAATCTCTTTGAAGATAGTTCTCCGAGAAATGAATTTGAACATAATAATAAATATAACAACTCTTTCATCGAGCTACATCAACAAACTTACTGTCAAATAGATTTATATATATATTTGAAACTAGAGCTCAAAACCTACTCAATGCAACTTTAATCATAATAATATTCGCTTTGTATCTGCTCCCTTGCATAACTCAGATCTTTGTAAGTCAACAAATGATGTTGGGATATATTGTCATGTCTTTTAAGACTCTTGCTTAGCCATTTGCTCGTTCGCGTTCGATTGATTTTTGTGAATTATTTTTAGATGGGCAATCATATTATCCTTTCGAGTGAACTCTTTGAAGCAAATAGGACACGGGAAAACTTTCACGTCCTTCTTGTGAGAAGTTACATAGTGCCTGCAGAAGTTACTGATATGAGTATACACTCGGGAACAAATTTTGCACCTGAAAACATTTTCACCCTCTTTGATACAATAATCCCTAACAGATTCGTTAGTTTCCTCGTGATAGTTGCCCAAGTTGGCCATGTTATTTTTCCTTATGGGGGAAGGAAATATACGATGTTCCCAGTTAGTTTGCGCCAGTTCAGCGACTTCATTGCTGGTGAGGCTCAGGCTATTCTGCTCCAGCTCGGCGGCGAACAGCTGGGTGGCCAACGCGGGCATGAGCACGGTCTCGGGCCCGAACTTGTCGAAACTATTGAGGGCAGGGTTCAAGTTAGAAAGACCAGAGAGCTGATTGAACAAGTTTCGGGCTCTAATTTTTGACATTTGGGGTAGTAGTTTTTTACTATTCTTTGGCTTTAAATTTCTGCCCAGTCGGATGTTGTCGTCTGCATCTTTAATGGGACCATCCTGCGAGTTAGAGTTGTCGCGGCTTCTATCGGGGTTGTACTTGTACTCGATAGGTTCGTTATAACCGTCGGTAGCATCGGCCGCCGGCTCCTGCTTAATGGATCCATTTTCGATAGAGAGGGTTGGTCCGTTTGTTGAATTATTGTTCTGATGTATTTCCTCTTTTGACGCTTTTTCGGGATCTGAAATGTTATAATTTCAGCTCTAACGGATTCTTTTTCTTATGATTGTACAACATAAACTAAATATGTGATTGGAAATATTTTGGCGCAGCTTATTGTTTGATGATTTGAATTTGAATTATTCTAATGTCCTTAAAATATTTCCAATTGCTTTTAATGAAGGAAAGCTATTGGGAATAAGCCTTGTTTGTTTTCCCTTTTAATTATCGTCATCTTTTTTTATGTAAATGATATGTAATAAAAGAGATTTAAGGAGAAGAAATAATATTACCCAAACCATTACCACACCGAGTTTGCCCCTGGCCATTCCTCTAATAGCTCTCCCCAAAAGCAGAAAAGCAAGCAATAGTTACTGTTGTTTGATAGAAGAAAAAGCATCTTTGTTACTTGAATACGTCAAAAATAATTTTATAGATATCACTTACCCCTTTTGGATAAACTTTAAATAGGTATGTAAATAAGTACTCAAAATACACTTCACTTTTTTCACTTAAACAATTCCCTACATCAAAGCTTATATCCCA
Organism: Epinotia ramella; assembly: GCA_947578815.1. Lineage (NCBI taxonomy): Eukaryota > Metazoa > Arthropoda > Insecta > Lepidoptera > Tortricidae > Epinotia > Epinotia ramella. The sequence goes on from OX388200.1 coordinate 39,526,203, forward strand.
TTAGCTTTTCCCTTATTTCATCATATTTTAACTGTTATTAAACAGTGTTAGGTCAATGGAAAGGAAGATTATGTATTTACAAAAGAAATGCAAGTATATGTATAAAAATCCGCGATAAATTTTCAGAAACAATCGAGGTACCTTTTCGTACGATTCGGATCGGTGAACATAAATGAATTAAAGGTGTACACATTCAAAATCAATTTGAGCTATACAACAGGTGTCAAACACCCCTGGGAAATAAACATTATATATATTGATGTAAAGCGCACGTACCTGCGGACTCCGAGTCTTTCCCAGTCATTTGGGCGTCTGTGGAGTGCACGTCGTCGCCCTCGTCAATCAGCAGGGCCTCGCCGGCCTCCTCGCCACCTGAAGTCGCGCCGTCTTCGGCACTGAAGCCGTCCATCGACATTTTCACTTCGAGCATTTCTGGTGATCCCCTAATTAGTTGATCGCCGGGTCGGTTGGATGCGGCGTGAGAGGCGGTCTCAGGTATGAACTCTCCTGGTGGGCTCGCAGCAGTAGTCAGTGCATCGCTCGAACTGCCGCTCAGTTTTCTCGGTCTACCTCTTTTTCTTTTAGGTTGCATTAGAGCATTACCAAGTAAAGGCATCAATAAATTTGGGGGCGCACCTCCAGTTGGGATTCCAGAAGCAGGTCTTTTTTGTTGCATGTAGGGATGTATTCTGTGGAGCTGGGGTGGAGGAGTGTGGGAGGCGGAAGTTTGTTGCTGTTGTTGAATTAAAGAATTAGTAAGAGCTGGGATATCACATTTTTCTTCGTTTACTTCAGTGAGTCCTTTTATTCTTAAGCTTTCAGCTACTTTTAAGAATGCCGTCAGTCGCTCTTGATCAACGCTCACTTCACCTCGGTACATGAAATCTAATAAACTTTTCATGTCTGAATATGGAACGTCTTTTAAAATGACAATGGGATGTTTTTCCTGATGGTTGACGAATAAAGCTTGGAAGTAGGGACTACACGCTGACAGTACCATTTTGTGGGCTTTAAGGAGTTGGCCGTCCACCGCTAGTGTAACATCGGTGAAGGTCTCCGCGTGAAGTAGTTGGTCAAATACAGACAACATGTTTGATTGGTGGTTATTCCACCTCAAGCAGAACCTTTGTGAAGCCATCTTGTCTGTATATTCACTTCTTTCTTGAGAATATATTCACCCGTTCGGATTTGGTGTGTAATGTCAACAATCTATAATGATGTATACATAAGTATGTTTTCTCTTGTTCCATGAACAAATTAATAAAATAACAACAGTCGTTTTTTTACATTTCAAGACCCATTTTTATTTTCTGTTCCATAGATTTTGTGACGAACGCACGGGGACCTGAAAAAGAGAAAACGACTATGAGCGTCGAGGTATGTACGGGTTAACCTTAAAGCTAATAAGGTTTTCCAAGCGATTATCTCCGAATATATTCTCCACTTAATCAAAAAACAATCAGAAAGACCTTATATTTATTTTAAAGTCCTGTCGATTGATGTGCTGCATGATGAGATGACCTACATTAATATTTTTTTCTCCTTTTAGATACAGGTCCATACCTGTATCTGAATTTGCCCTTAATTTTTTTTTGACAATTGACTATAGAACTATGTGTCGGCTTAGAAAAACTACATTCCAAATTTCATTCATATACACCTTATGTACTAATGTAGTTTTAAGTAAAATGCCTGTGACATACGGAAGACAGAAAGAAGGACATGACGAAGTTTTTGCCACTTTGGCTTCGTAAACTTAAACATGAATACTTCGTTTTATAAAAGTATTCAAATGGCATTATTAAATATAAAAAAAGATTAAGATAGTTGAAAAGTTCAACGCACTATAATTATCAACAAGCTTCACAAATAAACACAATGTTATGAAAGTGTGGCTGGTACAAGTTTCTGCCATTGCTCACTTTATTATTAATCACTATTCTCAAACATGCAATGAAATGTCGTCATTACGTGCGTTATAACAGGCTTCGAAGTATACGTTTCGGGCGGAACAACTCGAGAGAACTGTAAAGAAATTTGATACAAAACTGAAGGCCTACGCCGGGAAGTATTTTTTTTGAAGTGAGAACTTCTTTAGCGGCGCTGAGCACTTTTTGGGATGGGGAAAAATTGTTAAATACGCGACAGAGTTTTGTGACGTTAGATGTGAAGGAGGTCACTTTTTGCTGCTAGCCGATTCAACTTCATTCAAAACTAAACGCTATTCGTAAGAGTATAAAGCCGTTAAACACTTTTTGCAATAGCATATTCTGCAAATAAATTTGTAACTTTGTCCAAGCGTCCTTCACCGTTTTGCTATTGAGCAAATTCGAATAGTTCGAATTTGGACGTTATTCCTAAAGAAATAAAGCTTTGAAAAATATTTGGCAATGGCAAAAACAAATTGGTATTTTGTTTGCCACCGCCGGCGGGCGAGCCGGGCCGACGCGACGCACCCAACGCGCCCACGGCCCGTGCGCCTAAATAATTGATAAAAATTGTTTATAATTTTGCGTCAAATTCATTTTTAGGGTGACACCGTAAGATGTCACGTGACCTGATCGAAAAACTGTTACAATGTTATTGAGTTTTCACTTGTGCCGACACTCCCGGAGTGCAACCCGGTCTTTTTTTTAATTTATTTGTGTCACAGCATTACGGCGTTCAGCCATGAAAATTAAAGTTTGATTTCTTGGAGTTTTATTTATTTATTTCATTGCATGTTTGAGAAAAGCAATAAACATACCTCGGCGTGAAAAGGGGTTGCCAGCCTCATATAACTATACTTCCCGGCCGATAAATTAGCAATGGTAGAAAGAAACTTATACTTACAGCCACACTGCCATTCTGTTGATTTTAGAAGGGTATTTTTTTATTAATATAATATGGTATAGATTCAGATTCAGATTATTTATTTCTCAATAGTCATATGACATGATTTCAATATACAGAAAACAGAACATACATACTGAGATCGTATAAGTATACAAATAAATATATTAGACCATCCGCGATTTAGTCTGCGTGGACCCGGGATAAAAACTATCCTATATTTTAATCCAGGTTTTAAACTATCTTCGTGCCAATATTATGGCATAATTTTCATCCAAATCGGTTGAGCCGTTTAAGCGTCATTGAGTAACAAACATCAAAACTTTCGCATTTATAATATTAGTTGGATAACGTTATATTTCATATCATCATCATCACCATATTAGCCGAAAGACGTCCACTGCTGGACATAGGCCTCGTTAATTTGTATATTTCATATATAAACAATTAAAAAGACTTTTTCTATATAACCGCTTCAAAACGCGTTAAGGAAATGACCAAATGGTCCCACACACAAAAGCTTTTAAAATGGGTTCTACGGATCTGACTCATCTGACGGATTTAGAAAAATATAGCATTTTGTATTCGAAATGGGGGGGGGGGGGGTTTACTTTATCATTTTTCATTATAACAGTCAGCAACCCGCTACGTGCTACGCATAGCTTTTACGACACACACTTTGTAAACTTGTACCTTTCCGTCGTTAACATTCTTCATTCTTTGCCATAAATATCAACGGCTTGCAATATAGTTATTCAGTTTTCTGATATTAACAATCACTAAACCAATATTGGAAGTTTTGAAATTAATTATTGCTCTATTGTCTTCCGAGGCATGTGTATGCAAACTCATGCTACCCTGATCTGGGAGCACTAATTTGCCTTCCACAAAAACAGTAAGTACATTTTAAATTAGAAATACCCATTACTAAAATAATTATTTAAATTACTTATATAGTTACCTTTAAGTAGAAAAAAGGATAAAAACGTTAGTCTGAAAATGTTTATGCTTTCATCAGAATAATACCTAAACTACCTACATGAAATGTAAATCAACGCTACGAGAAGCCCTACAAAATATGTCCTATGACGATACAGAGAAGTTATTTATCGTTTTAAAATAATATTTTATAGTTAGCGCCTAGGTTAAAATAGTTTCCTAAATATTTTGTACTAGTCTATAAGAATGATATTGTATTATATTATGAATAACTTGATTTTCAATTGTTAGTTCTTTTTTGCCTGAAACACGGGGTATCCTATCTCAGGCACGTGTTATTTGCCTCAAATAGTAAGCTCCTAGTCGATAGTAAAGCTGATGTAATTTTTATGTTTAATCTCTATTATACGCTTATTATGGACCTTTTTTATACAGACAGCCACTATTTTTTTTATTAATTATTTTAAAGTAGGTAGGTAGTAGGTACCTCTTCACGCGCCACTATGACGTTCGCTCAGGCACTTGAGTAGTAGCGTCAGTTAAATCCTATATACTATTAAACGACTAGTATTTGTAATTATATGCTCGAAAACGGCTCTAATGATTTCAATTAAATTTGGAATATAGGGGGTTACGGGGGCGAAAAATCGATGTCTCATGTCTGGGATAAATCGTTTTCTCCGCATTTTCTCTATTTACGTGAGCAGAGCTCGTCGCCTATGGACTGTTTCCTAATTTCTCCAAGAATAGGTAATTGCCTCGAGATAGACAATTTAACAATTAAGTAAGTAAGTAAAAAAGAAGTAATTTCGGGTACATAAGCATTTTGCCAATCTTGCGTTTCATTCAGGCAAAGAATAAACAAATAAAAACGGGTATACAGTGTACCCGTTTTTTTTCTCTTGAGCTTGGTTCGGATCCCCCGCCGCAGGTATGAGAAAAAACAAAAAAAAAGGTTGGTTCTGAATTACATGCATGATAATCAACTTCTCCGTACCTAGCCTGTGTGTTAATTTGTTTATGGCCGTATTCAATTATGTAGCAGGGGCTATTGGGTATTTAAGGAAGTTATACACAGGTATATACAACGACTTGCCCAACATAACTATCAATCGTACTGTTCTATTTGCTGATGATACAACTATCTTAGTTACAGGAAATGACAGCGGTACCTATCAAGACAGACTAAACTTGGCATTAAACAATGTTATGAAATGGTTCACTACGAATCAACTCATTGTTAACTTAAGTAAAACAAAATTTATGCAGTTCTACCTGCCACAGTCAAAACCAAAAGAGATTGTACTAAAATATGAGGATCTTCCATTACAAGAAGTAACAGAAATTAAATTTCTTGGGCTGACGTTAATGGAAGCTGGAAAGCACATACAAATAATCTTTGTAAAAATCTTAGTAAATATGTTTATGCTCTTAGGAAAATCTCAATTATGTCTTCCCAAAATACTGCGCTCTGTGCGTATCATGGCCAAGTATCCTCTATCCTGAGATATGGTTTACTGCACTGGGGTAATTCTTGTAATAAAAAAGATGTATTTATTTTACAAAAGAAATGTGTTCGATCTATTGCACGAGCAAAACATACTGATAGTTGCAAGCCTTTATTCAATAAATTTGGTATCTTAACTCTCCCCTCTATGTTTATATTGGAAGCGTGCATATTTGTTAAAGAAAATTTAAACCTCTTTAGGAAAATAGAAAAAAACCTGCCCGAAACCATCAAAATAAATATGAGATACTCCCAAAACTGCCTGTAAAACTGCCTGTAAAAACTGCCTATTATAATAAAAGCTTATAGGTATGTAATGGCTGCTAAGTTATTCAATAAGTTACCTGACTCAATTAAAAATCAGGGTGTAAAGGCGTTTAAAAATCTTTAGTTCGAATACTGAAAAAGAGGGTGCCTTACAATATAAACGATTTTTTCGATATAGATTTCTCTACAACTTAGTAAGTGCCTTATTTTTTCTTCTTAGGTAAAACTAGGCTAAAAATTAAAAATGTGTTAATTAAGATTTAGATTTAAGTAAACTAATATTGTACGCCTGAAAGGCAAATTATAGTGATTCTACTAAAATACATAATGTAACCTTATCATAACACCTATAATTATGCAATAAATGAATTCTATTCTATTCTATTCTATTCTATCCATACTATTATACTATGAATATACTATACTATATACTTATACTATACTATATACTTATATTATATACTATACTATCCTATCCGTCCATACATCCATATAAATGCGAAAGTGTGTCTGTCTGTCTGTTACCTCTTCACGCTTAAACCGCTGAACCGATTTGGATGAAATTTGGTATAGAGATAGTTTGAGTCCTGGGGAAGGACATAGGATAGTTTTTATCCCGGAAATCATCCCCCAAGGGGAAGAAGTGGAGCTACGATATAAACGAGTTCCACGCGGACGGAGTCGCGGGCAGAAGCTAGTATGTTATTACGAGTAAGTATGTTATGTACCTACCTATTAGCGGCGCGGAGGGAGTGGGAAAGATGGGTGAAATATAGGAGCTAATAAAAATAATACATAGATTACATGGACATCCAAGAAAGGATAAAGTTGATCCCAATATTTAATCCATGAGTAAAAAAGGCTTTTTCATAGATGGCCTATGGAGCTCCCAATGAAGCAGGTACCTTGCACCTCACAGACTTCGATGAAATTTCATTGACGTAGCAACTAATGAAGTAACGGAGGAAAATGAAGAACGGGATCCTTGACGTGAATCCAATGTTATTAGTCCACATAGCAAATTAGGGTATTTCCTGTAATTTCTGTAGTAGCCAATGCATTGACCTACTATGCAAGTACTTCATGCATGTGGTGAATTGTGTTGCATTGTGCATATATGTAACACGACAAAGTTAGTACACATTGAGGTCGTATTTTTTTATTATAAATTATTAGCCTCGCCCAACTAAAACGTAATATTATGTAGGTATATGAAACAAAAATCGAGGCACCTATTAGAACTCATTTACTTAAAGATAAATAGGAGTTGTAATTGTGAATACACAACTTTACAAAATATAGGTAGGCAATTAATCGTCATTTTCCAAAAACGCCATTGCTGCAGAGGAGTATTTAAGTACCTATATTTCCTAATCTCGTTGTACGGAAGACACAAGCGGGTCTCTTGCAAGGGGGAAGGGGGCGTAGTTTACAATAGAATCGTGGACCAAACCTTTAAGTTAAATAAAAGGCAGATATTTAGAATGAAAAGGTTTGAAATGATTTAAAAATACGATAGTTTCGAAAAGTGGTACCTACCTAGTATACCTACTTACTAGTAACTACTTACTTGCCTAGCCTATAAAATACATATTAGTCAAAGTACAGTCATCTCGACTTTCGGAATTTTAGGTAGGTACTTATGGGTAAAAACATAAAAAACCTATATCGTTGTTCTTTTGTTTGTTTTTAGAGCTACTAAATAATTCAAACTTTCTTTCCTACAATATAGGCTTGTTGGATTAATATAAATATACCTACTGTCCTTAATGATTATTAAGCAGACTCAAACCCAAACTCAACAGTAACAAGCACTTTCAAATCGTCAGTTATAAACATAATCTAAGTAGGTACCTACTTGAGTAGGCTTTTGTTTATTTTTTGTGGCGGAGATATGTACGAGTATGTCGCAATAATAGTGGGTAGAATAACATTTTTTTTCGTAGGTAGGTTACCTACCTATCTACCCATAGAGTACAGCTACTAAATAACAAGAACGGGTAATTACATTTTGTTGATTGTAAAAATAATTCCCGGAGTAGTGCTGTAATCTATATATTGTATGTTATCTATCGATAACCTTAACCCACCAAACCTACCTCTTTTCAGCTTTTTCTTATTTTACAGTTACAGTACAGTTAGAATATCACATTTAGTTTCATTGAAAAAATGTGTTTATAAAAGAGTGTTTAAATCCATACTAATATTATAAATGCGAAAGTGTGTCTGTCTGTCTGTCTGTCTGTCTGTTACCTCTTCACGCTTAAACCGCTGAACCGATTGCGATGAAATTTGGTATGGACATAGTTTGAATCCCGGGGAAGGACATAGGATAGTTTTCATTCCGGAAATCACCCCCTAAGGGGATGAAATGGGGGGTTGAAGTTTGTATGGAGCTGCGATATAAACGATTTCCACGCGGACGGAGTCGCGGGCAGAAGCTAGTGTTTATATAAGTATATATTTGTTACTTAATAACGCAAAAATGTTTTCAAAACGATGACACTTGGCAAAAGTTAGTTTATAAAGAAGATTAAAAATAGGAGATTTTTATACCGAAAACCCATTTCCCAAAGGGATTATGAAAGTGAATGCTTATACCTATATTATATACGCGGGAGAAGTCGCTGGCAAATAGTAGTTAGCATAATAAATAGTTGACTAATAAATGTAATAATTTGACATAATGAATTGAGGGCGCTTCTAGTAGCGGCAAGAACAACAGAGCAGCGAGTAGGTATCGGTCGGGCAGCGCGCGGCGCGTCGCCCAGCGGCTAGTGAGAATCGCGCCCCTGAGCCGAGCCGAGCGCGACTCACTCCCACAGAAAACGTTCACAGCATTTGGCAGAATAGAATCGAAAACATTACCTACGTTCAAATCATAACTAAGTACCTATATTCTATAATTTACGTCAAAAACAACACTCATAACATCAAACGGGGTACGGAATTCGTGCGTAAAATCCAATGAGAATCTGATTGGAATTCAAAACATAATATATGAATTGCAAAAAAACTTGATACTTGCTCCACATACACAGGTGCTTGCTGACCACAAACGTTATCGCGGTATAAACGGGCGCTCGAATTATTACTACGCACCCAGCCGAGCGCGTTACATTACGTCATCACAATGGCATTATTACCTATGATATTCACATCGATTCGAACGGTACGTCAAGATAAGAGCCGTTATTCATAAAATATCACTGCACTAATATTAGAAGACATACCAAACGTATCCGCACCACAATCAACTCGACCCTTTTATGGGAATGAGGATCAGCCCTTCCGCCATAGTCCGAGTCCGCGTTTGCGTCGCACCCCGCTCACCCGACGACTGACGGCCACAACCCCGCGCGGCGCGCCGAGCACCGACACCGACTCGCGCTCGCTGTGCGACTCGAATATCTCACAAAAAATACGCCGTCATCATTGAAATGGCGGCAGAGGATATATTCGGCGCGGGGTGCACGGTAAAATATTGATTTATAGAAATTTATTGATTTCCTCTCATCATAGGTAAAGCTCTGGATCCTGTTAGTTATCTATTCATTACCTACTTAGATTGTAATATATATATATATCATTACTTATACCATAGTATAATATGTATAGTCCTGCAGGAATGGTCTGTGTATGTAACATAAAATTATCTTGCATATATTTATCACTAGATTACCTGAACATGTTATCGATGTTGATCGAGGGATGAATTTTCCAAGGAAAAACATCAATCCATTCGTTTCGTCGCCATGTCAGCACTGCTCTCTATCTCTGTTGCTCTCAGGCGGGGTTGAACTCCCTCCTCGTGGCGATCGCCGCCGAAGATAGCCGAGGGCAGCCACTTTTCGCAACTGAGCACACCCGAGTTAAATCGGAAAACAAATCTCGGGGCGCACAGAGTTATTTTTTAAACAAAATGTCATCACTTATGTGTTTGTAAAATGTTAAAAGGGTTGTTCTGTTATGTTTAAACGTTAGAATACAGTCTACTTGATATGATTTAAACATATACACTGTTTAATGAAATGTTAGGTTTTGCCGGTCATAATATTTTTTTTGGGGAATAAAACAAATTTCCGCGCGCGTATACGGAACACGACTATTTTTGATAAAAATGGCCTGCCGCCTCGGCGGGAGGAGTGGCAATGGGCAATGAGGTCGGTACCCTCTCTCTGGCACCCGCGCGCGCCCCTCCCTGCCGCTTCACTCCGGCACAGGGTTAGAAAGTTTCAAAAGTAGAATCGTGGAAAACACGCAACATAGCGACGATGTCCTGGGACGCCCGCGGCCCGCCGCGGCGCGGGCGCCGGCCGCGCCGGGACGCGCTCCACCACTCTCACGTTCACGCTGCGGCTTCACTTGCCATTCTAATTGGTATTATAGTAGTAATAAATAACTGCAGCAAATGTTTGAACATTAACTCATGGTATTTTTTCTATTCCTGTAAATACTTTAAATTAAATAGATGATGTAGAAAAAGCTATATCGCATACACCCTGACGTTTCGAATCCTATATACGTACCTATGGATATTATATACATCGTGCGTGGTGAAATGTGTGAATAGACTGCTTTATGCAAACTACCCACATAAAACAATATAACTGCAACTAAGGCTAAGGTTACAAAATAGAATAGGTATATTCTAGTATAAGGAGCCTAAGGGATCCTGCGATATCCCATGATTCCCTTATGGAAATTTTAGGATGGGTATATATTTTGTAGAAATAATTCAGAAGTTCCATAGGGAGTTAGGGACCTACTGGTACCAAATTTTAACTGACGTCTACCACTGCACCGCTGCTACGAGTTGTAGGTACCATTTTTTTATATATTGGCAAAAGTAAGTAAGTGTGAGTTTACCTAATCCAACGAAATGTAAGCCTATTATTAGTATTATCCTACATATAAGTTCCTATTATTTTTTACACTCTATCAGGCCTTGAAAAAAAGTACAATTTGTATTCATAAGTAAGTGCATTAAAATCTCAGCATCGGATTATTGTGATAAAATCAGAACCAGGTGTACCTATGAAGTCCTGTGTGGAGTGGGCTGTGGAACTAATGCCACCTGATGGGATACTTCAATGGACATTTATATGTGTCCTAGTCGTTCCATATGGAACAACAATTAATTAACGTCTGATCTCATAAAGCAAGTGACACGTTTTCAGCAACCCGTTTCAGGATTCAAGTTATCATTTCAATTGCCACAGCTTCTCATTACGGTTTTTACTCATTTTCACGACCATTTTAGCCAAGTGGGTGGGGGGTCACTAACCACTTGGCTACGAAGCTGACTGGCCTGGGTACATATCCCGGTAAGGGCAAATATTTGTGTAATGAGCATAAATATAAGGTTCTGAGTCTTGAATGTTTTCTATGTATTTATATCTATTAACACATGATGGACAGTCACGGTAGCCTAGTAGTTCAGACATGCCGCTGTAAAGCGGCGGTCGTGGGTTCGAATCCCGGCTCGGAACTTATGTACCTACGGAATATTTACCGTTAGCTTTTCGGTGAAGGAAAACATCGTGAGGAAACCGTTCTAAAATTCCCAATAAGGTCTAGTTTTCCCTCTGGGTTGGAAGGTCAGATGGCAGTCGCTTTCGTAAAACTAGTGACTATGCCAAATCTTGGGAATAAGAGTCAAAGTGGACCCCGGGCTCCTTTAGGGGTAAAACTGGGAATAACGCTAGGGGGATGATGATCACAGTATTTCAATTACAATGTTGGTTAGCCATACGCCATACATTTGACATCGCCTATAGGCGTTGTGTCCTTCAACGGGTTAAATAGGTATATCGTGGTCTTAGGTATAACTTAAGTGAAGTAAAAGCTGCTTAACTTATTTGGATTTGATATTTACGGACACCTAATACCTATGTACAGTGACCAGCATCAATATCTGCTATAATAACAATGCGTCCTCACGGACCCAGAAATTGAGTCGTGTGCAATAGCGTCCGAGTTAGGAGATAATAAATTGACGTTATCTCAAGAGGTCTCTATACCTAATATGCAATTCAAAGAAAACAATTTAGCAATTATTCTTTGAAATATAATCTCAGTAAAAGGGGTAAAATACACTCGCTTTCTCAATTAGAGGTAATTATGACGATAAAATCGGAAGCACTAATCCTAGATAATAGGTTTCTTTTGTTCCACTAACAGAGGTGATTCAGTTCTAAAGTGTCCGGGCCTGAGCATGAGTTCCAGCTATGGAGGTTTTTCACTTATCCGGGTCCCACTTAACCAAGTTTTACTGTAAAATGACGGATTTTTTGGATTGACGCATTCTGTATGCGTTTTTGTACGGTTTATTAAAAACGTGCTACATTATTTGTTTATATCCTTTTTTATTATTTTTAAAGATACAAACAGATGTATAACGTTTAATTTCATTTTAAAATCGCACCTCTATAACTGAAATAACCTCTTATCTCACCTCTATTAATGGAACCCTCTGAAAATGAGACAGATATATTTTTATACCTGTATATCCTGAGACACCGAGTAAGTGGAATACCTCTTTAACCGAGACAAATTTTCCAGTCACTTGAAGTCCCAGTTATCCTGGTAGCGCTCATAGCCTAGCGGCACCTGCGAGTCGGCAACGATAACGCAGGTTAATAAGCAAAGATGGCAGCGGTCAGTCATTGGATGGGTGACCGCCTGATGTTTTAGTGGTTAATATAAATGAGCGCCTCCGTGCTTTGGAAGGCACGCTATAAGCAGTTGATCCCGGCTGCTGTATATGACAGTAGTCGTTAAGCCAAGTTAGAGGCCTTCGGGCGGCTTAAGAACTTCTAACAGTCGAGTTGCCCACTCACTCGACAAAGGGGGGGACAACTGTCGCTCGTCCGCAGGAGCTACCTACCACAACCCTGCACGTGTCCCCTGGGTGGTACTAAAGAGTGACAAACTTTAAAAGGCCTCAAATAATGTATGCCATACGATTGAATAAGTTATCCTGGTTTCACTATGGTAATGATTGGTATCTCATGCACTGTATTTGCAAGCCTTATACATAAACTGACAACGACGCTCGGCAGGAGCGACCGAGGTCAGCTCTTATTTTTCATATTGAAGTCCGTCTGGTGTCCTATTCACAAGTTATGTATAATCGTACGTATGTACTGTAAAATTAATTATTTGATGACTATCATTGCTATTTGAAACTTTTTAATATTTTTTAAGCGTTCATACTTAGTTCAATGAAACTGCTTTAGAACCCGCGTCATAAAGTCATTAAAAAAATTAACAATGGCAATAGTAGATTGTATTACCTACTAGGGAGCAAAATGGTATATTGTGACGAGGGTGACTGATTGAATCCAGAACAAAGCGAAGGATTCCAGAATGAGAGATTCAAGCAACGTCGCCCGAGGTATAAATAATTTTGCTACCGCGTAATACACTCTTCTTTTCACTCCTTCCATGATATTAAATTAAAAAGATACAATAGGGATGATGACTAAGATTTTTTTGTGACGTCATTCGAACCAGTTCTTGGAGAGGAACAAATGTTTGAATGGGAGCAACTACAATTAAAGAACATAAATACCTAAAAAATTGAGATAAAGATTGAACTCGCTGGCGGTAGCGCGAAACGCTTCATACTGTGTGTCTATACAAGTGTGACGTCACATTTGTATATTTGTACTAATCGTATGGAAAATCAAGTAAATTGTTGTTTCGGTCGCGAAATACTGCGTTTAAGTACATAGTTGTCATACAATTTTGTTTCTAGAAAAGCGTAAGGATTCTATTAGTAGCTTTTAATTTACTCTTGGACAATAAAAAAAATGCATATTTTTTCTATACCGTAAAATGCTGCAACTTTGCCTGGATTTTGACGTTTTTTTCTTATATCTGTGAACCTATTTTTCATTATGAGTTTAATGAGTATTAGTCGGAAAACATACCCTATGTCTTGCCAGATAAGACTCAAATCTCATTACCTAATCATACTGTATTTCCGATTTACAAGCAATCAAAGTGGCAGGCAAAGTTGTAGACCTAAGACGTAACTTTGCCTAGGCGGATATCTCAATAAATAATGTGTTGCTATTTGTAATAATATTTACTCGTGTGCATGAGACATTGGGCTTGTCCTTGGCAGTCAAATTATTGCCATTAGCTTAATACTTTTTTTTTCACAGGCAATAGGTAAAGTTGTAGCAGGTTCCACAAACTTTCTATACAAAAATATTGTTAACTGTAGGGTTGTGCCAAAAAAAAGATCATTATTTAAATAAAATATTTTTATTTTTAGTTACAAAATAATCAACAAACAATAATACCCATTTTTTTCCTTATTTTTTTTAAACGGAATAACGCCTAAACAATTAAACGCCTAAAACAATCATTGCAAGTTAATAAAAAGCTTGTTATAAATAAACTCATTTAAGCAGGCTTATTTTTACTATTTTCTGTACATTTATAAAACCCAGCTAGTGACAGCCCTAGACCCAGGCAAAATTGTGTCATTCAAGTTTCCAAAACACTGCCCAATATTGCCTAGTACGTTATTATGCTGAAATCATGTCCTTTTCTTGAAAATATTAAACTTACGGAAAATAGACAGTCTTTACTTACCCTGGGACGTTACCACTTCTCAAAAACACCTTTTTTGTAGATAAAAGTTCAAAAGTTGCGAGACACTAAAAAAATGCTACCACTCACTCCGACTTACGATGCGTAACTGGCGGAGCAACAATGGAGTTACCATTGTAAAAAAATTTATATGTGTTGCCAGAATAATGAAAATTCCTACCAAATGGTAAAAAACAAGAAAAAACTAAGCAAATTCGAGAGGTCATAATTGAAACGAAATAGGCAAAATTGAGTTTAAATGGCAAAGTTGCAGCATTTTACGGTACTTTCAAGGTTCATATCTTTTTATGATTTTAATTATATTTTATAATGTATACTTTATTACGATAATTTGTTGGTTTACTATCAATTTAGCATCACTACGTTATCAATTTGAACATGAGGCATCATGCCTATTGTTATTGGACGGCCGCAGGGAGTGGTATTTTTCAATAATCTTAAGAAATTCATCCTGGACGACCAATTATCTTCTCATCCGTTTTAGTTTTAATATCAACCTTTACTTACTAGTTACACATATGTGTCTGAATGTTTTTGTATATCGTGAACAGTATTTTTTTTTATAGCCAGCACCTGCTAAGATGAATGCCACCTGCAAAAAGCAATGTTTTACTGAACTAGGTTTAATATAAGTAGGTATTTCAAAAGGATCGCTTTCTGAAGCTTCCGTAGTCAAACTATTCCCTAGGTACCATATAGTTTCGCTAAACTATAGGGAACCTAGGGAATAGTTTGACTACGGAAGCTTCAGAAAGAACAAACTATTACAACTACCTAAATGGATTTAAATCTATCGGTAGGTATTTATTTACTTAGTGTTACCTACTGCTTGCTTGAGTAGGTATTTATTTACTTAGTGTTACCTACTGCTTGCTTGAGTAGGTATTTATTTACTTAGTGTTACCTACTGCTTGCTTGAGTAGGTATTTATTTACTTAGTGTTACCTACTGCTTGCTTGAGTAGGTATTTATTTACTTAGTGTTACCTACTGCTTGCTTGAGTAGGTATTTATTTACTTAGTGTTACCTACTGCTTGCTTGAGTAGGTATTTATTTGAATCGCGTTGATCATTCTGTCTCTCACTCTATGCGTGGAATATAATAGTCCAAAGAGTAGAAGGCTGCTTATATTTCGAACAGTTCTTGAAAACTATATTGCACCTTTACTATTCTTCCAGGCGGTTTCATAATAGGCGTTCAAATATGTTGCTTTGCTTTTTGCAGTCATCTGTCATTTATGGGCATTTTTAATCATTCGTGTACCCAATTAGCGTGAGTTGTTAAATAAATATTAACTCGATGTCAGTTTTGTGACGACAATCAAGCATTCAGTATGTATAAAAATTAACGTTTTCTTCTTAATTTATAAATGATATGCATTTACACGTTATTTAAATGTGAAACGTGTTCATTTATTTTCACATCATTTGTATGTTTAACTTTCGTCACAAAACTGACACTGAGTTAATTTTTATTTAACAAATCCCGCTAATTGGGTACACGAATTATTGAAAATGCCCTTATATAGGCTTTAGCTCAAATACAATGACACCGATTATTATTAGTTTATTAGTCGTCGAAAAACTCTATGCTCTATGGCCCATACACGCACTGAGGTCTGCCGACGTTTTGGATGTTTTGCAACATCCATGGTCACGGGACAACTCAAAAATAAAACCAATTCAAATAAGTTAATTATACGCGATTAAGTCCCGTTTAGTATAAATAATCTGTGAGAATCGTGAAAGTTTAAATCAATATATCATAAATTCACTGTTTAGCGTACTTTTTATGGTTCATACAATTTTCATAAAAGCACTGTTTACCACGATGTCAAAGTATCTAACTTTTTTTTAATCGGCCGCTATATTGTAGTGGTACCAACTTCATAAGCAAATTTTACGAAACAAGTTTTTATTTATGATCATTATGATTTGACATTCATATATTATAAATTATTTACTAAAATAATAAGAAATCATCATCTATTGCGTGTTAATTTACATGTTTTACAAATTCTTGGTATTATTTATAATTATAAACAGTTCGGATTCGGTTCGGGTCCGGATTCTGTTTAGTTCGGATGGCAAGTGCAAACAAATAAAAAAAAAAAAACCATAAACTAGAGGTAGATATCATATTTCTGATTACCCACCAAAATACAGTTCAAAATGAAAAGACGAAAGATGATAAAACTATAACTCCTAAACTATTAAGATTTTATTCGTGTTTGTGAAGACAAATTCCTTTTAAAATGGTCATAGGGATTCATAACTGCACTTCTGAAGAAATTGCGTGAGTAGCAAAATAACGAATGGAAAACTTGCTGCCTGAAAAGTCTAAATAATAAAATTTATCTTAAATTTGTCGTAGAAGAAGTATTGTAGGTGTAACGGTGTATAACTGGACTAAAAACACTCGCGCTTTAAGACCCTTAAAATACTATAATGAAGATTCTTGCTTCCATTCTAACAAACTCCGGTGTTAACGTATCATTTTCTGAACTGAACTGGATAAAATCATCATTCTAAATTGAAAATATTAGTATATGAATTGCTTTTACGTGCTTGTCATTGACGACTGTATTAAAAAAAAAAGTAAGTAGGTAAGTATGTATCGCGGGCTTTTTGTTCCATGGTCTTAAAGTTCATATCGATATACTTATTAGTAACCATATTATATTAAATAAACATTGTTTGAAATAACATGTAGCCATTAGAAAGTAGGTACTATTAATGAATCCATATTTTTATTTAAAAGCGTTCAAGGAAGACAATATAAGTATGAGACCCTAAAAACGCTACACGAAGAAAAAAGCGCGGTATTTAAAAACGCTCAATGAAAGTATTTAGAATAAGGCCTCTCACAGACTGGAGCGGCCTGCGGTGGCGGTCAATAGAAAATTTGAAGGCTACTAACAAGTTTAGTATTGTCCGTCGCGGCCAGGCCGCGCCAGTGTGATGCGGGCTTAATGTTTTTAACGCTTTCTTCTCTATTAGGTGACAAACGTGCAGGGAACAAAACTGAATTTTGCTCCCATGGGCAAAAAAGATAGATTGAAAAAAATGCAGAGGGATCAAAAACAAGTTTTGCTCCCTATAAACGTGCTAAAAAGACTCGTTTTCGAATGAACCTATTGTATAGTTCTATATATTTCTTGGTTTTGTAGATTTAGCTCTGCCCGACTGTAAGGCAACATTACGCCTATGCGCCAACATGGCCTTAGGTATCATCATGGACGAGCTGTGTATGCAACGAAGGGAGGAGTTGAAGCAGCGCGTATATAAAAATTAGTAATAAACAAAAGAATTTATGCATTAACATCCCTAAAAAGTTAGTTGCCATAATCACAACAGCGATGAAGGATAGTAGGATGCGCGTCAGAGTGGGGGGGGGAGGGAACTCACTGAAGACTTCGCGGTTATGACCGGTCTAAAGCAAGGGGATGCCTTATCACCTGTACATTTCAACCTAGCCCTTGAACATGTGGTGAGAAAAGCTCTAGCGCAGAACACAGGGATAGAGTTGGGCGGCAGGCACAAAGTGATAGGGTACGCAGATGGTCATCTGCGTACTGCTTTGCTTTATTGGGGGAAAGCCGCGAAGAGGTGATAGAGGCGGCCAGTGTCTTAGACCATGAAGCCTCTAGGATAGGTCTCAGGATCAACCAATCGAAAACCGAATACCACCACATGAAACGATATAGAAATACACGTGCCCGGCGCCATATAGTCTTCATGTTGGAGGTACCGTTTATCAGGGGGTTGACAAGTTTCGGTACCTTGGATGCACCATACCGACAGTATAACACCAGGGAGGAGGAGATTAATATACGCATCCAAAACGCTCTGCGATGCAGTGCAGGCCTCCACAATGTCTTGGTGTCCAGGCTTCTGAGCAGAAACACAAAGCTGCGGGTGTATAAGACACTCATAAGACCCATTCTTATGTATGTATGTATGTAAGCACTTTATTGTACACAATAACAGGTTAAATAATATACATGTCACACAATAGATCAAAGTACAAAGGCGAACTTATGGGATCTCTTCCAGCTAACCTTTGAGCAATTGAGAGGAAGGTAGGTAGAACGAGATAGGCAATCTTATACCGTGTACAAAAACACAGAGAAAATGAAAACAAAACCTAATAGGTATTAATCCTAGACAAATAAAAACATGCCAATACATATATAAATATACAATATAAAATATAATACACACTATCATATGTAATATATATATATCGCAAATATACAATAAATAAATAAATACTATATTCAACCAATTCACAAGTCATTGGAAAGCCACAACTTCTCCAAATTCATCTTAAGTGACGCAACAGACCGCTACTGTCTCAGCGACAAAGGCAACTCATTCCACAACTTAACAGCGCGCGCGGTAAAGGATCTAGAGTATGTTCGCGTCTTTTTAGACGGTACAGCAAGAGTAAGGTTAGCACTCGACCGCCGCAAGCGGTGGCCACTGCCGTCTGCCATATAACCAAACCGCTCAGAAAGATAAGTAGGGGAAGTAGGGCTGAACAGTGTGTTGAAAAGTAATGACAGGATATGCACGTCCCTGCGCCGGCGAATCGGTAACCATCGAAGCTTAGAACGGAATTCAGAGATATGATCATACTTGCGTAGACAAAATATATATCTGATACATACATTTTGTAGGCGCTCCAGCTTATCAAGTAGCTCCTCGTTGAGGTCCAGAAACGCAATATCGCCATAGTCCAGAAGAGGAAGCAAAAGAGATTGAGTAAGGGTCAACTTGGTACGAAGAGGAAGGAAATTCTGGAGACGCCTTAGGGAGTGAAGCGATCTAAAGATCCTCTGACTCACCTCAACTATATGGGGTGACCAAGAAAGCGTCTGGTCCATGGTGATACCCAAATTCCTGACAGTAGAGGAAATAGGAATAGAAATTCCATCAAAAATAATGTCAGGCACCACCACCTCTGAGACATAGTAAGGACTAACAATAACAATCGCTTGCGATTTTTTCGCATTAATTTGTAAACCAAACTTACACGCTCAGCAGCGTATAGATTCAAGGTTTCGATTGACTTCCGAGATTAATGAGGAGATATCATCTACAGTAGCCGCTGCATAAATCTGTAGGTCATCTGCGTAAAGGTGATATGATGTAGTTAGGGATTCGGTGATACTATTTATAAAAACAGAGAAAAATGATGGAGAAAGCACACCTCCCTGACCAACACCAACTGAAATGTTAAGAGAGCGGAGAATACCTAGCAGAATATCAAAATCTACCGTGTTAAAAGCACTGCCAAAATCAAGAAGAACAAGGACAGTAAGCTTTTTGGATTCAATATTGAGACGAATGTCATCGGTGACGTTAACTAAAGCGGTGACGGTAGGGTTATGCACGGCTGTGAGGCCACGACACTAACGCAAACAGAGGACAATCAGCAACTGGTAACGGAGAGGAGAGTTTTCCGGAAGATCTTGGGACCTGTCAAGAGAGACGATGGAACATGGAGGATCCGGAAAAATGTCGAGATCGAGGAGTTGGTGGCTGAGCCAAACATCATCGGCGAAACGAAATCCCACAGACTTCGTTGGTTCGGTCATCTACTGCGAATGGGAGAGGATCGGGCAGTCAAGAGAGCGTACTTGGGCCGCCCGACTGGGCCCAGGTATCGCTGGGGGATAGCGTGCAGGCGGATCTGCGTCATCTTCAAGCTGAAAGTAATTGGCAGGAAGTGGCGCAGGATCGGGACAAGTGGCGTGCTGTCGTTTCGGAGGCCAAGATCCTTTCTGGATCACTGAGCCAGAATAGTTAGTTAATTGAGGCAAAAACAAAATCACTATAAAAAGATAAGTAGGTACATAAAAGATCGTAAAATAAAGAAAGATGTGAAATCAGTGCTGTTTTTCAGCCCGCACACCTACCTACATCCTACATCACGGCTCGGTTTACAAAATATAAATACCTGCTGAGATGAATGTACAACATATTTTTTAAGTCTCTCGCCTCTCAAACTTAAACGTTTTATATAAATACGGTAGTTGACAACAGAAAAAACAAAATTATTCTCACATTACACCTACCCATAAACAAGTATAACGAAAATACTCGGAAAACATCACGCTTAAACTTATTACGATACGATTTGAAAGTGCTTGTACTACTTAGGCCTAATACTTGAATAAATAATTCTATATTAATAATAAAAAATATTTTGAGGTTGTTTTTGAGTTTTAGTTTTCTTTACAGTTTTGAAGATATTTAACTAGGTGCATAAAGATCAAAAAATGGACGCCATTTGACCGTGGAAAATCGCAACGTGTCCCTGCAAACTTCATACTCGCATATCGTTTTTCATAAAGTTGCCGATTAGACTATCGTCTATCAGTCAACAACTCAACGTCTCTATTGTATAAAATAAGGCACGCGCACGTTTGAGCATAAACGAGGCCTACATTATTCTAGGCGCGCTAGTGCGCTAGGCGCTAGTTGTAGGTAGGTACTTGTTAGTTGCAGTGGTCAATTGGAACGTTTTTGACACAAAAGACTATTACGTCGTAGAATCGTTGCGGTAAATGTTTTTAGCCTAGCTAGGATATTTGGCTATATAACGACAATGGTTAAGAAAGAGAGAAATAAATAAAGAAAGAAAGACACATTCACTCACACTCAAAATTTACAAACACAAGTTAAGGGACCTCATTGTGGTATATTATTTTAATTGTAACCGTTTTACAAAACATCGGAAATCGTTTCAAATGACCCTGAGCCTGGGTCGGATGAAACAAAGGCTGGGGTCAGTTAAAACATGTGAGAATAAAATATTTATTAGATTATCGTGATCACTGAATATATTGATTTCCATTCAAATATGTATTACCTGATATCGTAGTTACGAATGTAACATAATTAAGGACTATTAGCCTTTAAAATACTTATGATTTAGTACTTATACTTATACAGATGCCTATCTACGGCTAGTGTTGCGATACAATATCGATACAGATGTGCGTGATCTGAACGCTATATCACGGGAAAGAAGAAAAACTCAATTCGTTCTTTTAACCTGCGGTCACGTGGTCGTGCCGGAGGTTTCCCCTGGATTTTCGCAAAGTTTCTCTCCCACCACACATTCCGATCGCTTTATTGGGTTAAATAAAGTTAAGTAACGGCCATAGGTTCAAAAAGACACAAAACCTATCTCTACCCCACTTTAAGTTAGACTTGCCCACTGGCGACGAGAGAACTCTTACAAAATTATTTATTGTGCACCAAAGAAGTCAACAAGAAATTTGGAAAGGAAGAAAGTTTATCGTTAAGGAGCGATCTCTTCAAGAGAACACTTGGGTTGTGGAAATGGTGCAAGCAGTTTTTAAATTGAGTTTGGGACGCAACGCAACAGAGGTTCGTAAAATAATAATTTATAATTTCATTTTAAAAAGGTCATGCAAAAATATATACTCACATATTTAAAAACGACATACAATAAATGAATATTTTATCGCCAACAGTGCGTATGGAAAATTTTGCATCACCTCGGCTCTACACGCCAACACGCCACGGAAAATTGCGATACTCGATACTCGCTATCAAAAATTGTTTTCACACAGCTGCCTACAGCCAAACTGCAGATTTAGAATCCCGGCATCCTTAAGTACTTATGTCGGAAAAAAAATCACAGTCTATACACGGTGATTTTTATTTTTTTCTAATTCTGTAATTGATACCAAACACGATTAAATCGAAGTTACCTAAAACAATCGTTTTTGATTCTGAATAAAACTGAATAAGAAATTATTTATAATTCAAAATCATAAGGTAGGTAATGGAAGTTTGAGAAAATTTTACGTATGTGTGTTTGACGTGTATCTACGTAACTTCAAGAAATGAAGGGTGTCCAAACTTCAGTGGACATTAGTGTTAACGTTATCATTAAATTTAATTAATTAAACAGTGTTTTTTTTTCAAATTCAAACATTTATTCGTGGCAAACAAAACAAGACAGAACAAATAAAAATACAATAACACACTAAGTTTTGTTACGAAATGGACCCAGCTCAGCATTTTGCTAGCTTTGCAGCCAGCGCTGGTCTTCCCCTGGGTCCATTCGGCGAAGTCACGGTAGGCAGCAACGACACATACATTAAATGAAAAAAAGACAGTGACAGTAACATATACCTACCTATCTAAACACAGAAGAAAAAAAAAAACTACAATTTAACTAACATACAAAGTAAAGCACACAATAAACAAATAAAATTAACTATATCACGGAAAATAAATTCAATTATACACACCCAGCAGCTTGTGTGTGTAGTGATTTAAGTGCATGAGACCTCAGCATCCATCGAAATCCATTGTTTTGGCGGTTTTATCAATATTTTTCGGCCCCTGATCACGGATTAAAACGGACGGATCACCGTGTATATAGAATGAAATACTTGGGTGTTTTTTTCATTCTCAATGTTGTGTTGTAGGTAGGTATATATGTATATATATTAGAAATTTGATTACTTGTTAGAGAACACAAGGAGTTATTTATACAAAAATGTGATTCTAAGAAAAAATTAAGATTGCAATATCAGTATGACTTTGTACAGTTAAGCCTACCAGTTACATACTCAAGAAGAGCACGTATGCCACTGGAATTAGAATTTATAATAAATTGCCGGAAATTATTAAGTCGTTAGATGGGCATAAATATAAGAAAAAACTGAAGGACTGGTTAATTTACAAATGTTTTTATGATTTGAACGAATATTTCTTGTGATGCAAATTCTATATTTTAAATGCATATTAATATTGTACGTCCGAAATGGGCAGACTGTTGAGACTTATTATATTTTATGACATGTTATGTACACAGTTTTGACAATAAATTATATCTTATGTTACCTTATCTTATCTCATCTTCCGTCAAAGTTCTATAATCCGACTAAGGCTGTACTGTTAAACTGACAAATACTGATAAAATAATTGAATGTACATGTAATGTTTTGTAATATACGAAGCTAATGGTTTCTATGAAAACCATAATTGTAAACAAACATCACAGCGGCAGCGGCAGCACCAACTTAAATCGAGTTCGAACAATTCTGAAATAATATTATAACAGCAAAAGTTGTGATCAGAAATTTCGATTGTATTTATCTGATCAAACTTGTATACTTAAACGTTAATTCTAAAAACTTAACAAAAATACTGAGTATTCACTTACACTCGCGTCCTTTACCGCTGTGCAACCAAAAACCACGTAAGGGCATGCCCCCCGCATGGTTTGGTTGTTGGGTTGATGTATCGATCGGCCTGGAACGAGGTATAATTCAGTGCTCAGTGACCTGACCTAGGCTAGGTCATCGTGCCACTGTTAACTGAAGTCCTTACAGCGGGTTGACCCAGTTTTCAGCGCCGCGGTTGATGCATAAAGCTTGCCAACGCCAACACTTTCCCTCGAATAGCGAGCATGCCCTGAAATAAACATAACCTGAGTAGGTATAGGTACCTCGTCGGCTGTGAAAAGTTCACTAAAATATAGGTCATCCGTATCGATTGTTATTTGCATCTAAGTATATGCACCTAATATATACTTATGGGTAACTACTGGCCATTGACAAACCGTGTTTGCTTTAATAGAATCATTTCGTGTATTATTTAACTATCGCGCTAAATCGACTTACGCATGACACTACCTAAGTCAATGCTACTTTATTCGGGTTCCGTAGTCAATAAGCAATCCTTATAGTTTCGCCATGTCCGTCTGCGGCTTAGCTCAGTAACCCTTTACTACTAGAAAGCTGTAATTCGGCATGGGTATAGAATGGTAAATCTAGGAGGCGTAATATAATGAATGACAGAGCCAGACTTTAACATTTAAAACGTAACCTAAATATACCTATCTACCTATATATTCCCAAGTGCACAACGACACATCTGAATCACGTTTAATACCGGAGGGCAGAGGGGTAATTGCGTAACTTTTCGATATCAACTGTCATCTTCCCTAACGCGTGTTGAAAATGTCCAATTTGCCTGGCAGAGGTCTATATTTGCGAAACTTGCGTAACTTGAACTGAAAAGCTCTTGTTGCGCAATCTAGCCGGAGAGGTGTCAGTCCCAGTAGGTACTTGTGTTAAATAATTAGACGTTCACTTGGGCTGTATATCATTTCAGTGGAGGGCTCAAGTTGCCGACATTTGCCGGCCAGTGAACTAACGAGCGCAATTTTATCTTTCTGAATCATTAAAAATAAAGTGTTCATACTTTAACCTCCTAACAGCGTACAAAACTTTGTACAAGTTTCAAAATTGACTTTGAACTTTTACTGAATGTCAAAAAGTTCCTAATTCAAAGGCACAAAAGCGTTTCCCTGGAGGTTAAACATACCACCTATACTGTATCTGTGCTAAATGGGACGAGCCTTAATACTTAGAACCAATAAAATTAATATTGAATGTGCTACTATAGATGTCCTATTAGATATTTACCTACCATGCTTTGCTAGGTAAATTCATACAGTAAACATTATCTGGAATAAGTAAAGATGGTTATTGTGCCTGCTTTTTAACAACTTATAAGTACTTTAGTGGCTGTACCTTCTTTAAAAATTTTAAATAATTCGTATTAGTTTCGCCACACTTACCTACTGACAATAAAAAAAAATCATTTTTCACTTTGAAGTCCTAATAAACGAATTGCCAATACAAACAGTAGTTAATACCTATGTAGTTGCCGATTGTCGGGAGTAGCATCGAACCTTACATTTCATATAGGAAACAACTGTTCATTAATTCGTTTAAATACGATTTCAATTGCCACTGACTGCTAGTACAAACTACTTACTTTTTGAATATTTCGAGTGTCGATGAATAAGCATTTTTGCAGTAACGGCGTCGAGAACGGTCGCCATAACTGTTACTTATAATATACGCGGGTAAAAGCTGCGGACAAAAACTTCCTTTTGCTCCGACAAAAAGAAGAGACTTCAATTCGTATCGTGGGATTTAATTAGTAAGTACAAGGAAAAAGCTACACTTTTAGATAACATGGCTACGTTTTTAGCGACTGGTCACGTGTTACTGCATAACATGCTTGTTCATTACGTAAGTAGGGTTCGAGTTAAATTGCACTACTTAATTAGAACCTGGATATTCAGCCATGGCGTGAATTACTTAAATATAAGTATTTAAACGCTACCTAATGATTGTACATGAATATTATGCGTCAAATACTGATTAAATATACGCAATCTATTAATTGACTATTCAATAAGTGCAGTCTCGTTCGCATTTTTATATCCGACATTGATTTCCGATATCCCTTGTATTGCACAAGGGATAACGGACACACGCAATCGGTTTCTATTAGAAGGTGCACAGCAGCCGAACACCTCATCGTTTCTCGGCTACCTTTAATTATCTGGTGAAAACTTACATATAAAAGATATTGAGGACAAAAATAGTAGGAAGTAAAAGGGCCCCCGTCCTGTTAGAATCGGTGCGGCTAACGGTCAGTTTTCGGTTCATTGACTCGATTCGGACGCTCAATTTTCGCCGCGTATACTGTTAGACATCTCGCGCCGGCAATAACACACTGCAATCATGAGAAAGAAATGTCCGCGGGCGAACACCGACCATTCGCCGGCCCAAGGCGGGGCGCAACTTCAAGCTCTCCGGGCTTTCATGTCTACGTTTAACAGTTCATTTACATTGATACTTAACAATGTTCTACATGAATAGATGGGAGAGGTGATATTAAGAACGTGAATTATCCGTATTCTCGCAGAGTAATTATGTAGGTACTTGTGATAAAATGAAGTATTTCAGGATGAAGCTGCTATATGTTGTTATTCGATCGTTTTGCGCGTTGTTGGTTATATTATATAAGTAGTAGCGGCTTTTCCCCCAAATTTCATTATTTTCTGCTTCAGTTAAAATATAGGTAGGTAAACCAACTCGTGCTAGCCGCCAAAGTTAATACCTCCTATAATGGTAGGTAACATAGGTATTTTCTAATATATAGGTAACATGTTTAATTCAGGTCAACGACTCAAATACTTGTACAGTAAGTTAATGGGTACCTATATTTTTGACTAATTTCATAATTGTGATAAAGTTAAAATGACCTAATTATAGTAACTAGCCGTCCGAGTGGCTCTGTTCGCGTTCTAAAATACAAATAACACAGTGTCCTGCCGAAAATCCATTGTATATATGTATGTTAAATTTTTGAATTCGGTTGAGTATAGGTACCTACTTAGTTTCGTAAATTAGCCCAACATAAGTAGTTACAAACCTACAGACATGAGGTTTTTATCACATTTACATATTCGTACTTACTTCATGGTAGGTATTGTTAGTATATATAACCAGCTTTAGTCTCGGTAGCATCTATATAGTTCAAGTTCAAGATACCGGACCTATATAAGCCACACAAATGGCGCATGGTTCGGAAATGTGTCAGCGCTGGAGGGCGGAGGATCCAGTTCCTAGAAGGCCCACGAAAGACGAAGGTACCTCTCCCCGCTCCTCCGCCATCCGCCACTCTACCACATACCTTTTCTACCTTTCGTAAACGTAATACTCAATAACATCTAATTAACAGGTTTCATTGATTAGAAACGTCTCATGTCCCATTGTCCATGCCGATCTAGATAGCTAATTATGTAAATGAATTGCTGAACAGTTTTATTAATTATTATTTGACGAGTGTTTCTCGATAAAACTATTCCCTTCATAAGTTAATTGGTAATAAGGACTATTTTAATTGCGGTGTCATTAGTGACCGGTTCACAACAAATGGATATCTATGTGGAAACTTTTCTAAGTGCAACGTTCTGTGTATTACTCAATATTAGTATTATTTGCTTTAATTAAACCGTGAAGTGGCATTATCGTGGTATAGGTACGTGACGAGACATGCAGTTTAGTGCATACCGCCAGATTCCGCGCAATCAGGGCGGTTTCACAAAGCTTACAAACACTTCCTTACTAACGTAAGCTTGTCCTTCGATTATGTATAGTTGTTACGTATTCTAGGGATCTAACTAAACTGGCGATGTACCCGATCAAATAGAGTTTTGTGAATAAGTTGGACACCTGCCGCAGAGGCTGGCCATTCTATGCAGCGAGCGGACCGAAGTATACCTACCTAATAGTGGAGGAAGCAGTACGGCCCAGCAGCGGCGAGAGTCCCGTTACACGAGACCCATCACTAATCTCGTCTCACTATAGCTCAACTTTTGGCGGTGAATCGATTAACCCCAAATGATATCCGGCACACATCTCAAGAAACGGAGAGAAATACATCTTATAGTTTCCTTGGATCTTTATTTAAACTAGGTTCTTGGAAGAAAACTGCAAATTTGCCAGTTGCATCCTAGAGTCGCAAAGTACCTCAGGTAATAAATGTAGGTAATAGACATGTAATGTCCTGATAGGTACTTAAGGTATTTCCTAAAATTTCAAAATCATTCGGCGCATTACATCACGGGGTACGTAATACATAAGATATAGGTACATACAGCCCGTGGGCATTGGGCACCTTTACTATGCTGCAACGAATTTACCTACCCTTATCTAGTACCACCATACTGTTCGATGCTGATATTGGTTCGTACACTGTTGCAGGTACAAAATATGAATAAGATATTACTTGACTACTCCTGACTTCCTGCGTCACATAGGTACAATCAGTAGAATTGAACTGACTTTCCGCATGTGTGTACCCTATCAAAATACGTTTTTTTTAAATATACATTACGATAAAAGTAAGAATGTATATTATGCACATATGTAACATTTATAACTACACATGCATATATTAAACTCCTCACGAAACGATGTCTAGCGACGGTGCATGGTGTGGTCCATAGAAAAAATCCACAGTATACAATAAGTAATCTTGTATACATAAATAACGCTTGAATCCTGATTATGTTTGACGGGGTGTCATTTAACTTACTTAGATGTCATTTATTTTTAACCAACTTCAAAAAACGATATATATGTTCCACTGTGTTTTTTTTCATGTATGTGTTCACCAATTTGTCTGTCAATTGTGGACCGAATTTTTTATTTTTTATTTTTTTAAGAAATAGTAGGTACCTACTCCTAACTATGTGGCCGCAGGGAAATTGAGGGCAACCTTCAATTTCTATAGACACGCGTGTAGTGATTTCGGTATTTTCTTTTCATCATATCAGCCGAAAGACGTCCACTGCTGGACATAGGCCTCTCCCAAAGAGTGCCAAAGTGACTGGTCCTGCGCCACCCGCATCCAGCGGACTCCAGCAACCTTTACCAGGCCATCAGTCCACCTTGTGAGAGGCCTACCCACGCCGCGCCTTGCGGTACGTGGTCGCCACTCGAGAACCTTTCCGCCCCAACGGCCATCGGTTCTACGTGCTATGTGCCCCGCCCACTGCCACTTAAGTTTAGCGATTCGGAAGGCTATATCGGTTACCTTGGTTCTGCTGCGGATAGCCTCATTTCTGATGCGATCACGCAGAGAAACTCCCAACGTAGCCCTTTCCACCGTTCCATAGCCCTTTGGGTGACTTTGAGCCTTCTTATGAGGCCCATAGTAAGCGACCACGTTTCAGTGCCATATGTCATCACTGGCAACACACACTGGTCAAAGACTCTCGTCTTGAGACACTGCGGAATATTGGCCGAAAAGATGTGCCGTAGCTTCCCGAACGCTGCCCAGCCGAGTCGGATTCGATGATTGACCTCTTTCTCGAAGTTGGACCTGCCTAACTGGATAGTCTGTCCTAGGTATACATAATCGTCTACAACTTCGAGCGTAGAGTGTCCGATAATGGGAATTGGTACTACATGGGCATTTGACATGATCTTCGTCTTATCCAATGTTCATTCTTAGACCAACTCGCTCGGAAGCTTTACTGAGGTCATCGAGCATCGTACTTAAGTCCTCCATTTTCTATTATAACTCGTGTAATTACCCTCGCAAATCGCAATTTTGGTGAAGTGGAACTGGTGATGATGAAGACCACAGATGTAGAACTCCTCAAGGATGTAAAAGTATGTCAAAGATTCTGAGATGATTCCGTTGAAGAAACAACTAAATGAAGTGTCAATTCTGACCGATGGAACTCCTCCAATATGATCAGCCCACATATAGCGAGTTAGTTTTTTTCTGTAATAATCAACGCATTGGCTCTCGGGAACCAGTTGATGTGGAAAATTTCATGTACCTATATGTGGCTTAAAAAAAACACTACTGTGACGAAGGCGAGTGGGCGCGTCCCTATTATTATGACGTTAAAGTCTAATCTCGTCAAATCCACTCGCCTACGTAAAATGCTAGAAGTATACGATGGTGCGCCCGCCCTTTGTTAGATTCCGTTAATTTTGCACACCAAACACCCATAATTATTGACCTTTAATGGCTACTGTAATCTTTATGTAGGTAGGCTTATCTACGGGATACGTACAGGGTTTGAAATACATTACCCACAACTCTTAGTATTGCGGCGTCTGTCTCATAAATGGCTGAACAAGGAAGGTTGAATCAGTAAGCTCGGCCGAACTTCACCTTCCCATACAAACGGAGTTTCGTTCTCATTTTAAAACTACGTGTAGGATTGTGACGAATCTTTGCATATACAATGACATGAGGTATATCTATGTCTGTAATTAGTTTATATTGTTCCGGTTTATAAAACAATCGAAATACAGCAAAAACAAGATTTGTATGAATAACATAAATTCGCTGTATTTTTTTTACTATGGTATCTGAAGCTACATAAACTAATTACAGACCTGGATATACCTCATGTCATACATGCAAAGTTTCGTTACAATCCAACTCGTAGTTTTAAAATGAGAGCGTAACTAGTATACGTTTGTATGGAGAATCGAGCTTACTGCGGACTCTTAAAGTCTAGTCTAGTACCTATATGCTATTTATTTATATAATCGATATTGCATAAGAAGCGGTGCCATAAGCATTATCTACCAGTCAACCTTTGGGCAAAGCAATTTAACCAGGACAAAATTTTCGAATTTTCAGATCAGTGTTTTATTTTTACTAAATAAATTTAAGGTACAAAACAAATAAAATACAATCATGTAAACAGTTAAATGCATAAAAAACACGCAACCAAATGTATCTTTGATATATATACATATATATAAAATATCGGGAGCAGGGTTAGTTTGTATAGGAGCACCGAGAGCTACCAGTAGGCCGCATGCAATATGGCGGCGGGGGCGCGGGCGCGGACGCGGAGGCGCGCGCCCGAGCGCCGAGTGGTTGGGATTGCGTAAGCGCAGCCGATTTCTAGCGCGCTCCCACGCAGCAAGGTCAGCCCGAGAACTGTTCCCA
Organism: Epinotia ramella; assembly: GCA_947578815.1. NCBI lineage: Eukaryota > Metazoa > Arthropoda > Insecta > Lepidoptera > Tortricidae > Epinotia > Epinotia ramella. Next base: position 39,556,722 of record OX388200.1, read on the forward strand.
CTTGCGCACAGTATACCTACTGCAAACGTTGCACAAAAAACTATTCGACATTTTTTAACAAACTGCCTAGGTACGTACTTGGAACTTTTTAATTCTTTAGGAATTAGGTTTTTTTCCTTTGCTTGCTATCTGTATCACTAAAATATATTCTCTCACTGTAGGGTCTGTAGGTATAACTAATTTGAAGGAATTTTATATCTTCCAGAACCATTTTTCTACAAAAACATGAAATTTTCAGGATTTTTATAAAACTCACCGAACATAATGCTTTCTACATGACAATTATATAACAAAACTGTGGCGTTATTAACTTATATTATTATCGAGGGCTAAACGGTCACACCCGATAAAAATGTAAGTACAGTCGACTACAAAGAGATCTATACGGCCAATGTTACAAAAATATGTATACACGACCTTAATGTCAAGGCAATACAGTCGTGTATACATATTTTTGTAACTTTGGCCGTATCGATCTCGTTGTAGTCGACTGTACATAATACCTAGTTAATATTGTATCACCCCAAACTAAAGTAGGTATAGGTACCTACCTAATGTTATTTTTTCAGATAGGTAGGTACTTCTTCGTCTCTGCTACACTTGCTATTTGCCTGCTTAAGGGATACACTGCATAATTACAACGTATACAGGATCGACCGGTGGGTCATATTAAGATAGAGTTAGCTACGACGTTATTTGACACGAGAAAAGATCCTTTCATTTGTAATAAATACTAATAAAAGTCGCTCAATGTATAACGATAATAATAGATATCTGTTATTTAACATGTTATATGGAGATGGCCATGCACATGTTTACTCGATGAATTGTCACTGAACGTAATGGGTAGTTGTACGTAAATAAGTATAGTTAGGCACATGTAGGCAACGATCGAGCGTCGCAGCGCGGCGGTCGCACGGCGTCTTACCTTCCCACTTCGGAGTTAGCTTGCTACAATACGTAGTATGTATCTATATAGACACGAATAGAGATTATCTTTGCCACCACCACGGCGGCGTGAGACCTTGAGCGGTGACGCCTACCTCCTTTATAAGACTATACTCGTCAGGCTTATAGGTAACCGCTCATATTGGCCGGTTTCAAATTGCGCTATTTATTTAACCCCCGACATAGATCAGAACTAAAGTGACGAATACTACCATCATATTAATGGATACACAGCGAACAAAAGTAATCTCGACTTTGATTATTTCCAACGTTTCCCATAGGTACATGTTATTTAAATAAAATAGACAACAATCCCAAGGAGAAACATCATTAACAACCAAATAACGACGATTTCAGGCCCGGACGCACCACCCATATTATAGGCAATATTATCATTATTACAATTGTATGCAGTACACATTCTGCTCGTATTTAGACAGGTAGGTAAATGTGCGTGCGGCGGATAACCAGCAGATAGCTACCTACTTAGTCTTTACATTAGTACTTACTTATTCAGTAGCACGCCTACGCCGCTCCGCCGCCGTAGGCATTACATTAGGCACGGACCACGGTATTATTTTACTCATTCCGAGGTAAACATATAGGACTGTCCTCATGACTTAGGTATGTCCTTTTTACCGACACAACGTATGTTACATTATGCTGTCTGCAAACGCGTGCTTTAAGGAAGTATTTCCACGTCCCTTGAGGGCTTTGAGGCTAACTGCACTATTCTTTCAAATTTTATCCATACAAAGTTGTAGATTTTGCGTTTATACTAGTAGTACTTACTAAAATAGGTGACTGAATAAGATACAAAATAAGATTAAAAATCGGCCAAGTGCGTGTTGGGCCACGCGCAGTGTATAGGGCACCGTAGTTGCCTGTCTGTCTTTGTTACAATCGACACGCGTGCGCCAACTAAATGGTGCTGTTGCATCGGCCGAATTTGTACCAAGTTTGCTTAGTTTTCCTTTAAATTTCATTATATGTAGGTACTACCGCCACGTAATTTTTCACATCCCAGTAGTAGCCATTTAGACGGCAGGGCGGTGTACCTACAACACTTGACTCGAACAAAAATAAGGGCTAGAAATCCCAATATGTCGCAACCGGATCACTGTTCACTGAGTTGATAAATGTTTTTAAGACGCCCATAATATTTTTGACAAAGATATCCAACGATACTACACACACCACACTATGGGTTTAATGATAAAAATAATACTTCCCCACATTACGTGGGCCGGTACCATAAAAAAAACGACTATTTAGTCAACGTGGTTTTTTTACATACCCATGCCGGATGACAGTATTCTAGTAGTTAGTTAGGGTTACTGAGTTAAGCCGCAGACGAACAGACAGACACACGGATATGGAGAAACTATAAGGGTTCCTTGTTGACTACGAAACCCTAAAAATCATAAATTCATAATTAGTTTGGAAACGAATAAAGTAGGTATGTTCAATATTACTTAATCGGCAGTCGGCATTAATGCACGAAAAAGAAACCAATAAAATTTATTGAACAAGTATATTTATATTCTATTACAACACCCACTTATCGACAGGTATTATAATCAGCACTTTAAAATAACGTCTAAATACGTATCGATTTGAATGGTTATATTACCACTAATATTTTCTTATGTATCTTAAATTGACCCCGTTAGAGAAAAAAACCCAATATTAAATAAATAAATAATAAATAAATAAATATTAAGGGACAATCTTACACAAATCGACCTAGTCCCACAGTAAGCTCAGTAAGGCCTGTGTTATGGGTACTAGACGACGATATAAATACTTAAATACATAGAAAAACTTCCATGACTCAGAAACAAATATTCATGCTCATCACACAAATATAATATTATATAATATTGACAGTATGTATTTCATGTGAAATCCAACTCTATTTATAACAGTGTGATCCGAGAGTCGCTTAATCTTCGCACCGCCGAGGCGACCTTACCCTTTCAGACCGCTTTTCTCATTGGTATTTCATGTGAACATCTAATTCTATGGTACAGTGTGAATGTGAACCGAGCGACGACGCCACGGCTGTTATTCGCTACGCGCTAATGCGGCTCACCCCCGCCGGCCGGTCACTCGTCACGAAACTAGACCTCTACCTATGCTTAGTTACTACGCATCGCGGTGTTAAGATATATTTGCACCGCCGATGCGACCTTACCCTTTCTGACGGTTTTCTCATTTGATTGATAGTATTTCATGTGAACATCTAACTGTATGGAACAGTATGATCCGAGAGACGCCACATCTTCGCACCACCGAGGCGACCTCACTCTGAGCTTTATATCTGCACACATCTAACAACTATATCAAGTTTGGTGTCTTTTTCGTATAATTCGGGGATGAAGGATTCATTTTAGTGATTAAATTTTCACTCACCTATACAAAAAATACGAGAAATTCAAAATTTACAAAAAATCTTTTCCGTTTTTTTTTCGAAAATCCTCTACATAATTAAAACTATTAAGATTAGCTCTAGAAAAAAAATACCTGTGAATAGCCCAGTTATCCTACTATATACAATAATAAACTTGTCAACCATTTATGCCTTATAATTGTAATAAAAAAAATGTTTTGTGTAGCACCGTGGACCGTGCTGAAGTCGGTATTTAGTTTAATGCGTAGGCATTTATTGTAAGCACGCATTCACTTTAAAACTTTATCCTACACTAGTGTTTAGTGTATAAATCAAGGAAAAACTAAAATATTTTGCAATTTCGGTCTGATTTTCTAGATACACCAACTGCATAAATAACTTTGTAATCCTATTAAAATATATAGGATTACCATTATATAAAATTATTATTAACATTATATAAAATTCCCAAATATGGACTAGGTACATAATATGGAGACACGAATATCCCGCTTATGATATGTAATGGGATTTCATACTTACTTACTGGACATTTTTAAAAATTGTCCAGGATGTATCTTTTTCGGATACTATCTGCACAGATGTTATGCGAACATTTCGTACTATTTTTGAGAAAAATGTTGTATGATACACATGCGGATAGGTAATTTCCAACTCGTGTCGATCAAAAACAATACCTCACGGTCGTGTTTTCTTTTGGTCACCGTCACTCGTTGGGAATTACTTACTTTCCGCACTTGTATCTTAATAGTCTTAATTGTTATTTAAAAATTATACATAAAAGGTGAAATTTTAATTATCATGAATCTCATTCTCTCACGTGTGTGGGAAGATTATCCTGAAATCCATTCCCGCGCAGCCGCCCCCCGGCTCGCCCCGCCGTGCGGGCATGGACGGCGCGCCCCGTGTTTATGTTGACCCATATCTATAAAGGCGCACTTTCAGAGCGTAACTATTATTTCCTCGCATGATGCGTTATATAATGTTGTACAATACACGTGCGGATAAGTAATTCACAACGAGTGGCGATTACCAAAAACACGAGCATCATCGAGATAAATGACTCTTTTATTACTTATCAGCCCTAGGGCACTTTCAACCTGCTATTTAGACAAACCTTCAGAGCATGAAAGATGAAACCAAAATTAATTCAAACACATTTTTATCTGTTACCCATTAAATCGGTAAAATTATAAACTATCTAGTTAATTGGCATAGCGGTACTGAATGCTATGTGTTCTCAGAGGCTCGACGACCAAATAAATTACAAGAATGAAGCCGGCACGGCATGGAGAGTTGAAAAAAGTGTATTCCTTTTCTCCTACTTTTCCACGGTAGCGAGTGGAAGACGCTCTGAGAGTAGGGGTCGGTACGGTGAGAACTTCTTAGCATCTAGCCGACCAATGGCATAATGGAAAGTGCTTGCTATCACAAGCTATTCTCTCATACCGTGCTTGACAATAGCATGACGATGTGATCGCGCATAATGCACATAGGTGACATAGGCAATAATACTAATCTAAGTACCTAGCATTTAAAAAAATGGCATAATTGAGAATACATTGTGCTTATCTGTAAAAAATGTGACTAATTTCATATCTTCAGTCTTAGCTACCTAGAGCTAAAATCAGACCAGCTTCAATGTACTACAAGTAAGGTGTTTGTCAAAGAAATGTTGAATTTACGTTTTTAAATTGAACTTAAGTGTCAAATTTAACCTGTTATGCAGACCGGATTGAACTTAGCTATTTAGAGGGGAATTAATTAGTGTAGGTACTGGCCCAGAGAATAGGACTTGTTGATAGACGCGACTTTACGCCGAGATGCGCGCGCGCGCGTGAGAATGGGCGACGGCGCCGGCGCGAGGAGTGCTGCCGTACTAACCGACTTCACGCCAGACAGAGAGGCACAATTTGAAATCGGGGTGGTTCCAGAGGAGGTCAACGACCTACCGCGACACGCGTATAGGTGATTTTTTTATACACTTTTGGAACAAAATTTCTGTCTTAATGATCGAATGAGTCTACGTGCCCACCAATTTGAGAAGAAACCATTTCGATTTATGACTACTTTACTTGTGAACATAATAATAAAAAAAAACTTGTTATCTATCTAAATAAAACCTTCTACTATGGTTGGTGCACCGTGCCTTAACATAAGTATGTGCATACCTATAGGTACTTAAATATATTGCCAATGCATTCTATACCTATTCTACATTGTTTTTATTTTGGATTATTACATAGGGGACAAATTATATTTGTATTTTTAATGTCTGACTCTATCTTTTTAATTATCCGACAGGTCGGACTAGCTAAGTAAGGCGTTGTGCCACGTGTTCACAGGGGGTACCTACCTATACCTGCAGGTTATATTATCGGAAATATACAATTGATACGGAACAATTGTGAGTAGGAACATGCTATATTTAAGTAGGTATAATGTCTAGGTGCACTATGCTTATCAATCTTATCATTTGTCTCAATGCCCAGCCTAATTCTGTTTTTACTCTGCGCTGTGCTTGTGCGTGCCACATATTGCATCAAAGTAAGAACTTTATTATCTTTACCGTTTGTGGTCCTATTCTCAGGCAGGGCTCGGATCGGAACATAACGATTTGAAAAAAAGAGATACAACATATTTATCTCTGATATTTAAGTTAGTTTATTTAACACGTTTACATGACATTACAGTTAGTCACGAATGTGTCACAAATATATAAATGGGTCATCATATTATGTTCTAGGATGGTATGTATCTACCTTGCTCATCGATGTGCCTACGAAGGAGCATACAAGTAGTTTTATGTCCCTCCGTAAAGGGTAGTGACCGTATGAAAGTAACGCTATGACACGCGCGGCGCGGGCGCAGCGAGCCGCGTTGCGCAACATCGAGAACCTTTTTATGTCGACCACGTGTAGAGCCGACGCGCGGTGGGCGCCCCGTCCTAATCTTTATTCAATAAAAGGTTACTATGAATATCGATAAATGCTGACAATGTTAAAAATCAATGGCAATGGAAGGTTACGTAACAAAAATAAGCATTTGAGTTATGTACCTACATTTTATCATATTTAACATACCGCTGCATACAATTAAGGTGTTATGTTTACGTAAAGTTATAGGACTGTATTGCGAAGAAAACAGGTATCATTGACGATTTCAGTCATCATTTACAATAGGTAAGTATTCAAATTTCATCCTTTAAGCATATCCAACTAAATGTCTCACGAAATAATAATAATACCATTTATAATATTTACAGTTGTGTGTTCCCGACTTATTCAATGCTTTATTTAATATACTGACCAATCAGCGGTGCCTAGGTAAAGTCGAAATTGACGACCGGTTTAGCCTAATTGGTAGGTAGTGACCCTGCCTACGAAGCTAGAGGTCCTGGGTTCGAATCCCGGTAAGGGCATTTATTTGAGTGATGAGTACGAATATTTGTTCCTGAGTCATGGATGTTATCTATGCATTTAAGTATTTATTAATCTATATAAGTATGTTTATCGTCGTCTAGTACCCAGTACAAGCTATTCTTAGTTTGGGAATAGGTAGATAAGTCCTGTAAGACTGTTCGCAAATACATACATAGGTATATATTTTTTATTAAAGTATCTGGTGCACCAATGTTTCCTTTCTCTCAGGCTACGCGCACTGGCTCGGCTCATCGATCTTGGCCGTGGTTTGGGCGTCCATGCTTGCGCAAACGCATCCCACGTGCGCAGCCGAGAGGCACACTCATTACATTACTCTTCACACCGTTATTCTTTCCTACTTCTCACCGGCTCTTATACTTATAGCGTTATTCGTTATCGTAAAACTTGAAAATGGTATTAAAATTTAGAAACGTGAGGAAATGCATTGGACGACTACGTTTTAATTTAAAAAACATTGGGATCTGGATAGAGTTCCGGTTAATTAGTAGAGTTGGCATTCCCGTTTGGAATTATTCTGTAGATACGAATGTAGATTTATTTGCTACCTTTATAACTTTACAACGGGTTCGTGGATTTTGAAATAGATTTTATCATACTTAGATTCGTATCACTACTAGCTAGTAATAACAATAGGATATCTATTCAAGGATGCATTCGGGTTATTTTTACATTATTAAATGTTATTGATATCTCATGTGAGTAATGCTGAATAGGGAAAAATAGATTCAGCATTACTATATTCAATAGAGGTACAAGTAAATTGTAATGCCAATGCCTGCTTACTAATAGGGGTGTAGAAGTAGACTCTAAACTTATTATTTAATATTGCTTGCTAGAGAAAGAAAACGCAAACAGTGTGTGACGTCACAATACGCGAAGCTGCCGCGTCACGCGTCGTGCGCGTGGACGATAAGGCAGTTGCCGTCTTCTAGTGACGCGTCACAAGCTGCGAACGTCATCGTTTCCTATGAAGTTGCGTTTTGCGAAAAAGGGACAGACAGACCTTCTTAAAACTTTGGACACTTATAACTTCGTGATTATTTAACCTCTTGCGTTGATTTTTAGAGTTCCGTAACCTGCGTACCCAAAGGGTAAAAACGGGACCCTATTACTAAGACTTCGCTGTCTGACCATCCGTCCGTCTGTCTGTCACCAGGCTGTATCTCAAGAACCGCGATATAAATTTTCACAGATACTGTATTTCGGTTGCCTCTATAACAGCAATTACAAAAAACAGAATAAAATAAATATTTAAGGGGGGCTCCCATACAACAAACGTGTTTCTTTTATTATTTGGCGTTTTTATAGCTAATGGTACGGAACCTTCCGTGCGCGAGTCCGACTCGCACTTGGCCTGTTTTTTCTCCATTTGACTACATTTTTAATCCTTTTTCGAGAAAATATAAATAAATAAATAAATCAATATTTGCGGACATCTTACACAAATCGACCTAGTCCCAAACTAAGCAAAGCTTGTAGTATGGATACTAGACGACGATAAACAGACTTATATAGATAAATAAATACTTAAATACATAGAAAACATCCATGACTCAGGAACAAATATTCGTGCTCATCACACAAATAAATGCCCTTACCGGGATTCGAACCCAGGACCTCTTGCTTCGTAGGCAGGGTCACTACACTACCAACAGTACCAACTAGGCTAAAGCGGTCGTCAATATGACATTATTGATTATTTTATTTAGTGTCTTCACCCCTATTGTGACAAACGCTCGAGTTATAAACTTAGGGTCTCAGGCTAAAACAAGACGAGATGCGCTACGGAGGAATTTTTTCGCTGCTGCATTTACTCTTAAGGAACTCGAAAAAAATAAGTAGGTAGGTAAGTACAATTGTGTAAAAACAACAGCAATTTGGATAAGTAGATATTTTTTTGGCAACTACCTATTACGTGTACCTATAACTTGTTCGTTCAATAGGTATAAAAGGTAGGGTAGGTACTCAATACCTAGCTAGGTATGGACGGATTCCAGAGGTTGTGGGTTCAAATCCCGCTCGTGGCGAATATTTTTTCAATTTTCCACTATGATCGAAATTTAGGTAAGTGTTAGTTATTCTCAAACCCCGACATTAATTCACAACACGATTCAGTTAGGTACCTACCTACCATAAGGTTTACATGTTTGGTTTGTTATTCAAATTGTTTGAACATGCTTAAAATCTATGGCAATGTAGGAGGCCCTGTTATTCCAATCGTCTATGGCACACGAATGGTTTAGGAAAGCTAGGTAGGTACTCCGCATACGAGAAAATGGGAATGACGTCAATCGCTGAGCTGAGGCATCAAAAATCCCCCCGAGCTGCCCTCGCGAACAGTGTGTTATTTTATTACAGGCGGCGGCGCGGGCGACGCAGATCGAGAGGCCCCGCCGGGTGCGCCGGCGCGCCCTCAGCCTAGCCGCGCCGTCCCTCGCCTCCGACCCCTTCGCCCGCCGCCCCGCCACCCCTCCACCCCGCCGTCGCCACGCGGGAAAATGTACACATGCAGAGAGAGGACGATTATGGTGATACGTTGGCTCACATCATGTGACCATCGAGAAAATTACAGACGTGAGTTTTCCTCGTAATCCTCGTTACAGTGATGTATATATGCCCAGGACTTTTCATGTACACGGGTTGAATAATTTTCCTACTGAGACCACCGAATGGAATGCTACTTGTTACGTTTTACATAATAAGCTTCGTCGTGTAGGTACAAGCATTAAGTATGGTACTTACAGGTTTTTTGTAGCATCGATTTGTCACACCTAGCTCCGTGCATAAACCAGTTCTTTATTTCGTTCTAGTACACATTGATAGACAGGTTACATTCCCCTTGACCTTGGCTGCTTAGATGCCTTTGTTCACTCTAAAGCTCAAAGAAAAGAAAGTGGACGCAGCTTTGTTTTGGGAACCTTATCCGTACAACGTTTGGAGGACGTGGAGCGAGGACAACGAACTAGAGCATCCTGGAATACTACTTTTACTAGATGTGTGCTAATGACGAACGAGGCGGGCTGATGGTAAGAAAACCATGCTCAACTCCATCGTTTGTTCATCTAAACGGGAAACATTTTTACGGCATTGTGTGGCCGGCAATTACGTGCATCTTGCTCTAGCGTACAAAGTCAGCGTAAGATAGCAATAATAATTGCCGGCCATAAATTAGGGCTTATGTCACCCGGAGAATAATTTCAAATCGATTGACACCTCATTCATCAAAGTCGATTCCGTATCTTAAACACCACGGTGGCCCATACGAAAAATGCGTTGTAGTTCTATATAAAAATGAAAATTCTGTGGTGCAGGTAACCAACCTATGCACACGGTAGTGCGTCACCTAAGTTTGCCAACAGAAGGCCGTGGGTAGATAATAATGGATAGTGCACGAAACACGTGTATCTGCACGTGTTGCTACGTGCACTAGTGGTGTAACTAGCATTGACCTTAAAATAAGAGTTTTTGTATATATTGACATGCTTAAATCTTACTAGCCACTGCCCTGTAAATCCTGTAATCCATGTGTCTAACATTTAAAACAAGAAGTGTTGATCCACAAAGCACATAGGGGAGAGCGGGGCAGTTTGGTACAACTTTTTTTGACATTGATTTTTGCCAACCTAATTGACTAAAAACAAGTATTTTTTGTACTTACTTATTAACATATATATAATATATAACTATTCTGGTATACAATTTTTTTTTCATTAAATTTACTCATTGAATGAGGTATGTGGATTTAAACAAAAAATGGGATTTGTTCAATTCTACCCCCCGGCAGGGTACTTTGATGCATCGCATGGGGCACTTTGGTATGCCGTTTGATACATGTATCAAAGTGCCCTTTTAATGTCATAAACTGCCCCACAGCTGAAATGCGTATAATAGAACACCAACATTGAAAAAAAGTTCTACTTGATTTATATTATTGCGATCAGTCGTCCGTGTATACGTCTTTACCATTATATAGAGAAAAAACGTTGTCAATATTTTACGGTTGAAAGAACTAGCAGGGTCAGTTTGGTACACTTTGATGCCCCACTTCCTTTTGTACCAAAGTACCCCAGTAACCAGTTAAACAAAAAAACATTTATTAAAAATAAACTGTTAAGTATTTACTCATCAATGACGATATATCCTGGAAACTGATTAAAATCACTCAATGTTAATCATATCGTAGATCCAGTGACCTGTAAAACTTCTCCATACAAATCTGACAAAAAGTAGTTATTTTTTTACAAAGCAGCCGCGAAAACACGTTGTGCTTCGCCGACCAGCAACGGCTTACTGGCGAGCTTCACCGTCGCAGGATTGTTACTCACACATACAAAGCCATGTTTTATTGTTGCCGCTGGTAAATTAAAGTTCCTGGGTAAGGAAATAATGTAGGTGTACGAATGTGCCCCTTGTATCTAAGTGCCCCGATTTCCAAAGACTGATAAGTACTTATCTATAGGTCTTTTTTAGTTTCTCCATATTTCGAAGCCTTACATCAATTACGTATTTAAAATTAAATATAAAAGATTCTAAGTACAATTGCGTGTCTGTTCACGGTACTGTAGCCGCTGGGTGGATGTTGCGCGACAGTACCTAGAGTGCCACAAAGGAACAACAGAGCTCCCTACTACTCCCGAGGATGCGTTGTGTTGACAGCGAGAGAATGTGTTCCTTCAGATGTCAACACGGCGAACCCTCAAACATATCAAGGATCGGCAACGCCCATGTTACTCCTTTGGAGTTGCATGCGCCTATAGGCTGAGGTATCCGCTTACTATCTGGCGGCCCGTACGCTTGTATGCCACCGTGGTTGTATAAAAAAAAAACTTAAATAGATATAGACTGGTAAACACACACACTACCCTCCTTTGCCTCGCACAGTAAAAACCGGCCAAGATCGTGATGGACCTACGTAACAACAGATTGAAGATTGATAGGAGAGACTCATGGAATTTTCTTCCTTTTGTTCAGCGAAAACTCAAAAGGTGTATCTGAATAAAATTTTGAGGATAGGTGTATTTTGTTAACCGCTACATAGTTTTGTAACTAAATTACTAAAATTTTTTTTAGGGGTGCACCCCATACATAAAACTGAAAGTCAATTTTTTTTTTTCATTGCAAGCCTACGTGTGGCACATTAATTGATAGGCCTTTCAAAATAAATATAAAGTTTCTCAGCAATTTTTTTGATTAAGTGAATAGAGTCCGAGGGAGTTGGTCTAAGAATGAACATGGATAAGACGAAGATCATGTCAAATGCCCATGTAGTACCAACTCCCATTACAATCGGACACTTTACGCTCGAAGTTGTAGACGATTATGTATACCTAGGACAAACTATCCAGTTAGGTAGGTCCAACTTCGAGAAAGAGGTCAATCGTCGAATCCGACTCGGCTGGGCAGCGTTCGGGAAGCTACGGCACATCTTTTCGTCCAATATTCCGCAGTGTCTCAAGACGAGAGTCTTTGACCAGTGTGTGTTGCCAGTGATGACATATGGTACTGAAACGTGGTCGCTTACTATGGGCCTCATAAGAAGGCTCAAAGTCACCCAAAGGGCTATGGAGAGGGCTATGTTGGGAGTTTCTCTGCGGGATCGCATCAGAAATGAGGCTATCCGCAGCAGAACCAAGGTAACAGATATAGCCCTCCGAATCGCTAAACTTAAGTGGCAGTGGGCGGGGCACATAGCACGTAGAACCGATGGCCGTTGGGGCGGAAAGGTTCTCGAGTGGCGACCACGTACCGGAAGGCGCAGCGTGGGTAGGCCCCCCGCAAGGTGGACTGATGACCTGGTAAAGGTTGCTGGAGTTCGCTGGATGCGGGTGGCGCAGGACCGGTCACTTTGGCACTCTTTGGGGGAGGCCTATGTCCAGCAGTGGACGTCTTTCGGCTGATATGATGAATAGAGTCGGAGATAATCGCCTCAAAGGTCACTAAATTTGTGTCCCCCCCCTCTAATTTTTGAACCGTGTATCTTAAAAATATGAAAAAAAAATCATGCTCATAGGGCTTATTAAATTCTCTCAGCCAAAATTGTTTTGAACAAGATCGGTTCCAAGGTATTTGAGATATTTCTAAAAAACTGCCTTCCTTAAAGAAAAGGATGTAAGTGCCATTAGATTTCAGTAACGATACGACCTTTTTAATAGGCACGGAACCCTCGTTGTGCGTGGTCCGACACGCACTTGGCCGCTTTTTTTAATAAACTGCTTTGTCACAGATACAATAGGTATATTGACACCACGAATAAACGCCATTGACCATTGACCGTCTATTTAGGCGCGTCCAAACAGTCAAGCGCGGCGGACAGCAGTCTATCCCGTTCAATCTCATAGCTTATGCTATTGCTATGTATGCAGTCAACCACGCTTGAACATTTGGACGCAGCCTATCGACGGTCAAAGGCGTTTTTTTTACAAGCTTTATATTACGTAGTATGGGACAAATCTTGCAGGTTAAATTTGACCCACTTCCCGGTGACCGATTGAGCTAAAATTTTGGGTATAATAAGTATAGTTTGGATGACAATTCAATATTATGGTACCATGGAGCTGATCTGATGATGGAGTAGCTTTATATTAACTTGCCCTGTTAGTATGTATGAGACAAATCTTGCCAGTTTAAATTTGACCCACTTCCCGGTGACCGATTGAGCTGAAATTTTGGTTATAAGGATAGTTCGGATGACAATTCAATATGGTACCATCGAGCTGATCTGATGATGGAGACAGAAGGTGGCCATGGGAATTCAGTACTTAACCGACGTAACCCCGTTGAGTTTGGGTTCGTTAGAATCGTCTCAATGAGTAGTTGATGATGGTATACAGAAAAGTACAGCCGGCAATAAAAGCTTGTACCAAAAATGAAATTTTTGACAGAAACTTTTTTTAAATTGTGGATTTTAGGGAACACCTAATGTTTGAAATGAATTCTGTTCCCAGATTGGTCGACTCCCTTGGGGTTCAATATACTACTTTAGTCCCGCTTGCTAAGCCTATTGTGACACACTTTTGGAGCATGAGAAGTGAAAAATATTTTTCATCTCACATAATCCGAGAGTAGGTCATTGTTTCTAAACAGCGGGTTGAAAGTGTTGCATGTTGCCCATAGGGCCAAACAGTAATAAAAAAATCGGCCAAGTGCGTGTCGGGCCACGCGCAGTGTAGGGTTCCTTAGTTGCCTGTCTGTCTCTGCTACATCGACACGCTTGCGCCACCTAAATGGTGCGGTTGCGTCGGCTGAAGTTGTAAGAATGTTGGCCTTTCTAATTACATTTTAGTTTGTCGACTATTTACTCGGTAACTAGTTATACCACATACCCTGATAGTTTTCCTTTTAAATTCATTATATGTAGTACTGCCACTATTTTTCATATCCCCAGTAGTAGCCATTTAGCCGGCAGGAGGGAGGACACATGACTCGAACAGAAATTAATATTACTTTAAAGCCCAATATATATATCTCGCAAACTAATCACTGAGTTGAAACAGTATTTAATGCAACTGTTGTATAAGTAGGGTCTTAAAACGCGAGTGTTGTATATAACAATTATAGACGCCACGAGCGTTTTAAAACCAAGTATAGGTACACCGTTGCATACAATACTTTTTCTACGACTAATTTTAAATAAATAACATTTGACTTTACAGGCAGTAAGTTTTCCGTTAGTTCTAATACTGCTCATGCAAATTCTTCAGCGAAGCAGTTATTATCTTCTATTCTTCAGTTATTATTATTACACATGTTTCTTCACTTCACTAACACGAATAAAATCTTAATAAGTTATTATTAACGAATATAGTTATCATATTTCGTCTTTTAATTTTGAACTGGAACTTTGGTAGGAAATTATTAATATGACACATTGACACCTCTTGTTTATGGTCTGTTTTGTTTTTAATTTACTTGCACTTGCCATCCGAACCAAACTGAATCCGGATCCGAACCAAATCGGATCGGTTTATATTTATAAATAATACCAATAATTGGTAAAATATATACATGATCACTTATTTCTATTTTAGTAAATAATTTATGTTCTACAAATGTTTGATAGTAAATAAAATCTTTTTATTTCGAATAATTTGCTTATGAAGTTGGTACCTACTGCAATATAGCGGCCGATTAAAAAAAAGTTAGATGATTTGACATCGTGGTAAACAGTGCTTTTATGAAAAATGTATGAACCATAAAAACCCGCTAAACAGTGCGTTTATTTATTTATTTATTAATATAGTATCATTTATACCTTAACAGCAAGGCCAAAGCGGTACAGACTTATAAATATGTAATATTAAGAAAAAGAAATACATAAACAACAACGACTCTTAAGCATGTTAAACTATAGTAGGTACTCGCAAGTCGCAGGCATCTCGCATTCTGCCACCCTAGGAGCATCCAATCATCAGTCGCGCGGTCGAACTCGCAAACAGATCACACTGTGGGTGCTCTTGGAGCACGGAGTTGAGGAACGCTAACGCGCGCGCAATGGGATCGTGTGCGTGCGCTCGCGTGCGTTTATGGGCCCATCCCATAGAGCATAGAGTTTTTTGACGACTTATTATCGGTGTCATTGTATTTGAGCTAAAGCATATTAGCTATGACAGATAACGGTACAGGAGTAGAAAAACTGGTTTTAAGCTATCCAACGATACCCCACACTATGTGTTTATCGAGAAAAGAAAATTACATCCCCACTTGACGTGTAGGGGAGGTACTAAACCAAAAATTATTATTTTCATATTATTTTTTTTGTCGGCACGATTGATTTATAATACCCATGCCAAATTACAGTTTTCTAATTGTAAGGGCTACTGAGCAAAGCTGAAGACGGACGGACGGACATGGCGAAACTATGAGGGTTCCTTGTTGACTACGGAACCCTTAAAAAAGCAATGGTAAAAACCTGTACAACCAACAGTTTAATAAAACGGTTTTTGACACTTATTGATTATGCATTATTTTTTTATCATTTTGATACTAAATCAATTCCACTCCAATTAATGAATAACACAAATCCGTTTATATACGAAACCGAAGAAAACAGCTGGAATGATTTTGCAAGCCAAGTACCTAAACAGTGCAACGAACTGCTTATCTTAAATGTCAACTTGAGATCTTTTATAAAAAATCACACCCAACTCGAATACCTAATTTCGGCCAGTCCGGGCCCTTATACATATTATAATCGTATGTGAAGCGAATATCAGCGATGATATGAAACCGCTATTTGAGATTAAAGACTACAACATGATCTGTGAACTTAGGAAAAGTCGGAGAGGGGGTGGTATAGTAATATATACACATACATCTATCGTGTTTGAAGTAATACCAGTTTCTACTATTAACTTTGAGTGCATCGTGTGTGAAGTTACTTCCGGTAATTATAAATCGATATTATGTGCGGTGTATCAGCCTCCTAACTTAAATAAGACCGAGTTTATAGGGGAACTAAGGCGTATCCTCTCAACATTCTCCATGAGTAAAAGCTGTATGCTGATCGGGGACATTAATTTAGACATAACTTGTAAGAATAATATTGTAAATACTTATCTTAATAACCTGTGTGAACTGGGCTTTGAGTGTTGTGTTAGCAAACATACTAGAATATGTAAAACCGCAGTAGGTATTTCAAAGTCATGTATAGACCATATATTCATTCGCGATTCCAACTTACAATGTTGTATTTAAATGTAGTAATAATAAATAATTCATACTCCTTAAGATCAGCTGGTATTCACCATGAACTGGCCGACCATTTTATCACGGGCTTAGCAGTTTACAGCAATCATATAGTTAAAAAAAAGTACTAAATGACAACAAGATTGGATAATGAGAAATTAAAACAGGAACTTTGTAAAACTGGTTAATATTAACGCCTACTTATTTAATGTCTAATCCAAATGATATAATGAAGTACATACACGAAAAATTTGTGAATGCTTATAATAAATGTATGGTAAATTGTAAAATAGGACTTAGCAAAAGACGACAATGCAAGTGGATCTCGAACAAACTAAACTACATGTCAAATAAAAAAAGAGAGCTGTTCGAAATTTGGAAGAATGACATGAGAAACAGTAGAAATAGATTAATCTATAATAGGTAGAGAAATAAAACAAATAGGCTAATGAATAAAGCAAAAAATAGATCAATCAAATCAGAAATTTGTAATAACTTTAGAAACCCAAAAAAAAAATGTGGGAAATTGTAAATAGGCTAACCGACAGGATCATAAGGTCGGTAGATGAAGTGATCACCAAGGCTTTTAAATTTAGCCCGAAAATATTGTGTAATAAATTTGCTAGGGACTTCGATTTAAATGTGAAGAATGTTTTAAGTAGATGTGACACAAAGCTGCTCGACGAGAAGTCATATATCAATACACCATCCGTCTCCATTAATTTAAGGTATATAAATCAAGATAGAATGTACAAAATTATTATGAACCTAAACGACAAAAAAAGTCCTGGATTTGACAAAATCAGGGTTAGAGATATAAAACATATAGCCAAAAATATTACGCCTGTATTAACAAACTTACTTAACTCATGTGTCTCTAACTCAATATATCCAGACCTATTAAAAATAGGAATTGTACGCCCTATACATAAAAAGGTAGTTATAGTGACTCTAATAACTACAGACCAATTACCATACTTTCTTGTATTGATAAAATAATAGAAAAATACTATGGAAAACTGATAAATGACTTCCTTTCGAGCAATGCTATAAATCCACGAAAGACAATTTGGCTTTCAAAGAAATAAAAGCACCACGCAATTGCTATCAGTTTTTTGTGATGAGATAAATCATCACCTTAATGAAAAAAAAAACACATTTTGAATATTATGATTGATTTCAGCAAAGCATTCGATAGCCTGGATTTTAACATATTGTACAGCAAACTTGAGCAGAATGGCCTACAGGGACCCTTACTGAAATGGTTTCGAAATTATCATGAAAACAGATATAATACTATACGCATAAATGGAGAGCAAAGTGAGATGGTGCCAACCCTTTGCGGAACAGCACAGGGCTCAATAATTGGCCCAACCGAATATCTTTTATATGTTAATGATATGTGTAATATATTTCGGTGCGGCTCTGTACATATATCAGTTTGCCGATAATACTTGTATCTTGGTAGCGCACAACGATCTTAGAATTGCAAAAATGAGTATGCAAAATAAATTTAATACAATGTGTAAATGGGCACACGATATCGGCTTGTCAATTAATTATAATAAAACTAAAATTATGCATATTCATTCACCATATATAAGAACAAACCATAAGCCAAGGGTTCTAGCCCATGAGCACCATTGTATGCACCATAACTATGTAAACTGCGCCCGCCGGCCGCTTGAAGTTGTCACCGAACATACTTATCAGGGACTTACGATTGATCATAAATTCAACTGGGGTTCACATGTAGACGTCGTTTGCAATAAACTCAGATCAACCCTAGCTAAATTAAGTACTTTAAAACACAAGTCGCCCTAGCAAACTATTAGACTACTGTACCTGGCGCTGGCAGACTCAGTAATTAACTATGCTTTATCAAGTTATGCGAGAACTTATAAAACGTACCTTCAAAAGATACGTGACATCCAACTAAGACTCCTTAAAGTCATAGTGCCATATAAGATCAAATGTAAATTTAAACATAACTATAGCCAATTGTTTGAGTATTGTAAAGTTATGAATATATTTAATTATAATAAAAGAGCAATTTGGTAAAATACCTTGCCTACCAAAAACGCAGAGACCTGAAAAGTTACGCCATCTACAGTATTTACCTTTGTACTCCATGCCTAGGTCGAACAATGTATATGGCAAAAGAACTTGTAGGTGTGTTCTCCCAGACATAATAAATAAACTACCCAAGGAACTTCTAAAATTATTGGAAACAAAAAATAATTCACTAATCAAGAAAATCTTAAAAGAATACTTTACCAAGGGGAAATATGCTAGGGAATATACTTGCAAACTAGCTAAATAAAAACTACGCATAATACCTGATAGAGTTAACAATTTTTAATAATAGCATATTATAAGATGTATAAAGCGAGTCGAGTGACCGCGCACATAATCTCGCATAGAGATTCGCAAAATATGTCATTAAGTAAGTACTTTTTATCTGAAATAAATAGATTTAATTTTTTTTTTTTATTATTTCATGATTATTATTGCTATTTGAAGACTTTTGATTGTTTTTAAGCGTTCGTACTTCAATGTTCCGCTTCGGATCCGCATCCTTAAGTCATAAAAAAATGGAACAATGCCATAAACCTAATACAAGCCCACACTTTCATAAAATTGTTTTGAATTTTGGAGCTTGTTGATAATTACAATGAGTTTAATTCTATTACTATATGGTACATAAATTATACATACATTTAATTCAGTATTCGTATATAATTTTTTGAAGTGAAAACTTCTTTAGCGGCGCTGAGCACTTTTTGGGATGGGGAAAAATTGTTAAATACGCGACAGAGTTTTGTGACGTCAGATGTGAGGAAGGTCACTTTTTGCTGCTAGCCGATTCGACTTCATTCAAAACTGAACGCTATTCGTAAGAATATAAAGCCGTTAAACACTTTTTGCAATAGCATATTCTGCAAATAAATTTGTAATAATACCAACGCGTCCTTCACCGTTTTGCTATTGGGAAAATTCGAATAGTTCGAATTTGGGCGTTATTCCTAAAAAGATAAAGCTTAGAAAAATATTTATCAACGACAAAAACAAATTGATATTTTGGTCGCCACCGTGCACCGCCATCTGCTGTTCTTGCAAATTCGAATAGTTCGAAATTAGACGTTATTCCTAATGAGATAAAGCTTTGAAAAATATTTGGCAATGGCAAAAACAAATTGATATTGTGTTTGCCGCCGCCCGTCGGCGCGCCGGACCCCGGCACCGTTGCGCCGCGGCGGCGCGTTGGGCTCGTCGCACCCAACGCGCCCGCGGGCAGTCCGCCTAAGTAATTGATAATTGTTTATGAATTTGCGCCATATTCATTTTTAGGGTGACACCGTAAGATGTCACGTGACCTGATCGAAAAACGGTTACAATGTTATTGAGTTTTCACTTCTGCCGGCACTCCCGGAGTGCAACCCGGTCTTTTTTTTTTGTTTGTAATTATTTGCTTCCAGGTTGGTCCCATTTTTTGACAAAAATCTAGTTGGATGATGGGATCCATGAGGAATTGAGGGAATTATATTAGGCACGCGTGTAGTGATTTCGGTATTTTCTATTAAGGCCACGTTATTCGAAATCGAGCTATTTTACATTCAATAATAAACAATGAAATACTGAGTTTTTTGATGGGATATTGAGATATGTTATAGTTATTAAACTATAACAATATCGTAATATGTTTTGGTCCGTAAAAGTAACAAGGCCGATTTAATAATCGCCCTTGTTACTTTTACGGACCGAAACACGATATTGTATACTTCGCTCGACCATATCATACCAAGAAAAAAGGGAATATTCTGATCTTATTTCGAGTCATACATAAAGTAGGCACAAAATTGACTCGAGTGAATAATGACAAAAAATAGGCAATGATGTAAAGAAGATCTTTTTACGGACACTTTCTTTAAAAATGGCTTTATATTTATCTATACACAATTTATCTGGGAAAGTGACCTGCGCGTCTCATTTTAGTAGGCAGATGGCCATGCGTGGACGGACGTCTGTAGCGATTTTTTCATTTTGACAACCGTATTTTTCGCAAATTTAATACCAGCAACCAAATAATAATATGATTTTAGGGTAAAAATATAAGGTGTAATGTGGTTGGATAAGCACTCAAACTAGATGTTATGGTATTTTTACAATACGCACTAATACAAAAGTTCAAAAAATGGTACATACCATTACGTTGTAATGGTATGTACCATTACAACGTAATTTTCCACATTTTTCTTCTTCGAGCCCTTTCTTAATGTAAAAAGTTTCAATTAGTTTCTTTAGTATGAGGAGTATTTTTTGATTACACAGGCCACATTGTCTTTTACGCTGTATAGGTGTATGTGTGTGTATTTGTGATAGATTTATCGTAACATCTGACATATTAGGAACGTCTGACATTTATGTCATGTTGTCTTACGCTTTGGTCTTACGCAACTATTGATTTTGCAAAGCTAATATTCTTAATAAATAATATGAAGTACAAGGAGCACCGTATCGTTTACCTATGAAATATGAAGAGTTTGCCATTTATGATGCTGTAATTGTGATCCTGCCATTATGTTTACGCCACCCAGTGAAGTATAGTGCTGCAGTGCCAACGGCTTGAATCCTAATCATTAAGAGAAAGACAGTCACAATATTTATAAGATCAACTCACACTCACAACTGCAATTGGACGTTCCACTGGTCTCCCGCTAATACTTCTACTGCTGCAAAAACTATCGAAGACATAGTATAGCAGGCCCCGTCATGATGCTATCGAACAAATTGTGGACAATACAAAGCGACGCCATTCGGATACAGATCTTCAAAATACTAATCTAGCTACCAGCACACCTCTGCATGTTTTTTAACTGAAAGTAAATGAAGAAGGAAGACCACCTAAAACAGTATTGCGTATACATGTGTATATATTT
Organism: Epinotia ramella; assembly: GCA_947578815.1. Lineage (NCBI taxonomy): Eukaryota > Metazoa > Arthropoda > Insecta > Lepidoptera > Tortricidae > Epinotia > Epinotia ramella. The sequence continues at coordinate 39,578,150 of OX388200.1, forward strand.
TGTGACCCAACATAACTCATAAACCTATTTTATTCTCGAATTAGATTGTGTCATTATATGATGCAATTTACTTAAAGGCAGTTAAGTAGCTACATATACACTGTGTACTATTTTCGTATAAGTATAATATGATAACAACGATAGCGCAAGTAATGGTTTCATTTTCTTTACTCTGAGGCTAAGGAATTCTCTAGAACATTATAACATAATGCTGGTTATACTACACTAGCGACTCACCCCGGCTTCGCACGGGTACTATATTATGCATATAAACCCTCCTCTTGAATCACTTTAATCTATTAAAAAACCGCATCAAAATCCGTTGCGCAGTTTTAAAGATCTAAGCATACATAGGGACAGACAGCCGGAAGCGACTTTGTTTTATACTATGTAGTGATGATGATAGTGATATATACCTACTATGGATGGCCTATATGTACTAATGTGGGTTTGTGTCGGAAGCACGGCGTGTTGCAAAATTCTATCCCTATCTCCCTCTATCTTATAACTTCGTATGACTGTTTGAATTTTCACAGTTTCAAGGGATTGCAGACATGTATTTTATTTTTGCGTACGCATTCCTGAGGAAAAGGGTATTGGCAGATTGACAGACAGACAACAAAGAGATACTATACGATACGGGTTCCATAGTCAACAAAGAACCCTAGTGTCGCCATGTTCGTCTGATTGCTGCTTGTATGATTTGCAGACCTCACATTTACCGATAAAAATAGTGACGTGGCGATGCATATCAACCCAGAAATACTTAAGACAAAGTCGTTTATAAGTTTTCAGCACCCCAAAATGACCAGCCGTAGGACATGAATGATTCTGCTCGAGAATTTGCTGTCTATAATCTAAGGGAATTCCTCCTTCCATTCAAACTCTCTAGTTAGTTGATTTAGACTCCTTTTAAAGCGGTAAAGTTTATTATTTGTTACTTGATAGTCCGGAAATGCTGTAGAATTATTGATTATTTTATTTAGTGTCTACACCCCTATTGTATTTCACCCACCGAAATGTATATAAGAAACATATTTAGAATAAATTACGAAATGTCATTTTCCAGTAAGATGTTTTGACAATTTCTGTTTTCTCTAAGGAGGTTGGTGACTGGTTTAAATTCGTAATGTCACCAAAAAAATAATTAATCGTAGGGCAGTGACCTTTCACAGTAAAGTGAGATAGTGTGCGTGAAATGTAGTGGTGTGCGTTACTGGGGAGAATTACGATAACGTTGCGCCGCCTAGCGGATATTATGTGTCGCGTATGTAGCTTTACTCGAATAAGAAAGCCTTAAGTATTACTCGTATATTTACACCAGGAAATCATAAATTTGGTAAAGTAGAATTAGTACTAGATAACTATGGAATTCGTCAATTCCGTATTACTTGAGCTTGATTTGTTGGAAAAAAAGTTTTTTTCCTTTTAATAGGTATAGGTAGGAATTCTCTAGAACATTATAACATAATGCTGGTTATACTACACTAGCGACTCACCCCGGCTTCGCACGGGTACTATATTATGCATATAAACCCTCCTCTTGAATCACTTTAATCTATTAAAAAACCGCATCAAAATCCGTTGCGCAGTTTTAAAGATCTAAGCATACATAGGGACAGACAGCCGGAAGCGACTTTGTTTTATACTATGTAGTGATGATGATAGTGATATATACCTACTATGGATGGCCTATATGTACTAATGTGGGTTTGTGTCGGAAGCACGGCGTGTTGCAAAATTCTATCCCTATCTCCCTCTATCTTATAACTTCGTATGACTGTTTGAATTTTCACAGTTTCAAGGGATTGCAGACATGTATTTTATTTTTGCGTACGCATTCCTGAGGAAAAGGGTATTGGCAGATTGACAGACAGACAACAAAGAGATACTATACGATACGGGTTCCATAGTCAACAAAGAACCCTAGTGTCGCCATGTTCGTCTGATTGCTGCTTGTATGATTTGCAGACCTCACATTTACCGATAAAAATAGTGACGTGGCGATGCATATCAACCCAGAAATACTTAAGACAAAGTCGTTCATAAGTTTTCAGCACCCCAAAATGACCAGCCGTAGGACATGAATGATTCTGCTCGAGAATTTGCTGTCTATAATCTAAGGGAATTCCTCCTTCCATTCAAACTCTCTAGTTAGTTGATTTAGACTCCTTTTAAAGCGGTAAAGTTTATTATTTGTTACTTGATAGTCCGGAAATGCTGTAGAATTATTGATTATTTTATTTAGTGTCTACACCCCTATTGTATTTCACCCACCGAAATGTATATAAGAAACATATTTAGAATAAATTACGAAATGTCATTTTCCAGTAAGATGTTTTGACAATTTCTGTTTTCTCTAAGGAGGTTGGTGACTGGTTTAAATTCGTAATGTCACCAAAAAAATAATTAATCGTAGGGCAGTGACCTTTCACAGTAAAGTGAGATAGTGTGCGTGAAATGTAGTGGTGTGCGTTACTGGGGAGAATTACGATAACGTTGCGCCGCCTAGCGGATATTATGTGTCGCGTATGTAGCTTTACTCGAATAAGAAAGCCTTAAGTATTACTCGTATATTTACACCAGGAAATCATAAATTTGGTAAAGTAGAATTAGTACTAGATAACTATGGAATTCGTCAATTCCGTATTACTTGAGCTTGATTTGTTGGAAAAAAAGTTTTTTTCCTTTTAATAGGTATAGGTAGACCAGTAAGTTTTTTTTTTTTAATGCCGAATTTTTGTTTAACAATATGTAACTTCGTTACTTGACCTTGACTTGGTTAAAAGCTCTTGGTTGGTGTGACACTTAGGTAAAAATGAATTAAAGTAAAAAAGAATTAATTGAAGTTTCCAGTACAGTCAAGTGAGTTATTACAATATGTATCGATTTAATCCTCTCAATAAATATGTACCGAAACCTTTAATCCGCTGACATAAGAGCAAGTTGTATGCACCCATATTTTTTTACAATTTACTGTACAGAGATACATACATAGTTATGTTATGACATCGTGTATTATTATTTCGCTTTGACATATTGATTTGTCACTTAAGCACTATTTCCACCAAACGGCCCGCATCGGATCGTATCGGAAAGAATACGAACGGATGCGGCGACAACCGATCGTGTCCGGCAGCATGTCGACGCATACGATCGGGCGGTAACAGCCGTTCGCGGCCAATCGCGGCCGACAGGATGTCGACGCACACGATCGGCACCGTACGGTTGCTTGCGTATCCGCACCCAGTCAAATAGCTTCGTTCCTACAACGCTACGTTGACATGTTGTAATTTTTGAAAATGGTTGTAGTTGAGGTAGTATTATTGGGTATTGCATTACAAGAAGAAGAATATCATCATAATAAACAAAAGAGGAAAAGAAAAGTTTGGGTTGATAAGTTGTGGCAAAAGCGGTGTAAGGTTGGCGAATTCCATACACTTCATAATGATTTGCAATTGGATGTGAAAAAATTGCAAGATTATTACAGAATGGACAAAGAAAAGTTTCAAAATTTAGTAAATCTTCTCCGTCCTCATATCAGTAAACGAAATACAAATTACAGATATGCTATTCCTGTTGAAGAACGGTTACCTATATGCTTGAGGTAAGTTTAATGAAATGAAAATTGTTGATTTCCTTTGTAAACTATCTAATTGCCTTCAATGGTTGGGAATTTCTTTTCGGTTAGCGATGTTGAACCTCAATCGTACGCGACAGCATCGACAGCCGAAAGGTTCCGATCGCACACGACGACAAGCGAACGGGGCCGATCGCAAGCGAACGGAGCCGATCGCGTGTCGCAGCATACTTTCGCGCAGCTTGGTAATGTAGACTTAAAAACAGTACATATATGATTCAGTATCGTTTAAAGAGTATAAGATTCTTTCCGTGCCGATCCGTTGCGGGCCGTTTGGTGGAAATAGTGCTTTAGTTTCTGTGTCTCGGTGTAATTATGATCATTATCTTTTGACTAATTAAATATTGAGTTAAAAATTACACTTTGGTATAATTTGTTTTACCTATCAAGGGCGTCATGCCAGGATATGTTTAGAAATACATTGTGTTTATACAGTGATTTTCATCACTTATTTTTGACGTCGTTGACTGTAGGTAGGGTAAACTCGCATTATTTGGTGATACGCATAACTCGGCGAATTCGCCAGCTTTATTGGGTAGCGTGCTTCAAAAGATGTACCTATTCACCGAATTAGGCGTATCACCAAATAATGCGAGTTTACCCTACCTAATCAACCGAACGTGAGGTGATCCACATTTGTACAATTTCACAGTATAATAGCCTAAACAGTGAGTGCCTACTGCCTAACCTACGAGTAACACCGATTCGTGTCATGTTCGCGTGTGAGGTTCGACAAAGTCTTACGAGTGTAGGGTTATTTGAATTTGAACGGACACTAGTGATGGAGTAGATAGAGCCAGTAACCCGCGCTGAACAAACAGCCGAACCGAATATAGTATGGGGACCACATTTTTACGGCGAACATTACAAGTAGATATGGACTACGATTGGTAGGTGTACAGTTCCGATATACGTCACGTTTTAAACATGACTTAAATTACAGGTGGTGTCCCCGCCATTCTGTAACGTGTTTCAACCTCACCTCACCGTTCACCCATAAATATGTCGACGCCGCGATTATTTGTAAGTAAATATGCGTAATCAGCCCCACTATTCTGTAACGTGCTCTAAAGCTCACCTAAACGCTCACCCACACATATTAGTCCAGGCAATGAACTGACAACTTGTATGGAAAAAATGACAATTTTGGAAATAACTTATAATAGCTTATTTTTTATGTATAACGGATATATTATCAATTAAATAGTTACCCAGCGACAGAATGCGACAAAATTTCAGACATCAAAAAAATGATAAGTTAACTGGCTTCTAAAAAGTCAGTAAAAATATTAATAAATGTTTTTGTCTTTATTTTGGTTCATTTACATTTGCTCTATAATATTCAAGATAAATCGGACAAAAAAAGATAATGCATGCTTCATTTAAATCTACATATTTACTTCCAGGTGGAAAGTTTGTCGGATTCTTGACTAAATCATCTTAGAATAACATTTTCAAATGAAATCAACAAAAAAAACGCTATTATAAATTAATGTTTTTCAAAACCGTATTTTGCCTGGAGTATATATCTTGAGGCTGCGATTCGTAGTAACTATCATCATATCAGCCGAAAGACGTCCACTGCTGGACATAGGCCTCCCCCAAAGAGTGCCAAAGTGACCGGGCCTGCGCCGTAGGTATTAGGGGTCTAGAAGGCGCGACGCGGGTGGGATGAGGCGCGACGTGTGGGATGAGACGCAACGCATGTGCATCGTAAATAAAATAACACAGTACCAGGTAGTGCCCTTGCCTAGTCGAGCAAATTAAACTTACAGGATAAATTTAGGTATCTTCAATTGGAATACTTCTTTTGTCCGTTGCTATCACTATAATGGTCAAATCAAATGTCAATGAGATTTTTTCACCAGGTCCTGCTCATCTCAAGTAATAAGCGGCTTAACAATGAAGCGCAATGGGGTCCGTCGGACTATAAACAGTGTTACGACACTGCTGTACAAACATCACTCTGGCTTTGGATTTGGCAGGCTCCTTCTCCAAATACCTACTGGAATAGGCCTTGCTCGCTAGGAAATATTAGTTGGCAGTACATACATGTCGGTTCGTGGGCCATGGAGAGCTTCAAGAGATTCCATACGGATACAACCTTGTCATGATGTCGCTGGCACAACTGGTTAAGTAATTTGAGCGTTAATGTTAATATCAGGTACTAAGAGTATTTTGATATGTCTCAGGCGCACGATAAGTTAGCTAATGTACTTATAAATTACGTCAGATTTGCTTCTGCAATATTGGTTATTTAAAACTTGTCATACATACAATTAGGACGGTTTACACTTGTACTAGGACTAACTAAACCCCCATTAATTAAGTCGTCGTATTAGTAAGTTAATTGGTCCACCATCTATATAGAAGTCACGTAGTGACAAGCAGTGCGCAAATTGCGCGATTAAGCGAGAGGCAGGAGTCGCTGTGGAGGGGCGATCGCGTCCTATAGCTAACAATTAGAAGGTCATGCCATGGCAACTCAGACACCTCCCGCTGCTCACTCCGTAAACGCTCCTCGCTAACCTCGCGCGACGTGCAATCGGATGTGCATAATATACTCATTTATGAATGTACAATACAAACCCGGTTGACGTGGCCATAATATTATCATTCCATTCTCTGCAGTTACGAGTAGGATCGATATTCTCGGCCTCTCCCGACAATAAACATGCGAAAGCTAGCCCACCTACTTACACAATGACCTCCATGCGCTTATCTACTACGGATTTGTTGATACACTGATATAGGTAGTTTAATCGTGAACTTGACTGCAATTACAATTATGTATTGCAAACCCAAGCAAAAGTCTACCTGTAAACCAATCCAAGTGACAGCTTAAAACGTAACTATACTGTGGTCTACCAACAAGGCTGTATCTATCACTGTTAAATCACTTGAAGTGTCCTGAGACCTGAGACACATCATAAACCATATATCCATAGAAACGCTCATAAGTTAAAATGGAGTTATGGGGAGTCCATACTGTTTATTGACTACAAACCCATTTACGGACGTTATCAGGATTTCGACCGATTGTCGAATGAAATAGAATGACTGACAAGTCAATCGACTAGAAAAAAAAACTTGGTATCTAGGTAAACTCCGAACGAAATTCAAGTGCACGGCGGAAACTAGAGAATATCAGTCCAGACCCCGTATCATGGTTGGCCTTATCACGCGATAAGTGACAAGATAGGAGCGTCGGCTCGTTCTATCGAACGGTGTCAGCCAGTGACGGACGCTCTATCTTGTCACTTATCGTGTGATAAGGCCGACCATGATATGGGGTCTGATCCGTTTTTCGTTCCTGAAGCAAATTTTATTTCAAAAGTAGCAAGTGCTACCATTTATTTTCGTAATACCATGTAGTGTGGTATATTAACCTACTTATACAGTAAATTATAGCCCACTAGGGTGACCTGACTTAGATTATATTTAACCATAATATAATATATGTATTTAGATATTTGCAATTGGAGAATAAGTTAAAACAGACTCACTTTTCTAATTCTTAGTTATGACTGAGACTTTAATGAAATGAAGTATTTAGTGAGTATTTCTTATTTGTCAAATTGACAAGACGATAAACGTAGCAAGGACACGGAATGCACTTGTTTATAGTCCACAAACTCGGCTCGTTCGGGGCAGGCCGGAAGTGCGCTACGCGCGACGAGGGTTCTAGATTTGATTGTAATGCAAATTCCCTACTTCCGGCATAGGGGGGCACGCAACAGGTGAGGGTCGCCGCCACCGATGTCTGGCAATCACTGCATACCTAATCATATTGTCATTTTAATTTCCATAACATTAGGTACCTACTCAACGAAAACTCTGATTATCTATTTTAAAGTTAGCTTCTGATCTCTTCTTAGTAAATAGGTCATTTAATGGATTAAATTTATAAAATAATAGGTTCCGCCCGCTACGTTCTCGGATAAAAACTATCCTTTATCCAGGCTATAAACTATCTTCGTGCAAAACTTTATCCAAATCGGTTGAGCCGTTTAAGCGTGATTCTGATTGAATAACATACATCCAATAAATATAATATCCAAAAATGCAAACTTTCGCAATTATATAGATTTAATGTTAAATAAATAGTTCTAATTATGTAACTTGTATAAATATTCATTATTAAATAATGATTGAATATAGGTACCTATCTATCTATTTAATTAGCTTTTGTTTTTGTTATATAATGCCAGGTAGAGCGGTGGAGCGGGCGACGCATCCACGAGGCAGGGCAGGGAACTGTAGCATTTTTTCGAACGTGAGGGTATGTTGGGACGTTACAGGCCGTCGCCCAAGCCACCGAGCGGCGCGGACGCAGGGGGCGGCCACCCCGGCTGGGTCGTCGACCTGCCGCGCCCGCGCCCCTCGCCCGCCCTTGTAATCACAGCCCTTTGTGCGCGAGCGCAGGGCACCTCACACAGGGCAAACACTCCACTTGGATTTCTTTGTTTTGTGATTCCTTCTAATTCGGAAGTTGCTCTTTAACCAACAACAGTGGTTTCATAAATTACCTTAAAGAAACATGCTGGATTTTAACTGGTTCTCACCGGGAACGTTGACGTAATTCGCACATTAAATTAAAAAAAAAAGATTATGTACCTATTTATTTGCTGCAAAATATGTTACAATCATTGTTTTGGTAGCAGAATTACGCTGAACATCAAAATTATACAATTTCTAATTTTATTGCATTGATACTTTTTCTTGAGACAGAAAAATACATTTTCAGACCCTCTGCCCTCTTACGAGTATACGTCATTGCGAACGAAAAATGCTACTCGCGTGTCGTTGTAGAGACACGCGTCACACGCCGTCACATTCCCGTACATGCGCTGGTAGGAAACGATGGGAGGTTTTCATTAACAAAACGCTCCCCTGTCAACCGACCCAGAATAATATTCACTTCCTTCAGTAAATCATGAAGCGAATAAAACCGGGGTGATTCCCCCGAAATAGCACGAGTGGTGTAGTGGAGCGTGAGCGCACAAGAGCACTCTCCCATGGAAGTGCTCCCTCAGTGACGCTGCTAGAACAGTACATTATGTAACACTTATAAGTTACTAGAAATATTTAGTAAGTAACAAAGGTGTAAAAACAAGAAAAACACAATATTTATATTAAATATTTTTGTAAATAAATATGTATGAACAATACTATTGTGGTCTTCTATACACAGAGGGATGGATCATACGAAAGAAGCGAAGTGCTTCTGTATTAATTAAGTATTTGTTAAGTCATAATAGGCACCCAATTCGTGTAAGTCATCAAAAAAAAATTACAGTAATACTGTAAATAGCTGTGACCTCACGTGTAATCTGACGGAATTACTTAATATATGAACATAACATAGTGTGGGCCATTAGATACTAGTGGTGCGGCTGTCAAGCGACGATCGTGGGTTAGAATCCTGGTTCGTACCGGGGAATATTTACCGTTAGCTTTTCGGTGAAGGAAAACATCGTGAGGAAACCGGTCTAATCCCAATAAGGTCTAGATTTCCTCTGGTCAAAGCAACCACAACCGGGAATAATGCTAGGAGGATGGAGTGTTGGCCATACCGAACAACATTTTGCAGCGTTCGAGCTTTCTATAATTTCCACATTATTAAGTAGTATAGACTTAACATGAACAATGCACTTTTAAAATATTTTCATTGTCCAAATGAATAATTCAAATGCCTGTCTCACCCCACATAATGAGTTTTCCCATAGCTTAGCTACATATAGGGGCAAAAAGTGAAACACCCCACCCGCATATCGTTGCACGAACTCGAATCAAAACGGAATGAACTTAGTGCATTTAGAGAGCAATCATTCTTGTGCGCTACTGCTGCTGAACAAAGCGCGACCTAAAAAGCTTTCCGTTAAGGTTTATTTTTGACCATTCCTCATCCTGGCATCATAACCAGGGTTACTGACTCGGCTTATACCATGAGAACGGAACCCTTATACTGATATACGGTTGCTTTAAGTTTTTTTTCTACTCCTGTGCCGTTATCTGTCATTTATATAGGCTCAAACACAATGACACCGATAATAAGTCGTCGAAAAACTCTATGGGTCTATGGCCCATTTTAACGTACCTACTGTTCAGCGTACTTTTAATGGTTTATACAATTTTCATAAAAGCACTGTTTACCACGATGTCAAATCATCTAACTTTTTTTTAATCGGCCGCTATATTGCAGTGGTACCAACTTCATAAGCAAATTTTTCGAAATAAAAAGTTTTTATTTACTAAATAAATTGTCATGTACGAGTATTGTGTGTTAATATTCATATTTTACCAATTATTGGTATTATTTATAAATATACTTAAACCGATCCGATTCGGTTCGGATCCGGATTCAGTTTGGTTCGGATGGCAAGTGCATGGTAATTAAAAACAAAACAGACCATAAACAAGAGGTGTCAATGTGTCATATTTCTAATTTCCCACCAAAGTTCCAGTTCAAAATTAAATAACGAAATATGATAACTATTCGTTATTAATAACTTTTTAAGATTTTATTTGTGTTTGTGAAGTGAAGAAAAACGTGTACTTTCCTTTTAAAATGGACGAAGAAGAAATTAACTGCACCGCTGAAGCAATTGCGTGAGTAGTAATAGAACTAACGGAAAACTTACTGCCTGAAAAGTCAAATGCTATTTAAGTATTTAAAATCAGTCGTAGAAAAAGTATTGTATGCAACGGTATATAACTTGGTCTTAAAACGCTGAGTCGTGGCGTCTTTAATGGCGATGTTCGCCAAGGCTCGCATCGCAAAGGAAACATACCCAACTAACTGTCCGGCGCCGATTTCAATGATTTTTATATATCTTATAGAGTAGTCTAAAATAACCGACACGTAATTTTTTTTAGCTGCCCAAACTCAACCTATCGGGAGATATTGTCCTCCAAAGTACTGAAAAATGGCGAAACACTCTAAATTTGGAAGAGAGTTTTGTTCAAGCAAACTGCTTGTTAATTACTAGTTTTAATACTTTTAATATATGTTGGAGAACATGGAAAAATAATGGACACGTGTTTTGCTATTTCGGCTCTTCCAAAGTTACAGGGTTTCGCCATTTTTCAGTACTTTGGAGAACAATATCTCCCGATAGGTAGTTTGGGCAGTTAAAAAAAATTACGTGTCGGCTATTTTAGACTTCTCTATAACATATATAAAAATCATTGAAATCGGCGCCGGACAGTTAGATATGTCTCCTTGTAAGTCCTAGTAAATATGGATATTTTGAGGTCGTTATAGTGGCCTAACTCGTAATAAAAAGTAGTTGGGTATTTTTTCAGGTAACACTTCACGCTTGATTCATGTCATGTAATTTGCCACGAAACAACAGATTTGAATAAACACACTTTATTTCACGATTCCACGCGACTCGCTTTTAGCTAGAGATTATACCTATTTATCACTTTGCGTCGCTCTAGCTAGATTCAATCAGTGACCCGCACTTTACTTTATAGTAATCTACTTTATCGTAATAAAACTCTTTTTTTGTTTGTTTATTCAACGTTAGCATTCATTTTGTTACACCTAGGTACTACGAGCAAATACCGAAGTTGCCGTGCCTTGCAGGACACTTTATGACGTTGATCTTGGTGGTTTTCTAGTAGATAACGCTGCCGACGAAGCGGAGTCGAATCCCGGCAATGGCAACTATTTGTGTGATGAGCGTGATTCATATATTCGTTTCCGAGTCTTGGATGGTTTCTATGTAGGTACCTATTTAAGTATTTATATCTATTAAATCCGGGGGTATCTATGACCACCCATGGGTAGGCCCAAAGGTGGACTGATGACTTTGTAAAGGTCGCGGCAGTCCGCTGGATGCCGGTGGTGCAGAGTTGCAGACCCGGTCACTTTGGCACTCTTTGGGGGAGGCCTAAGTCTAGCAGTGGCAGTTTTAGCTAATATGAAGATCTATTAAATATCAGTGGCGGCGCGAGAAAATTTTCGATGGTCAACCCGGAACAAAAAAGTTATGAGAGTTTAAAGTATATATTAACTATAGGCATGCCTAAAAATTAGATTTAGTCAAGCCGGTGGGAATCGGCTTGTATGGGTGTTCCGCCTTTGTTAAATATATCGTCGTCTAGTACCTAACTACCTAAAGTGGCCGTCAATAGAATTGGCTAACTATGTAAACAAACCGCCATATTGAAATTGACTTTCACTATGGCGGTTTGTTTACATAGTTAGCCAATTCCATTGACGGCGACTTTACCCATAACACAAGTCTTATTGAGCTCGATTTGTGTATGATCGGTGTCCGCTAATATTGATTTTATTTATTTATTTTCTTATTAGACTGAAATAGACCTAATACCATGGAGGTCTAGTTGCCCCTTTGGGTTGTAAGGTCAGATGGTAGTCGCTTCCGCTAAAACTAGTGCTTAGGCACCTATGCCAATACTTTATTACTTTTATTAGGTACAGGTAGCAAGCGGGCCGCGGGCTCCTTCGGGATGCAACCGGAATTACGCTATGATAAATGGGAAACCCCACGCCCTTTACTTACCATTTTGTAGCGTCCTATAGATCTCGAATCCGCAAGGACTGTACAGTAAAACATGTTATTGTCTTAGCAAAATTATTGCAATTAAATTCTTTTCAGGCGCAAGCTTAAGTATCACCGTCCCAAAAAAACTTCTACCATCTTAAGGGATGATTTCTGAGATAAAAGGGTCCTAACCTGTACGGAAAATTTCATCGAGTTTGTTAGTTTATATTGCTAAATCTAAATTGAAAACTGTTTTTACGAATATAAATATCTTAGATAACATCAGGGGATGAATAAAAAAAAACGCCGAAATCATTTTCTAATCTTTAAGAAAATAGTCTAAAACCTAAGTAAAAATATTTTACTTTAAAAATGTCTTGCTCTCTATACGAACTTCGACCTCCTTTTAACACTCTTAAGGGATGAATGAAAAAAAAAACGCTGAAATATATTTTGTAGTCTTTTAATAAACAAGTCGAAGACCAAAGCTAGAGTCTCTTACTTTAAAATTTTATTTTCTCTCCATACACACTTTGAACCCTATTTAAACCCTTTAGGGGTTGAATAAAAAAAAATGTAAATAAATAAATAAAATATATTAATAACTTCCAAAACGCCGAATTACTTTTTTATTCTAATTAGTAATCTTTCTACAATATTTCAAGTCTCTAGCTCAAAAAAAAGTGTTTCTCATCCAAATCTTGCACCTTTTGTAACCCCCTTGGGGATGGAATTTCCTAAAAAGCTGAAAGTCCTTTTTTTTGTATCTAATAAGTAATCTTTCTACAACGTTTCAAGTCTCTAGCTCAAAAAAGGTGTTTCTCATACAAACCTTGCACCCCTTTTTAACACCCTTAAAAGTAGAATTTTCTAAAACGCCAAAAGTACTTCTTTTTTGTATTCTAATACGTAATCTTTCTACAAAGTTTCAATTCAATTCTAATAATTTATTTCAGGATTGCATTAGTAATATACAATTAAAAAATGTATAGTTAGCGACCAAACAATGTTGACTTTACCTAATCTCTAGCTCAAAAGTTGCCCCCATACAAACTTCGCACCCCCTTTTAACCCCTTTAGTGATGTTATTTCCAAAAATTCCGTCTTATCCCTTGCCTACGTCATAAAAGCAACTTCTGGTGTAAATTTCAAGTTTCTATGGTCCCAGTAGTTTCGGCTGTGCGTTGATCAGTCAGGAAGTCTTCTTTTATATACTACATATATATAGATATTATAGATTAATGAAATCCAGGATTAAAAATCACAATATTTTAACGAGGGAATGCAGTCACGATCTCGCGAGATCTTGTCAATATTTTACGAGACTGAGACTCGCGTACATTTTTCGTACAAGATCTCGCGAGATTGAACTTTGCATATAAAAAACTACATGACAAAAGTTTTATCTGACTGACAAATTAAAACTTACTTTTACTCTATTCAAATTGTGTTACTTTTTATTATATTAAAACGTAATGGTTAACTAAATAATAATTTTAAAATGTTTTGATAAATGTTAATAAAACGGATATTATAAACCACTGTAATTAGATTTTTTTAACAGCCGATATTTGACAGCCTTCATCCCGGTACAATAAACGTCAATGATGACATAAATGATGACATAAATTGTACTGGGATGACAGCTGTCAAATATTGGATGTAAGGGCATTTTCACTATACATGCAGAGATTGGACGTTGTGGTCTCGTGAGATCTCGCCTAGGTCTTAAATGTAGCGAGATTGCATTCCTTAATTTTATCCGAAAATGTATAGCAAAGCAACCAACATTCTGATCCAATCAAGATATGATGCTTCTCGAACTTATTTTAACCCTAGCTTTAGACCGGAACTCGATTATATTGTAACTCGATACAAACTTTCTCCCCCTTTTTCACCCCTTTAAGTGATGAATTTCGGGATGAAAACAATTATTTGTCCTTCCCCGGAACTCAAAGTATCTCTATACCAAATTTCAGCTCAATATGTTCAGCGTTATAAGCATGAAAGGTAACAGACAGAATGATACACTCTCGCATCTATAATATTACTAGATATGGTTTGTATAATAAGAAAAGGGACCTTATGGCTGAGTTACATGTTTAGCTTACGCCGAACGCCTTTATTTACAAAAATAGACTCCGCCGCAAACTTAGTTTCTGTGACGCACTTCACAAAAATAGATATTATGTAGGCTTTCTTCAGTATTATTTTGCAACTTTTCTTATCACACGGCCGTAAGGTACCTTTTCTTTTAAACCGTAGGACCAAATTAACGGACTCATAATTTCCATGTACTAAAAATAAAACTACGTCAACGATTGTTACATCTTATAAGGTCAGTGTGGGTAAGTCGGCATACTTTATTTAAAGTTAAGTTTGATCGGATTTTACAAGGTTATTATTTATTCCAGGATAAATGGCCTAGACTTATAGGATGACAAATATTATATTTTACAATGTCGCTTTAACAAATTAACAAAATAAGCAAAACTTTTGCAATAAAAGAGGTTTTTTTAAAACTCGGCGAGTAGACGATCTTCCCGTGATGTATAAGGTAAGGCCGTCTAGTACTCATTGCCGCGCTATTTGAAAGTCAATAGGCATGTAGATTACATTGTTGGTATCGTAATTTTATGCCATTCCAAATTATGTTTTGAGATCAGGGAGATAGAGTTGCAATTTCAAAATATACATATTTTTATGTTATAAAGGCAAGATCGGCATATCCGTGGAAGAAGAGATTGTAAACCTTTTCAAGTCTAAAATAAAAAAACATGATAAACGCAAAAATTTAATAAAAATTGCAATTGGTTGTTTAAAATCGTATAAGATCCCAAAAATACTATGAAAGTATTCATCTTACATACTTATTAATTAAATGTAAAGTATTAGATCGCAAAAATACTTTTTTTTTTGTAAAAATATATCAAAAAAAAAATTGAGTCCAAAAACCGGGCCCCCTTTCCGATACTCTGACCGGAAACCATCCGAAAACATGAAGGCGATATTATTGGCCGGTACTGTACGTAAATAGCGCAGTACACAAAAAGCAATAGTGTATACATTATTGATACTAAACGGGACTTAATCGCGTATAACTAACATATTTTATTTACCTCACTGAGGTCTCCCGACGTTTCGGATGTGTTGCAACATCCATGGTCACGGGACAGTTGTGTGAGTTGGATGTTTAGTATAAATAATGTGTGAGAATCGTGAAAATTTAAATCAATATAATAGTGTATACGTTTTAAGTAATTTAAAAAAAGTTTTACGTGTAAGTATCTCATTTATCGTGACAATATTTGAAATGAGAATATTTCAACGCAAAAGGTTGGCAAGATCTGGTTTAAGGCAAGAGCGGCACATGACGGGCTTCCCTTGATCATTTCAGACGGACTTTCCAACTAGATAAAATTTAAGGTTAGACATTTCGAAACCTAAAACTACAAAATTAAAGCATTTTGGCTACATTAAAAGCATTAGACAGGAAAAGCGGTTATTAAACTGCTAAGTTACTCACCTCATTAACAAATACTGCGATTTTTTCAATTTTCTACGATTTATTTTCTGGACCACGTTGAACTCACTTATGTAGTTCCAAACACGAATGAAGTTGACAGTTGAGTTGCTACCATAGTTTTCGTCATAGCGACATCTATGTTAGAGAAAAAGAACTAGGACGAAAAACCGCTTTACCGACAGAGTTATAAGTGGCGCGCGTATACAAATACAAGAGTTATGGCGTATAGACGGGCTTTCCTTATTGACGGACTTGCCCACACTGACCTTACTGTTTTCAAAATTGCTTTTACAAAACATTCAACATACCGAAAGTAGGTACCACCATAAGGTATCTTTACCCGAGGAACGTCATATGTCCCTCACATAGGTATAAAATTTTACTCTTTGTGGCCTGGCCGCGGCGGTCTAAAGTAAACTTGTCATTAGCGGTCAAATCTACCTAATATAGACCGCCACCGCTGGCCGCACCAGGTGTTTCAGGCCTATATTTCCTTTTCCTGTATTTATACCTTCACTCCTGTATATAAATGACTCATCCTTGTACATTTAATGCCTTATATAAAATTTTGTCTTTAAATAATATCAAACTTTAATTAATATTATAAGTAGGTAGGGTAGACCGGGGTAAATAGTACCACGGGTCAAAAGTACCATCGCCTATAACTCGGCAACCATATCGAAATATGCATTTGTGTGTAGGTATACACCAGTGTGCCTTGAGCGTGTCTCGACCTGCTCACTAGTCGACCACTCACTGCCGTGCGAAAAGCATGTGCTATACGACGATTTGCATTTTTGACTGACCAAAGTAAGTATTTACGATTTACGTTTTGTACTAGTGTTTATAATTAAATAGTCGCAGTGTGAAAGTTGTACTCTGTATGGGATTAGTAATTGTTAAATAATTCGTTATTTTGTTGTACTGAGATGTTTTTATTGCTTGAAAGATGTGTGCTATGACTGCTATGATATGAGCACCTAAGTATTTTTTTTTAAATAATTCGACAGTATAATATGTTCCAAAAACTTGCAAAATATTAATATGTTACGTTTAGTTCAACTGAAATGCTACCTTTGTCTAGTGTAAATACGAGTCTCTATACTTAAGACTGATGTAACGTAACAGACTGATTCGTCTTAAGAAATTAACAATAATTGATGATTGCTTAAAACATTATTTTGGGTTTTATTTACCTCCGATTACGATTCCGTACTAGGGGTCAATTGTAACACAAGGACTTCATGAACAAAAACTCAATTTACACGATACTGATGCGATTAAATGAAAATATTTTTCTAGATTCTGATAGCCATTGAGACTAGAATGTTATATCCTAAGCGATTTTTACGTGGTAGCTTTAGATTCTGAGTTATAGGTCATTATTTCTAAAGTGGTACCATTGCCCCCGGTCTACCCTACTACCCTTCCCTGGTCTTTCCCTCGTCGTCCAAAATGTTCGAATTTTGTTTCAATCCCGTTCCTCGTAGGTACTTTGGCCGAAAGCGCCAAAAGCGCAATGCTATTAAAAACATTACAAATTCGTGTTCCATTATTTGAATTTGTTGATATATTTATTTATTTAGTTATTTGGCCGTCCGGTTAGCCTAGTGGGTAGTGACGCTGCCTACGAAGCTGAAGGTCCTGGGTTCGAATCCCGGTAAGGGCAAATATTTGTGTGATGAGCATGAATATTTGTTTCCGAGTCATGGAAGTTTTCTATGTATTTAAGTATTTATATATTTTATATATATATCGTCGTCTAGTACCCATAACCATAACACAAGCCTTAATGAGCTAATAACTACTAACCCCTAATATTTATTTATTTTATTTATTATTTATTGAAATTACGCCTTAAACGAAATTTGCGCATATAATTTCTCATATCAGAATCGATTCCTATTTTATGCTTTATCATTTGGTGTACGTTTTATGAAGATTTATCGTAGACCGAATCAAAATTATTAATAAGTAACAGACAAAGCAATTCCGCGCGGCGATTTCCCTGAAGAAAAGGAAACGAAAAATTCAATGAGATCAAATGTTTCGATTTTTTTTTTAATTGTCGCAGTCGGATAAAAAAATTCCTAAGCGGAAACCAAAACAAAAAGTGTTTCATGCTGAGATCCTTCGTGACAGAACAATGTAAGTACCTACTGGCTGATTCTTTTTTTATACTAATTTTTAAATATCCATACTAATATTATAAATGCGAAAGTGTGTCTGTCTGTCTGTCTGTCTGTCTGTCTGTCTGTCTGTTACCTCTTCAAGCTTAAACCGCTGAACCGATTGCGATGAAATTTGGTATCGAGATAGTCCCGGGGAAGGACATAGGATAGTTTTTATCCCCGAAATCATCCCCTAAGGGGGTGAAAGTTTGTATGGAGCTGCGATATAAACGAGTTCCACGCGGACGGAGTCGCGGGCAGAAGCTAGTTTAATAATAAGTGTGTAATAGAGCTTGTGGGTCGATTGTGCGATTCTCTTCCTAGATTCCATCCAGATCGCACTGTCGCAGTTGCGGCTTCGCCAACGTATTGCAAAGAACGCAGGCAAACCCACCGTATTATAGTACCTACATTGTTTAACGAGTGACTGACTCGAGTTTGCAATATTCTTACGCCCGTGTGTTACCCGTACAATGTTTTTCATCACATTTGCGAGGAAACAAATACATTTTAGATATAATTTATACAAATCGTAATAATGGCAACATGTCAGTTGTCCATTTTGTTGAATTTGACGTGAGGCGCGTATGGCAAAGACCCTTCGGTATACAGTCACGATTTGAAAACACTTAAAAACATTTTACATAGACACTAAATAACTACAGTATACTCGTACTAAATCTGTAAATAATTCTTCTAAACATGAAATTGCAGTCAAATCTGATATAAAGATATGTTTTATATACATATTTGGAAAAATCCACCCCTAAGGGGGTTAAAAAGAGGTGAAAAGTTTTGATGGGGGAAACTTTATTTTTTAGCTAGAGTTATACAATTTTGTAGAAAGATTACTAATTAAAATATAAACGAGTACTTCTAGCGTTTTAGAAACGTCTAACCCAAAGGGGGTTGAAAAGGGGTGCAAGGTTTCGATGAGAAACACTCTTTTTAAGTTTAAGACTTAAAACGTATAAAGATTTCTTATCAGAATAAAAGAAAAGTTCATTCAGCATTTTGGAAAATTTCCACCCCTAAGGGGGTTAAAACGGGATTCAAGGTTTATATGGAGACCAAGAAAATGTTATAGTAAGAGATTTGTAACTTCGGTCTTAGCCTGTATGTTAAAAGACTACAAAACTGATTTCAGAGTTTTTGAAATTCATCCCCTATAGGGATATAAAAAAGATATCAATATTCCAAGACGGTCTTTCACCACAACACTCAAAAGATCTGACGTCCCAGTCCGTATAGGTGATGCAGGTGAGAAACTCATCAGTTGCATTACAAAACTTATAAATTTTATGTACTCTGGCAGTATTCACCCGGATATTATACCCATCTTGTACGGTGCGAACCTAATCGCCCTGACAAAGAAGGACGGAGGGGTAAGGCCAATTGCTGTTGGTGCAACACTTCGCCACCTGGCTTCAAAAATAGCAGTAGGTACGTTAAATAATTGAAAAATTACAAAAACAATTTGAACCTGTTCAGTTAGGCTTTGGCGTTAGAGGGGGTTGCGAAGCCGCCGTACACGCGCTCCGCACTTACCTCAGCAAATGGGATTGCGAGGTGTTGCTTAAAATTGACGTAAAGAACGCTTTCAATTCTGTAAAAAGAGATGCCTTGCTGACAGAAATCCAGTCAAACATCCCTGAATTATATAATTACCTTCTTCATTGCTACGCGGACCCAACAAAGTCGATGTACCGGTCAAACGAGTTGTCATCCGAAGTTGGCTGTCAGCAAGGCGATCCTCTGGGGCCAGCAATTTTCAGAAAAGAGCAGGATCATTTCACTCCTTTCCTTCATGAGTTTCTGATGCCTTGATGAGTTGAGCTAGGGAGCCTTTTAGTTCTATTGGTCCCTTATGCCTTGAAAAACTTAGACCCAGTGGCACGGACAGCTTCCACAAACCCGTCTTTGAATTCGCCCACATCGCCGCCTATGCCATCGAACGATACGGTTTGGAGTTCTAACTGAAAGCTCTATGGGGTTTTGGATTTGGGTGGGTGTCCTGTCATTGGGGGTAAATATCATAATCGCCACGCTTTGCATCCGGGTTATGTTATCACTAAACTTGTCTTGAGAAAGAGAAACACTATAGTCTTCTTTTCGAGCTCATTTCCTCAACTCACTGACGTGGTTTAGGGATTTTATCAAATCTTCTAGTCTAGTGAAATAACAAATTGGAGCTTGAGACATTGAGACAAACCTCGAAACAGTCGCACTAGTCTTACTCAAAAAAGTGCACACGTCCCATGCACTTTGCTGATTAGATTACTTAATTGATTCCTTATCGGTTTTTTAATGGATGCGTTGGCCGGGGGCGAGCCCAGTCATATTAAACGGTGTCTCTACAAAACCAGGGCGAATTGTAGAGTAATCAGCCCTTCAGGCGGCAAGCGGGGCTCTGCCGTCTGCGACCAGCTTTTCCCTAGCTAATCGTGGGAGTTTAATGGAAGAAAATAATAAAATAGGTAAAAACAACCCGTCGTGTAACGACATTGTGTCCTCGGTCCTGGAAGTCCTGGATTCCATACAGGATGGCGAAGATGGTCATGAGGCGAGGAGGGTTATAAAAGAATCCGGGACGCCCGTTATTGCTAGTCCGGAGGTCATGGAGACCGATTCCGTGGTCGACAGAGACGTAACCATCGTGTCTGGTGCACTCAGCAGTTCGGCCCAGACTGACGGTACTAAGTACAAAAGACTCTGTGCCTCTGTGGTGCCGCACGCAAGAGGCTACATAAACTTGTTGACAGCGGCCTGGAAAAAAAGATGGCATTGACCGTGTGCAATTTGTAATAGAGAAACCGGCCCCAGGAAACGCCCCTCTTAAAAGGGCTCGACCGGAGGACTCCACAAGGGCACGTCAAAAAGGGCATGAAGCTCACCACTGGAACTGAACGGAAACTGAGGCCCCTCAGTTTCAAGGAGGTCGCGGGCTCCACACGAGTGGGGATCCAAAACTCGGACCCCTTGAGTGAGGACCAGATGAAGTTGGTCCGTCTCCAGCTCAACACTGCCTTGATAGGGCAGTAGGGCAGTGTAACAAATATCCAAACTTTCGCATTTATAATACTCGGATACGTGGAGCTTTTTTTATATGTTATTATATGTTCATGACCGAATATCTGAAGCAACTAATCCAGAAACAAAAAAGGTGGTAGGTATAGTTAAACCAATAACGCGTAATTCAATGTTGGAAAGGCAACCCGATGGCTCGCAGTATTTGAGCTCCCGAAGTGATGTGCCTATGCAACCGCCCTGTGCAACCCGAAATGATCCCAACAGTGACTTGTTCGGAAATAAGAACCCCCCTCTTATTTCCGAACAAGTCACTGTTGGGCTCATTTCGGGTTGCACAAATCGTAAAAAAAAGGGTCGTAAAAATCGGTCGGGTTGTAAAAAAATAATAATATCGCGAGGCAACCGGATGAATATTTGCTTCATAAAAAACAAAAAAAAAATCTATGGTACTATACTTTATGTGCGGTTAAACATGGTGCTCGAACGGCTTGTTCAAATGGCATGTTTAAAAAATTAAAAAGGTGCAAATTACCTATTATTTAATTGATTACCTAGTATTTATTTTAATTTTAATATTTCCTCACATTGTTTGAGAAAAGTACTATACAATCCTCGGCCGGAACAGGGATTGCTCGACTCGTTGTATTCGGCCTCGTCTACGACTCGGCCGTCTACCCCAATCTCGTCCAGCAATCCCTTACTTCACGGCCTCTGCAGTAATCTACTATATCGCTATCGCCATAAGAGATAACCCAGTGATACGAGCCGAGATTGAAACCCACGAGCTGCAGACAGAAACTCGTTTGCCTGCCACGTGGCTCTCCACTCCACTGGCAAAAAATACAATAATAACATTTAAAAAACTGTAATTAAGTAATGAATTTCGAAGTACGTTTGTATGGAAAGTTCACGCTATCGTTCCCCCATTAACACTATTATCAACCGACTTCCAACCGACGTCTTTAATAGGCTACCGAAGGATGAAAAACCATCCATTACAGTACAGACGAGATACGAGTGTGTAGGCGCTCGAACGAAGCGGGAGCGTCAATAGTTCGAGGCTGAAATGCGTGGCATTTTCCGAGCTAAATACTCTATTTTTCATTTAGAATTTGCGGAAAATACTTACAAAAAAATTCTAAAACATTTTCCGATTCAGAGTCCCCGGCCGGTAAGAAGTCAATCCTGACACATAACTCATGATACTTGTGATAGGTACGTTCGAATTTAGTATGGATAAAACTTGTGTCAAGCGTGAGTCGAACGAGGTTCACTAAGACAGATATATCATCAGTATCATCACTTAAGTAATTACAAAATATTCCAAGAAATCAAACTTTAATTTTCATACGTAGCGACCGAATGCTACAAAACTCATACATCAAAAATAATAACTAATTATATCCTGAAACGGCGGTAAAGATTATTAATTTAAGTACTTTATAAATAGTAAAGATCAATTATGAAATTATGATGTATATTCTGGTTGGAATTTTTGTAGGATTAAGACGTTTATTTTTAACTTTAACTTAAACTATAGCGATTATTCAGTCGTTTTTGGTTCTTCCAAAAATGCATGCTATTCTTCCAATAGCTTCATCAACCATCATTTTTGCTGTGCAAAACATTACAAACTGAGAAAAGTAAAGCATGTTACTTATTAGTATTTTTATAAAACGTAGGCGTATTTTACTGTTATTTTAAATCAATTTATTTATATTTGCGACACTTGACGAAGCTGAAGTAAAAGTGCCCTAATAAAGCCCACTGTATGTATACCTAACTACTTAGCGTGTTGAAGGTGATGAGTATCGACCCCAAGGTTGAAAAGTTACGTTAAAAAAAACGACCGGGTTGCACTCCGGGAGTGCCGGCAGAAGTGAAAACTCAATGACATTGTAACAGTTTTTCGATCAGGTCACGTGTCCGTTACGAATTTTCAATCTGTCGAATCTTGCGGTCACGTGACATTTTATTTTAGATTGTTTTTATTATGTTTTTGAGGTGAAAATCACAAAAAGTGCAGTAAAATAAATTATCATTCGAAATTACAATTCGTACAAATTAAAATTCAAAAGATAAGTACTTACAGTAAATTTTTCAGAATAAACTAAAATTAAAAATAAATTAAGCTTCAACATATTGTACAACAGGCGGCTGCGGCAGCGGTTTCTCAAATTCATTGCGTGTGATACCAACTAACCACAGTGCATTGCGCGTCTCGACCGCGCAATGCACAGATAAAACGCTTGACGCGCCGCCATTCGCGCAATGTCGTGGCCGGGCTGTAAAGCCTGCTGAGGGCCTACCGCGAACGACATTCGAAGTTTTCCTTCTCTTTCACTCTCAAGTAGGAACTCGCAAGTATGACAGAGAGGGAAAACTTCGAATGCATTTCGCGGTAGCAACCCTGAGGGGCTACTTTAGTGGGCGTGTGTGCAGAAGGCAGCTATGCGTTAGAGGGAGAGGGCTATAACTCGATCTCTTTCGTTTACATAGCTGCCTCCTGCTCACGCGCTAACGTTGGCACAATGTGTACAGACGCTAGCTTTAACGAACTGCTAGAGATTTACAACCAAAGCTAGCGCTTTATTGGGCCAACGTTGGTGCGTGAGCAGGAGGCAGCTATGTATACGAAAGAGATCGAGTTATAGCCCTCTCCCTCTAACGCATAGCTGCCTTCTGCACACACGCCAACGTTGGCCCAGTGTGTACTCTTTAGGGTGGGTTGCACCACCTTACGATTGATGTAATATCGATGTACGATATAAACAGCGTACACACATTCAGGCAACCGCTGTTTCAATCGGATGCCTCGCGACAAAAAAAGAGTTTTTCGTACATTTTAGGGTTCCGTAGCCAAATGGCAAAAATGAACCGTTATAGATTCGTCATCTCTGTCTGTCTGTCTGTCTGTCTGTCTGTCCGTCCGTCCGTATGTCACAGGCATTTTACTCGAAAACTTGTGTATTTGAATACCATTTTGAGGATAGGTGTATTTTGTTAGCCGCTACATAGTTTTGTAATTAAATTAGGAAAAAAAAAATTTTTAGGGGTGCAGCACTCCATACATAAAACTAAGTCAATTTTTTTTTTCATTGCAAGCCCACGTGTGGCACATCAATCGATAGGCCTTACAAAATAAATAAAAGGTTTCTCAGCAATTTTTTTGATTAAGTGAATAGAGTCGGAGATAATCGCCCCGAAAGTTACTAAAATTGTGTCCCCACCCTCTAATTTTTGAACCGTGTATATTAAAAATATGAAAAAAAGACCGGGTTGCACTCCGGGAGTTCCGGCAGAAGTGAAAACTCAATAACATTGCAACAGTTTTTCGATCAGGTTAAGGTGTCACCCTAAAAATAAATTTGACGCAAATTTATAAACAATTATCAATAATTTAGGCGGACGAGCCGCGGG
This sequence comes from Epinotia ramella, assembly GCA_947578815.1. Lineage (NCBI taxonomy): Eukaryota > Metazoa > Arthropoda > Insecta > Lepidoptera > Tortricidae > Epinotia > Epinotia ramella. The sequence goes on from OX388200.1 coordinate 39,602,456, forward strand.
CGCGTTGGGTGGGACGGGCCGCCGGCAAACACAATACCAATTTGTTTTTGCCATTGCCAAATATTTTTCAAAGCTTTATCTCTTTAGGAATAACGTCTAAATTCGAACTATTCGAATTTGCAAGAACAGCAGACGGCGGTGGGGACCAAAATATCAATTTGTTTTTGCCGTTGGTAAATATTTTTCTAAGCTTTATCTTTTTAGGAATAACGCCCAAATTCGAACTATTCGAATTTTCTCAATAGCAAAACGGTGAAGGACGCGTTGGTTAAAATTACAAATTTATTTGCAGAATATGCTATTGCATAAAGTGTTTAACGGCTTTATACTCTTACGAATAGCGTTCAGATTTTAATGAAGTCGAATCGGCTAGCAGCAAAATATAAAAGTTGGAGGTCACAAACTTTTATATTTTGCTGCTAGCCGATTCGACTTCATTCACATCTGACGCCTCAAAAATCTGTCGCGTGTTTAACAATTTTCCCCATCCCAAAAAGTGCTCAGCGCCGCTAAAGAAGTTTTCACTTCAAAAATATTATTGAATAATGAACTGATTTATAATTATTTTAATACAGCTCGGGTCGTCTAGGTGGAAGGTACGAGCTAGTGACGCTTGAAGGTTTCCTGGAAACAGTCTAGTGACGCGAATTTGGAACTTCCACCTGGAAAGACACGCTTCTCTTCCAAAGCGACCGAGCGGGTGGGCAGGTTGCGGATAGCCCGTTTTCCAATAACATGGACCCGGACAGTGGAAGGATGAACTCGAACCAATCCCAAGTCGAGGTCATCTCCTAACCTACCTCCTCCCAGAATCCACTCCCAGTACTTCCAAAACACCCAACCTAGACCAAATCCTGACCGCATCATCCCACTATTCCCTGTCCCCCATCCCGGAGGAGAAAACCTCGACTCTAAAAACCCTAATCTAAGGTGTGACCGACCGTGCCGATGGATGCGTGGCTGAGAGGAAGCTCAGTCGCGAACGGTGGACCTCGGGGACCGGGCGAAACCCGTTGTAATTAGCCTTACCTACGCAAGCGGGGCTCTGCGTAGGTGGACAAACTTTCCCTAGCTACTCGTGGGACAAAAATGGAAGCAAATAAAAAACAAAAAAAAAAACAAAACAAACAACCACGCCACTCTCGGCTGGGACGGCGCAAGCTGAACCGCCGAGGGAGGTGCCAAACCAAGGTGTGAGACCGGCTGAGGACTCATTGAAGCCAGAAAGGACGCCGGACGCTGGGGTACCGAAAGGAACCCCGGCCAAGGTGACCGATCCGGAGACGATGAAGAACTCGACTGCTGGAACCTCACAACCCAAACCAACAACCGCTGAGAGTGGGACGACCCCGGTTGAACCCTCGGAGCAGGTGATAGATCCCGGCTGGGAGATAAGGTGCAAACCTAGGGGCAAGAAACCTCCCCAGCCGGAAAAACAAACTCAAGGGGATCTCATGAGGATGAAGGTCTCCCAGAGAAAGAGGCAGCGACTAATGAGACAGGCAGAGAGACGCGCCTCCACAACAACAAAAGAGGTCGAAGCCCCAATAACACCGGCAGTGGAAGCGACGACCTCCAAAATACCAACCAAAGCGGAGGAGACCAAGATCTCCAAAAGGGCCCGCCTGGATGAAACCATATCCCCCAGAGGAGAGCACAAAAAACAAAAAACGGACTCCCTGGGATGTAAGGAAACACACCCCACCTACGCAGCAGCAGCGGCGACAGATCTGACGGTTGCTATCACTAGTGAGCGCACGGGCAGACTGTCGCAGCAAGATGCTGAGGAGGTGGAGAGGAAGATCGGGGATGCAATATTCCAGGCAGCCATCGAAACCGATCTTGACACCATAGCGGAGGCTCCTGCATTTTCGGGTAGACCAAGTGTGGTGGATGGTTACCTGAAACTGTGGTGCCAAGACGCAAAAACCAAACAGTGGCTGATGACTTGGTTAGCAACGGCCACACTAGCAAACGGAGACCGTCTCGTCGGAAAGAGGGAGGACGAGATGGTCAGAAAAACTAGATGTGGCATACTGATCCCGTCCATAGAAGACAACCTCACCAAGGTAGGAAGGGTCCTCAACTTCCAGAACTCGTGGGCCGAGGTGAGGAAATGGACCATACACCAAGCCATCCCTCTGAGGACGAGGGGATGTACACTAATGCTGGTGGGCATACCGGAGAGCGTGGTCCCTGCTGTGCTGGAAAGGAACAGGAAACTGAACTACCTGTGTGGGTCAGTCTACATTCGTTTCCAGCATAGTGGGGGACACTTCAAAGATACCCCACCGAAAACAGACGCAAACCCTGAGGAGGACAGCACCCAGAGTGAGGTGAGCAAAGCCATCAACTCACCAACTGAGATGGAAACTGATGGCGCAGACAACGAACCCAACTCAGACATGGAAGAAGGCATACTGCTGGATTCCGACGACGAAGAGGGATGCACCAAGGGGATCAGTCTCCTGGACCTAAAGGGGAGGAAGGTGGAGGGGACATCGACCGATGGCTCCTTTGCTCTGTAAGGTCCTCCAGGTTAACCTCCAGCACAGCGAAACTGCAACGGCTCAATTTCGAAGGTGGCTGGAGGTTAACGATACATCAATCACCCTGATCCAAGAGCCGTGGATCAGGAACACACGTATAAACGGCCTCTGCAACACCGGAGGTAAATTAATATACAACACACAAAATAAACCTAGGACATGTATACATATATCTCGTAACATAATAGCACAACCACTAACTGAATTCTGTTCCAGAGACGTGTGTGCTATAAAACTCCTCAGAACACAAAACTCAAGCATACCAGAGATAGTTCTCGCCTCCGTCTACATGGCGGCTGAGGACGAACCCCCTCCGGTAGAAATGAACAATCTTATACGCTACTGCGAACACAAAGGACTGGAACTGGTCGTCTCGGCGGACAGCAACGGTCACCACAACCTATGGGGAATGGAAACAAACAACAAAAGAGGTAACGATATTGTTGAATACCTAATGACTACTAACCTGGACATCCTAAACACAGGATCAAAACCTACATTTGTCACTCGCAGATGTAACACTATAATTGACATTACCTTAAGCACAGGGCTAGCAGCTCAACACGTATCCAACTGGCATGTGTCGGACGAGCTATCGTGCTCCGACCACAGGTGGATCCGTTACGACCTCACAGCCGACACAATCAAACCAACCCCCAGAAGAAACCCGAGACGCACGGACGTTGAGGCGTACAAGGAGACTCTGGTAGGTAAACTAGATAATAAGACGAACACACACAGGCCTTACAACACTACAGAACTGGAGGAACAGGTAAACATATTTACGCAACACATAACAGAGAGCTATGAAAACACATGCCCATTATCAGCACCACCAGTCAGTGGGAATAACACAAACTCCAACTGGTGGGGCTCAGAAATGATACGGATGAGAACCAAAATGAGAAGACTACTGAACAGAGCAATGAATACAAAAGAAGAAGATGACTGGGACAAATATAAAACGATCAAAGCCGAATACAAAAAAAGAATAAGATATAGAAGATCTGCCTCATGGCGGAACTTCTGTGACAACATATCCAGTAGCACACAAGCCAACAGAACAAGGAAAATACTAGCCAGCCAACCCAATCAACTACTAGGCACACTGAGAAGACCAGACAATACCACCACCAGTAATCCATCTGAGACTGAAAGTCTATTGGTGGAAACCCACTTCCCGGGGTGCAAAGTAGTTGATGTACAAACCTGGGCAGAACAGGAGGAGAACTATCACCCAACAGATAACGAGTGGAAGATAGCAGAACGAATAACAGAGAAAAACAGAACGACCTGGGCGATAAACAGTTTCGACAACTACAAATCACCAGGTCTGGACGGCATCTACCCTGCCTTACTAAAGTGGGGAGGACCTAAGCTGACCGAGCATCTATCGAACCTCCTATGCAGTTGTATTGCATACAGATATACCAACAAAATGGAGAGAGGTAAAAGTAATATTCCTACCGAAACCAGGAAAGAGTGACTACTCAGACCCAAAATCCTTCAGACCCATAAGCCTAACCTCTTTCATGTTAAAGACCCTGGAGAGACTCTGCGACAGGGACTTAAAAGACACGGCCCTCAAAAACATAAAGATACACCCAAACCAACATGCCTACAGCCAAGGCAAGTCGACAGACTCAGCCCTCCATGCTGTAGTAACAAACATAGAAGACGCGCTCGCTAGAAAGAACTCCTGTCTAGGCACCTTCATTGATATAGAGGGTGCGTTCGACAGGACCAACTTTAGCAGCATAAAACAAGCACTAGAAAGACACAAAACCGAACAGCTACTCATAGAATGGATTATGAACATGCTAAAGAAAAGAATTATAAGACTATCCCAAAACCAAAGCCACCAGGCACTAGTCATAAGAGGATGCCCGCAAGGAGGCGTCCTCTCACCACTGCTGTGGAACCTGGTAGTAAACGACCTAATAACGAAACTAAACAATAGCCGCTTTCTAACTATAGGATACGCGGATGACATAGTTATACTGGTCAGCGGCCTGATCATAAGCACACTATGTGAACTCACACAAACAGCACTAAAAATAATAGAGAAATGGTGCAAGGAGAATGACCTATCGGTAAACCCAAAGAAAACCGACACAATTCTCTTCACAAATAAACGAAAACTGGGTACCTACGAAATGCCAACACTATTTGGCACAAAACTAACACTCTCGAAAGAGGTGAAATATCTAGGTATAACACTAGACGGAAAACTTAATTGGAGCAAACACCTAGACAGTAGACTAAACAAAGCGACAGTAGCCTTCTGGCAATGCAGAAGGATGGTGGGGAAGAGATGCGGCCTGGCTCCCCACATCATACTGTGGCTATACAAAATGGTGATAGTACCAATGATAAGCTATGGTGCCATAGTATGGTGGCCCCGCACCCAAACCACGAGTGCAATTACCAAAATCCAGAAAACGCAAAGACTAGCATGTGTAGCGGCTACAGGTTCTATGAGAACAACCCCAACAGCAGCACTAGAAATAATGCTAGGACTCCTACCTTTACACATGCACATACAAAAGGAAGCGGCTGCGACGGCAATACGCCTAAAGAGCCTCAACCTATGGACGAAACTAAACACACCACACACGAAGATCCATAACAGACTGATCACAAGCCTCCCTATCATGGAGGCTTCAATCGACAAAATACCAAGAACTGCAGTCTCCAGGAAAGACTACGGCATAACACTAACAGAAGACTCAAGAGAGGGACTAAACCAAACAGACCTAAGAATCTTCACAGATGGCTCGAAAACAAATACCGGAACGGGATGTGGAGTGTTCTCGGAGGACTTAAACATACACATATCCAAACCACTGGGTGAACAAAACACGGTATTCCAGGCTGAATGCGTAGGGATAATTGAAGCCTGCAATGCCATAAAGAGACGACAAGTTCAGAACACAAACATACGGATACTCTCAGACAGTAAATCGGTACTACAAGCATTGAACAGTGACAACATCACATCTAGCTTGATATACGAATGCCACCAAAACCTAACAGAGGTGTGCGCAGATAAAAACAACATTACCATACAATGGATCAAGGGGCACAGTGGTTCAAGAGGTAACGATGCAGCGGACGAACTGGCCAGGAAAGGCTCAGAAACAACGGCATACGGACCAGAACCAATCTTACCCCTGCCACAAAGCTACATATACAATCAACTTGACCTATACACCAAAGACTTACACCAAAGATACTGGGAGCAGATAGACACATGCAGACAGACCAAAGAGATTCTGTCAAAACGCGACAACAAACTCACAACAGCACTACTGAGGACACATAGAAACCAACTACGCAAGATAGTAGGAATAATAACAGGACACAATACCTTGAACAGACACCTCTACAACATGGGTATCACAGATAGCCCCATGTGCAGAGCGTGCATGGAGGCGGAAGAAACGACCAAACACATTCTACTGGACTGCAAGCAGGTAGAAGTATACAGGAAAAAGCACCTAGGGTCTCCAGACACACTACGGGACGCAATCATAAACACAAAAGCACTCACCAACTTTCTGGAGGAGCTGGGGTGGTTAGAGTAGCGCTACCCCACAAATTCACGCAAAATAGGCACACTGGATGTCGATTTGCGGAAAAGAGCCCAGGATAACTAACTAACTAACTAATACAGGCTGATATAAAAAATCTCACATAGGGACTCGTATGGGTTTTTAATTCTAATTTAAAAAGTTATTTTCGTTCTTTAGCATTTTTCCATTTTCATACTCCTAAGAAGCCCCACGGCCAAATTTATTAGCTATATACAGTTTACGACCAATTCTAGAATAGTCATGTTTAAACATTGCGACCGAGTGCATAATAGTACATTGTTTAACGAGGGGCGGAAGTGGAATATTGCGAACAAGAGTCTATCAGAAGCCCGACGCCGAAGGCGGAGGGCTTTTGATGACTCGAGTTTGCAATATTTTTACGCCCGTGTTATACACAATGTTTTTCATCACATTTGCGAGGAAACAAATACATTTTAGATGAAATGAATACAAATCGTAATAAAAACTGCAACATGTCAGTCGGCCATTTTGTTGAATTTGACGTGAGGCGCGTATGGCAAAGACCCTTCTCTATACAGCCAGGATTTGAAAACACTTAATAACATTTTACATAGACACTAAATAACTACATATTATCTGTAAATAATTCAGTTAAACATGTTTCAGTAGTTTTTTGAGTTTAAGTTTATTTATAATACGTTTTAAGACATCGTATTTGATATAAAACCTCTTTGCTTTGTAACTGCCGCATGAGTGACAGATACAATTTAAGAAAAAAACCATTACGCCCGTGGGCGTAACACAGACTATTACAGCTCTGTATGTCTGCGCATTATGAAGCCCTTTTCGAGCAAGTGTGATGAAAAATATTTTTCTGTTATAACAAGTTATGACGGAAAATGTTTATAAAAACCAACATACATTAAGCGAGTTCCTTGGTCGCGCATGTTATCTAGTAGCAAAATACACCGATAACTGGCGCTGTGCCCATGACTCACTATGACTTATTAAGATTTTTTCAGAATTAATTGGCAAGGCAAGACGGGTTATGTGTACTTATTAAAGTTTGTACGGAACCCTCGGTGCGCGAGTCAGACTCGCACTTGATCGTTTTTTTCTACCTGTAACTTTTCTACCCTGGGGTCGTTACTCATAACTTTCAACACGCTACTTACATAAATAAACAATGGTCTGCTTTCAGGGAATGAGAAATTAAAACTCTTTTTAAATATTCAATAGGTCACATCACACTTCCCTCAAGTATATTTGCTCAGTATTTAAAACATGGCACTACACTTCACTACTAACAATATTAATGCTCGCCACGTTGTCAAGTGTCATTTGATAACAAATCATCTCAAATTTCATTGAAACAAACCATAACGCGGGTATCGCCGTTAACATTAAGACAGAGCGTATATAGGTAGGTACCGAACACTCCCCTCGCTGAGCCCATTAATGTACGCGAGCGCGGCGCCCCTCGCCACTTATCGTGGGGTCAAATATCTGCCACAGTCACGGTTGCACCCGACAATGCCATCCTTTGACGGACGGAAAGCAGAGTCCGTAAGGGCCAAATTGCCGTGCGTGGACGTGCTGTATGGCGCAACCCGTCGGCGTATGCCTTGATAGCGGGCGACAAGTGCCGAGGACTCCAACGCTCGCTCCAAATGCGGGGTACTCAGTACTCAACTCATACTTGCTCGATGACCAAATACTGCCACTAGTACTTCAATTCACGCGTTTGGATTTTTGGGTTATGTGAAATAAGTAAGTATTAGGATGAGACACGGCCTTCATAGTCACCTTCTGAGTTGCCATAACCGCAAAAACACGTTTTTTCGAGCTTAACTAAGAATTACGGGTATAGGTAGGTACTTATGGTGTTTCAAAAAGCTTTAATAGGATACCTAGTCATATATTTAATTATGCTACGCTGGACACGTTTGCAATCGTGTTGTTGTCGCTGCCAGTGGACACATTACAGTCACAGCGTTTATGGGTCAGCTCCACCCAATATAGGGAGAGCATTCATTCATATTACGTTCCAGCCTGTTACCCCTGCAAACCACATACATAACATACTCGTAGATATTATAACTATACCATAATATCAATTCAGCCACAGTTTATGCCAAGATGTGCAATTTCAACTATTACCCTCAGATTAGTGTATGTTTTTAAGTAGTGTATATTATTGTAAATAAAATGTAAATTTGAACGAAAAATTGTGTTATTTAAAATTTAATATTTGAGTGGAATTTTATTTTATTTTTAGATCCTAAACATAATATCTGTCTGAATCTGATAGTATATTTTGACGTCATTCAAAAAATATACCACGTGCGTAGGTTTAATACAAAAGAGCAGTTTAATTGCAGTTTTTCTAAAAAGCATGCCTAGAACGAAGTGCCCCGCCAAACCCCTGCCAGATGTGCCAAAATGTGCAAAATGGAGGCCGCCAGAAGTGGTAATTTTTTCGTTGTCCCGCTCCGGGAATTAGCCAGAATCCGGGAACTTGAAGGGTTAAGTCCTTATTCGTGTTTGGTCGAATCCGGTCTAAGTACCCATAAATATCCAGGAAATATTATGCATCTTCAAATAATATTATGCAAACTTGTCCCTCTGGTCTAATAAGTAATCATTGATGGATCAAATGTGGACTACCTAAGTGCTAGTTACTCAGCTCTGGTGATCAACACAATGATCATGGAACCCGTATTACGATATAAAGTCAGTTTTATCCCACTGAGGAGTAGCGTAGGTACCTACAACGCATTCTTGGGTACGGCGGGAGACTGGCCACTTTTGTACTTTTTGTTTCCAACCAGAGAGGGTTGACCGGGTACATTTTGTTATTTTTGTACGTTCCTTATTCGTTTTGTTTTGATTGCTTATTTAGTCAATGGTTGATGTGCACTGATTTTAGCTTATATTTAGTGGGAATGGTAGTTGGTATGAACAAGGTAACTATAGGCAGACCGTATAATCTCAGCGTACACATACAATTCGTCTTTTCAGGAAAATAGGGGTATCGCGAAATTAAGATGTATCGCGTAAAATCTCCCTGTTATTGCGATTTTAATGATTTATACGACAAGTTTGACCCACGTTTACGCGTAATAGCGGGTTGAATCCAGGGTTTTAAGCGAAACAACTAGATTACCTAGTTACTAAAGTGAAATAAGTAAGGTACCTATTATTAATTTACTTGATAACAGAAGTCGGGAAAAACGTTGAAATAATAGGCGTAGAGGAATAAGAAGAAGAAAACACAGTAAAAACAGTTAAAAAATATTGCCCAAAAACCGAATTTAAACCCCATCCATATTGAAAAGGTAAAGAGGTTAGGCAGGGTAAAAAGCACGCGATGAAACATAGGCCGGTTGTTGACGTTCCGTACCTACATGCGTGCTGAAAGTGTGCGGTGGTTGAGCTATCGGCATGTTCCCTCAAGTCCGTCATACACGTCCACTCCGTCCTTGGGCCTGTCTGCGCAGCCCAGGGCCGAACCTGCCGGAGATGGGCAGGTCGTACCACCGTCTTACACCCTGGTTAATACTGATTAGGGTATGCTTCCAGGAAATATGAGCCTCACTTAGTCCCAGGACTCACTTTGTAATTCCCGTTACTCTCGGGAAATGCGGAATTTCATTATTAATCATCATCATCATCATCAGATCAGCTGAAAGACGTCCTTTACTGGACACAACTGTCCCCCAAAGAGTGTCAAAGTGACCAATCCTGCGCCACCCGCATCCAGCAGACTCCCGCGACCTTTATCAGGTAATCAGTCCACCTTGTCGGAGTTCTCACGCTGTGTCTTCCTGTCCGTGGTCACATCTCGAGAACCTTTTCGGCCCAACGGCCATCGGTTCTACGTACAATGTGCCCCGCCCACTGCCACTAAAATTTAGCGATTCGGAGGGCTATACGAGGGCGACACTGAAAGTCTTTAGAACTGGCCACTTGTAATAAATATAATAAAAAAATAAGTTCAAAATTTGAAAATGGAACTCTTTCTTAATATTTTTGTGTACGAATTCCACTCGATTGTCATTTGTTTTACGATTTGGCGGCAAATTGAAAATTGTGTGTACTACGTGAGCATGAATTTAACGCGAGAAAAATTTCGAGCAATGATTTTTTACGACTTTCGATGTAATTTAAGTCAACAAGAAAGTTATGATAGACTTCGATTGGCCTTTACGATGAAGCCCCATCTCGTGCTACTATTTACAACTGGTTTAATGAATTTAAACGTGGCCGCACTAATCTCACTGATGATCTGCGTGAGGGCCGGCCTTCTACGGCGACTACTGAAGATAACATCAGTGTTGTGCGGCGTATGATAGAGACTGACAAAAGAGTAACCTATCAGCAGATTCGTACAAGCTTAGCCATTGGTATGAGTCAAGTCCACAAAATCCTCCATGAACATTTAGCGGTGAGGAAGCTTTGTGCCCGGTGGATACCTCATAATTTGACAGAAGCCCAAAAAGTCCGTCGTGTTGATTGGTGCCGTGAAATGGGTCAAAGATTCAACGGAGGTGACTCAAATGCTGTGTTCGACGTAGTTACGGGTGACGAAAGCTGGATTTACTGTTATGATCCTGAAACTAAAAGACAGTCTGCTGAGTGGGTGTTTCCTTCCGAGGAGTTGCCTACTAAAGTGAAGAGAGGTCGAAGTGTGGGAAAAAAGATGGTGGCCTCGTTCTTCGGAAGGACTGGTCATTACGCAACAATTATTTTAGAGGATCAAAAAACAGTTACTGCGAAGTGGTACACTAACAATTGTTTACCACTTGTCTTGGAAAAAGTTCGAGAAAAACGGCCTCGCAGTAGGATCCGGCTTCACCACGACAACGCCTCATCGCACACCGCCAAGCAAACGATCGACTATTTGGCGACGGCAAACGTGGAATTACTGGGTCACCCACCTTATAGCCCCGACCTTGCACCTTGTGATTTTTATTTATTCCCAAAAATTAAAGAAAAACTTCGAGGAAAACGTTTTATGGACGCCGACGAAGCAGTGGCTGCATTTCAAAAGGCCGTCGAAGAGACCCCTAAGGACGAGTGGGCAAAGTGCTTTTCTTAGTGGTTCTATCGAATGCAGCGATGTATTGATGTGAAGGGAGGCTATTTTGAAAAGATATAATAAAAGTAATAAGTTGCTTGATTGCTCAGTTTTTGATTTTCTAAGAACTTTCAGTTTGACCCTCGTATCGGTTACCTTGGTTCTGGCGCGGATAGCCTCATTTCTGATGCGATCACGCAGAGGAACCCAGCATAGCCCTCCCCATTGCCCTTTAGGTGACTTTGAGCCTTCTTATGAGGCTCACAGTAAGCGACTACGTTTCCGTGCCATTTGTCATCACTGGCAAAGTGGCCACACACACTGGTCAAAGACTCTCGTGTTGAGACACGGCGGAATATTGGACGAAAAGATGTGCCGTTGCGTCCCGAACGCTGCCCAGCCGAGTCGGATTCGAAGATTGACCTCTATCTCCACTTTTTCCATTCTCCATTTCCACCCGCCTTCAGGACTTCTGCTGTTATTCCGTCTTCACCGGGTGCCTTGTTGTTCTTGAGCTGTTTAAGAGCCATTACAATATCGTACAGGCTTATGCTCGGAATCCTCGGCAAGTGTCGGGTTAGTCTAGCTCAAGGGAGGTCACCGCCAGACTAACATCGGGTCCGCGAGTTGATGGTGGATGTGTATGGTTATCCGTAAAAGAGCTCTATCTCAACTACAAGCTCAAGTTTAGAAGAAACGATTTTACCATCTTCAGTTTTCAACATGGTGAGCTGGCTCTGCCCAATTTAATACGATTTATATTGAATTGGCGCAGATCGCGAGATAGACTTCTGTTTATTGAGCTGCCGACATAAAAGCAGGATCATTTCACTCCTTTCCTTCATGAGTTTCTGATGCCTTGATGAGTTGAGCTAGGGAGCCTTTTAGTTCTATTGGTCCCTTAGGGCTTGAAAAACTTAGACCCAGTGGCACGGACAGCTTCCACAAACCCGTCGTTGAATTCGCCCACATCGCCGCCTATGCCATCGAACGATACGGTTTGGAGTTCTAACTGAAAGCTCTATGGGGTTTTGGATTTGGGTGGGTGTCCTGTCATTGGGGGGTAAATGTCATAATCGCCACGCTTTGCATGCGGGTTATGTTATCACTAAACTTGTCTTGAGAAAGAGAAACACTATAGTCTTCTTTTCGAGCTCATTTCCTCAACTCACTAACGTGGTTTAGGGATTTTATCAAATCTTCTAGTCTAGTGAAATAACAAATTGGAGCTTGAGACATTGAGACAAACCTCGAAACAGTCGCACTAGTCTTACTCAAAAAAGTGCACACGTCCCATGCACTTTGCTGATTAGATTACTTAATTGATTCCTTATCGGTTTTTTAATAGGTACATTCTAAAGTCCCGAAAGTACCGCGCCGATGGATGCGTGGCTGTGGGCGAGCCCAGTCTTATTAAATGGTGTCTCTACAAAACCAGGGCGAATTGTAGAGTAATCAGCCCTTCAGGCGGCAAGCGGGGCTTTGCCGTCTGCGACCAGCTTTTCCCTAGCTAATCGTGGGAGTTTAATGGAAGAAAATAATAAAAAAGATAAAAACAACCCGTCGTGTAACGACATTGTGTCCTCGGTCCTGGAAGTCCTGGATTCCATACAGGATGGCGAAGATGGTCATGAGGCGAGGAGGGTTATAAAATAATCCGGTACGCCCGTTATTGCTAGTCCGGAGGTCATGGAGACCGAGTCCGTGGTCGACAGAGACGTAACCATCGTGTCTGGTGCACTCAGCAGTTCGGCCCAGACTGACGGTACTAAGTACAAAAGACTCTGTGCCTCTGTGGTGCCGCACGCAAGAGGCTACATAAACTTGTTGACAGCGGCCTGGAAAAAAAGATGGCATTGACTTTTTGCAACTTGTAATGGAGAAACCGGCCCCAGGAAACGCCCCTCTTAAAAGGGCTCGATCGGAGGACGAATCTCCACAAAGGCATGTCAAAAAGGGCATGAAGCTCACCACTGGAACTGAACGGAAACTGAGGCCCCTCAGTTTCAAGGAGGTCGCGGGCTCCACACGAGTGGGGATCCAAAACTCGGACCCCTTGAGTGAGGACCAGATGAAGTTGGTCCGTCTCCAGCTCAACACTGCCTATATATGTAAGGCAGTGGAAGGATGCGAGGGGTGACGGACCAAGGTTTCCGGGCTTCCTCCGCAAGACAGGTTGGATCATGGTGATTTTCCTTTCGGTAATGCCGGAAGGTGAACTGCCCAGACCAGCAACGGCCATCACCTTCATCTCCGACGTGGATGTGTCCTCCATAAAGGACGCTCTATCCCTATTCAGGATCCAGAATCTGGGCCTCAATACGGAGCTATGGCGGGCGCTTGGCGAGAAGGCTGAGGTCAATCAGCAGCGTAGAGTAGGGGTGCCTAGTGCCCGGCAGTTCACTAAGAGGGCCAAATAAATGGCGGCCCTCTCAGCACCCACAAGGATCCTGCAGGCGAACATCCAACACGCTACCGCAGCGACAGCGGTGGTGGAAAGTCGCCTAGCAAATCACGTCACGCCGATCTCGCCCTAATACAAGAACCATGGGTGCGAAATTCAACCATACTTAGGACTAAACTCTGTGTAAAATGCTTTACAACACAGATGGAATCAAGCCTAAGGCATGCATTGTTTTCAACAAAAACATTGAATTTCTACCTGTCCCAGAGCTGTTAACGGACGTGGTTCCAGCGTATGTAAAGGGCTGGAAGGGTTAAAGAGTAATCATGTGCCCGGCCTACCTGCCCGGCAATAATGTGAACCCCTCTGCGGTCCTCGTTGCAGTGGTGGAATATGCCCGCAAACACAACGCAGAGCTACTGGTGAGATGTGACGCTAACGCCCACCACACAAGCTGGGGGAGCACCGACATCAAGGTAGAGGTGAGTTACTACATGAATGTCTACTAATTAACGGCCTCCAAAGTCCAAACCCTAAACTTAGGCCGCGTTTTTAAAATTTTCAGCAAGACCACACACCTAGTAACGGACCCAATAACCATTTACAGAGGTATTTTCCAAGGTGACGCGCTTAGCCCATTATAATAAAATAAATAAATAAATATTTGCGGACAATTTACACAAATCGACCTAGTCCCAAACTAAGCAAAGCTTGTACTATGGGTACTAGACGACGATAAACATACTTATATAAAGATATGTATAAATACTTGAATACATAGAAAACATCCATGACTCAGGAACAAATATTTGTGCTCATCACACAAATAAATGACCTTACCGGGATTTGAACCCAGGACCTCTTGCTTCGTAGGCAGGGTCACTACCAACTAGGCTAAAGCGGTCGTTATGGTTCTGCCTTGCACTTAACCCGCACGGTGTTGACAGCGTCTTAATGAACAAATACCGAAAAATCACCCGTGAAGTTCCATCCAGGGGCTGACTTTACGAAAAGTAGAAGGCGGAAGAGTACTAATAGATATCAGAAATCTCCACAACAGGCACGTAAGCTCTCTTAGGAAGTTCTTCACTGATCGGTCTTCCCGTTCGCAATTCCACCGGGCCATTGTGAAAGCTGATCAAAAATGTACTCCTCCCAACCTGAATGACAAGGCGAAGCAAAGAAGGGAAGAAATCTCAGGAGCACACAACAATAGCTACAAACATGGGTGCATAAATCGCTCCACGGCAGACACCGATTAGACTTGATTAAGCCTTACGTCGAGAAGCTGGCGTTTAACATGTGGCTCAAGAAAGGTGAGTTGTTTCCTGAGACTGAAGGGTTTATGATACCTAGCTGTCCAAGATCAAATCCGCGACCCTAATCTATCCACCGATTTATGCCGACGCCGTCATGCTGCTTCAGAAACCATACAACACATAACAGGAGCCTGCCGATCCATAGCCCAGACTGATTACAAACATCGACATGAACAATAGTTGAAGCCATCATACATCAATATCTTGCATTTAAATTTCGCCTCATAGAAACCAGGACTCCCTATTACACAGATCGTTTTACTGGGACAGAACTATCATTGGGCGTTTTCAGAAATTGTTGTTGGTGGCGTAAGCGGGGTTCCACTTTTAAAATTGGGCAAAATTCATTTGAAATGTGTCTGAATCGATAAAATATTGTATAACCAACAGAAAAATACTAAACTTATTACGCAATAATGCCAAATTCATTAAAAAAACTCAATTTTATTTAGTTTCTACGGGAAAGAAGTTCCATTACGTCTCTCATTTTGAAAATGATTTAAAAAAAAAATTGTCACGAAAAAAAAAACTAAAATTTTCTTAATCAAATGTAAACAAAACAGTTTTCGGTAAAGATACAATTATTGGATGTTTTATATCAAAACAATGAGTTTTATGAAAAAATCTTCCCTTAACGCTACTTTTCTGAACTTTGTACCTACTACCTACATGTTTTTGTCTCTGCAGCGACCACTGCGTAATATTAATAAAAAAAATTTATTAATCTGAGATACCTAGTTAAATACTATTTACTAAGCACATTTAACTTTTAATATTTTTAACATAAATCACAATATTTTTGGAATTTTAGTCACAGTCTCTAAATGGACAATGGCGTATAATGGAACTCAAAGTGGCGTTTAGGAACTATAAGGCAGCGTTCAGAAAGCGATTAATAATACACACAGAGTATAATAAAACACCATCAGATCACGGCAGTAATTTAAGTTACCTACATATTAATTACATACTAAACCTACTTAAGAATCAGACAGTTCAAGTATAAAACTTTAAACTATGTTCCGGAAGAAACAATAAACTTGAAGTAGTTATTAAGATAACTGCCACAAACACGATACGATGTTGCGGCACAGATAGGTAGACCAATAAGCAAATATGCAAAGAAATAACTAACATAATATAAATAAACGCGGACTAAAACGGACATTATAAATTGTATTTATTAGACAGGGATTAGACTTTTTTTTATAATATTATTATATTGCAACCTTTTTTTAAGCATTTGAGATAGGTGGGTAGTTAACTTTATATTGTGATATTTTTGTTTTTAATTTTACGACATAATTTAATTTCTATTACGACAACGGTAATTTTAGCAATTCACTCCTTATGAAACGAGCTTTAGAGTTCCATTACGCCACTTTTTCGTTCCATTCACGCCATAGTGGCGTAATGGAGGTGACGTATCCGCGACAATATACCATTAAAATTAATTTACACTTAACCAATAATTATTTAGACAAATATAACTATCTTTTCAGAATTATTATTAAAAAAAGAGTTCGATATAGTAAAGAATCAAATACGCAGGATGTTCTTACCTTGTCAAAATCAGTCTTGTAAGTGGAACTTCGGTTTTGGATGCAGGAACACGCGACCGACATTTACACATTTCGCGGACTAACTGCTGTCATAATTGAGAAAATGGCGACTACCATAGACTTAAAATGTTGCTATAATTCTAAATCTTCATTAAGTTCGGCGGTATTTTGTTGCCAAGTTATTGAAAAGGCGGTTGCGTACTGCGGAAATTCCTTCACACGCCGTTTCGCGGGACAGGATAAAACCTGTATTTTTCTATAGAATTTCAACCTAAACACATCTGTTTTAAGGTTTAAAATGAAATTTCGGTTTATAAGTGGCCAGTACAAACACCCGCCACTTTTGAAACAGTATTCATTTTTTTACTCCGAATTTGGCAAGGTAGGCATGGGTGGGACACGTCAAAACACGACTTCTTTTTTCACTTATTTAATTCTTATTTATAATTTCACATAGCTTTCCATTCTTTTAGAGCTATTACGAAGTAAACAAGGTATAAGTAATTGATTTAAAAATATACCAATGTGTACATCTTGCCTGAATTCGAATAATTGACTATGAAAGTGATGGGACATGACTTTTTCCAACTGACAACTTTATTTGAAAACGCCCCATTACCAATAAAACAGTTCATCACAATAGACCAGACCCCGTACCATGGTCGGCCTTATCACGCGATAAGTGACAAGATATATAGAGCGTCCGCCACTGGCTGACCCCGTTCGATAGAACGAGACTGACGCTCTATCTTGGCACTTATCGCTTGATAAGGCCGACCATGATACGGGGCCTGATATTACACTCCACGACAAAGCAGCAAAAACTGTATGTATCGACGCAGCCATCCCCAACACCCACAACCTTGCACCCACCCACACTGAAAAAAAATGCAAATACACAGATTTATCCATAGAAATTAAAGCTCAGTAGAAGGTGAACACAGAAGATAATTCCGATCGTCATTTCGTCTACAGGAGTTATACCTCGCACCCTGCACACTAACCTTGAAAACCCTTGATATTCACTCTCTCGCGTATATCCTTCTACAAAGAGCCGCCCGCGATTATGGAATTAAAGCTTCCTCCACTTGGAGAGAAAAAAAAAGTTGAAAAACTTGGGTAAGGCTGCGGAGCGTTTTAACCGCCGCACTTTTATGTAACGATTTGTGGAGGGCCCTACCGTGACAAAATCACCAATTTTGAATGAAAACAAATAATAAGCTTGCTTTTCTATTTGCGATATTATATTAAAACAAAATGCCACCATGAGGTTTTATTCGGCAATATTTCGTAAAAGTGTGGCGGTTAAAACGCTCCGCAGCCTTACCCAAATAATCATAATAATAATCCGTACGCTTATTTGCCACCGAAGTGGTATAAAAAAAGGTTGGTTGGGTGGATAATGGAATCGTCTTGAAGTGCTAGTCGCATGCGCCGCTGTAATGCAATTTTAATGCATCGAAACGCACGTACGCGTACGGTTTGTAGTAGGTACTAATGGCCAATATTCCTTCTCACGCCTGTTGTGGAGTAAAATACGTCATATCACAACACTAATCTAGTTATTTCGTTAAAGGAGTGAATATGTTTTTCGCAAAAACGCGGGTCAAGTAAATAGGTGGTATGGTGTATGAATTGTAATTACACTCTGTCATTTAGGCGTGATACCTACGTTTTCCCTCAAAGTTTCGAGAAGATACGGTTCCTATATCCTACACTATTATATAATCTGTGATCCTACGGTGATGTACATGCATGTCACCGTAATATTGCATACTACATATTATGAAGCAAACAGTATTTTACCACGTGTCTCGAGACCAACATCGCTACTTTATCGTTACTTACTACGTGACAGAGGGCAGAAACTTGTCTCGTTGCTAAATATTGTAAAGACGTAAAGATGGATAATTTTACGAGATCGTTTGTAAGAAGATAGGCGATTGTGCACTTCAATTAATTTTACTCTCCGGCAGTGCGATTTTTTATGCCATTAAATGTATATAGGTATAGTAGTTTGTGCACTACAATGAATTTTACCGTCCGACATTTACATACATTTACGAGTATAGTTATCGGACCGTAAAAAATCGGACTGCCGGACAGTACAATTCATTGTAGTGCACAATCGCCCATAAGCTCCTAATTGTAATAATGTATAAGTAGTACGTACGTAAGTAAGTACCCGTTCCGTTAAGAGGAAAAAGGAAACTTAAGGTGACTTGTGGATCAAGGACAGCTAGATTTAGGTCAAAAAGAACCAGGTAGCTATAAAGTCGAGGTCCTATAGATGTTCTGCATACCTAAATACGAGTCGGCGATACAAAAAGCTTTGGTTTATAAAGGCACTTCTGGACCAATGGACAAATCCAACAACAATCCAGTATAGTTAGATACTTAGTTGGTTCTATTTAATTAGGCAATGCATTTGTCTAGGGGGGACCCCTCGTACGACGCGGCATGCGGGCACTATCGCGCCGAGGCGAATGGGGCGCGGGGGTGAGCCCCTCATCCCTCGCCAGGACACGACGACATGCCAGCTAGTTATCTGCGCTGATCGATACGCTATGGAAAACTACCACCGCCAAAACTATTCCACACCCTCCGCGTCGTTACGACTATTACCTGTGTCTATATGTCGGTGAGACAATAAATATATAAATAAGATATTACCAAACAAATATTTTTTATTTCATAACCTACTTTACTAGTTCAATGATAATTGGGCACCATTCATAATTTAGGTTCGTATGTTTGGAAACCGACGTGATTATATCTCAAGAGTCACTATCTCGTATAGGTACACATGTAATGCACTTAGCTAAGTAGGTTACCTAATTAATAAACAGTAACTCACAAATAACTTGTTTCGGACCAACCTTGACCCACATGAATCTTTGTCTTTACAACTTGGTTAGTTTCATATGGTTCCGCAGACTGCAGTATAAATAGCCTTATATCTCCAATAGTTGCTAGGTATGACGTCACACTGGACGGCTGGAAACTGTGTCAACGGGACATAGCTTGCTAGGAATTCAAATAAATGTGTACCTGAGAGCCTTATCACACTTGCGATTTCCAAGCGTATTTTGTATGAAGGCGATCACGCAGCGTGTTCGCCGCGACTGATAATTGTATAGAAAACACGCTAGCAAATCGCAAGTGTGATAAGGCTCTGAGTCAACAAAAAATGTGTACGTACCTAGCAATCATTATTATATGCCTACCTACAGTTTACTGCATTGAATCATTGTGTTTAGTCTACTTGCACCTTATCCTTTTGTGCGAATGTGATGATATTCTGTTGTGAACAAGTCCAATTATGCAGAATTGCGATTAACAAGAAAGGCTACATATGTATAAAACATAGAATAATCGAGTTAAATGTACACCGCCAGTAATAAGACTATGAGTACCTACAGTCATTATAGTACCTATATCTAGATCATGGAAAAAATACTGTTGAGCTTATTCATTACTTAGGTACTTATGTACCTATAAACAAATACAAACTAGCTACCCGCGACTCCGACCGCGTAGCACTAACTACGGGATATAATGTTATAGCCTGGCCGAGAAGAACGTCCACGCTACCTATACCTACTGGTGAAAGATTTTTTAAATCGGATTAGTTCCTAGGTAGTTTCGTAACAGACCCTCTAGGCAAGGCATGTTTTATAATATTGGTATAGACGATTTAACATTACTTAGGTACCTACTTAATTCTAGATAGTATAGATACTTATCTATAATTTCTCCAATTAACTAACTAAATGCGTAGAAAACATTTATATTTACCCCGTTATACAAATATTAATTGCCATTGCCGAGATTGGAACCCAAGACAGCATGCTACGCGATAGGCATGGTTAACACTTATGTCTCGACAATTACCACTTTTAAAATTGTATGTTTATGTATTGATTTACTTTTTTACTTCTCTGTGTACTTATGATGAAATAAATCATCCTGCGTTCTTACGACTTATTATTTTGTATATTGATTAGGTACCTACTCAAGAACACGTTAACGGAGGCACTGTTAAAGCTTAGGTACACTACTAGCTTTTAGTTATTGAGTCACTTGGTTGTTTTAAGATTGTTTGTTTGTTTTACGAAAACGCTAACCTTAAATATTAGTGTTAAGAGATGGCTCATTGTAAAAGTCATGTGTGGTAAATCTGTGTCCAGTTGGGCACTGGGTGGTGCGGCACACCTGCACCTGAGGCATACTCGGCGCGAGCGCCGAACTTATCGCCGCGCTGACGCAACCTAAACAGGATCCACCTCCTAACAAAAAAGTTCCACGGCCACTATTTCGAAACTCGTGCGCATCTAAATAGAGAAAGGCATCTATGTTCTTGTACATCATTTGTAGAGCCGCTAGTCGCAACCCACGGGGTACGGGGTGAATGCCCTTAACGTCCTCCGTCCCCCTCGCGTGTAGCGCCCTCCTGTTCTAGCACGCGCAGAGTCCCTCTTCATTCGACTTTGAAAAGAGGGCACGTATTTTGATGTTAGGGCTTGTATTTTCCACCTTACGGAGCTGGTGATCAGAGTCGGATTCGGGTCGCGCTGCCGCGTCGGTGTACAGTTAAGGGTGTGTGCGCACGCGCATTACGTTTGTATTCAAATGAGGACAGTGCGTTCCGCGCCGGAGAGCACTATGATTGTAGTTTTTTAGTGAGCCGTAATCAGCGACAAGGAAATGAGCATCCTTGGGGGTGGTGCGCGCGCTCGCTTGCGCTGTTGGCGAGTTGGCGACATCTTGCTTCTAAACGCGATGACGATGTATTGTATTGATTTAATTGCAAGCTCACAGTGAACTAGTATGCATTTCTCATAGGTTACAAAAAAGTCCCTAATTAAAATCAAATATTAATAAGGATATGACACTGAGGCGCACACCCGGCAACTAGGTATACCCTACTTTATTTCTGAGAGGTCAAGATCAGGACAAAAATTTATATATTATATATGTCACTTTGTCGTACAACGTGTTTACCCTGATTGATCTTATAATTTATTAATGACTAGCTTCTGCCCGCGACTCCGTCCGCGTGGAAATCGTTTATATCGCAGCTCCATACAAACTTCAACCTGCCATTTCATCCCTTTAGGGGGTGATTTCCAGGATGAAAACTATCCTATGTCCTTCCCCGGGATTCAAACTATCTCCATACCAAATTTCATCGCAATCGGTTCAGCGGTTTAAGCGTGAAGAGGTAACAGACAGACAGACAGACAGACAGACACACTTTCGCATTTATAATATTAGTATGGATTCAAGTATAAGCTGTACACTACACAATACACGAATACATTTAGTTATCTTTGGTTTTGTGGTTGAATATTAAATTGTATGCGTAGGTATTTGTAATATTTTGTAGATATTTCCCGTGTATAGGTAAGTACAGAAATGGTTAAGTAATTAAAACAATTTGAAAATGCAGTAAGTTTTACAGCAACAATTGCTTTATGCGACGTTCATTATTTTTACCCGACTGCCGAAGGGGAGGAGGGTTATGTTTTTCGAGCGTATGTATGTATGTATGTATGTATGTATGTATGTGACCTTATTCTTTGGCACGCCCTGCAGCCGAAACCGTTTGACGGATTTCGACATATGAGGTGTCGTTGGATTCCTCTTAATCGTGGGAGTGACACATAGTGGCTATAAAATTTGAAAAAAGCAGTTGGGTTTTTTGAAAAAACTTTTAATTTCACTTGTTTCTCATGGAATGTGCAATTACTCGTTCCTAATCCCTCTTATGAAATTTCTCTAGACAATTGTAATCGGTATATTTTTAAGTGATCAATTTTAGTTTATGTATATAAGTCATAAGATATATCTATGGGCCTGCGTTACCTGCAAATAAGCTATGGCCCTGGATGCTTCTGGCGCTGGTATCATGATATTCATGATCGCTATGTATGTTCAGAATAAAGCGTTTAGTCCCAACATTATGATGGGCAGTATTAGGGTACGTACGTACTTTCTAGTGAAGGAAGAATCTAGTGCCAGATCCTGCATTAGAAATATATAATACTCTCATCTGTTACTTGATAGTGACAAACATTAGATAAATGTTGGATAACATTACTTAGATTGATAAATCGCACATAGGTTACCTAGCTAACCCATAAACGAAGGCTGTTAAGTAAAATAAATAGATATTAGGGAACAATCTTATAACAAATCGAACATAAATATATAGGTAGTACAATTTTTTTTGGTCAACGTCCCTGATGATTGTTTCTTCTTAATTGGGTTCCTATTAGCTGAGGAATTATAGCACAAGGAATTGGAAAAATAGCGGTGGCCTAATTTCCTGCTCGGGACTACGAGATAAAATATCGCTTTTGCCCGCGACTTGGTCCGCGCGGTACTCGTTTGTATTGTATCCTACCTCCGCGAGCTCCGTACAATCTTTCGCCTCCCATTTCACGGGGTTTCTAACTATCTCCCTCTATTTCTCTCTATCTCCGTAGTAGTGAAATATTTTTTGAAACTGGATGAGTCAGTCGTTTCGGATTTGATATACAATTCATAGTTAAGGAATTTAGTAACTACTTACAGGTCAAAACGATATCAGGGACGGGCAACTATTGGTATACATATATGCCGATATACCTACTTAATTTTATAAAACTAAACCAATTGGCTCTAATGTTTTTTTATATCTGCTCAATGCAGGCACCTAACTATCATACAAGTTGTATGTGGCTCGGCGCTAGGGAGAGGCTTGTAGGAGCTCTCGACCTTCAGCGTCGGACTGAGAACCACGTTTCTTTAGCCACCGCCGTCCCTTACTTATTTCTATACGTTTAGAAATTTATTTTTACTTGTTGTGTTGACTGTTAGGCCAGGTATAACTAGGTACAGGAAGTATTATAATGTACTGGTTTAGATTTGTTATTTCCCGCCACAAGTCCTGCAGTCATAATACCTATTTTTTTTTAAGTGGGAGGAAAATCCTTTATGCGCCACGGGGATAGCGCGGAGGTTATGTCGGACTCGCACCGACTAAAAACCCCCCAAAGGTCCTCCTCGACGCATTTCGGACGGCTCTGGGATCTCCTACGGAACGCACCAGTGCCGCCCAAGCGTCATGCCTCTGTGGGTCCCTACCTTTTTTTTTTAATGATTGCAGCCCCCATCTAAACCGTGTACCACCCCGGGAACCCTTTTTAGTCGCCTTGTACGACAGGCAGGGGATACGGTAGACGTATTCTAATGCCCGGGCTACAGGGCGCAATACCTAATACGTACCTAATCAGTAATCACATTTTACTATTAGGTAAATTAATATCAGCCCAATTTATCGCAAAACTAATGGAATTATCTAGAGTTACTCATTAAAATATCCGACTCAACAGCCCTCTTTCACTGTTTCTAAATGACAAGTAGACCTACGCACAAGAATAATATACACCTAGTTAAAATATTCTGAACGAGCAGTTCATGTGGGGAAGGAGGTAGGTATCAACTTTCGACTTTTAGCTTTCAGAAGACCGCAGCGCAGACTACTTGCCCTGTGGGTGTTGTGTCATGGGGTATACAGATTATGTGATTTTACCTCAATTTGTCAGTACAACATGTCGAAGTCATAATTGGGTGTGGTGTACGTACACACGTATGCATCAATCCGACCACATGTGCATGCAATTTCTCTGACAGTTGGATCAGCAGCGCAACATGCCTCCAGACGATAGCAATTAGTCAGCTTCTGATAAATTGGGGCTGACAAATCGTGACATGTATAGACCCCATTAGGAATCAGGGCACCCGAGAACCCGCTATGTTGAGAGCGAGGGACCTGTAATCGTCTCTGTCTCTCAACACAGCGAAGTGCTTGTCTTCCCACGTCACGGTATTACATAATAAGTTAATCTCGAAAAAAAAATGGTTTAAGGTTTTATTGCTGATTGTGTTTTTTTACAGTCATGAACTCAATCTTTGAACAGATAACTACTCCTTGAGAGTGTTTCAATGAGCCCAAATACGACGGGGGACTATCGTAGTTTAGGAGTTGCCATTACGACCTTCAGTCTCCACCATCAGCTCGGTGGTGCCATCATTTTCCCTTGTCACCGAACTTACGTGAGTATGCCACATTTAAGCCCAACTAAATAAACATATTCCTTCGTTCATTCATTACTTATCATTTATTGCACCATGGTAAAATACATACATATATTTAGTAACTTAATGACAAGGAAATAATAAACTGCTGTTAGCTAAAACGTATAAGTAGTTATTGCCTTAAGCACGCACTTACTTTATTCTGCCGGACCATATTCTGGTCTCTAACAAGCATATTAAAATGCCTCTGCTTAATAAAATGTGCTTTGTCCCTGTCTGGTGAGCACAAATGTCAAAGTGACAGATAAAGCCAAACGAAGTTTAACGCCATTTTAGTTAAAATACGCTTGTAGGACGTTTATGAATACGGCGTAGTTGTTGGATTCAGAGTGATCGAAATGAAGCTGAAAATTATCGTTTTTTGGCTGCATGGGCTCTGCATCTATTCCGATTCCGGTTCCGATTCCGGTTACAGCAACGCATTAAAAAATTCTGTTGACCAGAAGGCTGGCTTATGCCTAGCTAGCCCAACGTATTAGCATTGCTATACAAATTGGCAATACCGCCAGTCTCGTGGGCGCCCTACCGCCTGGCGCCAATCTGGACCTAGTTCCACAAAATGTTTTTTGTTTCTCAAAAACTATAGGTACATAGAATATTTTTTTTACTAGCTTTTATTTAACTTGCTCTGTTCGCATGTATGTAAAAGTAAGTTCTTCACTTAATTAAGTGACTGAAAAAGCAATAAGGCAATTGCCTTACCGGATTGAGCTGAAATCTTAGGTAAAGGTATAGTTTGGATGACAATTCAATAGTATGATCCCATCGAGCTTATCTGATGATGGAGACAGTAGGTGGGCATGGGAATTCAGTCGAAACCCTGTTGTGTTTCGGCTTGTTAGAATCGTCTCAATGAGTAGGTATAGTTGATGACGGTATACAGAAAAGTACAGTCGGCAATAAAAGCTTGTACCAAAAATGAATTTTACACTAAAATAAGCAAAAAAGAAAATTCACCGAGGTTTATTTTCATACTAGGTGTGCGTCTCCATTTATTCGTACATACCTAGCTACTATTTTTATTATTGTTTATATAGGTACCAATTAATACAAATTCATGTACCTACAATTTCATCAAAAATACGTAATTTTACTTAATGTTTCCTTATAATATCATATTCAAAAAGAAATAATCAAATACGTAATTCACAAAATGGTTTTAATTTGATTAGACGAATCTTATCAAAATATCACTAATTAATGAATTATCCCAAACATTTAGGGTAAAGTAGATAATACCTATACCTACATTCCGCTCAGCTAATAATTTAGGATAAAATTAAGGCTAACTTAAACCAAACTCAATTTATAAAATCCCGTAAGAGGGATCCTCAACATTACAAGCATAGCATAACATATCCGCCAACTAAAAGAACTTTTATTATCAAAATCGCTGTATTCCGTAAAGGAATACAACGAACAAACACTAATAAATTGAAATTGTATTAAAAATGACATCTACGAGGGGCGTCTGAAAAGTTCTAAGCCTAAGGTATTTCGAGGTTATATATGCGTTTATGATACTGGCCACTAGAAAGGCCATTTAAAAACAAATTATTAAAAAATAACATGTCACGTTTTTATTATTCTGTTTCGAGATATTCAACGGAAAAGTACATCATGTGTGAATTACCAACGAATATTACGAAAATTGAGCACCGTGCTGTAATTAAATTCCTTACAAAAAGTGACAAATCACCGCAGTGTATTTTTGAGGAAATGGCTATTATTTACGGTGATTCTGGGCCTTCTTATGCCACAGTCAAAAAGTGGAGTCGCTTATTTAAACTCGGACGGGAATCGATCGAAGACGACCCCCGCTCAGGGCGGCCAATATCGGTAGTGACCGAAGAAAACGTAGCAAAAGTCAAAAAGCTGGTATTAGAAGATAGAAGAATGAAGGTTTGGCAAATAGCTGAGGTTTTAGGTATTAGTAAAGAAAGAGTCGGAGAAATTTTACATAAACATTTGTACATGAGTAAAGTCAGTGCTCGTTGGGTACCGAGAATGCTAACGGCCTTCGATAAAGTACGTCGTGTGGAAACTTCTCGGGCGTTTTTAGAATTGTGCGAAGATGATTTAGATGAAGTTTGTTCCCGAATAGTAACTGTTGATGAAACATGGATCAGACAGTATGATCCAGTGTGTAAGTCTGAGTCGATGCAGTGGATTGAAAAGGGTGAAAGGCCGCCGAAGAAATTTAAAGTGCAAAAGTCGGCCTCTAAGTTAATGGCTACGGTATTTTGGGACTGTGATGGCATTCGTTTAATCGATTATTTAGAAAAAGGCTCTACGATAAACGGAACTTATTATGCAAATCTAATAAGACAGGTGCGACAAGCCATAGTTGAGAAAAGGCGGGGTAAACTAAGGAAAGGCATTTTGTTTTTGCAAGACAACGCACCCGTTCACACCGCTAATGTTGCGAGGCGTGCTCTGAAGGAAGTTGGTTTTGAGGAAATTGACCACCCACCCTACAGCCCAGATCTAGCCCCAAGCGATTATTTTCTATTCAATAATTTGAAGAAAGAGTTGAGGGGAAAGCGATTTAGAAGTGACGAAGAGATGAAGGCGGCTGTACAGGAGCATTTTGAAGGGCAAAATAAAGATTATTTTTTTAATGGCCTAAAAGCACTGTATAAAAAATGTAAAAAATGCATTGGTTTAGGAGGAGACTATATTGAAAAATAAACACGAGTCCATTTTTGTAAAATGTTTTTTTCTATCTTAGGCTTAGAACTTTTCAGACGCCCCTCGTAAGTATATTTTTTAGGTTTAAGATGAGATTATTATATTATTATGATGAATGAATATTGAATACTTATTATTTATTGACTTTAAATCTAGGATGGCCTAGCTATTATTAATATTCTGACATTGACATTGTACCATTTATCATTAAGTATTTAAATTGTTCCTATGTTTTTTTTGTTTCTCATGTCTGTTTTAGTTTAATATTGGATTTTTATTGACTATTATTTATTATTGTTCCTTATTCTTATACACTCTGACGATCTTTTTGAGAATCCATGCTATTTTAATTTTATGAAATGACATGTAATTTTTCAAAATGAAATAAAATAATCTAATCTAATCTATCTGGCCAATTAGGTATTCAAAATCTTTTCAAAGTTAATTAAGTAAGTTAAACTGTAATGACAATTACTTAACAAGTAAAGGACGACAAAGCTATTTAAACATTCGCCGTACATTACCTTTGCATGGTATGGTATACATTATTGTTTCTTTGTTAATAAAGTATGTCATTACATACATTACAAAGAAGGACCTAGGTAAACGCGTAATCATGAGTTTTCATACTTTGTCCGCTGCCGCACGCGCAGGCGGCATGTGGACGCTGCCGCTGCCTCAGCGCCGGCCCTGTCCTTTCCTCCGAGGTCGCGGGCGCCCTCCCGCGCCACCTAGGTATTACCAATACCAATCAGCACGCCATGCCTGCTATTCATCGAGACTAATATTACGCGTCGCCCTACGTACAGCATTACGTTACGTAACCTCCGATTTTAACTCGCCTACTCAATTATATTAGTGCTTCGCATTCAACAAAATAAGTTGCTCATGCACCCGTTCGTTGGTACAACCTATATATAGACTAAGGACATTTTAGTTTATTCCTATAGCCAAAATTAGCTGGTAATCATGTCGCTAAGACAAAGACGCGGTCGCAGGCTGCAGCCCTCTCGAGGCGCCGCCCTCCGACCACGTAAGTACAAGACGCACTGTCCGCGCGCCTCTCGCCCACGCTGCTGAGCTATCTCCTGTCGAACATTTAGCGGTACCGGCGTGGCTCAGCAATAAAATATTATTTTTATGTCTCCCTCGTGTAACAACGAGTTTGAGAGCCCAGCTTTGGTTGCGCAAGCGCCCGGTGCATTCCGTGTTATACGGGCGGTCCCCCCGATTGCCGTAGCCGGGGCGTCGCTTCATCTTTTGGATCTAACGAGTCGAGAAAAATTTACATTCCTATTATTTGATGGGAAATAATCTTCGCCCTTTTCCTCAAACCATTAGTTAAATCAACCTCGCAATCTGGTAATTAATTCATTATTGTACAGTTTCATGGAGTTGCATAATATTTTCAAGGAATTGGTGATTTTGAACCCCTGAGTAATACAAGATATTGTTAATTTTTTTTGTGGTTGTAATTGTAACTTCTCGTTGAAAGGGTTACAATGAGACCAACCACGGCGGACTAATATTTTAGTTTAAACGTTACTACGAGTATTAGGCCTTCTGTCTCTACCGTCGGATCAGCTCGGTGGTGCTACAATATTTCGTTGTCACCGAACTTACCTACCTAATTATGCCAATTTTCAGCTCAGATGTCTCAATCGCATATCGTCAGTAAGTGGCTGACAACTTCTGACATACAGTAAGTATATGAACAGTCAAAGATAAAGAAAGATATTTCAACTGAGTAAGTTAAAGCTTGTAAAATATCTTATATAGAGTAGACTAGCTTCTGCCCGCGACTCCGTCCGCTTGGAACTCGTTTATATCGTAGCTCCATACAAACTTTCACACCCCATTTTCAGTCCCTTAGGGGATGATTTCCGGGATAAAATTGACATAGACGTCTTTTTCCGGGACTCAAACTATCTCTGTACTTACCAGATTTCATCTAAATCGGTTCAGTGGTTTGAGCGTGAAGAAGTAACAGACAGGCAGACAGACAGACGGACACTAATATTATCATGGATACGTACGTCAAGAACATTGTACTCCATGCACCCCTTTTTTTTAAAGCCATGGCGTTATACAAGTAATTATCATCATCTTAGCGTAATTCCCGGTTATGCCCTAAAAGATCCCCAGCATTTGCAAGTTGTGGCATATTAATAGGCCTTTAAACGTACAAGCACTTGGCTGTTTGTAGTAATTTGTCTCAGTCAATACATATGGTTAAAAGGTAAAAAAGTATACAGTAATGGAATTTCATACACTTTCCTGGCCGCTAAAACTACAGTAATGACTTTTTTATAAAATTTTCGTTCGTCAGTAACGAGGAACTTCACGTAGGTAGGTACTATTTTTGCTACAGTAAGGCGAACATTTTCGAGCATATTGGAGAAAATGTCATATAAAAGTACACGCGATGTCAATCCTAATGTGTTTTTGATGTTTTTATAGATAATTAGCAATAAATAATAAAAACGTACGTAACGGTCTGACTGTAATAAACACTTTACGATATTACGATTAATACGTTACTTGATAAGTAGGTAAGATATCTAATAATTAGTCATGGCCATTAAGAAGAATGAAAAGGCACCTTGACGTCAAATATCCTAATAATGTTAAGGGTCGCCAGGTCTCTTGATGGAGATTCAAGTTGAATCGACCGTGCAGGGGGTTCGGACGCACACCCCGAGACTGTCGGTTGTTTGTCGGGAAATGTAAGTATACCCAAAAATCTCTTATTTTATAGCAAAGTTGGCAAGCGCGCGAGACGGCTAGGTATACCTACAAAGCACCTATGCGTCCTATGCCTACCATAATAAAAAAATTAAAACACCGCCCCACACATTAAACATAACTAGAACCATCTCGACAGGCATCAATTTCCCCTGCCGGTGCGGTCGCCCCAACTGACTTGACACCTTAAATATGCACGCGCGCATTTATAATCGCGGGACTAAAAGTAAGCATGTAAAATGGGTATAGTTTTGCTCTCAATACAGTCTGCTCCGGTGTCTTTAATAAGTAAGTAGTTTCCATTTGCAAAAAGTTGTGAACGGTGGAGCAATGGGCGGGACGACGACTTGAATCACCGTCGAAGCAGCGCCGGCGCAAGAGGACTCCCGCGCAGGGCTGGTATTCACAGCGCTTACCAGCAAAACTTAGAAGGACCAGTTTATGTCTAACCTCAGATTACGAACAGTTTTACTAATCAAGACAGTAGAGTTGGCCAGTTGAGTTATAGGTGTACACGTAGGAAGGTTTAGGCCTCTCCTTTCGCAATTGGCGTTTTATGTCTAAGGTGGTTAAGCGGTTTTGTTCAAAGGATTTAACCTTACTAAAGATGGTAGATCGCCAAGACGACCTGATTGCAGCTGGCTCCTCCCAATACGCAGGATCTATAGCGCATGCGTTCAGATGTCGTTTGAGCACGTCCTTATAGCGTAGATACTGACCGCCATGCTTCCGCTTACCCTCGGCTAACTCTGAATAGAATACAGCTTTAGGCAAGCGGTGGTCGTCCATTCTAAGGACATGCCCACTCCACCTAAGCTGACGTTGCATTAAGAGAGCCTCCATGCCGTACATTCCGGAGCGACGCAGAACCTCAGAGTTAGGAACTCGGTTCCGCCACTTGATCTTTAGAATGTATCTCAGACACCTAAGGTGGTAAGTGTCTAGCTTTTAAATGTCTGTTTTGTAGAGGCACCATGTACCATGTGTGAGGCACCATGTTTTTAAGAGTAAGTTTGGCCTAGCCAGCCATATCAGAGCTCACAATATGCCCTATTGTGAGCTCTGATATGGCTGGTCCGTAATTGCTAGGGTCGCCGTCATCGAAATCGATGAGGAGGACTATATATATGTATACTAATCATGAGGTCAAGTTACACTAAGGCTTAGTGGTGAGGTGAGGCGATATGGGTTGTGAATCACGCAGCAGCAGAGCCGGGGGGAAAGGGGGAAAAGGCCTACACGACCGCTGCTTCGATAATGACACATTGTTGCCGGTAGACAGGGGAACCGTTCGAGATATTGACAACTTCTTGCGCAAGTCAAGGCGGTAAGCAGTCCGACCGTTATCCTATTTCCTCCCTCCTTTATGCTTGCATCGCAACCCATCGTCATTGTCGATTATATCTAATATCTGTATCGCTATGCACTTTACGGTGGTTTAGTTATTTATTTAATTTATGTTACAGATTAGTTGAACGAGCGGGCGAAGTTCTACGTTTCAGCTTCGGCAATCGGTATGTCCGGGTGGTCTCCCCTATAGAGGCTCTAGTATATAAGTTTTACCGAAACAAAACGTTACGACCACGTTTGCGTTTAGCTGTCAAATCCCATGCAAATAGAGGGTAAAACGCAAACGCGATCGTAAAGTTTTGTTTCGGTAAAACTTATACTAGAGCCTCTGGTTGCATTTCTGTGACATTTTGTGAGCAGGTTCAATAATTAGATATATCTAAAGTTTTTTTTTACTATTCCATTTTCCGAAATTAATAAAAAATCAAAAAAGACAGACCCACTATAGTAAGATACCTATAAGTGGCATATCTTGTGGCATATGTATGTACAGGTCGTGGGTACGAATCCCGGCTCGTACCACCGGGTTTTTCTTCTAAACTTGTACGAAATATCATTTGATATTTAACCTTTTCGGTAAAGGAAAACATTGCGAAGAAACCGGCCTAATCCCAATAAGGTCTAGTTTTCGCTCCGGGTTGGACGGTCAGATGGCAGTCGCTTTAGTAAAACTAGTGCCTATGCCAAATCTTGGGATTAGATGCCAAAGCGGACCCCGGGCTCCTTTAGGGCACAATCGTTAATAACGCTAGGAGGATGAGATGATGTTTGTATTCGTCGATTTAGAAAACAATAATAGCTCATAGCAAAAGTAAGACTTCCAAAAGTTAGTTGCTATAGCTTTCATTAGTTCAACAGTTATACGTAGGTATTAAAACTACCACATACATGAACATTTCCACAATTCTTTTCCACTTAACCAACCACATTGAATTATTACAGAAAAAACCAAAGTCACTATAATATGTGGGCCGACAATATTACAGGGCCCCCCCAACAACAAACCCACCAACGGCCCCAGCCACAGGCGCCCACCTCGCATGAAAGGGATTACTACCAGTCCCCCCCGTCATCTCAACCTGAAGTTCAGCATACTCAACAGAACCAGCAATTCACATACCCCCCTCCGCCTCCCCCGCGCCCTCCGCGCCAGTTCAAACCCACTCTGCAGCAGCAGCAAAAACCCCAAGCCAACTTTAACTCCACCAGGATCCCGAACCCAAATATCCCCCAACCTCAACCCAGAGCCATCAGAGGCCCTCCTCCCCCCCCTCCACCCCAACCCAAACAGAGGTTCAGCCAACCTCCTCCTAACCTCCCAATCCACCCTAACTACAATGAGCAGCTGCTCCCTCCCCTAGCCCGCCACCCTCGCCTCCCTCGCCCCTCGCATCTAAACGAGGACTTTAATCTGATATTAAAACTGGCCACATCAATTAACATAAACGAAGTTTGCTATTTTGCGGAGAAATTCCGTGAAACCACAGACCCCTTTGAGAAACTACAACTTCTGGCACGACACGCCAGCCTTTTGGAAGCGGTCAAAAACTTGAGCAGCGCCCCGTGATTGACAGCACACCTCAGCGATTGAAACCGAGGTCATTGGTTATTGGT
Organism: Epinotia ramella; assembly: GCA_947578815.1. Taxonomy (NCBI): domain Eukaryota; kingdom Metazoa; phylum Arthropoda; class Insecta; order Lepidoptera; family Tortricidae; genus Epinotia; species Epinotia ramella. The sequence goes on from OX388200.1 coordinate 39,635,472, forward strand.
TTATTCAATGCCAATGGCCTCCGAAGCAAGAGAGACGAGGTGGCGCTGTTCCTCACGGAGCACAAAGTTGATGTGCTCTTGGTCCAAGAGACCTTTTTAAAATCCAACATTAAAAATCCCAGAATAGCAAACTACGCTATCATACGAAACGACCGACCGACTGAAGTAGCAGGGGGTACCCTAATTTACTATCGCAGAGCCCTCCACATATCTCCAATCGACCCCCCCCCCCTCATGGACCTAGAGGTATCAGGAATTAGAATAGCCTTAACTGGACACAGACCCCTTACCATTTTCTCAGCCTACCTCCCCTGCTCAAAGCAAATGAAAGCCGCGGATCTAGAGGCACTCTTTGGGGTTGACGAATCGGTCCTTGTGGCCGGTGACTTCAACTCTAAGAATGTCCTCTGGAACTGTAATTCTACCAACGCGAACGGCAACCGACTACACAGACATACGTTCGACAACAACATAGACATCATTGCCCCCCTTGAGCCCACCCATTACCCCGATATAGTTACCCATCGTCCAGATATTCTGGATATAGCCCTCTTCAAGGGAATCTCTCTCACCCTTAGAAGCATACAAGTACTACACGAACTGACATCCGACCATCGCCCCGTACTGATATCACTGGGTCCTGACCCCTCTAGCACACCTATTACAAGAACTATAACGAACTGGACAGACGTAGACAAGATCCTTAAAAGCGATACTCTTATGCCCTCCCATTTTAACAATATTCCCACAAACCTCTCTATCAAAGCCGACACAGACTCCGCGATAAATTGTCTCACCAGTGGTCTCCAAGCCATCATAGGCAGCTGCTCAAAGCGGGTTCCGGTTGAGGCCAACCGAGACTGGCGCCTGCCGGAGCAGTTGAGAGAGCTGGTGAGACAAAAGAACGCGGCAGTTCGTCACTACGACGCGTCCCCTTCTCCGACAAATAAGAATGCCATGAATCGGTTACAGACTTGTCTGAAACGACGACTGGCGTCTTACAGGTCGGAAAAATGGGACGCGACGTTAGGCGCGCTCCACCCGAGCCATCTTGCGTACTGGCGCTTAGTCAGGACGCTCAAGACTGACCTAGTTTCTACAATGCCCCCCCTATCCCAATCAGACGGTCCCCCTGCTTTTAACGACACCGAAAAGGCTGAATGCCTCGCCAAGGCCCTGGAGGCACAATGCTCCCCTGCTAGCATCAATCCGCTACCAAACCAAATAGCCGCCCATTTCCAAACTGTAAAATCTACTCTACACGACAAAACACTATCACCACCCTCATCTCCTCCGCTTACATCAGTCTCCTTGGACGAGATTACGTCGCACATCCGCAAGCTGAAAACCCGCAAAGCCCCGGGGGCAGACGGCATCTCAAATAGACTCGTAAAACTTCTTCCGGACCCTCTGTTAAACTTCTTCCTCACCATTGTAAATACAGCTCTCTCAAATTCCCACTTCCCAGATGCTTGGAAGGAGGCTGATGTCATTGGTATTCCCAAGTCAGGGAAGCCGCGCACGCAACCGGCTAGCTACCGACCCATCAGTCTCCTGAAAACCTTTGGGAAACTCTATGAGCGGCTCATTCTGAGCCGCCTCCAACTTCACTTAACTGAAAACAACATAATTATCCCCGAGCAGTTTGGCTTTCGAGCTCTCCACTCTTGCACTCACCAGGTCCATCGCCTTGTGGAACACGTCCTCTTTTGGATGACAGGTTGGGGTCGCATGATCCCAACAGGTGCGATATTCCTCGATATAGCGAAAGCTTTTGACAAGGTCTGGCACGAGGGCTTGTTATTCAAGCTCTACAACATCCAAGTGCCAGACCGTCTTGTACTTCTTATCCAAGACTACCTCACTAACAGAAGCTTCCGCTATAGGGTGGAAGGATCGCATTCCGCCTCTCATCCAATAAAGGCGGGAGTTCCCCAAGGCTCTGTCCTCTCACCGACCCTCTTCTCCATTTTCATAAATGATATCCCAAAACAGCCCCAAACTAACTATGCCCTCTTCGCGGATGACACCGCCATCTTCGCCACATCCCCACGCCTGACCAGGGTCTTACAGCTGCTACAATCTGCAACCGATGCGCTCGGACATTGGTGCAGATTGTGGCGCATAGAGGTTAACCCCGAGAAAAGCGTGGTTATAATCTTCTCCCGCACCAGCGCCTATTCCAGGCTAATGTCGTCTGCCCCCAACATCCGTCTCCATGGGGCCGAAATACCCTGGAGAAAGGAAGCTAAATATCTTGGCGTGACGCTTGATAAAAGGCTCAACTTCCACCAACACATCAAAAACGTCACCAATAAAGCCAAATTTTACTTAAGCCGTCTTCATCCACTCATCAACAGTAACAGTAAACTCAAAGCCAGCCACAAACTAAGAATTTACAAGACTTGTATCCGCCCAGTACTCACCTACAGCTCTCCCGCCTTTGCCCAAGCATCACGCCCACAACTAAACAAATTCCAAGTAATACAAAATTCTTTCCTGAGGAGAGTGATGAAAGCCCCCTGGTACGTCAGAAACAAGGACCTCCACAAAGATCTACACATAGATTCAATCAAGACACACCTAAATAAACTAAGTACATCATATTTCAATAAAGCAGCATCAAATCCAAACTCGCTGATAAAAGATGCCTCGGACTACACCCCTGAGCTACCGCCCAGGAAGGGCATACGTCGCCCGAGGCACATCTTTTCAGATCCAATCGACGACATAACGGTTGCGCAGTTGCGTGAGCGTGAAATAGAGAGCGCACTCAGAGCCTTGCGACAGGCGCAGTTGCGGGTTTCGGGAAGAGGGGTTGGAGGTGATGTTCCCTCACCTTCAATTCAGTACAGACCAGGCCTAAGAAGGCCTAACACAGGGAGGCCCCACTGGGAGAATTCCAGGCAGGCTAGCAGAGATGCCCGATTTGGCCCGAGTACCTACATTAGGAACTCGGACCATCTCGCCCGGGTCTCCCCTCAAATTCAAAGTCAACCTCGCCCACCTGACTAGACTGGCTGGGCACTTTATATGCTTTCCCATTTTTCCATTATTTTCGAATAATTGAATACATAACTATGTACCTAAATATTTATTTTTCTATCCTCAACGTGCGAATATTTTACACATTGTATAAATCCTAGTTTATTTTATTAATAATATAACTGTGTACCAAAATATTTATTTATCTATCCCCAACGTGCAGATATGTTACACTTTTGTTTAAACTTATTTTATATTTACTTTCATGTTATTTCTTTGTCTTTAATTTTGTATACTTTCCCCCGGGAGGCCCATAAGGCCCCCGGTGAGGCCCATCCCCAAACACATCTGTAACTGGCCGCTCTCGCAGGCCAAAACAGGGAAAAAAAAAAAAAAAAATTGAGGAGTTTGTCGATTCCTCAAAGATCTCAGAATCATCTTTGGCACTTCATGACTTGCTAATACTACAAAGAAATCGTATCAGAATCTTTGACGTACTTTGCATCATTGAGGAGTTCGATAAGTCATATTGTGCTCTTCATCATCAGTTCCACTTCATCAAACTTGCAATTTCCGAGGGTATTTAATACATGATCACGACACGAACTAAGTACTTTAGCCCCGCTTGACAAGCCTAATGACACACTTTTCGAGCATGAGAAGTGAAAAAAATGTATAGGTAGGTACATACCTACATGTTGCGTTGTTAAAAAGTGATAATTTCATAAAATTGATGCATCCTTATGTAGTAGACTATACATTTGCCTTGGAAAAGCTACCTAGTGACTGTAAAGTTTAATCGGTTTTATCCATTAACTTTCTAAAAGTAATTGCTATATGCGTTTGTTTTTTTTTTCCATATCAATAGCAGTGTAAGTAGATTTGTTGTCGTAGTAGTGTAGATGTTTAATGATTTCGGCAAACAATTTAAGTACAACTTGTCATATTTTGTTTGTTTTTGTACATATTAATGTATTCATTATGTCATTTCACATCCTAGCTCAATGTAAGTAAACCCCGAGCATCCCCAAAGCAAGTGTGTCAAGTTAACCCAAACACTGCTTAATTTAGGTACGTTCCATCTCTAACTGGATGTGGCCTAAACATTACACTAGTGCTAATTAGACAAATTAGCCTGAATGGTTCATTAGAAGATCTAATTTCGAATTAGCCTCAGATACAATTATTGATAGTTTGGGAGCAGTGCTGGCGCTGCTGTCGTGCATAAATTAATTAATTTAGAACATTTGTCTAAAATAACTTAAGACTTGTACCTCGAGCCTGTTCAGTTGGCACTTGGCAGTTAAATAAAACGTAGGAAATTCTGAATAGCCCTATTAAACATGCATCGGGAATTCGGGACCTTACAATGGACTCTATTAAACCTATACCTACTACCTATACCTACAGTTAGAATACTGAAATTAAATTGTTTTCTTGAAAGGTCCATGATACTTTATATTCCATAATTACTAAAACATGGGCCGTCGACACACGTCCAGCCAGTCTTAACTGTTAGTGATAAATCAAAGGTTCACGAATAGACGGCTCATAAAGATGGCCACAAAAGCCGGAGTTTTAGAGCCCTTCAGAAAGTGTGTCGACGGGCCCGCCCGCGCCCCGCGCGCCCTCGCCCCGCTGGAAAACATCCATGTATGCATTTTATAGTTTTCCGTTGAAGTAAGGACGTCGCATCTAAGCAAAAGTGTGTATAGGCCACTTGGGACTGTTAAACTAACTGAGGGCTTAGTTAGCGTTAGCGTTAGCTTAGGACATGGGCACGCTTTTATAGTCGACTGAGTTATGCGTGGTCTTCGTTTCGTTGGTAGTCAAGTATTGGCGACCGCAATCACGAGTTATGATATAAATAATAAAGGGCATGAAAATCTTGCTAATCATTTAATCGGTTTAAATGTATATTAAGCAGAAATAGAGACAGAGTCAGTACGGTAGATTCAACCACGATACGAGTCTTACGTACTGCGTTTAAAATGTAAGTAAGTACATGTTTTTTTCTTAGTAATTTCGTCAGTTTTTATTATAATATATATGTACAGTTATAGCTTATGTTAAGTATAATTTCAGATGACTCCTTAATTTATGCACTCGGCGTTGATTTGAAACATAAGAGCTCAAACATATTAAACGCTTAAGTGAAAATAACGGGCTACCTACTATTTCAAAAGAAATACCGGGATACAAAAATACCCGGTGAATTGTGGTAATGATCATTCTGCGCACAAACATATTTTGTACAGTCAGCATCACATAGTTAGTAGCAGCCAAAGTAGTAAAATATATCGTAACACTTCCTTACTCCTATAGTAATAAAGACGTGTTCCGATATATTTGGCTACTTTGGCTGCTACTAACTATATGATGCTGACTGTAATCGAAGATAAGAGATTTCAGAGCACATTTGTTGTACAGTCAGCATCACATAGTTGGTTGCAGCGAAAGTAGCCAAAAACATCGCAACACGTCTTTATTACTATGGGAGTAAGGATGTGTTACGATATATTTGGGTACTTTAGCTGCTACTAACTATATGATGCTGACTGTACCTACAATCATTATTTCCAGTTGACTCTACAATACATTATATTGTTTCCTAAAACAACAACAATTGATGACACTCTATTTTCTGAGGGAATTCTATTGTATCTAGCATATACCATCAAAAAAAGTAATCAGCAATGCAATTAAAAGGTGATGTATTTTCTAGTTCCAGCATAAGAATATATTTTAGGCCAATTTCTTTCAAAAGTAGGTAAATCAAAATTTAACCAGTGATGGCCTGATGGTGGTACGTCTGGCTCACAGGTTTTCTCCACGAATAAAAAAGGTTGTAAGTATAGGCAGTAGTCCTGAAGAACATTAGTGTATGTCCCAATAGTAAATTTTTAACCAAGGGCTGACAGCCACCCATTTCTGCAGATATATTGTTACGACGGCGGGGTCAATAACAGTTTTGTTGTCATAGTGACACGCCGTCAAGGTATTTCTAAATTCGCGGTGTCGTCTAATGGCCGGTTCCAATAATCAATCCACCGATAGTTTTCCTTACCGGCAGATACATTTTGACAGATTACACGTAGAAAATGTGTCAAAATGTAACTGTTTAATGTGTACAAACGGCGGTCGGAGCCGATGTGCCCGGGTCCGAGACCAGCGACCGACATGCACTTTTTGTATTATGTTTTAAATTCATAGCGAGTACATTTTCAAAACGCCGAGTAGTATGGATTGTTCTAGAAAGGGTAAGCGAATAGAACATTCGATGCTTACGGAAATTTATAGACAAGTGTATGGGCCTGGAATATTCGAGAAACGTCAACGTAGCACGTTTATCTGGAAAAGCCCATGCTACTCAAAACAAATGAGTAATGAAAATGAACCACGAAATGAAAATCGAAATGAAGGACTAGAATCTTCGGTAAGGGGTATATAAGGGGACCACGTTCGCGGTACCAAGTCAGTCTTGGATAGAGAGTCTTGAGTGAAGTTTTGAAAAGAGAGTTTGGACAGTGGAGTTCTCAGAGTAGGATACTAAGGGAGTAGTATCGGGTGAGAACTGGTTGAAGAAGTACAGTGGAAAGTGGTGAATAGTGAAGTGGTCTAGTGCGTAACAGTAAAGTGTAGCTGTGTCAGTACTAGTAGGCGCGAACTCAGTCACTTGTGTGAGTTAATTGAGTTGTCAGCGTTAGTACGTGTGGACTCAGTGCACTTTGCCTTGTGTAAATCGCAGAATAAATCTAATGTCGTGTTAAAAAGGTGTTTAACTCTATCCTACCCCCCCCACGCTCGTAACAATATTTTAGATGGCCAATAGCTCAAGGGTGGCTCGGGGATAAGGTAAACATCCTTTTTAAGGTTCCGTAGACAACGAGAAACCCTTATAGTTTCGCCATGTCCGTCTGTCCGTCCTCGGCTTAGCTCAGAAACCATTAACTACTAGAAAACTGTAATTCGGCATGGGTATATAAATCAATCACGCCGACAAAACAGTACAATAGAATCTTGAAAAAAAAATTTTTTCAGGGTACCTCCCCTACATCTAAAGCGGGTATATATTTTTTTTCCTCGTTAAACCCATGGTGTGGGGTATCGTTGGATAGCTCGTTAAAAAATATTATGGGTTTCCTACAACCATTTTTCAAATCAGTGATTAGTTTGCGAAATATTGGACTTTAACGCCCTAATTTTTGTTCGACTCATGTGTCGTCGTCCCCCTGCCGGCTAATTTTTGTACGAGAAAGCTATACGAAAGCCTAATAAAAACATTTTCTTAATCAGTCAGGTCCTAAAGAACCCATTTTAAAAGCGTCAGTGTGTGAACCATTTCTTGGGCAGCACTATTCAGACTTTAATTTAATGTTGGTAGGTACGAGGATTATAATTGTCGACGCTCACTTCGTCGAATTTCACTTCAAAGTATTTTCATTTCGTCGACAGTTCAGTTCGTGGAATGGTCATTACAATTAATTTTAAATCGTGTATTTTTACTTGTCGGATGATTTATTAAATATTTGAATTATGTTATGGAAAACGTTTTGTGATTTATTGTTTCAAGTATTTTTAATTAACACCAATTATTACAAGGATTATTATTTAAAATTAAAATAATTGGCATACACAGTTATCTATGGCATTTATTTTAACCTAACCTAACCACCAGCGTGTCGACGTCACCCCGCTTCGCGGGGTGCCTATTTCCGCTCTGGGGGACACAAGTGAACCCTAACCTAACCTACTCAAAATCATACTGGTACTGGTAAAAAGTACAACCCTCAAAATCATACTGGTATACGGAAAAAAGGGATTATTGTGACGAAAATGTCGAAAAATTTAAAGATTGTATTCACAAGCTTTCTTTTTCTGAAATATACGAGGATCAGTCCGCAGATCAAACATTCCAAATATTCCACAATCTACTGATGCTGTTTCATAATCTTTGTTTTCCACTTATTAAAGTAAAAGTGACAGCCAAAAATAGGAAAAATAAATGGTTAACAAAATCCTTAAAAAATTGTTGCCTCGTAAAAAGGAAACTATACTATAATTATCACAAAGAAAACCATAAATCAAACAAGACTAAATTTACTACCTACTCGCGCATTTTAAAAAAGTGTATTTCGCACTCACAAAAAATTTGCAACACAACATATATAAAATCATCCCAAAATAAATGCCGAGCTGCCTGGACTGTTGTTAAAAAAACTTTCAATCAGCCAACTCCTAGAGAAATTGATAAGATTACAAATAGATTTAATAAGGAACTACATGCACCACAAGACATAGCCGAAGAGTTTAACAACTACTTTATAAGCATAAATAGTAACAAATCAAATGCTAGAAAAATCTCCAGTGGCCCATCACCATTACCAAATACAATATTCTTATCACCAACCACTCCCGACGAAATTTACAAGACTATACTCTCTCTCAACAACACACAAGCCACGGGTTACGACAAGCTACCTACTAAAATATTGAAAGCAGTTGCCTTTCCCCTATCAATTCATCTATCGCACCTAATCAATTTGTCATTCGAAAACGGGATATTTCCCGCCGGACTAAAAAAATCTATTGTCAGGCCAATATTTAAAAAAGGGGCTAAAAATGACCTTAACAATTATAGGCCAATAACACTAATTCCAGTCTTATCAAAAGTATACGAAAAGGCTTTCTACAAAAGATTAAATAGCTTCTTGACCACGAACAAAGTCCTTAAAGAAGAACAAAATGGCTTTAGGAAGAATAAATCTACTGCGCAGGCCTGTTTCCAACTAAACAATCAAATCACAGAATGCATAGACACGGGTACTCCGGCAGGTGTACTATTTCTTGACATGTCAAAGGCGTTTGACACAGTATGCCACAAACGCCTTTTAGACAAACTAGACAAGTACGGAATACGAGGACTAGCTTTCTCTTGGATTGAAAGTTACCTAATTAATCGAGAACAAAGCACTCAGATAGATAGGATTATCAAGGATAATATTTCTACTTTTAACTCATGCTATAAAGTAAACGAGTACGGTGTGCCACAGGGAAGTATCTTGGGACCCCTGTTGTTCCTTACTTATATAAATGATTTACCTGAATGTACTAGACATAACTGTATTTTGTTTGCAGATGACACTACACTGATAATTAAAGGAACAGATAAAAATAACTTTGAACTTGAAATAAACGCAGCTTTGAGAGATGTCATACACTGGCTCGAATCTAATAATCTCCAAATTAACCTAGTAAAAACAAAATTTATGATATTTAGGTCATATAAGTCTAAGATGATTTGCAATATTACTGTAAAATACGATGAAGAGGTAATTGAAGAAGTAGGTAGCACTGTATTCCTTGGTATGACATTGGATACACATTGCAATTGGAAGGAACATGTAGATACAGTCTGTAAAAAAATAAATAAATTTATTTTTGCATTGTGGCGCCTTAAACAGACGGTATCATTCAAAACTGCTTTACTGGCTTACCACGGTTATATCATGTCTACTCTGAGATACGGTATAATAATGTGGGGAAACTCTGTCGACGCCGACCGTACTTTTGTCGCTCAAAAAAAGTGCATCAGAACCCTTTGTGGAGTAAACAAAAGGGAATCTTGCAAGCCTTTATTTATAAAACTTCGTTTGTTGACCCTTCCTTGTCTGTATATATACGAGATAGCGGTATTTGTAAAACTCCATACGGAATTATTCACGTTTGTTACTGATAAGGAAACAACTAGGCAACATAGACGATATAGGTTAGCAATACCAAGTAGCAACAAACTGGTACTCAGAAAGAAAAGTGCTTACAACATGTGTGTTAAAATCTTCAACAAAATACCAGCTGAATTTAAAACATTGCCACATAATATATTTAAAAGAAAGTTGAGAGTATTATTGATTGACAATTGTTTTTATAGTATAAATGACTTTTTGACATACAAATTCTAATATGACATAATTACAAAAATAACTACCTGTCTCAAATTTTAATTCCTCATTCTATGTTAATTTTATTCAATGTTAAACATTTTAATTTTAATCGATCGTAATGCTTATCATAATTGTTGATTATTAGTTCGCATATATTTTTATTTGTTTTATGAATGTGACATGGCATGCTAATATTATTATTACGACATAAATATTATTTTAAACTTATACCAAATTTTACCATTTTTAATTATATAATTATACTTTAGACATTTTGTATTGAGCCACAACTGACAATTATTTTGCTTGCATTTGACGTGACATAAGCATGATCAAACGTAGGTAATGCAAATTTTCACATGCCTTTTTGGGCTAAACATATTAAGGAACAAGGAAATGACTGTAACATCTGTGCTTATACCATATGTTTAATGTGAATAAACGACATTTCATTTCATTTCATTTCATTTCATTTCATTTCATTTCATTTCATTACTTATAAATACAAGTGTTCCGGTTGTTTGACTTTTTACTGCGGTGGGCTTCGCCCCCCGAGCACCGTTTTTCTGGCTGCCCTAATCTAGTTAAACCCCTGTAATCAGTTGTTCTTGGTTTTTGTAATCTAATTCGTATATTTTATTTGTAATTTATTACAAATAAAATGTCGAACAAATGAAATTCGTTGTTTTGTTATTCTGCCATTTAAAATTCATACAAAATGAATTATTTGCCAAATAATATTACCTGAACAGTTATTCTATGAAACAATAAAAATTGGAATGATCTTACATGAAATAACATTACACCAAACAATAAATCGTGAACTATTAATGTTACTTGAAACGTTTTCTATTAAATAAAATTCGATGAAAAGTATGTCGACAAAACAAGGGACACCCCGCTTGGTTACCTATATTGACAAAAGAGCACTTTATATACCTACATTTAAATTACGCCCGTTACCCTGAGGGGTAGGCAGAGATGACTGATTTCCACTTGCTACGACCTTGTCAAACCTTTCTTGCTTAATTCACTTTCAATACGAGTACATGCTAGTCGGTCGTTTAATGAACACTTTCATTTATTAAAATTTCTTCAAATGGCAAGTAGGTATATAAATGTTGTAGAATTTTTTATTTCCGTAATCTAAGATTTTAACCCATTGAAATTACCATCAGCATAGGCCATAAATCCGTTTGTTATTTTCAGGAATTATAAGCTATTACCTATTTTTTTTTTAAAACAAATCGGCTTATATTTAATTAAAAAACAACTAATAAGTAAAACTAATTAATTACAAAAAAATTGTCCGACCTAAAGTGAAAACCATGGGGTCCTGGGATCCTCGCGGCATTTGCGCTTTGGACCGCAAGAGGGATCGTTTGTGAAAGGTACGCGGCAGCTCTGGGGTCCTCATGAGGGGCCTTCATGTCGGCTGACCAGGGTGCCATCGTTTCAACTTGCCGCAAACTCGTAGTTCTGAACTAGAGGAGAGCATTTGCGGCGCTTAAGTAATTAGGCCTGATCAGCCGCAGCGCCGGCCTAAGACCGTGTTGCCTATATGTGCAGGGATAGTGCGAACGTACGTACCGCACGTCGCGTCCCATCCACACCAGTACCAGGACAAGGACCCTACCGAGTTTCCACGGTACCAAAGTTACTCCGTCCGGGCGCTTGCCATCGTCTCTGGTCATACCAGGAAGTTATAATGACGAAGGTATGCAGGCAGTGGCAAGCGCCCGAGGAAGCAGCTAGGTCGTTTATGGTACCGTGGCGGTACATCCGGCCGGCGCTTTGTTACATGAAAGGCCATGTCCAGCGAGCTGATCCACAATTCCACACTTTTGTCGCAGACACAGGTGTGGGGAACACATATTTTAGATCCAAGCCTTAAGCATACCTATAGCTATTCTTAGAGTATCTGGGTCCAGAACTGTGCAGATGTTGCGTGAGGGAAGGGCATTTAGCCTGTGGCCTGACTCATGTGAGGAGATAACCAAGATTCAGAGGCGTCTTTACCTATGGTGCAGGGTGTGCGTTGCACACGGGCGCAGTGGTCCTAGGGGGCGCCGACTAGTACTTTGTAACCATTCCATTTTGACCGCGCGCTTACTAGGGGGCGCTAGTGTAATGTTTGCACACGGGCGCTCCGTGGGCTAGAGACGCCTCTGCCAAGAGTCGGGCCTGTTCTGGGTCTTTTGAACTATTTTCGACTAAAGATGCGTGAATAGATTTGAGCCGAGTGTCCCATACCTTCTGGATGCTCCCGGGCAGGCGCTCCCACGCTTGGACAGTATTCTCCTTGACGACTTTGGCGACACATTCCGTAAGACTGCTGCCTACAGCTCTGTGCGCACCGCTTAGCTTAATCTCTCTTTAATGTTCCCAATTTCTCTGCAAAGGAAGTGGACTATATTGAAGTTATCATCTCTGACAGTTGAGGGCACTGGCTGTGAAGCACTGGGCAGAGGCGGATCAACGGCTGCACGTATACTACCTATGTATATCTGCGAGCGGTATGAGAAGCTAGACCCCGATATCCCTATAGTAGAGTTTGTTATCTTCGCAGAGACGACACTTCAATTCCTCTGTAACAAAACGGGCCTGCGAACTCATATAAAATTTAGAAAGACAAAGAAGGCTTAAAAATACTAACAGATGATAGAAAAATACTGCATATAAACCCCAAACACTATCACTCCACTGATAAAGAAAAGGAAAAATTATCTTACAATAAAATGAAAAGTAAAAAAAACTGACAACTAGCAACTGTCACTCCTGTCACGGGCGCATGCGAAACCGCTTTGCTTGTGCTGTTATGAGACTTCCATACGTTCCAGCCGGAGGGCCACGGCCTAATTACAATTAAAACTTCAATAATCTATCTACATATTGATCTACATTTTTATGGCAGTGTGGCTGTAGGTATAGATTACTGCAAGTTGTTCAATTCTTTTACTTTATGATTAATTGATTACTTTTTAGGTTCGAAACTCAACACTGCAACCCGCTACCTAGCTAAACAATGACCTACTTTCAGAGTATGGGACGTCAAAAGTTTGTGGTTACGTTTATATAAGTATCTACAATGTAATGAAATGTGTGTATGTAGATATATCCGTCGACAGGAACAGAACGAAGTTTGTTCTCTAATGTTTGAGTTACTTTCGTTAGGGGTAGTTGACAAAAAAAATCATTTCATTGAGGAAATTTACTGTAGCGTTTCCCTATTAGCCGTTATTGAACCTCTATCTGCTTAAGGCCACGTTGAAGCACCGGCGTATTATACCGCGCGTGCTGTCAGGTGGCCATGGCGTTTCCTTCCTCTGCCGCCGCGCCGGCCATAATGCAGATCGCGGCATTACGCCTGATCTTAAATGCGGCCTTAAATCTAACATTGTGCAATTGTGCAGTCAAGTTAAAAATGTACTAACGCATTCAAAATTATCTTCACACCGACGCTTCTGCTATGATCATAAAGTCGTATCATGCAGCTTACTACAGGGGTGTAAACACTACTAAAATAATCAATAATGTCATATTTTCTCGAAAAAGGATTAAAAATGTAAGTAGTCAAAAATGGAGAAAAAATCAACGCAATCCCGAAATTATAAAAGTGTCCAAAGTTTTAAGAAGGGTACTTACCTACTATGTTGTCCTTTTTTCGCAAAACGCAACTTCATATGAACAACAAGCAATATTAAAACGGCTGTAGCTTCGTAATTCTTTGAGATATCGGAATGGGATTTTCGTCACTAGGCATATTTTTTTGCCTTCTTTCTTTTGGAGTAATAATAATTTTGGAGTCTACAACCCGTATTGAATCAGAGTAGTAAGATAAAATACACGCCTACCCGTGTACTTGTGTTATTGCTACGAAAGAGGTAAAGGGTTTATCTTATCGTCGTGGGTAACGCATCCATGTAACACACCTCTACTATAAATGTGTAACAAAATACAGTTAGGTGCTTTATCACTGCCGATCATTGAGACCATCATGATATTCATGATTTATAAATTCGTGATCACCAACAACGTTAAGGGTCGTTCTCTCATTTCGTCCGGATTTGGTTTCCGGGTCCGAATGGAGCGTTAAAAATAATTATTTTCAAACATGGCTGGTCTATAAAATTTCGTTCACAAATTACGCAAAAGGAGTATTTCGTATAATTGGGCTAAACCTGAAAATCTAAGAAATATTCCTGAAAATCCTATCAAAATTTCATTCCACTCCTATGTCCGAATGTGTTCCATTGGGTTGATAATCAAAATACCACATTTTTTTTCATATAAACCTATCGTGTTTTTGTTGTGTATGCGTAAAGTAGATATTTAATATTATGTCAGTGCATTGAAACCTTAACTAGAGTTAATATATCATAGAGAGAACGCACTTTTTCATTTTGTCAAACAAATAACTTCATTTCCTTCTGCGAGAATGGAAATTTGTTTTACGTCTATATTCGCATCCTTATGCACGACGAGCCGTAGGGCGTTCGTACCTCCCACCTCAGTCTGCCGAAACATCTCAACGTGGACGGTCGCGCGCACGTGGTAACGGAAATATTCGCGTTCTCTCCGTTGGAAATCGAGTTTGGTACGGGTAAGTATTCATTACTATCCTTGATATATTTTGAAATCGTCTTATGCAAATTATTTCTCTAGCACGTTATTTATTACATCTGGGTGGACCTTCATTCAGTTTGCTTGGTGACCTTGAAGCACGAAAGAATGTGAAGTAATTTGGATTTAAGTGTTGATAATTCATTTCTTTCCAATTCATTTCCACCCGTTCCTTCCATTTTTTTCGTGGAAGGAAATGAATGGATTTGGATGGATATGATTAAATATATGTCGTTACTACATGTGATGCGTGTAATGTTCTACGATACACTTGTTCTGTGTTGGTGAGCTTGGTTGTTGTTGGCTACGTCAATTTAATGGACCCATGTACTTAACTTAAAACGGCATGTAAAATAACTATAACCTGTCAGGCATTTCCGTAGGAAGAATTTGCAATACTGTAATATTAAATCGTTGACTATGTTTTATGAGATATATATGGCTGTTGACATGCCAAACAAGTTTTTATCAAGGGGCTCTAAAAACTTATTTTATTTAGACTGCTAATATGTACCTTTCTTCCAGGTACTTTGTCGTCTTGGTTAGAATGGCGAAGACAAAAAAGAAAATAACTAAAGAAGAAAAGTTAGCAAAGGATAGATTACGCAAAAAGCTGAAGTATGCTGAAATAAAAAGTAATCCGGAACTTTATTGCATTTCCCAAGAAAAAGAGAAACAGCGATATTTATTAAAAAAAGAAAAAAAACGGTTGTCAGTATCCATGAAATGAGTGAAAGGGCAAAAAGGGAAAAAAGACGCCAATGGAGAAAAAATTCTCAAACATACCTTAAAAAAATAAAACTCCAAAAAAAATTAACCCAAATTCTCATAGAAAATTCGCCGCCAGATAGTGAAATCGAGGACATTCAAGAGCCTAGACTTATCCAAAACGATCCTTTGGCTGACTTAACAAATGCACCTCCTGAGCCTAAAGCTGATCAAAACACAAGTAAGAAAGAAAATACAGAAAAGGTAAATAAAACGATCAGGCGAATAAGATACAACTACCTTAAGGAATTAAAAAAAATGTCAACAAAAACTGATATTTTGCAAAAAGAAAATGAAAAGCTGCGAAAAATTAACCAAAGACATAGAAAAAAAAAAACAGAAATCAAAGGAAGACACGTTAGAGAAAAAAGTTGATAATTTGATTAAAGACATAAAAGGCGACAAAATACAAGAGGTAAAAAGACAACTATTATTCTCAAACAATCACAAGAGGATTTTCCGAAAAATATAAGCAAACTGATAAAAAAGACAAGCGGAGTCTTGCAGAAAACGTTGTACCAAGCAAAGAAAAGCTCGCAAAATACCGTGTTGTATCAAAATTGCCCTTTTCCTTGAAAACAAAACAAGCTGAATGTGACCAAGGCAAAAAAGCAGCTCTAAACAAACTGCAGATTCAGCAGTTTTTTGAAAGGGATATTAATAGCCAGGTTGCTGCCGGGAAGAAGGAGTGCATTAAAAAAAATGGAATTAGGAAACAAAAAAGATACCTCACGGATCATTTGAAGAATTTGCATGCAAAGTATTGTAAACAGGTGGGGTATATCGGCTATTCAACCTTTTGTAGGTACAGACCATTTTGGGTTGTTCAGCCGAGTAACAAAAGAGATACATGTCAATGTAAACTTCATGCCAACGCCAACCTCTTGGCTGATGCACTACATAAAGGTCAATTAATTAATGAAAAGTCAGCTACGGATATCATTTCAAGCTTGTGCTGTAATGTTGACAACTCAACCTGTTTACAACGATCATGCAATATTTGCAAAAGTAGAATATTAAACTACAACGAATTCGACAATAGTAAAAGTATTAGTTATTATGAGTGGATGCTAGAAAAGCAGAGTTATACAGGAAGAGACGGAAGAATGAGAGGTTCTTTAAAAAAAAAAACATTTTTTTATAATTTTATAATAACCGTGTGATAATGTGATTTTATTATATAATTTGGTATTTTGTTTTTATTGTCGAAGATTTTTATTTTTATTCAAATTGTGCATGCAAGTTAAGAAACTCAAGATCTCATATCATTAAGCAGCTATTTTAAATAAGTGTCCTGATTCTTGCCAAATAATAAGACTGAATGTTGAGTCTGAAATAAAGTAACCACTTAAAAATATAAACTTTTATTTAATCCTAGGCCTCCATAATTTGCCATTAATTCCCATCCATTTTCGTTTCATTTCCGTCTAGTTGAATTTCATTTCCATCTACGCCTTCATTACATTCCACCTCTTTATTTTTAAAATAACATTAATATAGAGGTGCCTTTCGTTGAATTATAGATAACATGAGTATGCACTTAAGTGATATCAATATCAACACAATAACTACAAAAAAAAAAAAAAAAGTAAAAAATGTCAAATCCGGACGAAACGAGAGAACGACCCTTAAATATGATTGAAGGTAGGTATAGCTACTTTACTTAGCCAACCTTATTTCGTATGGTCATATTCCTCTGCAAAAGCCGACAGACGAATAGCAACGTTGAAGAGTTCTCTGCACGGACACTGGAGCGTACCTACCATCGCAGGAATCAAACTTGAGCGCCGTTTATTAAGGTACCTAACAGCCGAGCTAGCATGATCTCTGTAATGACGGACATGAAGCATTCACCCGTAGCAAGTGTGTAAGTGCGAGAGGGACGAATGCTTTATGTCCAACATAAACACGATCATGCTAGCTGAGCAGGCAATAAAGATGGAGCGGGGTTTGTGACCGGAGGGCGGGGGCGCATTGCGCAACGCATTACAATAACGCGACATTACGTGCCGCCGCGCGCCCGCGCTCGCGCCGGCGCTGGCGCAGCCCGCGGCCCATGACCCCGCGCACCGATTCAGGGAACACTCACGTGTCCGCCGCACTCATTAGCAATTGGAAACTCATCAATAAATTTTGCCTTTAATTTATTTTACATACGACGAGTACGACAAAGAACAAAGAACTGCGCTAGAATGAGTGGGGCGCGTCATCGTGGGTTTCTCGACTTTCTATATTATTTAAAGTTATGGACCACAAAAGGAAAAACGGAACCCTTAGGATCACTCTGTTGTCTGTTAAGCCCTTTTTGTGGAGAACGAGTGGAGGAGTATCAAGCTGAAATTACTATCCAAAACTCAGTAGGTACTGCAGTCGCTTGGAGCTGCTAAAATATATTGATACCTAAATACGAGGGCTGTTCCGAAAGTTGTTAGCTGCTCCGGATGAGTAAAGACTCATGTGATTACAATATTATTTATACCATTGTGAGGGATATTTCAATGCTAATTATG
This sequence comes from Epinotia ramella, assembly GCA_947578815.1. Taxonomy (NCBI): domain Eukaryota; kingdom Metazoa; phylum Arthropoda; class Insecta; order Lepidoptera; family Tortricidae; genus Epinotia; species Epinotia ramella. Next base: position 39,653,302 of record OX388200.1, read on the forward strand.
GCCATGATTTTTTTATAAATTAATGCGATTCGTTTTTTTATTATATATTTTTAACTGAAAGCTGTTTTGAATGGAGTTACGAATTGCTTAGAAAAAACGGCAATTTTCGGCACAATTAAATGAATTTCATATTGAAATCTTAGAAAATCGAACTTAAATTTACCCGGGACTAATTATTCTGTTTCTTTTGCTATTTCCAATGTATAAATCAATAAATAATGTTATAAGTGTATATACATTTTTTTACATATCAGAAATTTTTACTTTTAACGATGAGTCTTTCGTTAAAAGTAAAAATTCTTGACACCTATTAAATCATAATAATGTTTACTCAATCAACACGATTTATACGTAAAAAACCGTCGAGATTCGTAATTAGCAGCACCTAAAAAAACTAATTGTTTTTTAACAAATACTGTTTATAAAATGACAGCACATATGGAGTGATTGAGTGAGTGAGATTTTCATGACTGATGGATGGTTACTAAAGCAATAAAAAGGTAAACTAAGCGTATTCTAAAAATGTATTTACACCACTTCAATAAGTACTGAAATATCCCTCACAATGGTATAAATAATATTGTAATCGCATGAGTAGAGCCGGAGCAGCTAAGAACTTTCGGAGCAGCCCTCGTATGTAATACCTACTTACAAAACCATAGTTTTCGGAATAAGTGCTTTGTGCTAAGTAGGTATTTCTAATGTATTCTTAGGTCATCGGAAACTACGCGCTACATTGCATTACGAGCATTATGCATAGGTATCTGTAGCGTAAATCACAAAATCGATGCGGATATCGTAGAGGGTCCCCCTTTTTGCAGAAAAGATACTTAGTCATGTGAACAAAGAGTTACACGATTATAGACAGATTAAGCATTCGTATTCAGAACTCCATTTTCTCACAGTCTTCTTACTACGCTCCTAACAATAACGCGACGCGCGTCTGCATTAACAGCAAAACCAACAGTAACAGTTAGTAGTAGCAGTACCCACTATCTACGTGAAGGAAGGTTAGTCGGCCCTCGCAGTGTCTTTAGGGCATTCCCTGTTAATACTTATATTAAACCGCAGGACTGGTGTAGTCCCAGCATGTACCGGCGAATGGCTGGTGAAAATTTTGACCTCTGGCAGGAACTCTTCCTAAATAGGTGTAGGTACGGTAAATATCAATTTGTAGGTATCATGTTCCTTTACTAGTCGCACTAGGTACCGAACTATTTGGCTATGGCTAGTATCAAAATTGAAAAGGCTGGTATAATAATGGGTACCCGTTCGTAGACGTGAGAACAAGGTTACCTACCGCAAGCGTATACCTACACTACGTGTGTAGTTCACTGAATTAGGTGCGCTCCTGATTAACTTTATTCTTACAATTGTTTCATCTCAAATACGCGGATGAACGATATAATTGTGGTGAACACACACAAGCAGCTTACCGCGTTTGTAATATAAAGATACTAATAGGTATAGACAGCACAGGCACCTTTAAAAAAACCTCTAGGATTGGAACTGCATGCCAATAAGATAAGTAAGTAGGAGAAGCATTATCTTATATCGTCTTGTTATAATTATTAACTCCAATAAAAATACTCTTAGTCTCGAGAGCTGCATTTCTTTAATTAATCATATCCATATGTCCACTTATAAATTCATTGTCGTATCGCATAAAAAATTGTCAATGTCAAGAAATGTATTACACTACGTTATATGGAACCAATACAAATACAAATAATAGATACAAACTTAAGAGGGGCTTCAAGTTCAGTACCTATTTGACTTAGATAGATCTTACTTTTTTATATTTTATTTAAAATTCCAAATAATTTGTTTTAATTATCTTGAGTTTGTAAAACGAATAATCAATTATTTTTAATCCCTTGGATTAAAAATAGGTAGGTACTTACATTATTTATATAAGTATATTATGTAGCTCTAAATTTATAACCCGTAACTTGGGTTTCACACGATTTTTACAAAAAAATAGGTTACCTGACGCGTTACACTAACCTTATCGAAAAAAGGAATGTGCTGATATTGCCAGATATTTATCGAGTGACTTAACGTTGCGTTCTCGAATGTTGAATATAGGTACAGTCAGCGTCACATAGTTAGTAGCAGCCAAGGTAGCCAAATATTTCGGTACACGTCTTTATTACTGTAAGAATAAGGGTGTGTTACGAAATATTTGGCTACTCTGGCTGCTACTAAGTATATGACGCTGACTGTACTAGTTCAAAAGTTATGTTAGCTAGATATAATAATAAGTTGTAAGGCGGCGCGCGAGCACGGACGGATCTTGTAATAGAGAAGCAGTGATCCAGTCATCCACGCAAGGATGCGCGGGCGTTTCTTTTTAGAAAGTGGCACGTGTCGGGGTTGTTCACCCTGCGCGATCCGGGTCAGGCGGCGTCCCGCGCCCCGCGCCCTCTCCTAGCCACTTCACTTCATGTGCGTAATACTTAACACTAGCCCTTGATAAGGGAACTCTATTGACACCATAAGTGAAACCGGGTCAGCGGATAAGGCACTCCCTGTCGCGGCACCACGAAACTCGCACTTATACGGGTACTACTATTGAGAGAGTCCTGCCAGTGTCGCTGTAAATAATAAGGATGTGGATGTGACGTAATTACTTTAAATGGAGGGAGGGGGTCTGTAGGTATTACGAGGGCTGCCTTTTAAGTTCTGTCGTTTGCAAACCTCCCGTGATTGCATAAAAAAGAACTAGTGTCACGTTAAAATATTTGAATTTAGAATTCGAAAACAAAAGAATGACTCGAAATCGGCCCAACCGTTTTAGTACAGCGTTCGTTCAAAGTTGACAAGTCAGTTGTGAAAATGGAAATTTCGAAGGAAAATTTACGTGCGATAATTTTTTACAACTTCAAAAGGGGCTTAACGCGACTTCAATGCTTCGAAGAGTTGACTACGGTTTTCAATGATAAAGCACCATGCCTTCGGACTGTGGAACGCTGGTATTTAGAATTTCAACGTGGTTGCTCTAGTCTTGGTGATAGACATCGTGAAGGTCGACCAAAAACAGCCGTAACCCAGGAGAACATTGATGCTGTACGGCAACTGATCATCGAAGATCGCCATGCGACATACCGTGAGATAGAAGCTTCCTTAAGTATTTCAGGGACCAGTGTTCACAGTATTTTGCATGATCACTTAGGCGTAAAAAAGTTGATCTCACGCTGGATACCACATTTACTCAGTGAAGACCAAAAAACGGCTCGCGTTCGATGGTGTCGCAAAACTGTGCGGCAATTCACCCGAGGAAACTCGAAACATGTTTACGACATTATCAGTGGTGACGAATCTTGGATATATGCCTACGATCCCGATTCTAAACAGCAGTCGACTGTTTGGGTGTTCCAAGATGAGCCAAAACCGACCAAAGTAATACGCTCACGGAGCACTTCGAAAAAAATGGTCGCCACGTTTGTGGCGAAAAGTGGCCACGTTGCCACCATCGTGCTCGAGGATCGTAAAACGGTTAATGCTGACTGGTATACCACTGTCTGTTTACCAGAAGTCATCGGCGAGTTTCGAAAAAATAACCCAAGACGTCGTATAAGACTGCACCACGATAATGCGAGCTCGCACACCGCCCGGCAAACTATTGCGTTTTTAAAAGAGCAAAACGTCGAAATTCTGGAACACCCGCCGTACAGTCCAGACTTAAGCCCTAACGATTTTTTTACTTTTCCAAAAATCAAGCAACGACTTCGTGGTCAACGGTACCAGACGCCTGAAGAAGCGGTTGAGGCATACAAAACGGCCATTTTGGAGACCCCGACTTCGGACTGGAATAAGTGTTTCGAAAACTGGTTCGATCGAATGAAAAAGTGTATTACATATCACGGTGATTACTTTGAAAAACAATAAATACCATTTAACACTTAAATTGTCTTTAGTTTTTCCAAACGACATAACTTAAAAGGCAGCCCTCGTACATTGAATACCAGTACTCTTCTCTGACGGTAGAGATACTTCAGGATAATTACTCATGATTTTGTATTAACACGACACGCTTCGCAGTCCCGCTTAGGAATACCGTACCTAGCCAATCCGAGGCAACGAGCTAATAGATGAGCTCAAGGTACCCGCTCATAAAGTTTAATGACTCTACAGACTTTTACGTTACAGATTAATGTTTAGGATTATCATAATAGATTAAAGTTAAACGTTACACACGTTTATGAATCTAACTACTGTGTGATTCATACCATCTTCAACCTTGGTTCGTTCAATAAAATACCGTAAACACTTGATTTGTTTTATTGTAAAACGTATGTTTTATAACTTACAAAAGCGCAAAAGGTTATCGAACTCTATACTATGTACAACTTACTTATGTAAATAAGAATAATAATAAATTACTTAAACAATTCTGATTCCGAGACCTTTTCGCCTCACAAATGCCCCTAGATTTCTCTAGGGAGGCCTGTGAGCTGTGTAGACAGTTAACGTTCTTGGTTATTTCAGTATGCGAGTGTTGGGTCAGCACTTGTGGTGCTGTCCGTCCGTGCAACAGAACTCCTTGCCAGCCGAGAAGTTGGTGGGAGTCCAGTCACCGCCGCAGTTCTTGATGAAAAGAAACGCTTTCTCACGGTGCACGTCGCGCTCTACCGCGCCGCAGATAACGGGGCCCGCTCGAGGGAGGTACTTGAGAATCTAAACGTGAATTAAGGATTAGAGCAAAAACCCTCTTTGGATTTTAGAGTAAAAACAATATCCATGAGAGCCGAACCCGTTGATCAAAAATCTGGAAGATTGTCGAGAAGCAATGGTCTTACATTTTCTTATTTATATACATTGTTGACAGGTAAATGATAAATTCCGAAAAAATTGAATTAGTAAATTTTGATTCATCCTGATCCACATATGGGGCATAAAAAAAAGTTACTTTTTTTCACAGTCCGAACGAATTGCACACCTGAGCATTTGATATTAAGTTCAACTTAAAAATAACTCCATGCGTTCTTGAGAAAAACGGAAAACGAAGAAAATGTATGGGGGGGCAATTCTAAATCTCTGAGATACAAAACCCTAAAATACCAAGTATGAATAATGAGTGCTATTACAGTCAGCTGCAAATGTATCGATTAGGTGTCCAAAAATATTTTAAATTGTAAGGTCTGCATCAATATATTTTTGTAATTTTTATATTTTAGCAGATAGTTTGTAACTGGCAGTGTCTGATGTAGGTATAATACCCGAGATGTGTGATATCAGTAAGTTAAAAATTAAGACAAATATGTAGTTAGGATTCTGTAACTAAGTTTTCTGATATTTTTGTATTTAAATAGTAGTATAAGTAGTCAATGAATTAGTCCGGTATAAACTCCTTTCCTTCCCTTCAAAAGACAGTATGCAGAGGGACGGGGGGGGTTACTTTTCTATGCAGCTGTACATTGGCAATCAAAAGTTTGCCTCTACTGTTTCATATGGAGGTTTTAGGCTAATCGAAAAGGGTAGGCGCTTGGTAAGCGAGGATAAGTCAACCGTCCCAAAGTTCAACACGGGCTCGGCTTTTAAGGTTCGGGACCTTTAAAGACGATCAAAGAATGTATTCTTGGCAAACATAGAACTTATGACACTAGGCACTTGCTGATGCAGTGCTTGAAACCCGTGGAGCCGCAGGGCAGGCTCGGCCTTTAAGGTACGACCTACAAAGACGATCAAAGAGTTCTTGATGAACACAGGTGAATACTCACGACATCTAGGCACTGGCTGATGCAGTGCTTGAAGCCCGCGGAGCCGCAGGGCAGGCTCGGCTTTTAAGTTACGATCTACAAAGACGATCAAAGAGTTCTTAATGAACACAGTTGAATACTCACGACATCTAGGCACTTGCTGATGCAGTGCTTGAAGCCCGCGGAGCGGCAGGGCACACTCGGCTTTTAAGGTACGACCTACAAAGACGATCAAATAGTTCTTGATGAACACAGTTGAATACTCACGACATCTAGGCACTTGCTGATGCAGTGCTTGAAGCCCGCGGAGCCGCAGGGCACGCTCGGCTTTTAAGGTACGACCTACAAAGACGATCAAATAGTTCTTGATGAACACAGTTGAATACTCACGACATCTAGGCACTTGCTGATGCAGTGCTTGAAGCCCGAGGAGCCGCAGGGCAGGCTTGGTGCGTCGGTGTCGTACGTGACGACGGGCTCGCCCTGCGGGGGCCCACGCGGCCGGCTGCGCCGCCCCTCCTTGATGCCAGCTTGCTGCGACATGAACACGCCGCACTGGCATGGTTCTTCCTGAACATTCACAATTCTGGTTATGTTTCGTGGATGTTTTATTGAAAGATGTATACGTTTTTCGTTAGGGTCGGCAACGCGCATGAGAGTCCCCTGGGGTTGCAAGCGTCCATACTACTAACCGCTTACCATCAGGCAGCCGTACGCTTCCTTTCTTCATTACCGTTTCATGGAAGAATAGCTACACAAATGCCTGGGCACGAATGGATGGTCATGACTCTATTTCTAGGGCCGTTAGGACGTATCAGATATTACATTTATGCGCGCTTTGTTGTGGCAGATATTCGTGCTGGTGAGCTACTTCGATGCCATCATAATTGTAATTTTTCATGAGAATCATGAGGTATGTCTAATTTTGAATACGTGAGCCAAGTATCTGTTGTGGTGACATTTGGTAGGGAGTAGGGTGCAGAGGAATATCGATCATCTCGTTCAATAGGGAATATTACTCAAAACTCTGCGTAGGGTAGGGGGCGACACTAGCACATACCGTAAACAAAGCACCGTGACACATCATGTCATATGTCATATTTATTAGTATCAAATAATTCGTGAAAATATGTTCAATTATGATAATTTTATTATTATTCATGTAGTAAAAAAGCTGTATTGAGTTATCTTGGCATCCTACGGACATTTAAAAACTGTTTACGGTATGTGCTAGTGCTGCACTCTGGCGGCAGAACATTGCAGAAATACTCCCTATTGGCCCAGCCCAACTAGGGAAGTACCCTGCCTTACAGAAGATGCAGATATTACAGCACTATTCACTCAGGACATGAAGTCGAGCCCCAGAACAACACATTGCACACTGCACATTGATAGTTAGCTGTGGGAGCTGTGGAGGGGCGCGGTTTCGATAGTGAACAGATCTGTACTAGGTACTTACTTGCTCTGTAGGGTGGTGTTGTGAGTGACCAGCATTTGTCTCTTACACTACACAGTGTATTCTCAAACGTGATTCCATTACAGTTTAGGAAGTCCGTACGCTTGTTTTTTATTGCGGTATATGTACACTTACATCAAACATAAAAAGTTACCATAAATAATAATATATATATTACAGTGGAGGTCAGAGCAGTCTAGCGTTAATAGAAAGGTCGCAGGTTCGAATCCTGTCGGGGGCTACAGACGAAGATGGTTTGTTTTTCCATTATATAATTTCTCTCTGTATAATATCGTTTGAAAAAATACCGTTTTGTTTCATGCAAAAGGTCTATATGTCTCAACACATGATATCATGAAGCACTACTCACTCTACGTTTTCGAAATTATTATGTTCGTAAGGAACAATCTTTCCGATTATGATACTGTAAATGCGATTGGCAAACACTCCGCCGCACTGGGCGTTTGAGAACAGTTACCCGTCGCATGGCACTTGCAGGCAAAAATCCACCTACTATGAGCGACTGCCCGCTGAACTTAGACTTGAACCATCTGACGAAGCATTTAGACGCCGCCTGAAACGCCTTTTATTGAAAAATCCACTATAACAGTTAAAGGGTATAGGTATGGATCTCGACTTGACCTGTTAATTATTATTACTTAAGATTGTACGTATTTTAACATGGATATTATTTTAAATTGAATGGCGATACCTAACGGGTGATATATTTGATTTTCGAATTGCTTGTTATTGTGTATTTTACTTTGTTGACATGTGTTAATATGATTATTATTATTATGTTCTTTGTTTTTGACGATCACGATATTTCTTATCATGAAATAAATTATCTTATCTTATCTTATGGCAGGCGCATAATTTCGAATCGATTGACAACTCATTGATCAAAATCTGTTCAGTATCTTAAACGCTACAACACACGTAAATAGATACATCCTAGTAGACTGCTAAAATCATATCCCTTACTTTCGGTTGTGCCGTAGTCGGGCAAAAACCCAAAGAGTAATCAACATTCGGTGCACTTACCCCATCAATGTCATCGTACTCCGCATCCTCATTGGACTTGAGGCTCTCGAAGTCATCTCGCTTGGCCTTGCGTCTCGCCTCCGCGCTCGCCACCAGGCACAGGCACGACACAGCCAGCCACCAGGCACCGCGCATTGCGTTTATTATTATTCCTGGAATACACGTAAGGATATCAAATTATGCTTGCCAACCAACCCTTAGGCGGTCGTCACACTGCGCCGCATCAACGGACGGAGGTGCGGAGCTGCATATACATTTCGCCGGACGGAGGTGCGTTGCAGTGTGTCGTACCACACGGAATTTATATACAAACTGAGGTGAGGTGAGGAGATGCGTCGCGGTGTGACATCCACCTTAACGTTCGTTTAGTAGCACCTAACTCAAAGTTACCTTCTTAAACCCGAATGGGTTAAGTGCGTACAAACTATGTTAGATACTTCTTCGTTCCTCTCCTGGTTACCTGCATGCGTTTAATAGAGGTCAATAGAGAGAGAAACAAACAGAAAGTAGATGTAGAGTAGCCGTGGAGTGTAGAGTAGCATTTGTGCACTGCATAAACGCATGCCCCTTACACTTAACAGTCATTTTAGACCCTAAGTTATAGTGGGGCCTAGTTTCTTGCATATTAACTCTAGTATAACCCTTTCCACCGAAAAGGTTGAATTTCAAATGGTCGTATATAGGTGTTGAAATAGAGCAAGTATTAAAAAAATCCAACGTCGCACGACATCACGCCTATATATGCGTACTTAAACGCCGCCTTTTTGACAGTGGTGAAGTGAAAATGATTAAACCATACCTAACCTTAATTATATTTTTACTCAAACTGGCCTAATAATCTTATAACTTTACCGACTCCTGCTCTAGGCCCATTGAGCTGCTGCCTTGGCTACATAATTATTGGACTACACGAATTAGGAATCGTAGCCACAAATTTCCCAAAAGCGGTGACATTTTCAAATAGTAACAAAGTAAAAAGGGGAGATACCTACCTCCGCCGAAGCGTGCACCGAACGTGAATTAAAGCCTTGTTCGGACTAGGGTAGTATTTTAGTGCGAGTCCATAGATTTGCTGCAAGTACGAGTAGCTTTTGTATGGACTCGCACTAAAATACTAGCCTAGTCCGAACAAGGCTTTTGTTTCAGCAACGTAGTAATTAAATGAATAAAACCACCACATACCTCAATCACAAAATGAAACACTCACAACCTCTGGATTTCCTGTTACATTACAGTTCACTGGACGTTCAAGAACTGTTACACACTCCATGGGTCTTCTCGGAGCTTATAAACATTTGTCAGGGCGCATATCTGTGGGGTACATGTGATAAAAAACTGCAAACTCAGCTGCCTAACGCGCGCAGAACGTGCTGGCACGACACACCAGGTTCACGTACAAACGTGATCCGAAGATAATCGGTTGTTACTACTGATTGATATGAGAACGCAATTGTCAGCAAATTCATGTCACGTGTTTAATAGCCTTTTAGTGACCTGCCCAATTCCGACCTATATAGGGTCACTATAAGTTACAGGTTATGGGCCCGGAGCCCGTTCTACAACAACTCATGTAGGGCATTTTTTTTAAAAACGTGTACCCAATTAGCGTGAGTTGTTAAATCAAAACTGGTCAAGTGCGAGTCTAACTCGCGCACCGAGGGTTCCGTACAAACGCCCACACACAATACCAGGCACTTCACGATACCCCATTAGTTCTTGAACAATTTTAACAGCTCATAGTAGAAGTGGCCGTTGTAGGTACAGCTACAGCGCCTTCTGCACTTTGGTACTAATAACTTAGTAGCATGTTTGTTTTTCAGGGATATTTTTTTATCACGTACCGATTTAGATTCAGAAAAATATTTGAAAGAAGGGAATTTAACAATAATCTCATAGCAATTTTAAGCCATAAAATTACATCCAAAAGTAGTTAAATTACCAACTTAGTTAAGAGATGATTTTTGATAAATAAGTAAAAAATAAGCTAGATAGATATATATAGTTTTATTTCTCTGGTGTTATTTATATTACTCTTAATCGTATGTATTAATAAAAAAAAAATCGCTTGGAAAACTTTGAAGATAAGGGGGGCGAATGGTATTTTTTTCAACATTTTCCTTCGTTAATCAAAGTTTAACCACTGTAGAAAAAAAAACGGTATTAGAAAGTGCAACTCAAGCCCTTTGATATGATATACTAAATGATCTTTTAACTATGAATTCACAGAAAGTTAGCTTGTTCAAAAATATTATAGGTTTCCTAAAACCATTTTTCAAATCAGTGATTAGTTTGCGAGATATTGAGCTTTAAAGCCCTAATTTTTGTTCCAGTCATGTGTCCCCCCCCTGCCGGCTAAATGGCTTGTACTGGGGATGTTAAAAAATTCGTGGTAATAGTACATATAATGAATTTAAAAGGAAAACTATCACGGACAAGTAGGCATAAGTAGTTACCGAGTCGACCAAGTTAATGTATACTTGGAAAGGCCAATTTTTGTAGAAAAGAAAGCCAACGCATCCGCACCGCACGTAGATGTAACTAAGACAGACATGCAACTACGGAACCCTACACTGCGCGTGGCCCGACACGCACTTGGCCGGTTTTTTTGAAATCTATTAAATATATGTACAAGGCCATTCACATTTACGGTTCCTGATTATCACTTGACTTAAAGTAATTCAATAACTTTAAAAATGCAATGCTTGTTAAACAGATACCAAGCCAGTAACCTACCGCGGGAAACCGTGAATCAGTGGAATCTTGACAGAAAGGGTTCTTATTAAGTTATTCGATTCAATTGTTTCACGATTGTTAGTAGGCAAATCTTAAAATTACAAATTCTGAGGAAAATGGTGGTCGTAACAATTTAGTTTAAGTGCTTATTGACCACTGTTTATTATTGCTTATGTTAGCGATAAAAACAAACAACAAACAAGAAAAATGTTTATTGAAAGTCAACTGAAACTCAACGAGGTACGGAAAAAATACAAATTGTACATGCATTTGGTAAAAATAAATTAATAACAAAACAACGCAAACAATTTCACACGTCTTATTAAAACGCAGTTTAGCCCCGCAATTCCCCAACTTGTTTTAACCTCACCTCACCGTTCAAACACAAATTTATTTTGACGCCACGACTCGTAGTAACTAAGCGTTATCAAAGGTCTCATTTCGTTAGGTGACCCGGGGAGGTGAGGCACATTAGCGTGGCGTTCATCGTTTGGTTCCACCACCCTACTGAAAATATGAATAGACATGGAGAGTGAGAGTACTAACTTATTTATTATTTTCGTTCTGTACTTCGATAACATGTAAAAAATTCCTTCGGAATTTTCGCTTACCCTTTAGATTTTAATTTACAACACGAACATTGTTTAAGTTAGATACAATACGCGCCGCATAAGCTAACATCATGCCTGGGCCACTTGACCCGAATGTTGTTGCTGTCCTTGTTTAACGTTTTATACAGAGGCTCTAGTATAAGTTTTACGGAAACAAAACTTTACGATCGCGTTTTCGTTTTACCCTCACGTTGTATGAGATTTGACAGCTAAACGCGAACGCGGTCGTAACGTTTTGTTTCGGTAAAACTCATTAACTTATACTAGAGCCTCAGGCATCATGTGATACGCTAACTTATGTGACGCGTACTGTAATGAAAGGAAATTACGACATTAGCTTATACTAATTAAAATGCTTAATATCTATCAAGAAAAAAAAAGAAAAACAATAATTTTGTATAAAATCATTGTTGGTAAACAACAGGACATAAGAATCCGCCGTGAGCACGGTTGTTAGCTATTTTCTAATTAGGACAGTGGCATTAGAGTTCTGGAATGAAGTTCACTTGGCACAATTACTTTGTGAAACTCATGCTAGTGAAGCTGCCGGGGTCAACATTACAGTCAGACAAAATATTACTATTCTACATACTTATAATATCTAAGTTAGCTGTGTGTAATAGGGCGTTTTGGCTATCATTGGGTGGTTTAGAAAAATTGTAGCTAGCAGGTGTAGGTGGTACAGTCGAGGTCATAAATATGTTTACACTTTTGCACCTTATTACAAGGCAATAAGGTGCAAAAGTGTAAACGTATTTATGACCTCGACCGTACACGTAAGTCATAAATGTCAAAAACCAGAGCTTGATACGACATTTATTTATTGCAACAATAAAAAATGTTACACTTTACAAAAAAAGTAGGTTAGGCGTACCCATTTATCGCGAGTTCCAGATTGCCATTCCGTCCATAATTTACGAGTCTTGAGGCTCGGGCAACTTTCGTGATCTCGTAAGATTTTTAACCATTTGAAACTAGTAAGTAATACTAATTCTTAAAACTAATAATTATAGCTGCAATTTATTTTTATCCTAGCAGCAGTTTTATTATATTGTCTGGTATTTCCGTAGTCAGCAAGGATCCGCGGCTTCCGTCAGTGATTCTTATTTAGGGGAAGATGGTCACCCTTCGTACAACGGGGCACATTCATACAGTAGTCATAAATAAACAAATTTAGTCGAGTACGAACACTTACGTATTTTTATTTCATAAAATTATATCTTTGGAAAAAGTGCATGCAAAGATAATGTCGGTACTCCACTAAATTTGTCTATTTATGACTACTGTATGAATGTGCCCCGTCGTACGAAGGGTGACCATCTTCCCATACTGGCCAGAAAGCTCCAATGTGGCGACACGCCACAAAGTGGTAAATTTAAATCTTGAAAAGTGTGGACGTTTTATACTGTCAATATTGTCTTGTCAGTGTACGTTCCTTGTGTTGTGTATACGTTCAAAAATATTGAGGGCTTTTAAAAACCATTTTTACATTCAGGGTTTCGTTTGAGTAATATGTATTAAGTTTTAAAGTTCAATTTTTTTAGATCCGAGTGTTCCCAATCCTTTACAACTATGAGTGCAGAATAAATTAAAAGGAAGTAACTTTAGGTAATGGCGTTAGGATTATATTAAAGTGTGATCAGGAATGAACGGTACGGCGGTTCATAGTAACTTTTCCGGAGGTATCCGGTAACATATATCTAACAGACTATATACTTTATTGTGAATCTGTCAGAATAGACAAAAAGATTTGCTGCACGGCTATCACAAGACGGCGCGCGAGCTCACTCGATTTTTCTCGCACTATCAGTCTCTCTTATTAGAAAACTTAGAAAGAGGTATACTAGTGCGAGAAAAATCGAAAGAGCATGCGCGCCGTCTTGTGAAATCCGTGCTGCTTCTTTTTCTGAACCACTCCTTTGTAAGTTTTACGTCAGGTTTTCTTTTCTTGGTAGCTTGATTAGCAGTAGATACTGTTTTAATGCGAGACTGAAGTTTTTTTTTTATGTAAGTGTATATTTTTTTCTTAAGTGTAAATATATCAGAATTTCTTCACCTCGTAAATTAACCAAATTATTGTTAAAATCTAATATAATAACTATAGTATGGTTGGGATTATACGGGCGGATCAACTTTTTTTTGTATAAACGCGTCCCGTTCAGTTTAAAAATAGTAAACCCTACTTTTTATTACATAAAACATGGAATAAGATATTAATTGTTTAATCAGATCTATTATTTTGTGTTTGCCTTAGTTTTGTAAGTCAGACTTTTTCCATTTTTAAAGAAAAATTTTCGTGACTCGGGTGACGAAATTTTTGTTTCATACTAAATCTTACTGTCCCCCAAGGGTACTAACTTACTATTATCGAAAATTCTGAAAACAAAGTCCATTATGACTTTCTATATTTAGAGGTTTTTATATACATATTAGTACCTTTAATTTAAATTCTTATTAACCAGCACGATATTACGTATTTGAATATACAAAATATTTTTTCAAAACTATGTCCCCAAGGCGGTGAAATAACACGTGTCGTCTGAGTCACCGGATACTTTGTTTTGCTAATTGCGAGCGAGACAGCCTATGAACGGCTTAGCCAATAGGAGCTGCATCTAAGTATCGCGTGATGGCGTCTGCGTTTGCTATACGTTCAAACTGACTCGGCCATTTCGTCCGTGACTCGCGAGGTGGTAGCGTGTGTTTATTGTGTGTCGGCCGAGTAACGTTCGAATTTCGGTAAGTGTATCTCTTTCTAATATTTTTTTTTCTTCATCTAGTGTCTTTTAGGTCTAAAATGCTGGAGGTGTATGTTTTTACCGTAGTATATATTGTTTTGCGACCAAAACAACAAAACGATGTTAAAATGTCACTTTAGTAACAGTCACCTTAGTAACGAAAACCGTGACTCAGAAGACTTTTCACGTGACTCAAGAGACTTTTTTTAAGGTATTACCCTTAAATCCTTACATACTGCGTTAAATTGAACAATTTGGTAATTAGTGTTTCAGTTGCTAAACTAGTACAAAAGCGGGATACTTTTTTTTGTGTCTGTTACCTCAAATTTCATAGTTTTTATGCATGTATCCTGTTTGCGGATGTTATGTGACCGTGACACTATAATTTGAAAATAAATAAATAAATTGCATTACAATAATAACATTTTACCTTATTTTCACTATTATTAATATCATTATAAAGTAAAGACACATTGACAGTACCTAGGTTAAAAGTGGGTTCGTTTGTTTCAGTAGCAATGCCGCTTTCAGCTGCAGAAAGACAAAAACGCTATAAAGAAAAACTTAAACTTGACCCTGAAAAGTATGAAAATTGTTAAGTTGTTTTTTAAATATTGAAGAAAGACTTGTGAATTATGATTGATCTCAGAACTTATAGTAATGCATATAATTATCTTAAGTACTTTCAGTTTTTAAGTTTTTACTATTCACGCCTCGTGTGTGAACACGACATTTTGATAATGTTTTGGTTATGTTGTTTTGTAAAACATTTATTGAATAGCTTATAATTGTTTAAAACCCAACAAAGTTGGTGCTTATTACTTAGATAATACTTTAATCTAAGAATTGTTATGATTAGTAGTTAGAGTTGACTGATTGTTTTTTGTTGATCTCACAATTAAGAATAATAAAAGTTATAATATGGAAGATTTATATAATAATAAGTGTTATTTTGTAACTCGTTTAGACATCTAGTAATAATATTTTGATTCCTAATCTTCAAAGTTACTGGAATTGTGTCTCTTGAGTCACATGTTTTGTCTCTTCGCTAACAATATTGTCCCCCTAAATTGCAACAGATAACGGGCTTTTAAACAGTTTCTAAGAATCACTATTTTAAAACTATATACAAATAATGTTTTGCTTAGAACTTTGTTAAGTTAAGTCATTATACTTGTTTAATTATATTGAGTGCATACTGATTTATGTTAAAAAATATTCACTTCAAACTAGGTATGTGACTCAGGAGATAAAACCAACCCCAGTATTACGAAATTGAGACTGAATTTTGTACCTTTTATTTCGTAACTGTGTTCATTATTAATTACTTTCAATAATAAAAGAAATAATTTTGGAATTAAATGAAGTTTCTTTATCAAAATCCAGAAATCCGTATCCGTGACTCAGTAGACGTTTTACGTGAGTGTGCCATCAAATTTGTGTAATAATTCCATCAAAACACTAGAACGAGCGATGCTCGAGATATATTTGCAATCTCCGAAAGTAATATTATCAATATTAAATAATATTGCGAGGATAAAAGTTTTTTTTTTTTTTCACTAAAAAGTTGATTATGTACAAGGAATAGTTGATCCGCCCATACAATGTTGCAGTGTTTATAAAACTGTAATTGTAATTGGAATGATTCTCCTCGGAGGGTAGAGTTGCTTCTTGAATGGGCTACTTTGATGCAATTCGGTCTCAATCTCAAGCATAATGCGGGTGTAGAATCGTTAATTATTATTAGTCCAAAAGAAAGAACCCAAAAAATATGCCTAGTGACGAAAATCCCATTCACATGTTTCAACGAATTACGAAGCTACAACCGTTTTAATATTGCTTGTTAGAGAGAGAAAACGCAAGCAGTGTGTGACGTCACGTTACGCGAGGCTGCCGGGGGGCCGCGTCGACGGCGGCGGCTCCGAACACGACGGGGCACGGCACGTTGCCGTCTAGTCTATTAGTGACGTCACAATCTTCAAGCGTCATCGTTTCATATGAAGTTGCGTTTTGCGAAAAAGGGACAGAACATACCCCTTCTTAAAACTTGGGACACTTGTAACTTCGTGATTATTTAACCTTTTGCGTTGATTTTTTCTCCATTTAACTACATTTTTAATACTTTTTCGAGAAAATATGACGTTATTGATTATTTTATTTAGTGTCTACACCACTATATAAATAACGATTTTGGGTGTTTATATAATTCGGTTACTAGGTGGCACTTTACGCACTAACTCGTGAATTACGTGACTATAGGAATTACTTTCAGTTCGGGCTATAAGTTTTTGACAGAATGGATACAGGAAAAGGAGACTGTTAATATATTTTTTTTATTATTTGCCTTAACAGATTCTGCCCCAAAACCGAGTCACCTCCCAATAGTAGGTACTTTTTATATCAAAATATTTTTAGAGAACAACATTTTTGTTGTTTCTAAGGTATTGTATTGTAAGCAGAGATGGGCATTCATCGATTAATATTTTAGTTAACTAATCAATCGACTAAAAATAACAATCGTCATTTTTTAGTTGCGATTAATTTAGTTGCGATTGAATTAGTTGTGAGAATGTTCGACTAACAACTAAATTAGTTTTAGTTTCAATCGACTAAATTTCACGATTAAATCTATATTAAAACTACGTAGTCGCTCGTTTTTGCATTTTTTATCTTACAATATGTAACTACAACTTACAAGTAGGTATGTATGTAACATTGGAGGTACTCGTATGTTGTATGTAACACTTGTAACTATGTTAGTTTGGGTAGAATTTTGCGACTTATTTTGAAGCAGATATCTTCAACCGATTGAGCTAAAATTATGTATACACATTTAATTTGAAATGCTTGAATGACAATGCAATATTATGGGCCATAATATTATTATCTAAATATATAAAAGAAGAAACTGACTGACTGACTCAACTGACTGACTGACTGATCTATCAACGCACAGCCCAAACCGCTGGTTCTAGAGATTCCAAATTTGGCATGTAGGTTCCTTATAAGTTGTAGGGGTGCACTAAGAAAAGATTTTTCAAAATTCAACCCCTAAGGGGGTGAAATGGGAGTCCAAAGTTTGTATGGAGAAACAAGATTGCTTACACTATTTTATTCGAATTCGAAACTTCACAGGAGTAATCCTAACGATAAATTAGAAAACACGTGTTTCAGGTTTTTTGAAAATTCAACCCCTAAAAGGGGGGAGGGAATGTGGTCACAAAGTCTGAAAATCGACATGGGTGTCGTTTCTATGGTTTATAGGGTCGCTGATTATAAAAAAAACCACGATTTTAAAATCCAACATGGCGGACGTGAAATACCATCTCCCCTATTGGGATGCGATGGGGTTGAAATGTCTAAATATCAATATGGTTGTCGTTTTTATGGTTTTTTGGGACGTTAATTACGAAAATGGCATCGATTTTGAAATTTAACATTGTGGACATGAACATTTTTGAAAGTATTTGTGCCAAATTGCAATTCAATTCGAACATATGGGTCAAACTGAGAAGCACCTTTTCTGTAGACGGTTGGAATTACTTTTAGTACGCGGGCGAAGCCGCGAGCAAAAGCTAGTAACGACATATTGCGAAAAACTGCAATGTTTACAAATCGGAAACAATAAAGTAGGTTGGTGCATTATTAATAATTTGAATTATACGATACTGAGTAAATCTTAGAATTATTAGACATAGAAATTATCAATATTTTGCAGTCTCTGTCAATAGTAAAACTCTTTTTAGTGTCACCCGGTGACAAAACAATGGGATAATCCTACTTACCTGGAAGTTGTTTGTTGCATTTTGGTGCAAGTGCCGACGCATCTTCTAAAAATAACACGTTCTATTGAATGACACATCTGCATGTTGTTTATTATCTACGCGGTCTATTTTGTTTTCAACGTGTGGTCATTAAAAATATTTAAACCTCTTTGTATAGTTGAAAGTATTTAAAATCAGGATTCTCACTTCAGAGATTATCTGCGATGAATGGCATAAACAACGTTGATTTATTGATAATTTTTGCTCTTAATGATTATTTTTAATATTGCAAGACTAACCTTATATAGTTTAACTAATTACATATCATGGTTGCTTTTATATTTAATATACAAAATTTGATTTATATAATTGTGTTTTTTTTTTAGTGTTATTACACCAATGCACAAAGTACCCAGTTTTTAATTACCCTTACATAAGATAAATTTAATCCAATTTCAGAGAGATAAGTAGCAAAATAATAGTTAGAACAGAGATCTCACTCCTTAGAAATGGTCAAAATATCGTAAATGACTATTTTATTTTTAAACATACGTTAAGATGTCCTAATCAGTCTGTCAACATAGCCATACCGAGGTTTACTATTCAATTTGCTTCTAACATTAGTCGCAAAGAATTTAGTCTAACTAATTAGTCAATTACAAAATTTAGTTGTCCGAAATCAATCGGCAACTAATTTAGTTGCAACTAAATTAGTTGCACTCTGTACAACTACAATTGATCAATCGTCGTTTTCAATCGTCAATCGCAACTAATTCTTGTAATTTTAGTTGTTAATCGTTAGTCGATTACATTTTGCACATCTCTGATTGTAAGTAGGTAAGTGTAAATAAAAGATAGCACAAGTGTTTGTAATACCTTGTCATACTATCTGCGACTGTATCTGCATATGAAATAAATATAATAATACATATTATTAATAAATATAATATAAATAAATAAATATTTTGCGGACAATCTTACACAAATCGACCTAGTCCCAAACTAAGCAAAGCTTGTACTATGGGTACTAGACGACGATATACATACTTACTTATATAAATAAATAAATACTTAAATACATAGAAAACATCCATGACTCAGGAACAAATATTCATGCTCATCGCACAAATAAATGCCCTTACCGGGAGTCAAACCCGGGACCTCCGGCTTCGTAGGCGGGGTCACTACCAACTAGGCTACAGAGGTCGTTATTAAACGTGTAGTTTTCGAAAAGTTAGCAAAAACATGATAATGTCGGGTGCACATTAACTTACGGCCGAATATTTAATAAAACTGTCATTGTAAGCTTCTACCTTGAACGCAGAGTTGCGTCGAACGCAGCCGCAACGCAACTGTTCGAAGTGTGCGCCTGCGGCGGTCAAGGCCACTACCACCGAAAACTTTTACATTATTGTTACATTATTTGCACAGCCGCATAATTTTACGTTTCATTATTTGATCTTTACCGAGTATCACCACAACACAAAAAATACAGTCTCAATGAATACAGGTGCCGGGCAAATAACGTGCGCAACGCGGGACGAAGGGGAGGGGCAGTTCGCAAGGCGAATTGTACGTGCGAGCTGTCCCCTCACTTCGTCCCGCGTTGCGCAAGTTATTTGCCGGCACCTGTACCAAACGCCATTTTTCTAATTAGACTCCTTATTTGAACGCTATTATTTGTAGACTTAAATGCACAGTGAAAACATTTACAGATACCGTAAATTGTGTATTTTCGTATAGTTTATACTGATCCGTCGGTGTTAAAGGAAGTGACAATTTAAATCCTAGTCGGGTTATGAGTAATCTATACTTCTATACTTAATACAATAAAGAGGAAAGTCGGCGAGCGTGTAGGTTGGTAAGTATGTATGTAATGAGTAATCTCCGGAACTACTCATTCGATTTCAATGATTCTTTCATCTGCGTAAAAATAGAACGTTCTGGATGGGCTCTATTAATTACACTTCAATGGAAACGATACAAAGTTTACGATTATAAACCTATAAAATAAAATATTCTAAACTGGCAACATTTTTCGCGCTATTTCGCTACTACACCACGGTTCGAGCGAGATAGCGCGAGAAATGTTGTGATTTTAGGGTCTATTCTTTATTGGCGCGGCTTATATAGAGTCTGGTTAGGTTCTAAACACAGAGATGTAGGTATTACTTGTAAATTGCGGATTCCATCAGTAGTTGGGTACCGCAAGTGTAGGGCTTCGTTTATGGACACGGGATTGGTGCAGCGACGCATGCCGCGTGGTAAGAAGCGTGTGAACGCGCGAAAGTGCTCAAAAGCTCCAATATCAAGCCTCTCTGAAAATAGTGCAAGTATGGTAAAAAACCTTTTTCTAGATAGAATTAACTTCTTTTCGTACTTGACACAAAAATAAGACAACGCCATTGTTTACGGTTTAAAAAGTATGCACTATGATTAAAAAGTTGTTCACAACCGTCCCTTTCGTTTTAATTTGAACCTTGCTACTTTAACAATAGTCACTATTCGAGTAAGTATTTATTAAGCATGGACTTTTGATTTCGAAGCTAGAAGCGAAGAAGAGGCTAAACAATGGTATTGTTGTACTGATGGGTCTAAAGATAAGATCCGTTCTAGAAACGGGATTCGGTCTATACCTCTGTATCTGTATAATGGAAACGCGCAATGGGGCTGATCTGATTACTAGTAATTAACCAGCAAAGCAATCCAACTTGAATAACAAGCATACAGTTCCAGAAACACAACAGTTATTAGATACAGAACCAATTCAATGTAGGCAAGTTTTGTGGTGAGGATCTTTTTCGTCTTTGTTAACGACGTTAACATGTGAATGAAACAATATATTAGAGACTATCAGTCTTAACAAGTTATTGACTATAATCGTCAAGTAAAATGGACAATTTTAGATGAACTTTTCTCTAGAAGATATTTTAACCGCTGACTTATGGTTTAGTTACAGTAAAATAATTCCTAAATTGTACTTCACAAGAGTTCATAAAGTTTTATGCTATTTAATTATTATATTAAATCACATTCCATATTATAGATTTTAACTTGTAGTATTTATAATATATCGAAATAGTATCAAGGGCTTATACATATTTATAAACTTTATTATAACCTAATAATTATGTAAAGGGCTGAAGGATGATTCACGTCAGTTTCCATACAAACGTTGTTGGGATACCTCACCCACCAATCCACCGATCAGCTATTGACAGTATTGTTTCTTATTTCACTAACAAAATAAATTTACTGCATTTTGAATGTGAATGTGTTTTTATATATTGCATTATTTATATAGTGCACTGTATTGCATTTTCGTGGGCTTCCATTTAGCCAATACCGTTTGTATGGAAAGTAAATAACTTAGTTTTCATTTTCACATTATCTTACCTTTTAATGTTTACTTAAAAATAAATTAACAGTCTTTGGCTAGCATAAGTTTAGCCTCGCCCTCAAACACAACCTTCTTTTCCTCCTCAACAATGCAGAAAAACTTTACTTTGAGGATCTTTCTAACGTCTACCAGTTCGACACTGATGGTGAGTTTTTCACCCACAAAACATTTGTTTGGGAACTTCATGGTTTGCGAGACGAGCACGGTGCCAGGGCCGGGCAGGTGGGTGCCGATCAGCCCCGCGACCAGCCCGTTCAGCAGCGCGCCGTGCACGATCGGCCTCTTGTTCCCGTTGTTCTTGTGCAGCGGGTTGTGGTCACTCGTCAGATTAGAGAACGCATCAAGATCCTTCTGACTTAACGTCTTTTGTATTCGAATTTTGTCTCCAGCTTTAAACGCTGTACTGCTAAATGAGGTTGTGTGCAGTTTACAAATCTTCTGGTAATTTTTATTATTGGCAACCAAAAACGGAAATCTGTTGGATAACATATTGTAGCTTGTCATTTAACTTGTCCTGTGAAAATTCCGTCTTCTAATTGCAGACATTATCGAGGAATATAGAAGCTAAATTTACAAGTCTTTTGTCATCAGATTTTTGTATATTATTCATGTGGTGTATTGTTTCGGGGGTTTTAATATCAGCTTCCGTCTGTTTGTTGTATAAGCTGATTAAAATGGTGATTGTATCAGCTACAGTTTCACTATGTTGGCTTCCCAGCTGAGCGATTATTGGGTTCAATCCAGCGTTTGCCAAAATATACTCTGCATTTGTGTGATCTGAAATAACCAAGAAAATTCATTTAAAATTTAAATTCGGAAATGTGTATTTAATGGTCATAGACCATGCATGGACATTAACGTGGGAATTAGCCAAAGACAAAGGAACCGAGATCATTTTACAATATGGCCACGTTTCCGTTTGTCTTAACTGACAGAAGGGGACATCTGCCCCCCTAGCACACTAGGTTTTATGTCCGACATAAAGCATTTGTCCCTCTTGCACTCGCATATTGGCCAGAATGGGACGAATGCTTTATGTCCGACATAAAACTTAGCGTACTAGCCCCTCTGTAAGATATCGCCTTTGTGTCGTATATCTGTCATTCTAATTTCGAAAAACATGAAAGTGGGGATTTCCCTGAGACAAGGCGGAAATGGCACATTTTGTCATTTTCAATCGGACCCCAGGGCCTATATGGTTCATAACTTTCGAATTCTAATACTACGTAATTGCATTTCAACGTGTTCCGCGCGCTTATTCTGACTCTGAAATACTCACGCAAAGGAGATTAAAGTGACGTACCCAATTAAGAACCTGGTAGGTAAGTCTACATTCAGTAATGTTCCAAAAAAAGGACGCTTTGCGTTGAAAAACTATTCGACATTATCCATGACTTATGTACATATAAAAATCTGCTTAGATGGGACAAACCTGTATTGGTACTTATTCTAGACGGTTTAAAACTTGTAAGACTATTTAGTTATCCTGTCTTCATTCATGTGTGTACTATTGCGTGAGCGCATAGCCAAGTGTGCGGGAGCGACACGCAGATGCTCAGCTGCGAGCTGCAGATGATCAGATGGTACTGGAAAGGATGATCTGAGCTAATTCAACTGCTACTGCATATAGATAGGGTTATCGTAAGATTTTCGCGGTTATTGAATTCAGGGTGCACAAAAATATCGAAATATGCACTCTTAACACCTGCGCGCCTCTAGCGGGGCGAATGAATTCGCCGCTAAAGGCGCGTAGTGTGAGGTCTCCGAATCCGAAATGTCAAATGCTTCTATTTGGGTGTGCTACGCGGGGTTATTTCTAAAGGCCGTGCCAGGATAGGCTAAGTGATTTTGCCGCCACTAAGTTTTGGCTTGTAATTATTATCGATGGTGTAACTCCACATGTGTTCGTCTTGCGAATACTTTGCTATCCCCGAGATTAATTATGGCAAATATGAGTTACGAGTCAATGAATGTCAGTGCTTTAAAAGCAGATCTACACGGGACAATCTTACTCAAATCGACCTAGTCCCATAGTAAGCTCAGTAAGGCTTGTGTTATGTTATGGGTACTAGACGACGATATATATAATATTTATAAATACATAGAAAACATCCATCATCAAACTTATATTCATGCTCATCACACATATATTTGGCCTCACCGGGATTCGAACCCAGGATTCATAACAAGCATTATTATTTTTAATTATTAATTAAGTAACTCTTTTAAGTATGATCTCAACGTAATTTTTTTTTACGCCCGTAATAACAAACTTGAACAGCTCTAGATACTTCAGGACATCACTCGCTAAGTGGCGCCAACTGGTGAGCGCAGAAACGGTAGCCCTCAATTTAAGAACCCTATTAGCTCCTACATATCCCGGCTTGCACCAGTCCGTCCGCGTGAAACGAGTCATACTTACGCCAATCATTGTTTGGTTTGAAGTCATTATCCCTTTCGTAAATCAGTATCAGTATGTGACGCCTGTCATAAATAATTCGCAATTGCAAACATCATCAGGAATGTGGATTTTAAATAAGTGCAAGCGCCGTTGTCAACGTTCGTCATTCTCAAACGATAAAAGAACCTATCCATGGAGTATGGTTTTAGCCTTAGCATGATTGAAACACAGTTACTCGTAACTGGTCAATTGCGGTAGATAACTACATAAATTAATTTGACTAGACTCACAACTTGTTTCTATTTTAAAAATTTAAACTTAGATTGGTTTATTCATTTGAGATATGATGATGCTATAGACAGAAGACGGATACATATACATATGTAAGGGTGGGTTGCAAACTTTAAACACTGGTAAATATGGAATATTATACAGAACTTAGACAGACTAATAAACAGAAACTTACTTATGATTACTGATTGTTTGAAACAATCAGGCCTTCAATTTATAACACTCCTTATTTCCGTGTTGAGGGTTAAAAACAGGAAAGTGCATTTAAAGGTCATTTTGTGAGAATAATTCTGGAAGTTATTTTCAAATTTTATTTAACTAAAGGATGTGTTGCCAATTTTATAACAATACTGGCTTCTGCCTGCAAATTTGCTCAAGCTCATTTTTTATTGTAGCTCCATACAAGCTTTTGCTCCCCATTTTATATCCTTAGGGGATTTCTGGGATAAAAAGTATCCTATGTCCTTCCCCAGGATTCAAAATATCTCCATACCAAATTTCATCTCAATTGGTTCAGCAGTTTAAGCATGAAATAATAATATTACAATACAATACCATACAAATATTCTTTATTGCTCACGCACATAATAGAAAAATAGAGGTAAATTAAACATAAACAATGGTAGACAACAGGCAGTCTCATCGCTAAAAAGCGATCTCTTCCTTTGGGTGGTGGAACCGATGCAAAAAAAGATATGATTTAATATTAGTATGGATTCAATTATTGTTAACAAGGCCTCTGCTTCAGACCAGAGTTGGGCACTCAAGAATAAAATCATTATTTGAATAAGAATACGCATGAATAAAATCATGTTGATTTTATTCCCGTCAAAGTTATTCAAATAATTTCGCCGTGAATAATTCTTATGTTAGAAAATTGAATGAAGTTAACTTATTCTTATTCAAATAAATCTAATCATGATTTTTTATTTTAACTAATATACCATGAATAACATATGAATGTAGTTCGATCGGATACTCGGGGGTAAACAAGACGCATTAGGTAATTTTGGTATGGGTATGGAGGCACTAGTAGACTCTTGAATGTAGTGATAGTGGAACTCCTCAATGGCTACTTGTATAGCCCTCGAGTTTGGGCTCATTTGGTTTGTTTTGACGAGTTCTATGCATTATACTTGGTGATGATGGTCTGATGATGGAGTGAGGAGGTGGATAGTGGAACTCCTTAATGGCTACTTGTATAGCCCTCGAGTTTGGGCTCATTTGGTTTGTTTTGACGAGTTCTATGCATTATACTTGGTGATGATGGTCTGATGATGGAGTGAGGAGGTGGATAGTGGAACTCCTCAATGGCTACTTGTATAGCCCTCGAGTTTGGGCTCATTTGGTTTGTTTTGACGAGTTATATGCATTATACTTGGTGATGATGGTCTGATGATGGAGTGAGAAGGTGGATAGTGGAACTCCTCAATGGCTACTTGTATAGCCCTCGAGTTTGGGCTCATTTGGTTTGTTTTGACGAGTTCTATGCATTATACTTGGTGATGATGGTCTGATGATGGAGTGAGGAGGTGGATAGTGGAACTCCTCAATGGCTACTTGTATAGCCCTCGAGTTTGGGCTCATTTGGTTTGTTTTGACAAGTGCTATGCATTATACTTGGTGATCATGGTCTGATGATGGAGGGAGGAGGCGGATAGTGGAACTCCTCAATGGCTACTTGTATAGCCCTCGAGTTAGGGCTCATTTGGTTTGTTTTGACGAGTTCTATGCATTATACTTGGTGATGATGGTCTGATGATGGAGTGAGGAGGTGGATAGTGGAACTCCTCAATGGCTACTTGTATAGCCCTCGAGTTTGGGCTCATTTGGTTTGTTTTGACGAGTTCTATGCATTATACTTGGTGATGATGGTCTGATGATGGAGTGAAGAGGTGGATAGTGGAATTCCTCAATGGCTACTTGTATAGCCTTCGAGTTTGGGCTCATTTGGTTTGTTTTGACGAGTTCTATGCATTATACTTGGTGAGGATGGTCTGATGACAGAGTCAGAAGTAGGGCTCTGGATATCCGTGGATCACGCCGACCCGTAGCTACGTGTTCTTAACCCCGGCGGTACTAAGATCACGAATTTCACGAACACGGCCGGTACGTAGCCCGTACCTGCGTTCGCGTCTGGATTCACGTGACACGCCAAGATGCGTAGCCCGTACCTGCGTTCGTGTGCACCGGTCAGAACGATTCACCCGGGCCTCCGCCAGTTGGAGTTAAAATTAAAACAAATTAGGACTACTAATGGATTACTAATTATTACTTAGTACGGGACGAACGGGTTTTTTTCTATGATTCAGATTCAGATTCATTTACTCACAATATAAGATTACATTATAAATTACATTCCATGTCAATTTAAAAGAATCCCTATTGTGATCGTCAATAACATACGATAACATTCAATAAAATTAATTGGAATGTATATTTTTGTTTAAATTATATTTTTTGCGTCGTTTCAGTTATAATGGTTAGATATTTAAGTAATTAACGGCGTTATTCTGTTTTCTGTATAACCAGCTATTGTGATTTTAATCAAAGCTAGCAACGATGCAAAATTATCTAGTGCCATTAGTTATACTTATATTAATTATACAATTAAGAGACCGCGACGTATAGCGTTATAATATCAGTAAATAATTATCGTTGAATTAAGACTAGAATAAAACATTTTTTTTTCTGCTATTCGTGAAATGAATAAATATAAAAGTTTACTATCTACGGATATAACATAGCCAAAATATTAACACGCAAGGCAATCCTAATCTAAAGAAACAAAAGAACAATTTTCTGGGAATCTTCGGTACGTATGATAACGGTAAATCCAGGCAAACAACACGTGCATGGACTAAACAAGAAAACAACAAACAAAAAAGTACACAGCTGCAGTTCTTATCGGTTTCGGCACATTACAAAGTAGATAGTGACATATTTTTATTTGACTGCTTAACAAGGTAAAAAAAGTTTTTCGTTAATTGTCTTGTCGCTATAAAGAGTTTAATTACACTACACCTAAATATATTCATCGATGAAAGTAAAAAACAAAAGCCGCAGACTTGATGACATTTTATTTTGCATCTATATATAAATATTTTATTCAATAATTTGAGTTCTCTCAAAGTTTAAAAATTATTGAGTCATTCATTGTAATTTACCTACCAGGGTGGTATTTTTCTAGATAACTGGAGTTGCACGTGCAGAATTGCAGAAAACAATAGACTCAAAGGTTTGCGAACGACGTAATTAAACAAACAATACTCATAAGTAGCTTTCGGCTTTACCTGGTATACCACCGTTTTGTTCATGTAGTTCAAAGAAGTGACCGCGTTTTGTTTATTTTCGAATCTGGAGGGGACAGTTTAGAATATTGAACTCGTAGTGATTATCCATTAGTCACCACTACACACACTTCTGTTATTTTAGCCCCCGTTTAATTACTGTATTACCTATTTATTATATTTAATGTTGGTTTCCTTTTATTTACTACTCACTAAATATTTAAAAGTCCGTGTTCTTAAAAATAAAAGAATGAAACGGAATAACGAGCTACGAATAAGATCTAACGATATATTTATATTCGTCGCCTTTAGAGACACTGCATCTTATCTTCACTCAACGTCGCTGGCGGACCGGATGCGCGTGTACTTAAGGTACGTGAACCCGTGACACGGATCTACACGGGTACACGTGACTTAATTACACGTAGCCGAATTTCACGTGCCGAACAGGCCATAAAACCGTTGCCGTGTTACACGAAAACGGGCGCACGGCTACTTGTACACGAAACACGGACACGACCGCGATCCCCAAGTATAAATACGGATGAACCCAAACTCGAGGGGTATACAAGTAGCCATTGAGGAGTTCCTCTATCCACCTCTTGACTCCATCATCAGACCATCGTCACCAAGTGTAATGTATAGAACTCGTCAAAACAAACCAAATGAGCCCAAACTCGTGGGGTATACAAGTAGCCATTGAGGAGTTCCTCTATCCATCTCCACACTCCATCATCAGACCATCATCACCAAGTATAATGTATAGAACTCGCCAAAACAAACCAAATGAGCCCAAACTCGAAGGATATACAAGTAGCCATTGAGGAGTTCCACTATCCACCTCCTGACTCCATCATCAGACCATCGTCACCAAGTATAATGTATAGAACTCGACAAAACAAACCGAATTAGCCCAAACTGGATGGGTATACAAGTAGCCATTGAGGAGTTCCTCTATCCACCTCCTGACTCCATCATCAGACCATCGTCACCAAGTGTAATGTATAGAACTCGTTAAAACAAACCAAATGAGCCCAAACTCGTGGGGTATACAAGTAGCCATTGAGGAGTTCTTCTATCCACCTCCTCACTCCATCATCAGACCATCATCACCAAGTATAATGTATAGAACTGGCCAAAACAAACCAAATGAGCCCAAACTCGAAGGATATACAAGTAGCCATTGAGGAGTTCCACTATCCACCTCCTGACTCCATCATCAGACCATCGTCACCAAGTATAATGTATAGAACTCGACAAAACAAACTGAATGAGCCCAAACTCGAGGGGTACACAAGTAGCCATTGAGGAGTTCCACTATCCACCTCCTGACTCCATCATCAGACCATCGTCACCAAGTATAATGTATAGAACTCGACAAAACAAACCGAATGAGCCCAAACTCGATGGGTATACAAGTAGCCATTGAGGAGTTCCTCTATCCACCTCCTCACTCCATCATCAGACCATCATCACCAAGTATAATGTATAGAACTCGCCAAAACAAACCAAATGAGCCCAAACTCGAAGGATATACAAGTAGCCATTGAGGAGTTCCACTATCCACCTCCTGACTCCATCATCAGACCATCGTCACCAAGTATAATGTATTGTATATAACTCGTCAAAACAAATCAAGTAAACCCAAACTTTTCATAAAATCCATTGTGTATAAATCAACTTACAAAATTTTACCGACGATACCAACAAATTAACTTTATTTGAATAATGTTTTATTTAAATAAAATGTTAGTTAGAATAACCCCATTTGTGGAATAATTAGTCCGTATTTTATTCTTATTTAAAATAAAAGTAGCATGATTTATTCACCTTCATGTTATTCTAAATAACGGGCGCAAGAATTATTCTTATTCAAATCAATTTGAATAAGAATAAAAATTCTGTTCTTATTCTTGTTCTTATTCAAATAAAAATTTGCCCAACTCTGCTTCAGACTGCCTGAGTATGTACATGAAAGAGGAATAAAAAACAAAACAATCTAGTTTTCGCAAGCACAGCACACAAAAAAAAACAATCACCAAGAGGAATTGGCCCTTGGGCCTAATCGCTGCTGCAATTGTAAAACCAATTTCTATAAAACTAAATGCATGGTTATAGACACAGTTGGGCACTGCAAAGGATCCACAATCATTGCATTCATACCTTGAAGTTTGAAATCATTGTTCTATAATATGTGCATTATAGCATTGCTTTGTTGTATAAGAATTTATAGTTTTTATCATTCATATTTCATAATTATACTTTTAGCATGAAGTTGTCAGTTTCTACTTATTCACAACCAACTCAATAAATAACATTCACACTTAAGTCATATAATTGGGGCAAGCTGGCAGCTCTAGGCATGATCTGTGCTTTATAACCAGGGTTTAAATTGTGTAAACCTAAGCAGAAATATAAATGACGTTCATAACAAAGAATGGAACAAGTATGAAGAGATAAATATATATTTAGTACTTATGTCTGAACCAACCTACACACAAGTTGCAAATCCCTGCACACGCGAAGTGAAGCAATGTAGTATCTGATTCATTCTTCAGAACATACAGGAAAATGTCCAGGACACCAACTCGTCGAATATAATCATAATTCACAGGGTCGTACCCAAAATTACTCAAATTAGCCAAAACTTGACACTTGGCATCTGGAAAAAGAGTAAAACACCAAAATTTACACATGCTCATATTGGATTATTAGAAAATTTAATGAAGAGGTCGCAATAATTACCGTAAGAGTTAGAATTCAAATACTCGTCCACTAACAATGACAGAAACTCTTCTCGGTTCGTACCATTTTCGGGAGTACGTTTCCGAAGATGTAGTTTACTAGAGAACATTGAATTGGTAGATTAATTGCATGCGATAATTTTATTGTACTGTATCTCAATATGTAATGAAACAATCTATCTCATTTTGCGAAAGCAAAGCAGGTCGCGCGCTGTTCAACGCCATTTTAACCATTTGCCATTTTCATTATTCATTTACATCCGTTTGACATATCGATTCTTTTCAATGTTACCGCATGATAATAATATAACGACTAGTCCATGCCAAGCGCGTGCCGTTTCGGATCCAACCACTATGAGTGGGCCCGTGTAATGCCGGCTGTACACATTGGGCCAACGTTGGCGCGTGAGCAGGAGGCAGCTATGTAAACGAAAGAGATCGAATTATAGCCCTCTCCCTTTAACGCATAGCTGCCTTCTGCTCACGCGCCAACGTTGGCCCAGTGTGTACAGCCGGCATTACACGTACTTAGAGTCCAGTGCAAAAATATGTATCGTTTTAATCCTCTAATGAGGAGACGCTACACGAGCAACATCGGCAGGACTACCAAGCAAGGTCACAGAAAATCTAGTATGGAGTGACCTTGATTTGGTTAGCCGTCGTACTTCCGACACGTACCCACCACACGGGCTGATTCACGCGGCGGCCTGCATGCAGTCCTGCCGATATCGGACCGTGTAGCGTCTCCTTAACACGGGACCCTTCAGCGCAAAATACGGCATACTAGACCCGAACGTACGTAAATTCGACCCGTGCCATGTGGGTAGCTGCTCGATAAGATGATGACGCTGATTTTTGTTGTGGTCTAAAATAACATACATGAGGTGCATACTCATTGTAGGTCTTGCAGTCCTGCAAACCCACGTGATGGAACGATACAGCTGTGTACCCGGCTCGTTCTATCTCGTGAGAGTCTGGATGGGGCGTGACAAGTATGCGAATGCGAGAGTGGCGGATGTTTTTTCTTATCACAACGATAAATGATACAATGGCAACCATCTTAGCACCACTGCAAAATTATTTTCCTACCTCGCTTTATGTTAACTAACTGCACACCGCCCATGACGCATCGAACGTCGGACGTCTGGCGTAAGCCGATCCGGCCGCTGATGAGAATATACATATACCTAGGGCGCGGTAAACGATTGTGAATATCCAGCTTTAGTGTCAGTTGATAGAAATGTACTCTGTGGTGTCAGTGTCAGTGTCTGTCAATGTCAAAATCTGCAATCTGCAACGGATTGAACTGAAATAGAAATTAAGAATATGCTACAGCGACATAACCTTTGAAAATTCGGTTGCCTAATTTAATTTACTAATTAAGTTAATCTTTTTTTCGAAAATGGGGACTTTACCTAATTTTGCAGGTAAGTCTTATTGCATTTTATGTCACTGCGATGTCGTATATAATAATCCTATGAATGGTTTGAAGTACACAGCATGTTTTATTTCAATAGTTTTCAACAAATACAGTGTTTTAGGATTATTATTAGTACTTATTAAAAGCATTGCTATCTTCGGAAATTAACGTCATTGGCAATTTCCAGGTCTAACAAACAAGAATATTTTCTTAGTGGAATTTAAAGAACCATATGCGGAAAGGACACTCCGCGATGAAACCACCACCAACATTCGCAGCCTTGTATTCAGTACGAAAGGTGGTTACCTTGCTTACCGAACTGATAAAAGGTATGTGTATGTGACCCTAGGACATCCAGGAGCACCAAATTATTGGATTTGCTTACAAGTTACATCATATTTATTACAGAGCTGAAGTAATACAATGTTCTGATTGGTCAGTAGCTGCCACGATAGATGGAAACATAAAGGATATGTTGTTTTCTCCTCTGGACAACTATTTCATGGTTTGGGAAATGTTTGTCATGAGTAAAGACAATCCTCAAGTAAGTTAAGTTATACATTCAATACTTTAACTATAAATAAAAGTGACCCTTTATGGAATTACAAGCTTCTGCCTGTGACCCCATCTGTGTGCGTCTCGTTTTTATCATAGTTCCATACAAACTTTCACCCCCCACTTCACCACCTTAAGGGATGATTTCTGGGATAAAAACTATCCTATGTCTTTTCCCGAGACTTAAACTTTCTCAATACCAAATTTCATTTAAATTGGTTCAGGGGTTTAAGCGTGAAGAGGTAACAGACTGACAGACAGACACACTTTTGCAATTATAATATTCTATGATGTATGGATAATGGTGTGAAGAGTAGGTAACAACTCAGTTTCCAGTATAACTTTGATTTTGATATTTAATTTTATTATTAAGTCTTTTTCAAAACCTAGGCAACAACTTTTTTTATTACCCTCTACAGAAGTCCATTGACATAATGAGATAAAATCGAAACAGACAGACAAGACTGTCACATTTTGCTGGAGGAGGAATCAGTTGAGAGCTGGACTTGGATACTGCCCTTTTTGAAAATTACTAATTTAATTGTTTTAATCCTAGGGGAAACCAAATGTACATGTGTACAACATTGCTAAGAAAGAAATAGCCACATCATTTACACAAAAACTTCAAAGTGGTTGGTAAGTTGGATAAGTAGTGGAGGTTGACATTGCCTAGTTTTAAGTGTTATGGAATATACAAATCAATAATGAATACTTTGATTTATGTAATTGATGGTCAGTGTACATTATTTTCATGAAGCTAGTATAGCTTGGAAACTCCCTATGAAAACAGAATTTATATAATATATTTCAGAAAGATTACACAATGTCAGAAATTCGACTGAAATTGGCATTGAAAAACTCATACAGAATAATAATGTTTTTTTTTAACATTAGCACTTGCAAGTGCAAACTGCAAGCATGAGTTACTACTTAGATTTCTATTTGTTTGTTGTTGTGTTTATTAACTTATAGTAATGTATAATACGGGTGTAGACTCGAAAAATATTATTACTCAATAAAAAAGAAGGCAAAAAAATATGCCTAGTGACGAAAATCCCATTCAAATATTTCAAAGAATTACGAAGCTACAACCGTTTTAATATTGCTTGTTAGAGAGAGAAAACGCAAACTGTGTGTGACGTCACGTTACGCGAGGCTGCCGGGGGGGCCGCGTCGACGGCGGCGCCGAACACGACATGGCGCGGCACGTTGCCGTCTATTAGTGACGTCACAATCTTCAAGCGTCATCGTTTCATATGTAGTTGCGTTTTGCGAAAAAGGGACAGAACATACCCCACCCCTTCTTAAAACTTCGTGATTCTTTAACCTTTTGCGTTGATTTTTTCTCCATTTGACTACATTTTTAATCCTTTTTCGAGAAAATATGACATTATTGATTATTTTATTTAGTGTCTACACCCCTATTGTATATAATTTTTGCTTAATGGTAAGCCGTAGCTTACTAATACACATACATTAATATAACTTGGTTGTTACCAGGGAGCCAAAGTGGTCTGCAGACGAAAATATATTTGCCATACAAGCTGGCAATCGGGTTCTTATATATGAAGACGGCAATTTTGAAAAATACGCACACACTATTAATGCAGAGAAGCTGAGCTGTTTTAGTGTAGCACCAAGTGCTTCACCAACTTACTATGTTTCCATATTCACACTGGGTAAAATTAAGCACTCAATATAATATTATGTTATGTCAATTAAGTATTATCAACATGTAAATATTAATGATACCATGCATTTAACATTTTTACTTATTTTGGGTATGGTTCTTAAATCAAAAAAATTACAGGTAAATCTGGCCAGCCCTCCGTATGGCGAGTACTTCAATACCCTGACTTTCATTTGGAAAAAGCAGTGGTCAGCCGGACTTGTTTCCAGGCAGACAAAGCTGTTTTCTACTGGAATCGTCGCGGCACCAACATCTTCACTCTCACACAAACTGAGGTAAGTGTATCAAACGTGAGGTGACCTTTAACTCAATTAACTGATACAGTGAACAACCGTGAATGTCTTGGGAGTCAATTTATTTGTTGGGATGATTTAAAAAAGGATCTTTACTCCTTTTCGTTTCGTAATGTAGCTATACAATCGTATTTTAGAGTCGAGTCATTTTATTAGATATAAAACATGTAAAAACTGATAGCAATTAAATCACATGTAGAATGGCTGTACTGATTAGTAGATGACAGCACATCTTCCTAACGATATAGCAATGATAATCTTAAATTTACTGGTTCTTGTTTCATTTTAGGTGGATAAAACTGGTGGCTCTTACTACGGAAAGCAGGCACTCTCCTATGGCGACGTAAAGGGAAATGCAGGGAACATGACTTTCAGTGAGTAAATAATTGTCATACAAGCAAGGCAGCACATTGGTGAACCAACAATCTATCTCGCTTGCTTAATTTCGAGCACAATAAATGTGTGTTATAATAAATAAATAACTATTAGGGGGGCAATCTTACACACATCGAACTAACCCTATAGTAAGGTAAATAAGGCTTGTGTTATAGGTACTAGACAACAATACATATAATTGATTTAAATACATAGGAAACATCCACGACTCAGAAACAAATATTCATGCATCACACAAATACTTGCCCTTACCGGGATTCGAACCCAGGACCTTCAGCTTCGTATGCAGCGTCACTACCCACTAGGCTAACCGGTCGTCAAATGATTTATATACTAATATCATATCCTGCAGTAACCTTAACAGTTTTTACCTGACTTGGTGCCATATGTCATTACTGGCATCACACACTGGTCAAAGACTCTCGTCTTGAGACACTGCGGAATATTAAGCTAAGAACATTAGCTTAAGGTTTACAACCAACTCTGAAATCCACAAGTATCTAGAAATGTACTCAGTGAAGGAAGAAAATACTCAATTCAATTCAATTCAATTCTTTATTCATAAACAATGTACATTGTATTTGAAATAGGTACTTATAAATAATGAAATAAGGTAGATTATTTTCCGTATAAATATTCCAACATTACAATAAATTAAAAATAATTACAAATTAAATTACAGGTTTAGTTAATACATTTTGACATGTCAGTGAGAATAATAACAATAAATTAATTTACAATCATATACTAAATATCTCTTGAACACTATAACAGCATCTGGCTAACAAGTTCAATTTACGTTTATAAATACACCAATCCGTAATGACCTTTAGATCGGTAGGCAATTTATTAAATAACGTGACAGCCTGATACCTAGCACAATGCTTCACAACCCTGAGTCCTGGATAGAAACTGTGTGCAACATTTTTCGTACGTGTAGCTAGCCGCAACCAAACAACGACCTCGCACAGCCTGCGCGCCTGTGTGTGTGTGTGTGTGTGTGTGTGTGTGTGTGTGTAAGAGACTGATACGCCATCCGAATGAGCTTGCTGTAAAGTTGCGACCAGTGTCAAAGTGTGTGTGGGTGTGTGTGTGTGGGTGTGTGTGTGGGTGTGTGTGTCTGTGTGTGTGTGCGTGCGTGCGTGCGTGCGTGCGTGTGCGTGTGCGTGTGCGTGTGTGTGTGTGTGTAAGAGACTGATACGCCATCCGAATGAGCTTGCTGTAAAGCTGACAACCAGAGACTATGGAAACAGGCTCAAAAGAAAAGATATATTAACATAGTTATTTCAAGGAGAGGATGCCCTCACCTAACTGATTGCAGATAAATAAGAAAAAAAAAAGCGTCATGTATGTGGACAAGAAAATTATATTACTATTATGCTATTGTAGCCCGTGAAATGAAATTGTCTTGTAACAGTCCAAAAGACTTATTGGATTTTGACATATATGAGATGTCGTTGGATTCCTCCTAACCGTGTGTGAAAAAAAAAATCAGCAATTAGGTTTTTGAAAACCTTTTGATTAGTTTTGGTTTCTACGGAAGCTGGCTCGTTACGTTAAAAACGCATCCAGCACGTCTATCATGGGACGGCCGCGACATACTCTCGATTTTTATCGCACTATACCTCTTGTTCTAAGTGTTCTAATAAGAGAGAGACGGATAGTGCGAGAAAAATCGAGAGAGCTCGCGCGCCGTCGCGTGATAGCCGTGCAGAGGGTCCTGCGTGGCTGATTACAAGCTACAAGACAGAACGAGATTGAGATATGAATGACCTTGGAATTCACAGATCTATTTCACTATATCTTATGTAATATGCAGTTTGCTACACACAATCGTCTCACGCCTTACCGGAATGGCTTGCCGCATCCCACATAGTATTTTTATTCAGATACGAGTGTTTTTATTCAGATAAGGAGGGCCCGATACACGCGATATCGTGGAACCCCGGCAACTGGAACGAGTGGCTGGCGGTGTACGGCCACGCCCCGGCCAAGGCGACCCTCTTCAACGCCAAGTGCGATCCTCTCTTCGAGTTTGGGACTGGAGCCTGGAACGCCATCTATTATGCCCCCGAGGGAAATCATATCCTTTTCAATCAAGTCCTGTGGCTTGCATGAGGCTGGTAGTGCAAATCTCATCATTCGTGTTATTTTAGTAGGTATAGTGGAGTCTTGTAACTGCAACTATCTGGTAATTGCAACTAAATCTAATAATGCCCTCTAGGATAGTGATCCTAGGGAGCATTATTAAATTTAGTTGCAATTACCAGATAGTTGCAATTACAAGACTCCACCTTAGTTGACTATTTACCAGACTTAATTATTTATTTATGTAAACTTTAATGCACAAAAGAAAACTTATCGTACAAAAGGCGGACTTAATGCCATATGGCATTCTCTACCAGTCAAACCTTAAGGCAAAGCGGAAAAGATTGTGGGGCAGTGCAAATAACAACAAAAAAAAATAACATTACGGTATTCCTATATAAATATACACTACATACATACTTACAAGCGAAATTTTCAAACCTGTAACCTTTAGTCTACTCGGATCTGCCAGCAAAGAAATTACGCACAGATTTCTTACAGACGAATTTGCTCGGGGCTTTCCTGATCGCGGGGGGAAGGCCGTTCCAAAGACGAACCACCTGCACAGTGAAAGAATTGGACATAAAGCCAGTCACGAGAAGCACCATGAAAGTGAAAGAAAGATTTGAGATATTCAGGGGAATGTGGAATTATATAGGTATGGCTTCATCGGGACGATGATGTTAATCCTAAAATAGTCGGTAGGTATAGGTATCGGCACCAGAGTTCCGGTCACGCACGCACACTACAACATGTCATGAAATGACAGAGAGTTTTTGTAATTTGTGTTCTTTTTTCGTACCGTTAGCAAGTTCAATCAGCAAACAGAAATATTGACTAAAAATTTCTTAAAGATTCAATTATTTTTAGAAAAAATATCTGATTTAAGTAAGATATCATAGTATTATTTATAATGAATATGCGATAGTATTTGTAACATTTCAAATCGTTTTATTTAAAGGAATAGGTGGTATCTGAATGAATTAAGGTTGTATATGGTTAGATGTATTTATCAATCGTAAAAGAAAATAATGCATATATGCAATCAATACAGTTAAAGTATGCAGCTGTGTATAATCATTTACCTATACACACACCTATATGTAATAATAATCAATAGCTGCACTGGACGTTATGTCGACTCCAGCCGCTAAATTCAAAGTAATTGATGAGTTAGAATACAGTTATATAAATAATGGTCTTAAGATGATTACTGTCAGTTAGAAGCACACAATTCGACTAATCCGAGCAGCAATAAACTCAATATTGCTGCTCTGATTGGCTGAATCGCTGTTCCGACACGACTACAATAACATTGTTGCCCTGATCAATTTCATAAGGCTTGGTTATAGCTACAACATACAGCTAATCACTGTATTTTTTATTTTAACTATAAATAAATGGGCTTTCTACTGGAGCAATGCCATTTTGTAATACCTTCTGTGATATTAAAATTAAGTAGTGTACCGTTTTGAATAAAAAATATTCTCTAGTCGTGAAAAAGCATTAACTGGTACATAATGTCAGATCATCATCATCATCATCATATCAGCCGAAAGACGTCCACTGCTGGACATAGGCCTCCCCCAAAGAGTGCCAAAGTGACCGGTCAGATATCATTAACAAATCCGTCGGCGATCTGAAGCGCGTCGAATCATCAATGTTTCATATGTACAACTGTTGATTACCTTAACTGGAACACACATGTGCTTCTCGGCGGGTTCGGCAACATCGGCACGGGGCGCGTGGAGGTGTGGGACACGCGCGGCTACCGCCGTCTCGGGCAGTGCGCCGCTGCCGACACGACGAGTCTGCAGTGGGACCCCCGCGGCGAGACCTTCCTCACCGCCACCACCTACCCGCGACTCACCGTCGGCAATGGGTACGAACGAGACCAAGGGTCACACTGTCTGGTCAAACCAAGCTGTTGCGCGTTAGCGGCCATTTTGCAGTTAACAGGTTTACCGAGCTGCCTCGGGCAGGGCGCTGCGCCTGACACCCTGAGCCTGCAGGGGGATCCTCGAGGCGAGACCTTCCTCACCGCCACCACCTACCCGCGACTCACCGTCGGCAGTGGGTACGCACGAGACCAAGAGTCGCACTGTCTGGTCAGACCAAGCTGTTGCGCGTTCGCGGAAATTTTGCAGTTAACAGGTTTACCGAGCTGCCTCGGGCAGTGCGCCGCTGCCGACACGACGAGTCTGCAGTGGGACCCCCGCGGCGAGACCTTCCTCACCGCCACCACCTACCCGCGACTCACCGTCGGCAATGGGTACGCACGAGACCAAGGGTCACACTGTCTGTTCAAACCAAGCTGTTGCGCGTTCGCGGCCATTTTGCAGTTAACAGGTTTACCGAGCTGCCTCGGGCAGTGCGCCGCTGCCGACACGACGAGTCTGCAGTGGGACCCCCGCGGCGAGACCTTTCTCACCGCCACCACCTACCCGCGACTCACCGTCGGCAATGGGTACGCACGAGACCAAGGGTCACACTGTCTGGTCAAACCAAGCTGTTGCGCGTTCGCGGCCATTTTGCAGTTAACAGGTTTACCGAGCTGCCTCGGGCAGGGCGCTGCGCCTGAAACCCTGAGCCTGCAGGGGGATCCTTTACACATTATCTTACCGAGTCTAGATCACGGATTTCCACTTACGATCTTGACAAACTTTCTTGCTTTAAACCTTTAACCCCTATGTAAAAAGATGGCGATTGGCTAATTAATGGCTCGTGCCAACTAGTACGTCTTTGTAATATCCGACTATATGTACAGGTACAAGATTTGGCACTACACCGGCGCGCTGATGCACCAGCGCGCGTGTGCGGACAAGGAGGTGCTGCTGTCGATCGGGTGGCAGCCGGGCACTTATCCCAAGAGCGAGCTCTCGCGCACCGCGCCGCGCGGCGCCGCGCCCGCCGCCGCCGCGCCCGCCGCCGCCTACCGCCCGCCCGGCGCGCGCAACAAGCCTTCCACATTCACGCTGCACGAGCACGAGAAGCCGCACCGCCCTGGGGTAACGGCCAGTGGTAATTATCATTCAACAACTTATACTGCTAGAGTTTCATAATATCTCGCATGCGCTTCTTGTTAGTGGACTTTTTCCTCTCCCACCGCTCCTCTACCTCGCACAGCTTTGATGGATACTACCCTTAAACAGTGGACATATAGGGTCGGAACATAGAAGTGAAGTAGGTACATTTAAATACTTTACGTCACTCCGGGCGGTAAGTGAGATTTACCGCCCACGGGCGCAGCGGCAAATCTCCCTTCACACCCAGGAGAAGACGTAAAATTGTGTACGCACCACGGGCGGTAATTCGTAAAGCCCCAGATCGCATATTATACCTGCGATCTGGGGCATCCACGACTTCACCGCCCTAGGTACGTAATGTACTATTATGCAACTGATACATAATCAGAGGCCTTAAAACACGAGTGTGGTTTTATGAAACGAGCGTTAGCGAGTTTCATAATAGGATCACACGAGTGTTTTAAGGCTAAATTATGTACAGTTGCATACACTACTTTATCTACACACATATCATAAGTACTAAAATGACCTGCATTGCTACTATAGTGCTACCTGTAAAATATCTTTGTTGCAATCTTTGCTGCATTTACGATATCCAGCGGAGTGTTCATATCGTTCTCGGAGTCACTACTACTCATATTTTCAACTAAAATGTGAATTACAAATAACTTCACAATTCTACTTTCGTCACAGCATAAACCAACAAAGAAATGACAACAATAATGGCGGCAATTCAATCCTACGTCAAGACGAATGTTTTTTAATCATAGACAAACGAATGAAGTCCCTATTCTCATGTCACTCTTGATCAAATGTCGTGCGGTTTATATTAAAAAACATACTGAATTGACGTTTCGCATCGATAACTGTTTTAATATCTATGGATACTAGAATAGAGACCCACCTGAGTTTTGACAGCTGTTCCAAAATTAAACTCATAACCTTACAAAAATCTGTACTGTAATGACGTACAGATTTTACCTACTACCACAGACAAGAAAGTTCTCATAGTAAAATTGGTTGTAATAATGCTGATCATTTCCAACGGTTTCTGAACGCATTTTAGAGTACTAATGATATGTGCGTAGATAAACTACTATTATAATATTGTGCCGGGAGTACACGCGTGTTAATTTGAATAGGATATCACTTACTGCTTTCTTATAACTATTTCATATTTTTAGAAAAGCATTATACATACCTCGGTCGGAACAGGGATTTCCGGCCTTTGTAGTAATGTAACTACTATCATATTTTGCTGACGTGTATATTTCCACAGCTGCCCCGTCGAAGCAAGCTATAAAACAAAAGGAAAAGCGCGAGGCGCGAAAGGCGCGTAAAGCCGAAGAGCGCGTTCTCGGGGACACGTCGCCGACTCACGAGCCCGCCGCCGCGCGCCCCGCCTTCGTCTCCACCGGCGACCCGGAGAAGGATAAAAAGATCAAAAACCTCAATAAAGTTAGTCTTGCTATGCGACAATTTTAATAAAACGTTTAAAACAGCTCATAAACCACCCACGGTTCGACTCGATTGACAACACTTTGTGTAAAACTTTGCCGCAGACTCAAAGAACTCCCTCTGTACCTACCGTTGATCCTATAAGATCCGAATACGTTAAACAGTATTACCCTTTTAGCAAAGGCAAATATGAGAGGAATGGATGCTATATGCCGGCGACAATCACTCAATCGTTTCTTAAGCGCGCAATCGACGCGCGTTTGTGTCTATATACACGAGATTGGACACAAAAGCGCGTCGACGGTGCGTGAAAAAAACGCAGTCTGCATAGGCCCTAAGGTGGTGTTGCCAAATCTTTTTTCTCAAACATGCAATGAAATGTCGTAACGTGCGTCATAACAGGCTTCGAAGTATCACATTTCGGGCGGTACAATTCGAGAGAACTGCAATGGAATTTCATACAAAATTGAAGGCCTAAGCCGGGAAGTAATTTTTTAAAAATCTAAATATGGCGTCTGTGTTCATGAACAGGCTAAACAGCTGAATTCTATTTTTTTATTTTTTTTCTAGTGGCTGAATGGTTATCGGACCAAAAATATCCGCGTTAATGCCACACGAACTGATATTAAGAATACAAATCTGTATGATTCAATAGCCGTGTTCCGAATCACGACAAAAACGTTTTAAGCGCGCTTACGATCGGACCGATTCACGCTTACAACGCTCACATAAATATCGTGACGTCATTGATGATGTCATGGACGACGCCATGTTGGCGCTTACGGTGCTCACACTCCCAGGCGTAAGCACCTTGAGCCAAACGTCAAGTTGACGTTTGGTTTGGTTTGACATATGACACTTACATTTTTTTAAGTATCATATGTCATTATATATTCATATGCGATTTAACTTTTCTACTCAGAACTCAAAACGTAGTGGTTATATTTATTCTCTTTGCTCAGAACCTCAGACAGAATTCAAATGAATGTGCCGTTGACATTGACAGTTTGACACATGACAGTAAACGCGCTTATGACCGGACCGAATCAGTACACCACTTACGCGGCCTTGAGCGCGCTTACTGATTCGGACCAGCCGTAAGCACTGTAAACGCTGTGATCGTTGTTGTCGTGATTCGGAACACGGCTAATGTGTTGATGAATAAATTTAAAATATTGTCTATTCGTAAGTCACCAGAGACCATAGACAATATTTAAAATCCTCTGCATTTATTTTATTTATTATAGAAATTAACATTATCATTATCAGTTTGTGTATAATGGCCCTAATAGGGTCTATTCGAACACGCGTAATACGGACGAATTCCGTAAAAAAAAACATTATGGAGGGATTGGAGGGAAAATTAAAAGTCTTTTGTCGTGTAGCTGGATTTTATATTTGTGGATGATATTTATAAATTAGTTTTTTGAGTGTTGTTATTTTTACATATACGTTTGAGAAAAGCACTATACATGCCTAGCCGTGAAAAGGGCTTGCCGGCTTCGTATCACTATCCGGCCTCCCTACGGTCGGCGATTACTACGTCTATAGCTACTCACCCGGCAAGCCCTTCTTTCCTGGCGGCTGCAGTAATGTACTATTAATGCAGACTTGGCGTGGACTGGGTGTAGTGCTGCTCTTCAGAGAACTCGGCTTCATTTATTTTGTACCTTGTTCCAGAAACTGAGCGACATAGAAAAGTTGAAGCAACAGAAGGCAGCGGGCAAGCCGCTGGAAATCAACCAGAAGGCCAAGGTCGAGATGGAAGGGGCCTTGCTCAAAGAGCTGGAACAACTGCGGTTATGATCACAGATCACATCGCTCCACCGAATCTATTTAATGTTGGCTATACTTGAATTCTCCTATACTTCCATATTCTAAGAAATATGAACATACTCGTACCTATGTTATCTCTTAACAACATCTCTCAGAAACCGCCACGATTTGAAGTAGTAAATAGTAAAAGTATTTACTAGTAAGCATATGTTGGTACTAAAAGTATTTATTAGTAAATACTATTAGG
Organism: Epinotia ramella; assembly: GCA_947578815.1. Classification (NCBI taxonomy): domain Eukaryota; kingdom Metazoa; phylum Arthropoda; class Insecta; order Lepidoptera; family Tortricidae; genus Epinotia; species Epinotia ramella. Next base: position 39,696,425 of record OX388200.1, read on the forward strand.
GCGGGTTAGACGGCACTGTCCAACAAATAATCTTTTTTTTTTTCATCAGTCATTTTGAGACAAAAATCTGTAGATTGTGGTGGATGCTTCATAACTAAATACATATAGACGAGGTTGCTAGCCTAATCTGTATATATGTCGGCGGCCGATCGTAAAATCCGCCAGATCACGAAATTCCTAGGCATATCGTGAAACGCCGCCATTTCATGATTTGGCTAAAGGACATCCGCCATATCGTTCAAAACTTAACGTTTAACGATTTGTCTAATGACGTTTAGGCAGATCATGAAATTCCTAGGCATATCATGAAACGCCGGCATTTCATGATTTGGCCAAGCCAGTGACGTTTAGGCTGATCATGAAATTCCTAGGCATATCATGAAACGCCGGCATATCGTTCAATACTCACCGTTATACGTAAGTAGGGTGTCCAAAATTGAATTAGGTAAATTAAAAAAAATAAGAAGTGCGGACTGATAATCTCCAGCGAGTCGACGCCACCCCGCTGCGCGGGGTGTCTATTTCTGGTCTGAGGGACACAAGTGAACCCTAACCTAACCGACCTAAGACAGAGTTCGCTTATGACAAACCATTTTTGTCCGCCCTGATTATTAGCCCCCAACAAAAACGGCCGCCATCGCATGTGCAGCGCCACCAGTGGCCAAGAAAGAAACTATTTTACGATGTGCCCGGTATAGAGCTAGGAATATCGACGAATGCGTTGCTCTAATCGATCTGCCGTATTGTTTATCAGGCACATCGTGATAAGCCTAGCCGACTTTTAGGCATATCATGAAATGGCGCCGTTTCACGATATGCCTAGGAATTTCGTGATCTGGCGTATTTAACGATCTGCCGCCGACATATACATAATATAGAGACTTATATGTTCATATATTGTTAAGCCGTGTTTTATGTTTATGAATTGTGACAAATGCATCACTGCGGTGGCTAAATAATCGGATTGCATGCATAATGGTCTTTAATATCCGAGAAGTCTTTAATTACGATTCCTTGCATTATTTATAGTAACCGGCACTTAATCGCGTATAATTAAGTATAAATAATGTATGAGAATCGTGATAATTTAAATCAATATACGATTCCGTGGTTAGTTTTGCAAAAAGTGGCAGATGATCAGACATTTTTATTTAAAATTGCGTTTACATTCAAAGTCCCCGAATGGTTTCCAAGTATGAGCCCGCTATGTCAACTACTTAAGAACGAACTTTAACTATATTTAGTGTTAATTGCTCTGCGATCACATGTCGCGTGGGGAGCCTTTTAATTAGGTAAATTATTACATAGAGCATATAGTATAAACTTTTATCTAAGGCCTGGAGCCAGTTCACTTCCGCAGTGGTCAGTACGCTTTGCGGGTGTGCGAATGCTTGGGCTTTTAATGGCATCCATACCTACCTGTAGCGTTAGTATAAAAATCAAGTTTTAATAGACAATAAACATAAATGTGTGCAACTTATGCGTAGCTTCCTTGTGATCGATGTTACAGTCACCTGCAAAAGTAACTTCCAATCTCTACTCACTGCTAATATATATCTGCCGCAGCTCTATTGGTAGGACCGTTAAGAGCGTATTAGATACAAGTGACTCGGTTATCAACTATTGGAGGTGACTGTACATATTTTTAGACGAAGTTTTACCTTCTGAGTAATTGATAGGACAAGTATACTTACTTCAACTTCATTGACGCATGCACGAAGATATTTATATTTATATGAATGTTGATTTTGCCTAACTAAATATGAACTATATCTGTTATGTTTTACCTTGAAAGCTAAAAAGTGTTATAGACTTATAGTACTTTATGCTTGTTATATTACCTAAATATATTTGTATTATACGTACAGAATAAACACTAGGTAGCACGCAAAGGATCGTTATAAAACCCAGTTTTTATAGGTATAACTATTTAAGTTACAGACAGTTAAGCTCTCGCGGTTGTCAACCAGCGTCCAGCCAAAGTCTCCTTGGTAGTCCATCCAAACCAACAGTGCGTGTAATGTTGTGAGTTGAGACCCCAAATAGGTTGCACTGGATCGTTTAGTGTAGTAATTTTCTCTTGGTCGACAACGCTGGTTGACAACCATGCAGGGATTTAGATTATGTCAAGGGAATTACCGGCAATGTAGCATTTACTTACGCCATCATGTTGTAATAGACTGAGGTGCCTTACAGTGTTAAAACATATATTTCTTCTTTCTAACACAAGAGTGTCGTCGACCAAATGTTTCGACCCAATGGAACTCGATCCAGTGCCTGCTTCCATGACGAAGCCAGGTCTAAATATTACTGACTATTTTAATTTAAGACAAGATGACTGTCCGCTTCGCCACAAAACGACGTACGTCATACTTACCGCACATCTTCATTATACCGCGGTTTCCTGTATGGGATTTTAGGATTATGTTTTGGCATAAAGTGCATTTATATTCATATTATCTTATTTATGAATTAAGATATAACTTATGGGAACTGTAAATACAGGACATTACTTTTTCTCCATGCCTTCTTCGTGTTCAATCAAATACGTAAACATCTTTGGGATCACTTACATATAGCTACTTGTACAACTGCAAGGGGTGAGCAATAGAAATTAAGACAATATTACTACAGTATACCTACTTAATTTTCGTGTTGTAATAGCAGGTTAACACTGTTAAGTTAAATATTAAAGCCAAGGACCGGAAACCCCTTTTTAAGCTTAAGCCTACCGATTTGGTAACCCTGGTCAATTTGGTTACCAAATCGATAGGGTTACCCTATTATAGGGATACCCCATTGTTGTGGTAAGCATATCGGATGTGGTAACCATAAGTTAACCCTATTGAGATAGAGTTTTGTTTAGGGTTTTCAAATTGGTTAGTGGCAAACCAAGTTAACTCGATCAATAGGGTTACCTACCCTATCAGTAAGGTAACCTTATCAAGTTATCATAACATAAGGTTACCAATAGGGATAGGGTTTTAAAAACAACTTCTAAATTAACCCTATCGAAAACCCTAATTAGGGAAACCGGTTCCGGTCCCTGATTGAAGCTTACAGATAATAGGGGCGTAAACACTAAATAAAATATTCAATTATGTCTAAAATAATCAATATTTTCTCGAAAAAGGATAAAAAATGTTGTCAAATGGAGAAAAAATCAACGCAAAAGGTTAAATAATCACGCAGTTATAAGTGTCCAAAGTTTTAAGAAGTTGTATGTTCTGTCCCTTTTTCGCAAAACGCAACTTCATATGAAACGATGACGCCGGAAGAATGTGACGTCACAGAAGACGGCAATGTGTCGTGCCCCGTCGTGGTCGGTGCCGCAGTCGACGCCCGCCCCCGGCAGCATCCTGTAATGTGACCTCACACACCGTTTGCGTTTTCTCTCTAACAAGCAATATTAAAACGGTTGTAGCTTCGTAATTCTTTGAGATATTTGAAAGGGATTTTCGTCACTAGGCATTTTTTTTGCCTTCTTTCTTTTGAAGTAATAATAATTTTCGTGTCTACACCCCTATTCATTCAAGAAAATACGGCCCACTGCTAATCTAACAAAATGTATGTACCTACCTAAGCTAATTATGGAAGAAACACGAACAACAATTAAGCACACGATATTATGATGCAATGTCTCCCAGCTGACAAAAACGCAGCTGTAGTTAGAATGAAAGGTTTACATAGCTGCTCATTCCAACTGTAGCTGCGTCTCTGTTTGTAGTGTGCTTTGCGCAATGTGAAGGAGTGGGACGGGACGGGACTTCGTTGTACAATGATTCACATATACGCAAATATTACTCGTTCTTATGACATTGTTATATTATTTCAGCTAATTTTTGCAACGAAGCATATCATACAGACGGACGGCGATGTAAAACACATCCACATACTGTTGTCATTTTATTTTTGTTTAGCCATGTTATCGATAATTGTCATTGTTATAACTAAATGGTTTGTTTGGGTAATTTCGGGCTGTTTAAGAATATAACCTATTTTAAATAATGTTGATAAGATAAGTATGCAAGTTAAATAAAACTATTTTAACGGAGTGTGTCGCGTATTGTAATACATATAAGTATCCCGACGTTTCGAACCCTTTACTTGTAGGAGGTATTTACCTACCTATCATAAATTACATGTCAAATAGGGAGTTATGCTTATTGTCAAGCGCCTCGGCGTAGTCGGCGTTGTCTATTTAGACACGTAAAGCTTTGTCCACACTTGTATCATTTTAGCGTATCGAGCATTCGTGTCTTGCTCAATTTGGGCATAACATATTTATTACCATTGTGGTGTATAAAAGACGCGTGCATACTAATTGTAAGCCATAGCTTAACAACGTATCGTATCGCAACTCGCAACAGCGTATCACTGATCACATCGGGGTGCATAGGTACACATACAAATTTGTAAAGCCTGTATCCGTATCCTCTTTACCGGGAACTCTGGTGACCTTCATGATCGAGGAAAATCCTACTCCAGTTTGATCGCGGCGTATCACGTATCAAATCACATCTTCGTATCGCGATAGACTAGGTACTAAAACATGTCCATACGGCGAGTTGCATGGTCGCGTCTCTTTCCTCCTCCTGACGATCATAATACGCGTCGGTCCTACGCGACGGAGATACGATACGTTAAAATGATACAAACGTGGTGAAAGCTCAATATTATATTATAACTTGTAAAGGTTTTCCGCAAATAAACGAACTCCGATTTTTAGACAGATTTGGCCGGGTTCGATTCCTGGCCTATTCTTAGTCAAAAGTGCCGCGTTCGCCTACCTACGTTTAGTTAGGGATATCTGGGGGCACGGCCCGCCAAGTCGAGCAAAACAGCCATCCTTTTCTCGAAGCAGTTCAGGCCATTTTCGACCCCCCTATAACTTCTTTGTGGATAAAACTAGAAGCCTGAATTTTCAGTAACCAAGCACGCATTGTCTAAACACGATTTATTTCAAATTTCATTCAATTTGAACCAGTAGTTTAAGAATGATAAGTAGTCAAAGTTTCTTAATTTTGTCACTGGCTGACTCACCGATCATCAAAGTCTAAGGCACTTCTAGCAGACATAGAAGCTTCAAATTTAGAATACAATTAGTGTTCAGTGTATAAATCAAGGGAAAACTAAAAAAAATGCAATTTCATTCCAGTTTTCTAGATACGCCAACTGCATAAATAATTGTGAGATATTTCGTAGTACCAAGTCTCAGGCAGTCTTATTATTGTTTATTTGCTAGTTAGCTAGGTAAATAAAATTTTGTGACTTGGCAATCACACAATCGTTACTACATAGTTTTAGGTATGCAAAAATCCATAAATGCAGTAAAGTTGTGTGATTGCCAAGTTGCAGAATTTTATTTAGCTAGCAAATAAAGAATAATAAGACTGCCTGAGACTTGGTATTACGAAATATCTCACAACTGTTTACGGTGGAAGAGTTTCGAGACTTGGCCTCTATTTTACATGGAATGTTTTTTATGGGATTACGTATACAGATACAAATGCAGATGTAGTGCATAATGATTTTGAATCTTATTTTCACGGAAACTTACGAACGTGTCTTACTATTTCAGTCAGCCTCGGTATGCACTACCTACATCTGTAGTGCATAATTGTTTTCCATCGTGTTTTCTCGGAAACGTTCGTATTTGTCACGCCACTTCAGTCAACCTCAGCACTTTTTGTACCGAGGCTGCCTGAAATAGAAAGACACAAATTTCGTTGTTCGTACGTTTCCGTGAAAATACGACGGAAAATAATTATGCACTTCATCTGTACCTACATTATTAAAAGTTCCTAGGTACTTACATAGTTTGTTATTTTATACCTACTTTCAGGACTCGTCGGCATGGAGATCAGAACCGCGCAACTCCGAATCGTAAGCGGCTCGGCTATAGATATTGATGTTCACAACCTGCCTCGCCTCGCTTCATCACGCGACGGTTTAGGTGCGTGACCCTTAGATCAGTAACAACGGTGCGTAGTCAAACATCAGACTTATACTGGTACATAGGAGCAAATTGTAGCTAGTTGATGGTTGCAGTTGTAAATACCAGAAGCTATCGGAGTAAACTCATAATTTATCTACATCTACTGCGCGCGCTCGTGTTGTTGCGCGCTAAACTCGTGTGCAAGAGTGAATATCAAACGAATACCTACGTTGCTTCAAATAGACTTCCTCGGCATAAACCCGGTCGCATCATGCGGTGGCCGTATCCGACTGAAAGGAATGACTTGACATTTTTAGGGTTCCGTAGATTCCGTAGTCAACATCGAACTCTTAGACCGCGTCTACGCACAGGCGTAAATTTGCGCGACACGAGGCGCGCTCTGTCAGGCGACTGGCAATTCGCGCCATTGTCGTGTCGCCAGGCAGCTCGCTATCTCTATCGTACTTGCCTCATTCGAGTGATTGAACTTCGATCGTCAGGTTCAGGCGTATTTTGTAGTGAGCCTGCCTTCGAAGCTGACGGTCCTAGGTTCGAATGCTGGTAAGGCCAACTACCTATATGTGTGGTGAACATGAATGTTTGTTTCTGAGTCTTGGACGTTTTCCACGTATTTAAGTATTTATACACGGTCTATTAAACGGAAATGAAATAAGAAAGGACAGGCTTGCGAGTTTTGCAGCTCTACAGGCTACGTACAGCGGGGCTAGCACAACTGACGCCGCGCCGCGACGCGAGTTGAGAAAGATCTACCCTCCTCTTTCTAATTTGCACGGTGCGAGTGAGATAAGAGACGCTCAGTCGCGCGGGAAGCGACAGAGCAGCAAGTTGTGCTAGACGTTCAGGTCGCATTTCTCAACCGATTGCCGTGAAAATTTGTGACCAGGTTCCACAGGTAAATTTGGTGGAATTTTTGGTCGATTCAGTATCTGGAAATATTAAAAAAAAATGAAAAAACGGACTCGCGAGGTCTGCAGCTCACAGAGCCACTAAATAAGTATTTAACTAATATTTTATCCCAACTGATTACTTTTAAACTGTGTAAAACTGACCACTGCAGAGTGACAAAATGAGGGTAGGTATATAGATCACATTTTTATCACTTACATTGGTGAGTACCTACTTTACTTGAATCTACGAGGGCTGTTTGATAAGTACCCGTTTTTTAAAGTTACGTATGTCACTGGCTGAAAATACGTATAGCACCGCTTTGAGGCATTCTTCATGGGCTTGAAAAGAAAAAAAACGGCGTCGCTCTTTTGTTTTTTTTTTCATTAGATCACTGTCAAATGAAAGCATTCGATTGTAGTTGCAAGTATGGAGAAAGAACAGTATCGGTCAGTAATTCGGTTCATGTTTTTAGAAGGAAAAACTTGTGAGGAGATAAAAGTAAAGTTGCAGGCGGTTTATAAGGACTGTACTCCTTCCATGACTACCATCAGATATTGGTTTAACGAATTCAAGCGTGGCAGAACATCCGTCTTTGATGAGGATCGTCCAGGCCGGCCTATTGAGGTAACTACGGAAGAAATGGTCAAAAAAATTCAAAATATCGTACTGGCCGACCGCCGAATAAAACTTAGAGAAATCGTTGATATTGTAAATGTTTCCATCGAGCGAGTACAATACATTATAGAAGAAAAATTGGGTATGAAAAAAGTATCTGCGAGATGGGTGCCGCGTTTGCTCACTGAGGAACAAAAACTGAACCGGGTGACTACATCTGAGTACTGTTTGGGGAGGTTTAAACATAATCCAAAGGAGTTTCTGCGTCGTTTCGTCACGGTGGACGAAACATGGATTCATAACTTTACTCCGGAAACAAAAGAGCAGTCAAAGCAGTGGATTTTACAAGGTGAACCTGCTCCAAAGAAAGCTAAAACCGTCCCATCGGCCGGAAAGGTTATGGCGACCGTGTTTTGGGATTCGCAAGGCATTATACACATAGACTATCTGGAAAAAGGTAAAACAATAACAGGGCAATATTATGCCAACTTACTGTGCAAATTTGACTCCGCGTTAAAGAAAAAACGACCCCATTTAACAAAGAAAAAAGTTTTCTTCCACCACGACAACGCACCAGCTCATTCATGCAAACTTGTAAAAGCAAAATTAAAAGAATTACGTTACGAATTGTTGCCGCACACGCCTTACTCGCCAGATTTAGCTCCGTGCGAATTTTTTTTATTCCCAAACCTGAAAAAATGGCTCGGCGGAAAAAGATTTGCGTGTAACGAAGACGTCATTGCCGCTACAGAGGCCTATTTTGACGAGTTTCAGAAATCATATTTTTTGAACGGCTTACTGAGACTGGAATACCGTTGGCAAAAGTGTGTAGACCTACATGGAGATTACGTAGAAAAATAAATAAATACATATCCAAAAAAAAGTTTTTTTTTCCTAAACACGGGTACTTATCAAACAGCCCTCGTATTCACACATTTGTGGTCCGTCTATCGTGAAGTTTCTACAACCCCGGAATATAACTAGTGCTCTATTTCTTTCGGAAACGTCCGCGGCATCTATTTACACGCGATAAGTTATCGATACCCAGTGATACGTACCTATAGGGCGTGAGCGAGTCTCCAGCCGCGTGCAGCCCTAGGCACTCGGTGTATTGACACTGATAACGTGATTTGTTTACGATTTGGCTGCCATTACGCTCCGTAAATTCACTTTCCTGTATTCAGTGACCCACCTCGAATCAGGTCGAACGTTTCCAAAATGGATAACCAAGCCGACGAGAGATCACCTTTAATCACCCCTGAAAGTGCTTCTGGTAAAAACGATGGTGCGACAGACAGTGTTCAAGGATCATCGACTAGCACGCTGGGCTCTGCTGAGCCGACAGAGTGTTCGGGAGCGGCGGTGAGCATGTGGGAGCGGCGAGGCTCCGCCGCTATTCCGGGGCACCGCAGGACGCAGTCCTGGTCAGCCGGCCCGCCGGACGACATCAGAATATTACGCGAAAGGTAAATATCAGTTACACCTAAACACAGCGGATCTTTTAAATATTTAGGATGCAGGTGTACCTATTATAACGCTAAGATGTTTTCTGAAGCGCATAGATTGCTTTTATACGACTATGCGCAAACGATGCACATACCTGATGCGCCGGATGCGGGCCAGCCCCAACCCCACCCTGCGTTCATAATTCATAATTCATTTATTGCATAGTTTCCATGTGGTACAAATAGGTGTTACATTAGGGTGGGTTCACACATGAACCCTGTTAGGGCACAGCAGGTATTTCTTAAAATTAAAGCTAATTCTAGGCGAATTAAAGCTACTACTACACACACATGCATTAAATTAAATTAACCGCATTCTGGCACTTATGTTCGAGGCATAAAATTTTACATTTTTAAATAAATTTAGGAACTCCAACATACGAGGGCTGCCTTTTAAGTTCTGTCGTTTGCAACCCTCCCGTGATTGCATAAAAAAGAACTAGTGTCACGTTAAAATATTTGAATTTAGAATTCGAAAACAAAAGAATGACTCGAAATCGGCCCAACCGTTTTAGTACAGCGTTCGTTCAAGGTTGACAAGTCAGTTGTGAAAATGGAAATTTCGAAGGAAAATTTACGTGCGATAATTTTTTACAACTTCAAAAGGGGCTTAACGCGACTTCAGTGCTTCGAAGAGTTGACTACGGTTTTCAATGATAAAGCACCATGCCTTCGGACTGTGGAACGCTGGTATTTAGAATTTCAACGTGGTTGCTCTAGTCTTGGTGATAGACATCGTGAAGGTCGACCAAAAACAGCCGTAACCCAGGAGAACATTGATGCTGTACGGCAACTGATCATCGAAGATCGCCATGCGACATACCGTGAGATAGAAGCTTCCTTAAGTATTTCAGGGACCAGTGTTCACAGTATTTTGCATGATCACTTAGGCGTAAAAAAGTTGATCTCACGCTGGATACCACATTTACTCAGTGAAGACCAAAAAACGGCTCGCGTTCGATGGTGTCGCAAAACTCTGCGGCAATTCAACCGAGGAAACTCGAAACATGTTTACGACATTATCAGTGGTGACGAATCTTGGATATATGCCTACGATCCCGATTCTAAACAGCAGTCGACTGTTTGGGTGTTCCAAGATGAGACAAAACCGACCAAAGTAATACGCTCACGGAGCACTTCGAAAAAAATGGTCGCCACGTTTGTGGCGAAAAGTGGCCACGTTGCCACCATCGTGCTCGGGGATCGTAAAACGGTTAATGCTGACTGGTATACCACTGTCTGTTTACCAGAAGTCATCGGCGAGTTTCGAAAAAATAACCCAAGACGTCGTATAAGACTGTACCACGATAATGCGAGCTCGCACACCGCCCGGCAAACTATTGCGTTTTTAAAAGAGCAAAACGTCGAAATTCTGGAACACCCGCCGTACAGTCCAGACTTAAGCCCTAACGATTTTTTTACTTTTCCAAAAATCAAGCAACGACTTCGTGGTCAACGGTACCAGACGCCTGAAGAAGCGGTTGAGTCATACAAAACGGCCATTTTGGAGACCCCGACTTCGGACTGGAATAAGTGTTTCGAAAACTGGTTCGATCGGATGAAAAAGTGTATTACATATCACGGTGATTACTTTGAAAAACAATAAATACCATTTAACACTTAAATTGTCTTTAGATTTTCCAAACGACACAACTTAAAAGGCAGCCCTCGTAGCAACGTCAACAAAACACCGTTACAATAATGGCCGATTGGGTTAATTTGCCTAATTATTATACATATATATATAATTATTATTAATAACATTTTGTAATAATTAAGTATCATTTAATCTATTTCGTATCATTTGTATTTAATTTAATTATTCTGATGTATTTGCTTATATGGACTATCTAGTACTGGATTAAATTATTTTCATTTCATTTCATTATAGTAAATATTTATTTAATGTCAATGAATAATAAAGTGGTAGCAGCGATATGTCAAGTTACAAGTTAAAGATCCTATACTAATTCGGTGTCATATTTATCTAACGTATTATCTTCAAGAAATGAGTTGACTGTGTACCTAATAACAATTTTCTATTAATAGGCTTTTCAGTTTTGAGTTAAAGGTTTTATCATTTAGTTCGTATTTGATAGCATTAGGGATTTTATTAAAAATTTGAATACATTTATACTGTGGTCCATTCTTATACATAGCTAAGTTAGATCTAGGTAGTAACAGCTTATTTCTATACTGACTTCTAGTTTTATAAGTATCGATTTTCGGTGGGAATAGTTCTGTATGTTGTCTGACAAAAAGTGCAGCCTCCAATATGTATATTGAGGGTAGTGTCAACAGTTTATATTTGATAAAATGAGGGCGGCAGCTGTTAGGAATGTGTACATTCGCTAAGATTCGTATACACTTTTTTTGCAGGACGAATATTTCTTTGGCGTCTGTGCTATCTCCCCAGAGAAGTACGCCATATCGGAGGCCAGAATAAATATATGCAAAGTATACCGATAAAGCCGACTGAAAATCTGTATTTGCTTTTAATATGCCAAGGGCGTAAATAAATCTGATGATTTTTATTTTGAGACTTTGGATGTGCGCTTTCCAGTTTAGCCCTGAATCTATAGTTATACCCAAGAGTTTGAAATCATTTACCTCTTCTATTGTATTGTTGTGTATTTGTAGTTCCAATTCTAATGATTTTTTTTGTATCGGTTTAAATTGAATGATTTTTGTTTTTTGTATGTTTATATCTAAATTATGCTCGGCAAGCCATTTTTTGACAGTGTGTAAAAGGGTCGAAAGTTTTCGGTTAGCTTCGGTACTGTCCATAGCGCTAAATAGCAAAGAGACGTCGTCTGCAAACATGACACATTTTGTACTTATATCCAAAATTTTAGGCAGGTCGTTGATATACGCTAAGAATAGGGTGCAGGCCAAAATACTTCCTTGAGGGAGGGAGCAAGTGGTCTGACGTAGTTGGGAGTTTACGCTCGCTGGTGGTCGTAATAATCTATTTGGACGTATTGTTTCCGATTTTGTAGGTATGATTGGAACCATTTGTGGGCCATGCCGCGTACTCCCATGCCGTATAGTTTAGCCAGTAAGATTTCCATAGCGGACAGCGTTCTATAGCGGTCTCCAACAGTCCATTTATTGTATAATAATAATAATAATAAATTAACACTAACATAAGTTATAAGTAAATAAAATCACTAACTATGAGTCGTATGTTACTCTAAAGAAATGATTTCTTTTCTATTCTATTCTATAAGATGAGGAGGAGGGGCTAGGCATAAAGGTTCAGGTAAGTACCTATATTAAATTGTCAAGCAGTTGGCGTTAAATGAATTAGGTAGGTACCTACATAAAAAGTTTTGTACTTCCATAGTCCAGTTAGACAATGGAACAAAAAACTGAAACCTATGAGTTACTGTGCAAGAGTAATATGAGTTACCTACTGTGCAAGAGTAGCATGTTTTACTGTGCAAGAGTAACATGAGTTACTGTGCAAGAGTAACATGAGTTACTGTGCAAGAGTAACATGAGTTACTGTGCAAGAGTAAAATGAGTTACTATGCAAGAGTAACATGAGTTACTCTGCAAGAGTAGCATGAGTTACTGTGCAAGAGTAAAATGAGTTACTCTGCAAGAGTAGCATGAGTTACTGTGCAAGAGTAGCATGAGTTACTAGGCCAGAGTAACATGAGTTACTGTGCAAGAGTAGCATGTGTTACTGTAAAAGAGTAACATGAGTTACTGTGCAAGAGTAACATGAGTTACTGTGCAAGAGTAACATGAGTTACTGTGCCAGAGTAACATGAGTTACTGTGCAAGAGTAACATGAGTTACTGTGCCAGAGTAACATGAGTTACTGTGCAAGAGTAACTCAATAACCGTCAGCCATGACGCTGATATTATTATGTCCACTATTTTACTTTTTTGTCCAGTCATTTTACATTGGCTACTTATACGGAAAACCCTACAGGAAATCTATATACTAATATTATAAATCCGAAAGTGTGTCTCTCCTTCTGTCTGTCTATCTGTCTGTCTGCCTGTTACCTTTGAACCGATTTAGATGAAATTTAGTAGAGAGATAGTTTTTATCCCGGAAATCATCCCCTAAGGTAATTAAATGCGGGGTGAAAGATTCTATGGAGCTACAATATAAACGAGTTCCACACGGACGGAGTCGCGGGCAGAAGCTAGTAAGTTATAAATGTTCGTCGTCACGTATTTCTTATGCCAACTCTCCTCACTTGCCTTCAGTAAGTACCAGAGCTACGTAACAACCGCTCTCATAAATCTCAGTTATAAACATGCATCGCGAATTTAATGCAGTTGAATTCATAGTTCTGACCGCGTAAGAAGCCAATCATGTGCCGCGTGACGATTTACCGAGGATCATTTATTTTGCCCGCGAGTGTATAATAAAACAGTAACAGAGAATTCAGTAAAAGCATTGATATTAATTACATATAATAGCAGTTAAATGCTACTTGCTCTTATTGTCACACGTGTCTACAGCAGTCTGATATCTCAGATAACAGATAAACAAGAAATTAGTCGAAGGTCCTTTACGTCGATCGTCTATATTTATATACCTACCAGTGTCTAGTATTGTTGATTTGACGAAGTACGGTATGAATATTATTCGAACTTGTATTTTGTAAGAAATAAACCAACTCGGCTCGCTCTCTGCGAAGCGCTCGTTTTACACGGGTGCACGTTCTTCTAGCCACTAAACTTAATTCGTCTTCGACCAGAACATTAATTTAATTAATTTCTACGTCAGAATTCATTTGCGGCAGATTGCTTCCGCCAAGATAAGAAAAGTTATATTACTCGTAATAATATTACTTACTATTATTATTACTTATAATAATGCGAGATGTTCTGCCTACCTTCCGGGAGATATAAGTATTAGATCTGGATGGGGCCCATGCCTAAAAGGATGCTTAGTTGCTATAAGTAGGTACATTACTTTAAATCTCAAATGATTCGGAATAAGAATTCTATTTTAATTGGGGCCAAAAATAAGGTAGGTAGGTAATATTAATAAATTCTCTTTTATGTACAGGGTGTCCCGGAACTCAACGATAACCTGGTACCGGGTGAGAGGCCAAGGTATACCAGATACTTATGAAAAAAAAAAGAAAAAAAATCCATGTCACTTAGTCGAGTGGTAATAGACATTTTTCGAAAAAGTTGAAAATTTGACACCCTTGGTCGCATTTTTAAGTACTGTGATCTCAATTTTCTCAATTTTACAGTAATTGGGGTTCCGTAGTCAACAAGGAACCCTTATAGTTTCGCCATGTCCGTCCGTCTGTCTGTCTGTCCGTCTTCGGCTTAGCTCAGTAACCATTACTACTAGAAAACTGTAATTCAGCATGGGTATATAAATCAATCACGCCGACAAAACAGTACAATAAATACTCGAAAAATATTTTTTTTAGGGTACCTCCCCTACACCTAAAGCGAGGATGTAATTTGTTTTTTTCGTTAAATCCATGGTGTGGGGTATCGTTGGATAGCTCGTTCAAAAATGTAATGGGTTTCCTTAAAAAACATTTTTCAAATCAGTGATTAGTTTGCGAGATATTGTGCTACAAAGCCCTAATTTTTGTTCGAGTCATGTGTCCACCCCCTTGCCGGCTTAAATGGCTACTACTGGGGATGTGAAAAAATTCGCGGTAGTTGGTAGTACATATAATGAATTTAAAAGGAAAACTATCACGGGCAAGTAGGCATAAGTAGTTACCGAGTAATAGTCGACCAACTTAATGTGTACTTGGAAAGGCCGATTTTCGTACAAATTCGGCCGACGCAACCGCACCGCACGTCGATGTAACTAAGACAGACAGGCAACTACGGAACCCTACACTGCGCGTGGCCCGACACGCACTTGGCCGGTTTTTTTTTTAATAATGTAATCTTAAATAACAATGCTATTAATCACAACCACAAATCAAAGTAATAAACATTCTTAACTAAGTAAAAAAAAAAAGGTTTGACGAGTTACGCTTTATAATATTATTTTCAGTACTTTGACACAACATGTTGGAACAAAAATGTAACACACCACCCTTGGCAAGTTATTTTAAAAGAAGGCCTTCGCA
Organism: Epinotia ramella; assembly: GCA_947578815.1. Lineage (NCBI taxonomy): Eukaryota > Metazoa > Arthropoda > Insecta > Lepidoptera > Tortricidae > Epinotia > Epinotia ramella. Next base: position 39,711,472 of record OX388200.1, read on the forward strand.
AAAAATTGGAAATAGCACTTTTATTGGCAGAAAAGTCGCAAGTGTTGTACCATTTTGAACTCTAGACTAAATGGGCCATAATATTATAACATAACTTGCTAATATTGTGGTACATTTTTTTTCCAACATGTAGTGTCAAAGTTGACTAACAATAATTTTATAAACCATAACTCGTCAAACCTTTTTTTTACTTAGTTAAGAATGTTTATTACTTTGATTTGTGGTTGCGATTAATAGCACTGTTAATTGAGATTAGATTATTAAAAAAATCACTCCAAAATTGTGAAAATTCTGATCACAGTACTTAAAAATGCGACCAAGTGTCAACTTTTCAACTTTTTCGAAAAATGTCTATCATCGCTTGACTAAGTGACATGGTTTTTTTTTCATAACTGGTATACCTTGGCCTCTCACCCAGTACCAGGTTATCGTTGAGTTTCGGGGACAACGTACCCTGTCTAACCTTAAATTTTACGCTTTGGGCTTAAGATCACTAAACTTCAATAATGCCTTATTCACTAATACCCCTAATTTTCAAATTACCATGGGCTCATAATACCTAAAATTTCAAATTGTCTCATTCTTAAAATGGACGAAATTCATTATGACTTTGACCTAAAACGTCATATTCTCTAAATACCTAAAAATTGAAATGCACAATTCCTGCAAATACCGAATGATAGAAATTACAAAATATTAAAATAGGTAACTCAAACTGAAAACACCTAAATGGCAAAATGCCTAATTTTTTTTCACGAGTGGTTATTTGGGAGAATGATTTGATTTTGATATTATGACTTTAGTATAGTTCCTCTTCAACGTGCCAACTATAGAGTTTGCGCCAGAAGATTAACGTCGCGGCAGAAAAAGGAAAATTCATCTGGGTGGGTTAGGCTCGTAAAACACATTTTCCCGAAATGTAGGTATTTTGAGCTTTGGTTGTTTTCAGCATATTTTGTTTTGCCATGAAAGTGTTTTGAGTTTAGGCATTATGAGACTAAGCTATTTTGAAATTCTGCCATATTAAGGTTCCGGTGTTTTAAGAAAAAATATTAGGCATTCTGCAATTTAGGTGTTTTAAGATCAAGAAGTTTTGAGATCTGGGAATATTCATAAAGAGGTCAAATGCAATTTAGTGGTTATACGCCCAAAGCAATTTTACCTTCGTTTTTACATCGTTGGTTGCTTGTATACCTACTTCGGTAGACATTTTTGTAAATATATAAATAAGGTTACCTGATAATATTGTTACGCAAAAATAGGTGTAAGCACCTACAACAAACGTGCTTTAGTTTATCATTAGTCGTGTAACTATGACAAAAGAGGAGTGTTAAAAATATATGTAGCTAAGTACCTAAGGTCCGTACGGTACGTTTGCATGTCTTTATCTGTCCGTTGGATGCGGTATTTTAATGAAACTGGATGCGTTATTCAGATATATAAATGATAATGTGATTTTCTAAAGGACCAATTTACCTGCGTAGAACCAATAACTATACTCGTACCTACCCAGTGTTTTGAACTTTAACTTTTTATCTTATACTAGTTATAATTACCTGTACACTTCTCACTTCAACTGTAGCGATATTTTGCTACAAAGCGGGAAAACATTAGCTACGCGTGGTAGGGCTACGAAAAGGTTGGCAGTTACCTAATAATTATTTATGATTACCAATTTCTTCCAAAACCCACAACCTGGAATCAATTAAATGCTCATCTTCAAGAAACGGTACAATAAATGTATCTAATAGGCACTTTTCTTTTATTTGATGAAAGATTTTCGCTGTTGGAGTGAAATTTCAGTGAAACAATGAACAATGAAATGAGGTGCGCTTACGTATTGTATTTGACTCAGACTAGTCCGGACGCAGACGCGACCGCGGCCGGGCGCCATGCACCGGCTTTCCCGCCGCCAGCGGCTTACGCTGGCGTCCCTGGCCCTGGTGGACTTCATGAGCTTCTGCTCCATCAGTATCATGGCCCCGTTCTTCCCCGGCGAGGCCAAGAACAAGGGCCTCTCCGACACAGTCTGCGGTTTCGTGTTCAGCTTCTATGCTGTGGTCATGTTTGTCACCTCACCGTTCATGGGTAAATGTGTAAGTGTCATTAGCAGTGATCGTAACTTTTGTAAAGTAAGCACGAGTTGAAAACGAAAAAAATGTAGACAAACAATTTATTGAATTTGACATTTAAATAAAAATGACAAATTCAATACATTGTTTGTTTACATTTTTTTGTTTTCAACTGGTGCTTACTTTAGCATTTTTGGTGCAGCGTAGTGTTGTTAACGGAATTGTTATAATGAATTTAAATTCTAATGCTTAATTAGCGTTAATAACTTTAACATTAACCTTAATTAACATTTTTGATTGATATTGTCTATACCAATTCCGTTAACAACACTACGCTGCACCAAAAATGCTACAAAAGTTACGATCACTGGTCATTAGTATAATTAAGTAAATGTCATTAGTTTAGTAGAAGTTCTAGCTGCTTCGCAGTTTTGTAGATGTTAATTTTGTATAATGTCTTAACCCGGCTGTTAAGGCACCTACTTATAGCTATAAACTCATATTTTAATAGTACGTAATAGGTATAGATACCTAATAGGTACTACATAGCAAAAATGAATATATTTAACGATACTTACATTTAAAACCTAACAAAGCTGCCTACTCGTATGGAGGATTTTTTATTCTACGTATTTTCTACCAATCATCCAGCCACTGTAAACTTTGACCCAATGGAAAGTTACTGTGGCACACGTGAAAACCACACGTATAGTTACCAACCTAAGTTTTATTTTATTTTCTTTATTGGGGAAAAAACAGAAATAGGGCCAAAGTAACCCGCGCTTACGGCTAAGTTTGCGAGCTAAGTTTCAGCAACATTTATGTCCTCAACAATTAAATACTCAACTCTCAAACAGCAGACTTTAGTTAATGAATGAGCAGTTTTAATGAATGACCAATTACATTTTATGACCAGTTTACTTGTTAATGACCAGTATATGTTATTCGGTATATTTACAGCTGCCAATAGTGGGTGCGAAGTTCATGTTCACGTCAGGGATGTTTGTCGCAGGCTTCTGTAATGTTTTGTTTGGGTAAGCTATTTCAATATACCTACCGTGTAAAGTTCTTGTTGTTGTCTATTTAATAACTCTATGTCTATATTAGTACCTACCTACGTTAGGCTATTAACCCATTAGTATGCATTATTCACTTAATGCTGTCGGTCCAGTTCTAACCGATGGAATAAATGTTCGGCGGATAATACGGAATACCGATTCATATTGTATGTTTATTCGGCTTTTTTAAGGTTCCGTTGCCACCAAGGAACCCTTATAGTTTCGCCATGTCCGTCTGTCTTAAATACTACCAGAAAGCTGTAATGTGGCATGAATAGGTATAAATACAATAACTACGCCAAAAAAGAAGTAACATTTTCTTAAATTTTTTCATGTTATATGGTTAATTAAAACCTACACGCAAAGACCGATGTATTATTTTTTTGTTAATCCCATGATGGGTATAATATTGTCGGTTTCCATAAACAATTTTTAGGTTTCGGGTTCAGTTTGCGTAAGATTAAGGCTTTAAAGCCCTAATTTTTGCCAGAGTCAAGTGTCCCATTGCAGTATATAGTTACCATTTAGCTGGTAGGAGAGGGCTGCCAGCTAAATGGTTTCTACTGGAACATCATTAAGATATATATATATATCTTAATTTACAAAAACAATTTTTGTTACGTTCACGGGCGACGCAATCGCAACGCTAGGTGGGCGTTTGTTACGTTTAACAACGCAACTAACGGGGGACTACGGAACCCTACACTGCGCATGACCGGTATATTCATTGTTTTTTTTTCTTCGCAAATGTGAAGTTAGAAATGTGGACAAAACAGGTAGGTGCTCTTTAGTTCTCTATACAGAACTAGCTGCCCGCCGGAGAAAATAAACCCTATGTTCGAACAAAGAAAATTCATTCTATACACAGGTGAAAAAAAAAATAGAAATTGGACACTGGTACAATAGTTTAGTTTGGTATCTACATTATATCGATTAGAATACCTAAGATATTCATTTAATTAATTTATTAATCTTCTAATATTCAAATTCGGTAGGTAATAGAAGCTTAGGTATACTCGTACATAACTACGCAGCAATTCTATGAGGTGATTCTAATCATTTTATTTTATTCGAAGCGGTACGTAGTAATATTTATTTATAATTTACAAGCGTTATCGCATTTTATATTACGCTCGATTTCAGGCTTTGTACGTGAATGTTGATAATGCTGGCAGAAGGTATAGGTAACTATACCTGCCTGAAAGAAAAAAAAATACCCCTTTTCGTTTCCGATAATAAACCCACTCTATCCTTTTGCATATATGATTAGAAAAATAGTGCGTTCATCGACATGCTATTTTAAGGAAAACCATTTTGAAACGCAGGCATGTGTATTATGTTTGGAAACTTAATGCTCGAAATACGTGAAACTTTGATAACCTAGATAAAGGAAGAAACGTAGACGAATTTGTCCGTTAAAAATCTAATGATAAATATGGAATGAGGAGTACCTACCTCATTACTTAGGTACATGAAACATGACGTCATTTTATGTAGTATGGCGTTATTGTAACAACAAACCACTGTGTTTTTTATCAACTTTTGCAATAATAATAAGGAGGCTCATCTACATCTACACTTATAATAAATCTCTGAATTAAAATAAGAATCAGCCAGTATCAATGTATGCATTCTTTTGCCACGAATGATCTCAGCTTCCCATGAACGGAAAAAACATGACTTTTTTATTAGTACCTTATTATTCTCGCTCCCGCTTAGGATAGTTTTTATCCGACTGCGACAATTAATTACCGAAATATTTGACTAAGAGTAAGGCACATTAATTACTAATGTAGAGCCACACCATCCATAAAAATTACAAGCCCAAACTCGAGGGGGGCAGAATCACAGCTTATCCTGGCTCGGCCTTTGTTGATACATTTATTGAAATTACACCTTAATACGAATTTAGCGCATATAAGTTCCCATATAAGAATCGATTATTTTTTAAGGCTTTATCGTTTAAGTAGTAGGTATGCGTTTTGTGATGATATATCACACACACCGGATTCAGCTTCGCTTCACCCGACAAAATCAACTCGTCCACGAATTGATTTCCCGGCCTTTGCAGTAATGCACATTACATTATTAGCATAATATGCCTTTGTAAACACTTTACTCACCAAACAATAAAAAAAAACAAAGTACCTAATTATGAGTTGGTTAGGTATAGTTTGGAAAATATAAATTGGCGGTCTGATAATCTAATTAAGAGGAAATAATTGAGAAATAGGTATTTGTAAAATGTATTGCTGTCGCGCAGTGCCAGATCAAGCGAGCGCGAGCGCGATAGAGACAACTGCAGCTTGGACCGAAAATACCTATTAAAAGTAAATGAAATCAACGTTTCGTAGTCCCCTGATTTCTTCTCCAAAACTTGACCTATTTAACTATTTTTTTTATTAATAATTAAAGAAAGGCATTGACCGTGTTACTATGTTTTCCTTTTTTTAATAATCTAGTCACAATTGTTTTCTGGATGTTTTAACACAGCGGAAAATCGGCATTTTTTTTTAGGTTTTTGAAGGTAAATATCTCTCTTTTAAGAATAAATTTATGAAAAAAAGAGGAAAACATAGGAACATGTCAATAGTAGCCATAGATTTTGGGAAAAAAAAAATATTTCTCTACTGCCATTATCCAGGGAGAAAACAGGGGACTAAATACGTTTGTATGGAAAAACGGCCTTCGTGTTTCCTCTTAAAAAGAGATCTTTTGTTCCGCGTAAAGACTTACCGGTCAATGAGTCAAAAGCATTATCTATTTTCCTAAACACATCTTTACCTGAGAGTCGGAGTGACTCAATCCATTTCAGTCATCACGTGTTTTGTTTATTAAATATAAAACAGTGTTAAAAATACGTAGACAAGAACCTCAATATAAACTTTAACCTGTTGCATCTATTGCCACAAACATCTATTAAACTTTTATCTTCTTATTCATAAAACTTAAAATTCCTTTGATAATATAGAAAATCTGTTTTTTCCCTTTCTTACGGATTTAAATACGAGGGCTGTTCCGAAAGTTGTTAGCTGCTCCGGCTTTACTCATGTGATTACAATATTAATTATACCATTGTGAGGGATATTTCAATTCTAATTATGGCCATGATTTTTTTATAAATTAATGCGATTCGTTTTTTTATTATATATTTTTAACTGAAAGCTGTTTTGTATGGAGTTACGAATTGCTTAGAAAAAACGGCAATTTTAGGCGCAATTAAATGAATTTCGTATTGAAATCTTAGAAAATCGAACTTATATTTACCCGGGATTAATTATTCTGTTTCTTTTGCTATTTCCAATGTATAAATCAATAAATAATGTTATAAGTGTATAGGTAAGTATATTTTTTTTTACATATCAGAAATTTTTACTTTTGACGAAAGACTCATTCTTGACACCTATTAAATCGTAATAATGTTTACTCAATCAACACGATTTTTACGTAAAAAACCGTCGAGATTCGTAATTAGCAGCACCTAAAAAAACTAATTGTTTTTTAACAAATACTGTTTATAAAATGACGGCACATATGGAGTCTCAATTACTGATTTTCATGACTGATGGTTAAGGCTTGGACGCTTTGAAGTAAAAAATAAATTAAAAAAAACTAAGCGTTTTCTAAAAATGTATTTACTCGTACACCACTTCAATAAGTACTGAAATATGGTATAAATAATATTGTAATCGCCTGAGTAGAGCTGGAGCAGCTAAGAACTTTCGGAGCAGCCCTCGTATCAGAGTGACAGATGGACAAATTTTAACGGTATTTTAGCTAAAATAGGTTTGACGTTTTACTTGATAGGTAGGTTAAATTAGAACTGCATGTTTCCTATGTCCAAGAAAAGGAATGCGTTGATTCCCACCACATTACCATGCAAACGAAGTAGCAGGTACAGCTAGTTATGGAAATAAGTAGACGTACGATAGTCTAGCAATAGTATCCAAGTGGTTTGCGTCCTGCTGGTCGATCACGTGACGCATTGTACGCACGTTAGGTGGATCTAAAGGTCAAGTTTTATATTATGGAAAAATTACTGTTAAACTGTCCTAACGCGCGTTGAAAACGTTACGTGATTACGCCTCTGGCTTACAAACTTTGAAACGGAGGTTGTGGGTTCAAATTCCAGCTCGTAATGTTCGGAATATCCTTAGTATTTATCCATAGTTTTCGGCGGAAGAAAACATGGTGAGGAAACCGGCAACGAATTTGAAAGTGTGTGCTAAGGCCCCAACCCGCATTATGATATTCCTTGTATCCAGCAGTGGGACGTAAATAGGCTGACTTTTTAATTCGGACTCCGAAGGTGCCCTTGACTCATTACCAGCCAATGACTACATTGATGACTATTATTCTAAGACCTAAGTAATACCCAATTGGGGATTTGCCGTTCAAAAGGTGGAGAGGATTTTTTATTCATTTATATTGGTCTGGTATGGAGGATATTTCCCACAAACTGGATTAACTTACGATTAAAGACCGATTAACATTAAATATCGCGAGTGTTTCCTCAGGAAACTTACGAGTACAACCTTTCCAAACATTTACATATTAACGAACACCGCTTACGATTGCAGACGGTTTGTTCAACCCACCCTTACTAACACTGTAGGTAATATTCCAGGAGCCTAGTGCTAGTTGAGGACCCGGCAATGTTCACCGCGCTCTGCTTCGTTGTGCGCGGCGCGGCAGCGCTAGGCGCCAGCGCCTACTCCACCGCGAGCTACGTGTTCGTGTTCAACGTGTTCCCCAACTCCATCGGCTCGGTGCTGGGCATCCTGGAGACCTTCGTCGGCATCGGCATGTCCGTGGGGCCGGCCATCGGCAGTCTGCTCTATTCGGTATGGTCGTACCTGCGTGTCAACATTACTCTTAAGCCTGCTCCACGCAATGGGCCATCACGGCCGCAGGACAGGACGCAGTTATGCCGTAGAATTGTTAAATGTGGGCCATGATGGCCCTTTGTGTATAGGTTTAAGGGCCGCGATGCGTCATCTAACGCATGCATTTGACTGACCATAGTATGAACCGCGCTACAAATGAAGCATAATGGACCGCGGCGTGAACCTAACAGGGGACACAGATGTAGCCCGGAGGCCTGTCGACACATAGCCAGAGGCTCTAGTATAAGTTTTACCGAAACAAACTACGATCGCGTTTGCGTTTTACCCTCATTTTGTATGGGATTTGACAGCTAAACGCAAACGCGGTCGTAACGTTTTGTTTCGGTAAAACTTATACTAGAGCCTCAGAACACGCGTTCAAAATCACTTGGTATGGGAGACTTATGGACTTTATGTACAAGTCTGCGCTTTTTTAAACACGCTCGAAGCGCGCCCTGTTTTGCGGGTCGCCCGTTCATAAATCTGGCATTAGAAGTACAGTACTTATTTATTCACAGCATGAAAATGTTTGACTAAAAGTGAAATACCAATTGTTTCAGTTAGATCGGAGGCTTCGGACTTCCATTCTACAGTATTGGCATTATAATGGTTTTAATTGTGCCAGTTAACTGCATGCTACTCACAGATTGTGAAGGTATGTATAGTTTATCTACACATCTGTCCTAGCATTATGATAAAGAGAAACGTTGCATTGAGAATCCGGAACCACACGTCTGATTTAAGTATTGTACATTTGACCATGCCAGGATAACCTAAGTGAATCTGCCCCCATCGAGTTTGAGCTTGTAATTTGTATGGCTCTACATTAGTAACAAATATGCATTGAAATTCGGTTGATTTAAATAGAGCTCCGCGCGAATAGTCGCGCTTTTTATTAGGAGTTATCTTTAGACTCATTAAAATACACGAAGTGCCTTGAGGAAGCAGGAAGACATCTAGCCAGCTGCGTATACTCAGGTGCCAGGTAACCTTGGAATCGGGTAAGTGCAGCACGAGCCAGGTCTCAGGGTCCTACACCTGACGAGGGAGCATCACAGCAGCTCCTTGCAACGGTGAGTGTCTTTCAAGATTCTTCAAGGCTCTGTTTCTCTAGTTTCATAAATTTTAGTCAAATTATCGAATAACCTACAGTCCACTAATTAACATTTTGGTATAACTACAAAAACTATATTTGGTATAACTAGGTGGCAAAACTAGCTTCCACTCGCGACTTCGTCTGTGTGGACCCGGGATAAAAACTATCCTATATTTTAATCCACGCTATAAACTATCTTCTTGCACATCAAAATCGGTTAAGCTCCAAACATCCACATCTTTCGCATTTATAATATTAGTAGGATTTCAGCCGCCCAAACTTTATTGTTTCTTCAAAGAAAACGAATTATGATCTTTCTTCATATTTTTTTCTATCCAGACAATTTCCACGTGTGCCGTGCGTCAATATATTGTGCATTTTACTAAAGACAATTACATGACATATCGCCACAAAAGTCACCAACTCTAGGCTCTATAATGAGCTACCACATAAATATATATTTAGTTAATATTATCCGTCATAGAACTAGGTGATTTTCACGGCCGTGCCATCCTTTTCTCAAAGCAGTTCAGAGGGCGCGAAATTAAATCCCACATGAATAAATATATAGGATTACAAAGTTACATTTGCAGTGAGTGGGAGAAAAAAATGAAAAAGCAAGAATGTGACTGCATTCATAATTTGTATGTACTCGTATTGATAATCAATATGTTTCTTCAGTGCTGCGGATTACGGATTAACGACGGATTAATATTTGTGCAAATTCGTATATCCAATATCAAACGTACCTAACTAATCAACGCTAATTAACGTTAGTATTCACCTTAATTAAGAAGTTTAATTGATGGTTGTGTTAACGGAGTTATCCGTTAGCACAACCAGCATGCTGCATCGAAAACACTACAAAATTTACGATGTCTGCTCAGCTAGGACAATAGGTCTACGGACAAGTATTACGGCCCAAATCGTCACGTAAAACTTGGCCATAAAACAGAATCATGCTAGCTACCCTGGTCACAATGAAACATTTATTTCAGACGTTTTACTTTTCAGAAGTCTTGACTGGTTCAAAATCGGCTTCAGTGATGGGTCTGTTCAAGATTCCGTCAATAATCGTGACTGGGCTGGTGATCGTGGTCGCGTCTAACACCTGGGCCTTCCTCGACCCCACGCTGGAGCCGCACATGAGGCAGTTGGGCCTCACTACCAACCAGATCGGCCTCGTGTTCCTGTTGTTCTCCACTATCTATGGGATATTCAGTGCCATTTGGGGATGGCTGGCGGACCGGTAAGCACTATTAAACTTAGACATCGTACGTCTTAGGCACGGATCCGCGCTAAGCACATGACTCTATTGCTTTAAATCTAACGGTCGTCTTGATTAGGTATAAATACAAGGGTTTAAGCCACCAGTTAAGAAGATGGTGCTACATACAAAATAGTACGAAAAGCAACGTAAACCCAGCAAACTACAACTCATATAGTATGTATGGAAAATTGTGCCATGGGTGGACATAAATAATAAATAATATAAATATTAGTGGACAATATTACAAAAATCAACCTAGTCTCATAGTAAGCTCATTAAGGCTTGTGTTATGGGTACTAGACAACGATATAATATAATAGATATAAATACTTAAATACATAGAAAACTTCCATGACTCAGAAACAAATATTCATGCTCATCACACAAATATTTGCCCTTACCGGGATTCGAACCCAGGACCTTCAGCTTCGTAGGCAGCGTCACTACCCACTAGGCTAACCGGTCGTCAAACGACATGTTAGATAACAACAACTTGCGTCGGTACGGATATGTGGTGAAAAACTCCGTGAGTTTCAGACGATATTCAACCTTCAAGACGTTAATGACCCGTTTCATTAATTAATTACATAATCTTAATATTAATATTTATGTATGCTGCTTTGGTTAAGCAGGTCTATGGACCATACAGACACTTAAAAATTATTTTTTGGGTTCATGTTCTTGTATGTTATATTATATTATATACCTACACTGGAGTTCATTTTCTGTTTGTGATAGTCATAAGCCGCTACCGACGTAGTTCTAACCGGTATGTATCACAGTATTGTTCGGTACCTGCTCTGATCCTACTTAAATGTTGGGAACAACAATGACATATTTAAGAGGAAACACAAAGGGCGAGATAATTGAGAAATAGGTATTTGTAATAGTACATTGTAGTAAAGGCTAGAAAGTATGTAGGCAATAGATGGACGAGTGGGTTCGAGGTCCGAGCCGCTAGGCGAGGACCTCGAAGAAGAAGAGTCCATCTATTGCACTTTTGGCCGAGACATTACATAGTGCTTTTCACGCCTACTGCGAGGAAATTGCAAATAATTATAATTATAAGTCAAAATTAAGTTCCAAATAAAAGATCATAAATATGAAACACTAGCGCGGTCGCTCGCGTGTGGGGGGGGGGGGGGGCAGCGCGCGCGACGGGGCGGCCCGCGCGGTGCCCCCCACACACGCGCGGGCCGGCGGCGGGGGCGGGGGGAGCTGTGATTGGTGAATCGCTGTTCAAACTGTCCAACAATAACAACCACTATTGGTAGTGGTGTTTCGGGTGCTACAGCTTTTGCCTACTTTCCAGCTCGGTTTTAGACCATCTATTGCCACATTTCCGAACAGTGGCGTGAATAATGTATTGCTATCGCGCCAACCTCAAGCCTCTCCCCTCAGAGCGCGATAGAGACAACTGCAGCTTGGACCGAAAATACCTATTAAAAGTACATCAAATCAACGTTTCGTAGTCCCCTGATTTCTTCTCCAAAACTTGATCTATTTAACTATTTTTTTTATTAAAAAATTAAAGAAAGGCTTTGGCCGTGTGCCTATATTTTCCTTTTTTTTTAATAATCTAGTCAAAATTGTTTTCTGGATGTTTGAACACAGCGGAAAATCTGGCATTTTTTTCAAGGTTTTTGAAGGTAAACCGTAAGTATCTCTTTTAAGAATAAATTTATGAAAAACTGGAAAACATAGGAACTTCCATAGATTTATGGGAAACAAAATATTGCTCTACTGCCATTATCCAGGGAGAAAACAGGGGACTACGTTTCTATGGAAAAACGGCCCTTGTGTTTCCTCTTAACAGGAGCGCTTAAATCTCCTACATACCTATCATACTAGGTAATGCTGAACCAAATATCGAGCCCTCGAGTACAGTACCTATATAATATGTAACGTATTATCCTTTGTTAAAAAATAAGTACAGTGTTTTACGACAGTTCCGTAAATTGTACCGTTTCGCTGATCCAGAGTACATAACCACTGGTGCATGATGATCTGGGGACTGTTCCTGATTACCATTGGCCTGCTGCTGCTGGGCCCCTGCCCCTACATTCCTGGTCTCCCCACGTAAGCAAATCAATCGCATAATACTTGGCTAAGCAGTCCAACAAATACCTACAAATACTTACACACTCAAACTCACATCGGCCTGAGGCTCTAGTATAAGTTTTACCGAAACATAACTTTACGATCGCGTTTGCGTTTTACCCTCAATTTGTATGGGATTTGACAGCTAAACGCAAACGCGGTCGTAACGTTTTGTTTCGGTAAAACTTATACTACAGCCTCTGAAGCTTTGATGTGGCTTTAACAGTTTAACGTCTCAGCTTAGTTTGACTCGAGGAACAATTATGAAGTGGCGTTGCCTGAGACAAAAGTGCATGCTCACTTACAAGAGGTATCAACATCTAAGACTCATATTGGTATACGAGTCTATCTTTACGTGCCAAGCGTCGCTTATGTTATTTTGTAACCTTAAGGAGACGTTACACGGGCCGATGTCGGCCGGACTGCATGTCGGCCGATGCGTGATTCGGCCCGTGTGCGTGTGGATCCGGCCGCCCAAATCAAGGTCACTCCATGCTAGATTTAGATATCAGCCCGTGTACCGTCTCCTATAGTTGATACTTATATCAACTATAGGAGACGGTATTAGGTATTGGCACAGATTAAAGAATACAAGTACAGATACCCAATCTCATAGAGCAAAAGCGTACCGTCCTAATGTAGGCAATTCTGCATACAATTTTAGTCCCGTAGCTACTCCAGTAGATGGAGTATCCGAGCTACCACGGCTATGACGCTGTCAGCCTTTAGTAATACATTGAGATATCACCAGATGGCGTTGACTTCCCGGGCAACAAATAGAGTATTTTTGATTTTTTCGATATAAAAGTAGTATTTTAGAGACAATATTACACATCACACAAAAATATACATAACACAAATGCTTAGAGCCTGTGTTTCCATAGAACTTTCGCGACCCGTGATGGCGCCATCTAGTGACAGTACCCAATAATACGTAGCAAGCTTGAAAGCTCACTCGTATAGTACGAGTTACATGGATTTAGTATCAATTTTATTGCATTTACTAAACTTATAAAATATACCTTTATTGTATGTGCGGAAGTATGTTTGTGATATAATTAAGGTACGTTGAATTTATTAAGGTGTAAAAATCATTCTATCTTCACGATTACTGGTTCAAATGTTTCGCTCGGTACCTGTGTCGCCATCTAGGAGTTCTTTTTAGTATCAATTATACGTTGTTCTAGTTGGGAGGCCATGGTATTGGTGATTTATTTGCTTAAATGAATAACTTCAAAATAGGTCCTTTAACTTATGTTTTTTCCCCTAAGGTCCGAGCTGTGGCTCGACTTGGTAGCTCTGGTAGTCTTAAGCGTATCGGTGGCGCTCACGCTGTTGCCTACCTTCCAAGGAGTTTTGGCAAGTTCAATGTAAGTGCAATATTTTATACCTACGAGTCATAGTAATGAATGAATTATTTTCGTTCTAATACTTTGTTTATCATTTAACGTGAATATCCAAGTGCTGGCCACTGCCCTAACAGTTGGCACTCAATCTTAATTCATAGGCTATAAAGTTGACCATTATTGAAGTTTAGGTGTCAACCATTGGGACGGTTACCTGACATAGGTTAGTAGATCGCACATATGTGTCAAATTGTTCTGTTTATTTGTTTTATTCCGACATTTTCAATAGGAACTGTTAACATGAAATCTCAGATTTGGCTTTAACTCTAGTTCCAGTTTGATCAAATCGGTTCTAGGCTAGAGTTACCTAGTATAAAAAAATGTGATTAGGTAAGTACCTATATCTACATAGAGGTTATCTCGTTATCTCGAGGTTAAAGTGGTGTCAGAGGCATGCCGAAAAGATAAAAATGGATATCCTAGCATCTCATCATTCTAAACGTGACTTTCGGGCTTTTTGGAAATCCACAAGGAAGCTAAACAGTAAACCTGGCCTTCCTGCGAGCATTGAGGGCATTAGTGACCATAACTGCATAGCTAATTTATTTTGAAAGCAATTCACTGTAGTGTCACCTTTGCAGCTACCATGTTCTTCACCTGAGGATGAGCCACGTGAACAGGAGATTTCAATTAGATTTACTCCAAGGGATATAGACAAAGTTATTAGGTCCATGTCAAGGGGAAAATCTCCTGGTCACGATGGCATCAGTATAGAACACCTCAAACACGCAGGCCCTCCTATGCCGCGAGTCCTTGCATTGTTATACAATCTCTGCATAAGCCACTCGTACTTACCAGAAGCTATGATGAAGACGGTTGTAGTACCAATTGTTAAAGATAAAAGTGGTGATGCTGGAGATAAAACTAACTATAGACCGATCTCACTAGCGACAGTGATAGCAAAGATACTTGATAGTCTGCTTAGTACACAATTGGATAAGTATCTTAACATACACCAAAATGAATTCGGCTTCAGGCCTGGTCTCTATACGGAATCTGCCATATTGTGTCTAAAGCAGACTATTAGGTACTATACTGAAAGACAAACATGTGTTTATGCATGTTTTCTCGATTTATCCAAGGCGTTCGACCTGGTGAATTATGAAGTTCTTTGGAGGAAATTAAAGGGTACCAATATTCCAACGGAACTCTGTAGAACTTTTAAATATTGGTACCTCAACCAGTGTAACGTAGTGCGATGGTCAAGCGCATATTCGGAGCCATACAGGTTGGAGTGTGGGGTGAGGCAGGGGGGAGTGACCTCACCCAAACTCTTCAACCTGTATGTCAACGCGCTATTGGAGGAGCTCAGCGGCACTCATGTCGGCTGCCACATTGCCGATACCTGTCTAATAATATTAGTTATGCAGACGACATGGTGCTGCTGAGTGCCTCCCCTTGTGGACTGTCCACGCTGGTTAATATCTGCGAAAAATATGCACTCAGTCACGGCTTAATATACAATGTTAAGAAAAGTGAATGCATGGTATTTCAGGCCAGAGGAAAATATGTACCGCCAGTACCTTCTATCAGGCTGTATGGAGTGCCCCTAAATAGGGTAAACCAATTTAAGTATCTGGGACATGTGGTGACCTCTGACCTGAAAGATGATGTAGACATTGAAAGAGAGCGAAGGGCGTTGTCTGTCAGAGCAAATATGGTGGCCCATAGATTTAGTCGTTGCTCGGTGGGTGTTAAGCTCACACTCTTTAGAGCATTCTGCACCAATTTCTATACGGCTAGTCTATGGACTCATCATACGCAGAAACAGTACAACGCTCTTCGTGTACAATATAACAATGCCTTTAGGGTGATGATGGGGCTACCCCGTTTCTGTAGCGCATCAGGGATGTTCGCGGAGGCCGGGGTAGATTGTTTCTACACCATAATGAGGAAACGCTGTACATCCCTGGTGCGCAGGGACCGGGCTAGCTCCAATCCCATCCTGAGGGCATTGTCAGAGAGATTTGATTGCCATTACATGAATCATTGTCATTTGATTCACGTAGTGGCAAACAAATCCCAGTAATTAATTTAATATTAAAAAAAAAAAAAAAAAAAAACATAATTAGATATATTGTATAGTAGTATAGTATATTGTGTGTGTAACAAGCTAATTATAATTATTTCATGTTATTCCTCGCCTTGTAATATGATCCCAGTTGGTCGAAATAAATGATGATTTTTATATAGATTTTAACGTGATTGTAATCCAACAATCTTACACTCAACGTCCTAGTCCCAAGCTAAGCAAAGCTTGTAGGTACAAATCATCCGTGACTGAAACAAATATTCATCACATAAATAAATGTCCTTTCGAGGATTCGAGCCCAGCAGGTCGATCACGTAACACATTGTACGCGCGTCAGGTAGATCTAAATGTCACTTTTTAGGGTTCCGTAGCCAAATGGCAAAAAACGGAACCCTTATGGATTCGTCATGTCTGTCTGTCTCCGTCCGTATGTCACAGGCATTTTACTCGAAAACTATAGGGTGTATTTGAATAAAAATTGGAGGATAGGTGTATTTTGTTAGCCGCTATACATAGTTTTGTAATTTAATTATATTCCTAAAAAAATTTTTTTTATGGGGGTGCACTCCATTACATAAAAATGAAAGTAAAAAAAAAATTTTCATTGCATGCCCACTTGTGCTACATCAATCGATAGGCCTTTCAAAATAAATATAAGGTTTCTCAGCATTTTTTTGATTAAGTGAATAAAGTCGGAGATAATCGCCCCGAAAGTCACTAAAATTGTGTCCCCCCCCTCTAATTTTTGAACCGTGTATTTTAAAAATATGAAAAAAATCATGGACATATATCGGTTCAAAGGTTTTCGAGATATTTCTAAAAAAAGTGGCCAAGTGCGTGTCGGACCGCGCACAACGAGGGTTCCGTGCCTATTAAAAAGTCGTATCGCTACTGAAATCTTATGGCACTTACGTCCTTTTCTTTAAGGAACCGATCTTGTTCAAAACAATTTTCGCTGAGAGAATTTAATAAGCCCTATGAGCATGATTTTTTTCATATTTTTAAAATACACGGTTCAAAAATTAGAGGGGGGGGGACACAATTTTAGTGACTTTCGAGGAGATTATCTCCGACTCTATTCACTTAATCAAAAAAATTGCTGAGAAACCTTATATTTTTTTTGAAAGGCCTATCGATTGATGTACCACACGTGGGCTGGTAATGAAAAAAAAAATTTTGACTTTCAGTTTTATGTATGGAGTGCACCCCTTAAAAAAATTTTTTTTGTAATATAGTTACAAAACTATGTAGCGGTTAACAAAACACACCTATCCTCAAAATGTTATTCAAATACATCTTATAGTTTTCGAGTAAAATGCCTGTGACATACGGACGGACAGACAGACAGACAGACATGACGAATCTATAAGGGTTCCGTTTTTGCCATTTGGCTACGGAACCCTAAAAACTGCCTTCCTTAAAGAAAAGGATGTAAGTGCCATAAGATTTCAGTAACGATACGATTTTTTTAATAGGCACGGAACCCTTCGTTGTGCGTGGTCCGACACACACTTGGCCGCTTTTTTATATGGAAAAATTACAGTAAAATTTTACCCCTCTGGACCGCCGCCCAACCTAACCATCACGACTATCACGCGACGGCGCGCGAGGTCTCTCGATTTTTCTCGCACTATCCGTCTCTCTCTTGTTAGAACACTTAGAACAAGAGGTATAGTGCGAGAAAAATCGAGAGTATGTCGCGGCGTTCCCGTGATAGGCGTGCTGGATCAAAAAGTAAGATTGTCAATGTGTCGTTAAGAAGCTGACAAGACCTAATTTGGTGAAATTGATGTTATTTAAGCAGTTCTTTAGGAAAAACTATTTGATCTACCACATCAACAAAAAAAAAGACTGGGTTGCACTCCGGGAGTGCCGGCAGAAGTGAAAACTCAATAACATTGTAACAGTTTTTCGATCAGACATCTAACGGTGTCACCCTAAAAATGAATTTGACGAATTTTATAAACAATTATCAATTATATAGGCGGACGGGCCGCGGGCGCGTTGGGCGCGACCGGCCGCCGGCTCGCCTGTCGCCGCGCCGACGGGCGGCGGCACACACAATACCAATTTGTTTTTGCCATTGCCAAATATTTTTCAAAGCTTTATCTAATCTAATAGGAATAACGTCTAAATTCGAACTATTCGAATTGGCAAGAACAGCAGACGGCGGTGGCGACCAAAATATCAATTTGTTTTTGCCGTTGGTAAATATTTTTCTAAGCTTTATCTCTTTAGGAATAATGCCCAAATTCGAACTATTCGAATTTTCTCAATAGCAAAACGGTGAATGACGCGTTGGTTAAAATTACAAATTATATTAATATTTTTGCGACGTATGGGTCTGCAATTAAAAACATGAAGTCAACATATTCATACCTAAACCGCTAACGAGTCACATTTCACAAATAATCCACACTTTTTTATTTCAATATTTATGTACTTATTACCTTCAAAAACCGGGCCGCCCAGAGACACTCGCTCTCGTTTATTCCGATACAAGTAGACTGTGTGCGCGCTATCCCAAATCGTCAAGGGCATTTTGGTGTTGACAGCGTCTTAATGTTGCAGTTACGAGGGCGGTTGCCCGGAGGCGCTGGCGACGTACAGCGCCGTGGCGGGCGTGTGGTCGTCCTGCTACGCGCTGGGCGAGGTGTCGGGCCCGGCGATGGGCGGCGCGCTCACGGAGCGGTACGGGTTCGCGCTCAGCGCCACCTTCTGCGCTGCGGCGTGCTTCACAGTGGTGACTAATAGTGCCTTTATTCTCCTCCATCAAACCTATTTTCAACCCCAGACGGAAACAAGTTTAACATCTGTGGCTGGCCAGACAATGAGCCAGCTCTATGATCCTCTGGCCAATTTTTAGGGAATATTACCCAAAACTCTGCGTAGGGTAGGGGGCGACACTAGCACACACCGTAAACAAAGCACCGTGACACATCATGTCATATGTCATATTTATTAGTACCAAATAATTCGTGAAAATATGTTCAATTATGATAATTTTATTATTGTTCATGTAGTAAAAAAGCTGTATTGAGTTTATCATGGCATCCTACGGACATTTTAAAACGGTTTACGGTACGTGGTAGTGCTGCACTCTGGCGGCAGAACATTGCAGAAATACTCCCTATTCAGTTGGCAAAATACTTAATTGGTGAGTGCCTGAGTTGCTAGGTCCGAGCGTTTAGGCAATAACAAATATCTGTGTGATCAATGTTTATTTATACCCTGTAGTGTAGGCATAAGTAATTCGAGGTAAGTAATACGAGATATAAGAACTGATCATATAACAGTCATAATAAATATACAAGCGCTCATAGCCTAGCGGCGCCTGCGAGTCGGAAACGATAACGCAGGTTAAGCAAAGATGGCAGCGGTCAGTCTTTGGATGGGTGACCGCCTGATGTTTGAGTGGTTAACATAAATGAGCGATTCCGTGCTTTGGAAGGCACGTTAAGAGTCCGCAGTAAGCTCGATTCTCCATACAAACGTAGTTACGCTCTCATTTTAAAACTACGTGTTGGATTGTAATGAAAATTTTCATGTGCAATGAAATGAGGTATATCCAGGTCTGTAATTAGTTTATGTAGCTTCAGATACCATAGTAAAAAAAATACAGCGAATTTAAGTTTTTCATACAAAACTTGTTTTTGCTGTATTTCGTTTGTTTTATAAACTGGAACCATGTAAACTAATTACAGACATAGATATACCTTATGCCATTGTATATGCAAAGTTTCGTCACAATCCAACACATAGTTTTAAAATGACAGCGTAACTACGTTTGTATGGGAAGGTGAAATTCGGCCGAGCTTACTGCGGGCTCTTAAGCAGTTGACCCCGGCTGCTGTCTGTGACAGTAGTCGTTAAGCCGAGTTAGAGGCCTTCGGGTGGCTTAAGAACTTCTAACAGTCGAGTTGCCCACTCACTTGACAAAGGGGGGACAACTGTCACTCGCGTCCGCAGGAGCTACCTACCACAACCCTGCACGTGTCCCCTGGGTGGTACTAAGGAGTGACAAACTTTAAAGGCCAAAATAATGTATGCCATACGATTAAATAAATAAATAAATAAATATACACGCTCACTTTGTATAAGCTTGTTTAGTATATATAACATTCACTGGATATAATGAACGAAACATATAATTTCAAAATATCTACTTTCGTAAAGAAAGTATAACCTTATGTAGTTATACTACCAATTGATATAACAATAAAGTGTATAATGTTAAAAACTCCTAAGATTTAAAACATATAATACAATTGATCTAACATCAAAAAGCATAATAGGTACTCGGTTACTTTCCTGGCAGCCGTTTATTGAAATAACAAAAATTCGCATTCCGATACCGATTTATAAAATTCCGAATATCATTAAACCGACCTATAATAACCCCGACTACTTAAACAAAAGTCCGATACATCACGCTTTGTAAATTGTACTCATATAATATGTAACTATTAGGTAGTACAAAAGTGTTCGGTTCTGGCGCTTCTCCGGCCGCTGCCGCGACACGCTCGCTTCGCTCGCTCGGCTCGCTTCGCTCGCTCGGCTCGCTGTAGGGTCGCGATTCACCTAACACTCCTCAACGCTTCGCTCATCGACGTACCTACAACGACCTGCCTTACAGTATGTCTGAAACTATTTTAAACTAATCTAAAATCCGAATTTCAAAATTCCTTAAAAAAAATGTCTCATATGTGTATTTCATATCTTGTAATCCTTATACTAAAAGATCTAATTTATTATTTCTAATTTACATAAACCAGCTCTGTAAGTTCCACATCGAAAATGGATCCATCTTTGCTTACGCTGACGATACGGCTGTAGTGTTTTATGGGGAATTGGGGATAGCTGGGAGGAAGTACGTATCTCTGCGGAACTTGGACTGGCTAAAAAAATTGCTCGCTGGCTCCTGACTAATCTAATACTCACCTTAAATCTAGAAAAAAGTAATTACATTTGTTTCACAAATTAACACAGGACTCAACCAGACCCCTCCTTCAAAATTAAAATCCATAACTGTCGAGAACCAATCCAACCAAATTGCTCCTGCTCAACCATCAATAAAGTTGAGACTACTAAATATCTAGGCATAATGATTGATCAGCGTCTCACATGGCACACAGTGAGTTAATAATGTCTCGCATTCGAAAACTTATATGGACCTTTAAATCTCTAAGACACGTCGTAACTAAAAAAGTTCTGAATCAAATATATTATGTTACTTGAGCACAATCCGTTCTCGTTTACTGCATACCGATCTGGGGAGGTGCCACTAAAACCAAATTCCTTTAACTATAGATATATATCCCTCCACCTAAAAAGACTGCAAAACAAAAGTACTAAAGTGGATCAAGATTAAAAACTACGCTGAACTAGAAAACATGATCGATTTTTCTCCCACTATACCTCTCTTTCTAAGTGTTCTATAATAAGAGAGAGACGGATAGGGCGAGAAAAACCGAGAGAGCTCGCGCGCCGTCTTGTGATAGCCGTGTAGCTGCAGATAGCTGCGGTGCCATTCGTGATCATTCTCCGCAACACATTCACTGCCAATGATTTCGTAGTGCTACGCTTGTAGCCGATAAAATACGAATAATCGTATGTAGAGAGTGCTCATCTTTTAACGGGTTGACGGAAAGTGTTAATGCGCATACCATGAACAGTATAGGTAATTTTTGCAGGCAGTGGTAGCGCTGGTTTTCTTCTCTCTCCGCGAGTCGTCGAAGTGGGTGTCGGCGGACTCGTGCTCGGAGTCCCTGCCGCGCTCGGACTCCACGTGGAGCAGCACCCACTTCTGTCCGCGAAGCGCGCCGGACTCCCGGCTCGACACGTCACCGCTACTCACGCCATGCTCCCGCTTCGAGAAAGGCTGTAAGTTCCATTTTTACCACAGCCTATGGACGCAATTCCAGGTGACTCGCACGCACGTTGCCGTTCCTTTCAAAAACCTGTACCTATATACTCCTTTCTTGGCGAACCCTATGCTGCGGTGCCTGGGGAAACCCGCAGAAGGAGTTCATTCCACAGCCGGAGCGTTCTTAAATTCAACGTGCGTAAGTCAATGTAATATCTACGAAGCAGTACTAAGCTGTTACTTCTAGCATACCCATTCCAAAATAGTACATCGTGATACAAGCGAGGTATGTTGATAATTACATCAGAGGCGGAATTGTTCACGCGAGCCGCAGGTGAGCGTGATAAGAGAGCCGAGGATGTAATTATCAAAGCCCACGCGTTTCATACGTTTTCAACACATTTTGCGAGGAAAAAATCCTTTTCATAAGATGAAAATTTTATAGGCCTGCCAAGTTAGTTTCTTTACTTAATGATGGCAACAGGTTTTTACTCACATATTACGCGTATTTACTCGCCAAGAATTTCCAGTGGCGTCCATTCTATTTATCACTTTTCTAGTCACCACGAGTCAACATTTTTGATAATAACCAAACAAGCATTAACAATGTTTGAGTACAAATATTTGTTAAATAACCTATAATGGCGCGCAACAGATTTTTCGTGAAGTTTGCGCAGTGCGCGCGCATGTGTTAAGCCTCTCACAGACTGTATAGTGCTAGTGGTACGCCAAAATATGCGGCAAATGGTTTTAAAGTTTTGAAAATCGGTACCTACGATTGATCTTTAGGCCAAACGAATCAATTTGACCCGTAGCCCGAATAAAAAAACTAAAAAGGAGAGGAGTTATGTCAACATCTGTTTTTTTTGTTATGATTAAAAATATTTTATTCTGAAACCTATCGTGTGGTACCTAATGAATGGCTTACTAAGCCGATTCTTAAAATATACTAATAAATAATATAAATATTATTGAATACTCCTATCGCATTAGTATTTATTTATCATCCTCAGTGTCTAAAATTGAACTTTTTATACATGTTTCAACTGATTATGATTTTATCACATTTTGTAATTTTTAAAAATTATAAAATAATACTAAATTTTTTTTTTTTTCAAAATTACTTTTTTGAGGTTAAATACGAGGATATCACGTATCCTTTGTGGTATATTGTATTCAAAAAAAATAAGCCATATCGTGTCTGGAGGAGCCCAAACTTGGTATGTTTCGAAAATTGATTTCGTTTTAATTTAACTAAAATGGCTGAAATATAAAGAAGTGATATTTTTTTTAAATCGGCTTAGTAAGCCCTTTCATTAGGTACCACACACGATAGGTTTCAGAACAAAATATATATTTTTTCCATACGAAAAAAAAGATGTTGACATAACTCCTCTCCTTTTTCGTTTTTTTATTCGGGCTACGGGTCAAATTGATTCGTTTGGCCTAAAGATCAATCGTACCGATTTTCAAAACTTTAACACCATTGGCCGCATGTTACTGAATTACGGGGTGTACCGCTAGCACTACTAGCGCGGCCTGGCCGCGGCGGTCAATAGTAAACTTGTCATTAGCTGTCAAATTTACTATTGACCGCCACCACAGGCCGAGCCAGTGTGATTTAGGCCTCAAGCCAGACTTAGATGAAATCTCTAAACAGCCAAAAAAAAAAAAAAACATATTTTCGTTTTAAAATGTTATCTTTACTAATTCATGTAAAATGTTACCTAATCAAAAGTGAATAGTTTTACTAAATTAAACGTTTATATATATGTATAAAAAAGCTGTACATTCTGTACAACCCGGTTAGTTTAAGAATGCACCGTGTTGCATACATCTTGCTGCAAGGTGCCAACGTGACTTAATCGGGATATAACCATAACACACGAGTGTCGTAAAGTTATAAAACATGCGTTTAATACCAAGGATTATGAGACTAAAAGCGACATAATAAGAGGTCCGTTACGAGCAAATGTGTTGAAAATAGTAGTATTACCAAACCCGGAAGCGACCTACATAGAAGAGGCTACAGGCATAGGGTCATTTCGCCGGTTAACGACCACCTAATTTCATGTGCCGGTGGGCGATCAATTAAGCTGAGTTGGTGAACTGAAAGGATATTTTCTCGGTTTTTTAGTAGATTTCTATTCTAAAACAACAAAAAATGCATGTGGGTAAGGCCGCCGACATTGTCAGTTTTGGTCGGAACAAAACTTTCCAGCACGTTTTCTCCAAATATGTAAGCACTACTGCCGTTGTTGTTAGTTGATTCTATAAAGCAATTATTGAGCTTGTTTCCCCATTTCGCAAACTGAATAAAAGTTGTTGTTTCTAAAAAATACTTGCATTTATGTTCATCAAACCCCCCTAATTTTGGTCGAAAATGACGTGTCGCTTTTTTCCGAGTACTTTTCAACTAAGAATTATTTTAATATTTAAACATTTAGAAAAAAACGTTTAAATACGTTTGAAAGGTGAGACACATTACTTTCTGTAAGACCAAGAACGGTGTTTAAATACTCTGTTTTGCGTATTTTATAGGTCTTTAGATTAGTGGGCAGAGTTTTGGCTTTCGTAACACAAATTTTTGTGTTATGCATAATTACCCCTAAATATTAACAGAAAACTGGGGAAAAACGTATTTTGGCACAGCAACACCGTAAGCTGTCAATCAATGTAAAAAAAAAGAAACTGCCATTTTTAGTTTGTCTATGAGAAAAGTTGAAAGTGAGTCGCATATTTTCGTCAGAATTTGTGTTGATGAATATCTCAAGTAAGTAAGCGTTTCAGAAGTTCACTTTACTATGGTTGTTTTCGTTTATGTTTAAAGCTTACATGAAACATGTACATTTGCGTCTAGTTTGACTTAATTTGGTTTTATAACCTAAAACGCTTGTAAAAAACTGGTTTTGTGTTATATTATGGCGTTTTGTGTTAGTTTTGTGTTATGCATAACACAATTTTTTGTGTTCAGTAACACAAAACAAGTGTAAAGAGTCATGCAGATTGAGAATACTGTAATAGTAAAGAAAAACATTTTCATATTATCGTGAGATTTATTCGAATTGTTATTTTGAATAGTACTTACAGTCTAAACGTATTATTCTTACAGTATGGTCGTCGGGTGACAACCAAAACTCACTATTTAGTGCATTTGCAAAAAAAAACAAATATCAACTGTGTTTACGTAGAAATAAGGTCGAGTTTTCATGTTCTTGTAATTTACGTGTAATTAGGTTCTCACCGGACGATGTACACCAGTGATGCCGCATTCGATCAAACTTGAATTAGGTCTTCAATTATATAATTCCGTGAATCGCGGCTATTATTATTTCAGACAACCACGTGAACTTATGAATCATTTAGTTTCTACTTGAAATATATTTTTAAATTCTTTTATGTTTGCAATAATTCTGGAAACTTTTTTGTTTCCCAGGAATAATGCTCAATTTGTCGTATTTTTTTATGATGATCTGTTTTTTATACCGAAAAGGAAAAAATCTTTTTTTTATAAAAACAGATCATCATAAAAAATACTGATTTAGTCAAATACCGATCGATCACGTATTCTAAAATGTTGTCATTATAAATATTATATTAATATACGTAAAAAAAATATATTTTTTCCTTACCCTTTATTTTAATACTATTATGAAACAACCTTTACAAAAAATAGTGTTACTTTTGTGTTATATTTGTGTTACGGTATCACAAAAGTGATTGTGTTATTTTTGTGTTATAAGTGATAATCTCAACGGCCTTACCCATGTACAAGTAATTGTCTCAATAGGGTGTGTAGAATTTATGTTATCTTCAATAGAAAAAACCTTCTCATTCAGGTGGTCGCTAACCGAAGGTGGTCGCGTAACCAGCGAAATGACCCTACCCTACCATGTTTCCGACACGAGGCAAATGGTTGCACTTCTAAATTCAGTAAATGTAGCAAAAATTACGTATGCTTATTATTAGGTACCCACTTGGTAATGTGGTGCAATTGATAATGTAAGATATATATATTAATGTATATGCATATTAGACGGTATATATTTTCACACCCCTTTTTTGTTCCAGGTTTTTACTATCCATATGAAACGTCGACGCCAAAACGCCTTTGCATCAAGCATAAGAAAACAAACAAAAGTGGTTCAGCCAGTGTGGCGGACTCAATAGTAAACTTTCTCAAATTTGAATTTGTAACAAATACTTTATTTGAGATACGAAAGAAAAGTAGCCAGTCAAACTCGACTTGCCCTAACGTTGACCTATATCAGAACTACCTAGGCCGGGCAGAAACAGAGCATTTGAATAATAATGAATATCCTACGATTCCTGATAATAATCAAATAAAAAAGAAGGATAACCCAAGCGTCGACTCATACTGCCCGTACATCGAGAACGCCATTTTCGGCAGTACTGCGGTGTTGGAGAACGTACACTCGGATAATCTGCTAGTCAGAAGGAACAATAAAGGACTGGTATCGACGATGTCGAACAATAACGTCGGCAGAGAGCCTGCGGCAGATATTCTCAGATACAACCTCGAAAAAGTTAATTTCTACGAGAACATGCCGTGTTCATCAATGAATGACGTTTCTGTGAGTATAATTTGATAATATGTTGATGCTGTCATGACCGATTTCGGCCACAGTGACTGTGTGTTCTGGACTTGATTCGATTAGTAATATGACTGCACGTCTAGCATGGGACGGCCGCGACATACTCTCGATTTTTATCGCACTATACCTCTTGTTCTAAGTGTTCTAATAAGAGAGAGACGGATAGAGCGAGAAAAATCGAGAGAGCTCGCGCGCCGTCGCGTGCTAGCCGTGCTGGAGTGTTATTGTTCTACTCTCGGGTGCGCTCTCATGTGGCTTGCATACCCCATCTTTTTTGCAAAGGTACGAGCGCAATATAGGCAGGTTAATACCCCGCCGACGAAGTTGAACTGGATGGTTGCCGGTAGGTGAGCCTTCAGCTCGTCTCGCTTTTTATCGAGCTCGTTACGACGCTCAATTTCGAAGGTATTATTACCTGTTGATGGAGTAGAGTACACGTCGCCATTCGGGCTACCTTGCTGCCTTCTCCTCCCACTGTGTCTTTTCAGAACATCCTTATAGCGAAGGCTTACAAAGCTACGAACTCATTTCCGAAACCCTATTGCGTTGCATTTTTTTCCGTCGCGGATGAAATTCAGTCGTGTGATGGCCGACTCATCGGAATTTGGTTATGGAATACCGCCCTTGTGCGGTAGGCCTAAAATACCTATACCTAGGTATTATATAAAACAAAAGCATCGAATACAAAATATATGGCATTTGTATGCCATATATTTTGTATTCTTTTATTACGCTTTTTAAATTATTTTATTACCGATTATTGAGAATCAAACCAGAAACAGTAATAAATGAATAAATATTTGGCGACAATCTTAAACAAATCGACCTAGTCCCAAACTAAGCTAAGCTTGCACTATGGGTACTAGACGATGATATATGTACATACTTATATAAATAAAGAAATACTTAAATACATTGAAGACATCCATGACTCAGGAACAAATATTCGTGCTCATCTCACAAATAAATTCCCATGTAAGTAGGTACCTAATCATAGCACCGCACTGTTTGCAATAAGCCGGTGTCTGTTGTGTTTGACATTTCTACCTGTCATTTACTCCGTTGAATGAACAGGCCTTTCTTATAAATAAAATAGGTACATTATACTGCACTGTCTTAGGTATTTTTTTTGTTCACAGAATGCTTGCGAATGTAAGGACGCGATCACTTTCTTCGCGGGAACTGTGGCGGTATCTTCAACTGGTGCATGTGAAGTTTAGTCGAATTAGCTTATACCTACAAGCTATTGTTAATAAATTAATTAATTTTATACCAAGGGAACGTATTTCCATGACACAACTTGATACTTACTCATTCTTTGTAGCGCAACAAAGCACATTTTTTTAGGATTTGGGCCTCTACTGCCTCTAGAGATGTGCTGTTTCCAAACTACACATGATGATCATGCGACCGATTTGAGGTATGAAAAATG
Source organism: Epinotia ramella (assembly GCA_947578815.1). NCBI lineage: Eukaryota > Metazoa > Arthropoda > Insecta > Lepidoptera > Tortricidae > Epinotia > Epinotia ramella. The sequence goes on from OX388200.1 coordinate 39,739,306, forward strand.
ATATATATCTCTGGTGGGAGTGATGGAGATATGCGGTCTTAGAAAGGTAAAAATGGGTTCCTACCTGGTTCAGAATAGCAAAAACTTCTCTGCAAACTTGCAGCTAGACTAGGAACGCATATGAGATAAGGTGGCCGCTAAAACATTCCGCCTGACTCACTGGATACCAGCGCAGCGCCCATAAACACACGTAGGTACAGTGTCGAGTAACCTAACCTATGTTTTCCTGGTGAAGTCGACCTCGGCTGGCGATGTCACGGTGTCCCCTTATTTTTACTAACCAGTGACGCAAACGGTGAATAAACCATTTTGCTATTTCAAATGACAATGTGAAATCTGTAAAAAAATGCATAACCAAAAATACCTCTTTACCTAACTTAACTCAATTAGTTACTTCATATTACTTTTTAACTCAGTTTGTTCGGACAAAGCGAAAATTTAGTTACTATTTTAATTTACATACTTGTAAGTATTTAAATTTTTAAGAGTTAATCACCACTGAAATGCTATTCCTATATATAGGTACCGTGCATATATAGATGGAGAGTGAAGAGGAGGTGAAAATTGCTACTAAAACAGTTGAAGTCCACATTCTGCCATTAATCGTAACTATCGCAAGACCAATCCGGCAATCGTTTTAGAAAGGCCACGTAAGTAAACTAATTAAACCAGGCGTTCCATGCCGTGACGTGATAAGTTACTTACTTCCCAGAAATAAGTAGGTACATGGTTCTTTGCTGAATTAAATGTATGACAATTTGAAGTTTTGAACCAGTTAGTTACAGTAGTTTTAAGTAGCTCAGTAACCAAGTGCGGGAAGTATCGCAGTAAACTTGTCTTCCTTGTTTAACCGAAAACTGAAATTTACACGGATGCACGAGCACGGCACCCTGATAAATTAAGGCTGCGTTTGCTAAAGCTATGAATTACTTAATATACTGTTAACAATCTATATGGCTTACAACAATAAGTTACCTATATTTAGATATAATTCGTATTCTGGTCAGTTGTACCGAAACGAAAAATATTTGATGGAACACATCAACATATTTAATTTGCCTTGACCATGGGTACGTACCTACCCTTATTATTGTTTGATTGTATACTTCTGGAATACGCGGAAAGACAAAGATAGCAACATGCCTCTCACGGGCGTACCGCTCGGGGTCGAAGGGGTGTATAAAGAGGGTGGCAAAATTCTAATAGCGGAATCACCCCTCGTCTACTTAGAGCGAGAGGGTCGAGTTGTTTCGCTCTGGTTCGTGCATATTTTCTCACAGATATGCGCTCCGGGTACCTCAGTTTTCTGAATTCTGATCGTGTATAGCTGCTGACAGCGCTGTTGAAAGGTATAAAAAATGCATAATTACGAGTAGCGCTCAATCTATTTATAATCGCCCCCTATTTTTTATTAGAAGCCCAATAGATACCTACAATGTATATAATATATACCTAAATACAGAATCTATTAATTTACGTACATATCTTATATTAATTACAAATAGGCGGATAAGCTGGCATCTTAGCTTTTGTCATTGTACCTAGGGTTGCCAGATGTCCGGTATTTAAGCGTACAGTCCGGTATTTTCGAGGCCTGTCCGGTAAAAAATAAATGGTCATACCGGACAGAACAATGTGTTATTTTTGCGACCTAGGTCTTACTAGCCTAGCACACTACACTCCCCCTTAATCCCAATAAATGAACTAAATCAGATAGTCATTAGTTAATTACTTGCTGTAATATTGCCGACGACCTGTTTAGGTGTTTAGCCTAGTGGATAGTGACCCTGAACCTGCCTGGTTTCGAATCTCGGTAAGGGCGAATATTTGTGTTATGTTATAAGCATAATCCCTGAAACTTGGGTGTTTTCTATGGATTTAATTATTTATATCCATCAAATATATCGTCGTCTAGTACCCATAACACAAGCCTTATTGAGCTTTTACTAAAGGGCGAGTTTAATTTGTGTATAATTGTCCCCTAATAAGTATATAATATGTGTTTATTATTGATTTATAACCTTTATATTCTGAGTGATTGGTAATTTCCATGTAGATACTTATGTATGTAGGTACGTACCCTACTCAAGATATCCGTTTAAGGATGTAGTGGTCAGGTAGGTCAGAGAGTTTATGATAATGTTTACTCATAGCCCACTCCGTATTTCTGTCAAGTTAGCCCTTGGCTAGACCTACTACCTCAAAAGCGCTGGTTATTTTCACTATCGTGCTTCTTTCTATTAAGCATCCGCTTGCACTTTTCAGTCCCGTCTCGGACCCGTCCTTCTGAGAGTGACATTCGACTTACTGGCTGCGTAGGTAGTGCTACTGCTACTTACAATTAGTTATAATTGATTCTTACTGCCACTCTCGCCAAAATTCCTCATACGTTGGGCGTTCAATAAGTTCTCGGTAGGTATCGGCATGATTACGTATCTTAATAATAATTTCTATTTTATTTCTTACTGTGCCACTATTTTTAACCGACTTCAAAAAAAAGGAGGAGGTTCTCAATTGATTATTATTATTATTTTTATCTTTTTTTTTTCAATGTTTGATACCTCAGAACTCCGTCATTGATGAGCCGATTCGTATTTTTTTTTTGTTTTTAAGTATATGCTTCCAAGTGGGTCCCATTTTTTTCAAAAGTTCAGTTGGATTATGGGATCTATGAGGAATTGAGGGAACTCCTCAAGGCACGCGTGTAGTGATTTTGGTATTTTCTATTAACTAATTCAATTCAATATTTATTAATTTAATTTCTATTTTCTTTTCTATAACTCGTTGTATTTACACCCGGAAATCATATATTTGGTGGAGTGGAATTGATGATGAAGACCACAGAAGACTTATGAATTCTCTAACAATCAACGCATTTGCTCTCGGAAATGAGTTCATGTGGTAAATTGGAAAAGAAATGTGGAAATGTTCTCGTGGCTTGGCGGAGTATCTAAATTGAAGTCGGTTAAAACTTTGTTTTTAAAGTAAATTATTTTATACACTAAATAAGTAAAAACAGATCGTTTATTTGTATTTCTTTAATAGTTAAACAAAAATGATGGTGTAGCACATACGAGGGCTGCCTTTTAAGTTCTGTCGTTTACAAACCTCCCGTGATTGCATAAAAAAGAACTAGTGTCCACGTTAAAATATTTGAATTTAGAATTCGAAAACAAAAGAATGACTCGAAATCGGCCCAACCGTTTTAGTACAGCGTTCGTTCAAAGTTGACAAGTCAGTTGTGAAAATAGAAATTTCGAAGGAAAATTTACGTGCGATAATTTTTTACAACTTCAAAAGGGGCTTAACGCGACTTCAGTGCTTCGAAGAGTTGACTACGGTTTTCAATGATAAAGCACCATGCCTTCGGACTGTGGAACGCTGGTATTTAGAATTTCAACGTGGTTGCTCTAGTCTTGGTGATAGACATCGTGAAGGTCGACCAAAAACAGCCGTAACCCAGGAGAACATTGATGCTGTACGGCAACTGATCATCGAAGATCGCCATGCGACATACCGTGAGATAGAAGCTTCTTTAAGTATTTCAGGGACCAGTGTTCACAGTATTTTGCATGATCACTTAGGCGTAAAAAAGTTGATCTCACGCTGGATACCACATTTACTCAGTGAAGACCAAAAAACGGCTCGCGTTCGATGGTGTCGCAAAACTCTGCTGCAATTCAACCGAGGAAACTCGAAACATGTTTACGACATTATCAGTGGTGACGAATCTTGGATATATGCCTACGATCCCGATTCTAAACAGCAATCGACTGTTTGGGTGTTCCAAGATGAGCCAAAACCGACCAAAGTAATACGCTCACGGAGCACTTCGAAAAAAATGGTCGCCACGTTTGTGGCGAAAAGTGGCCACGTTGCCACCATCGTGCTCGAGGATCGTAAAACGGTTAATGCTGACTGGTATACCACTGTCTGTTTACCAGAAGTCATCGGCGAGTTTCGAAAAAATAACCCAAGACGTCGTATAAGACTGCACCACGATAATGCGAGCTCGCACACCGCCCGGCAAACTATTGCGTTTTTAAAAGAGCAAAACGTCGAAATTCTGGAACACCCGCCGTACAGTCCAGACTTAAGCCCTAACGATTTTTTTACTTTTCCAAAAATCAAGCAACGACTTCGTGGTCAACGGTACCAGACGCCTGAAGAAGCGGTTGAGGCATACAAAACGGCCATTTTGGAGACCCCGACTTCGGACTGGAATAAGTGTTTCGAAAACTGGTTCGATCGAATGAAAAAGTGTATTACATATCACGGTGATTACTTTGAAAAACAATAAATACCATTTAACACTTAAATTGTCTTTAGTTTTTCCAAACGACACAACTTAAAAGGCAGCCCTCGTATTCTGATGTCAGTAAAATGGGAGGATAATTTTTGGAATTGTTGCTGTTGGTAAAATTGTGGTGTGGTAATCCAGAATATTGATTTTAAAATGAGAAACTTATCTATTTAGATGCCTCAAAATTAAAAAAAATAAACTCATAAGTCACATTTAAAAAGCAAAGCTCACCTAACTAAGTTCAAGGAACTATGATTGGTCATTAAAACTAAGTATTTTTTTTTGTAGAAATTGGGTGAACATATTATGAAAAAAATACGAGTGTAAATACCTACTAAGGGAGAGTGATAAGGTAATCATATACTAGCAATTAAACCAGGTGGTCGTAGAAAAAAGAAAGAAAACGGAATGCCAATTTTAGGAGGTTTCTGTTTGGCATAGTTGGTTGATTCGTTACCAGGGGTGCTATTCTGGGACGTAAATTTTATACAATTAGTTCATTACCCTTTCGTCTAGACAAACTCTTTAACTTTTATTTCTTGGTTTTTATCCTTGAAAACTTGGGGAGTTTTTGTGGGTTTTAACGGCTTCAGATAAGAATTCTGTAGCAAGATCACCATAAATATTACAAGCCTTGGTTTCTTGTGTACCGTCCGATTTCAGGCGCTCACATAAACTATTTTGTTCAGGGTAGGCCTTTTGGTGATCTATCGTTTATTTTATTAATCACTAAGCCGGAGTTACATTACGTAATTAGTGGCGTGACACTATTTTTACCGAAAGATAGCGTAGGGTACTAAATTAATGCATGCATTACGAAAATATTAAATTACACGTGAAGCTGTTGGTAAAACGAATGTCACGAAATTTAATTTCACGCCACTAATTTCGTAATGTAATTCCAGCTTAATACAGTTTTTGTTGCAAAATTCAAAACGAGTGTCTTTCTTAATATTCTATTAAAGTTTATTTCAACCTTCATCTCAGGCATTTCTTGTATACAATCATCAAATGTTATCTAGAGGTCACCGGCGCCGATAGCAGCGAGGCCGAGAGCCGCGGCGGCCCGCAGCCGCCGCCAGTGCCTCGGCGGGCAGCTCGAACCTCGAACCCGGGACCCCAAACGCGCACCCACAATGAAACTATTTCTTCTCGTTGCTTCTGTGGTCATAGTTACTGCAGAAGAGCAGAAACCAGCATGCGAGACCGTCGCTGTGCGTGGCAAAATTCACAAAAAACACGTTGTGGCGAGCGGACTCGACCGGCCCTATCAGTTGTCTATCGATAGACATGAGCACAAAATATTCTTCAGCTACAACATCGGAAAAAATGAAGAGGATAAATTTCAAATCGGCTACATAGCAAAGGGTGAACATAATGTGAGTGCGCTGAAAGAAGTGACCAATGGCTTTGCCTCGGCGGTCGACCAGGAAAACCATGTTGTTTACCTCGGAGGCAGCAAAAGCATTTACAAATATCATTTGAAGGAAAACAACGAGACCATGAAGATTATTATCAGCGGACATAATATTTGGTACATGTTCTTTCACAAACACCTTTACTTCATTGATTTTCCTTCTCAAAAGTTGTTTAAATATGAGACGAATGAATCGAAAGCGAGTCCTGTGCATCAAGACCACATAACGGACAAGATTTATCAATATGTAATTGACGGAGATGGTGACCAGTTCTTCACAACCGACAAGGGTCTGTATCGGGTGAAAGAGGGCTCGAAGGAGCGCGTGCTTTACTCGAACATCACACTCTTCCGCGGCGCGACTGTGGATAAAAAAGGACACGCTTACTTTTGTGGAGGTCACTCCATATACGCCACGAATAAAACGACCCATAGTTTAGAGGAAATTGTCAGCGTACGCAACGTATTTGGAATAACGTTTGATAGTCACGATAATATTATTTATTCAGACCATGAAAAAATCGTTGAGTTACTCCCTGAAGATTGCAAGTAGGCTATAGAAAGGGCATAGTCGTTACAATTAAAATAATGTGTGTGTACTATTAAATTGTAATAAAAGGAAAGACTAATTATTACTACTGATACTTATACTTAGGCGACGGCAAAGATGTTAATACCTTATTAATAAATACCTACATAGTAATAGGAAAGATGCAGCTATAATATTTATTATTGTTTTGTGACCAAAATGTTGAAAAACATAAAATGATAGCCACTGAAACGTTTTTACTTTAGTTTATACTAATTTCAAACAATATAATTACGATTTGAAGTAAGTAATGTCAAACGGAACGTGTTTTAATCCAGCAATCAGCGTCTGGTGACGTCACTCCTCTTACCGTTCGTAGAACTTTATATAATCTGTTAAAGTTTAGATTGTCAGTTTGCAACAGGAGATTTTGACTATAAATTATAGTATTTTAAGGTTTTAATACATTCTGCATGCAATTCTTTCAATTTAAAGCAAAAATGAAAATATTGCATCTTCCCTATTATAGAATTGTACTTTTGTACCTACTAAGAAGCCTTTAGTAGTGGAGAGTTGTTTTTAATTGAGCCCCAGTATATTACAGCTTGTAATAGTAGATTATACACTAAGGGGATAAAGCACTGTTTTATGTCACGGGAGCGAATTGAATCCCGAACGTAACGAAGGACTCATAATTTAACTCCTGAGCGTAGCGAGGGAGTTATAAGTTAATTCCTGAGCGAAGCGAGGGAATTAAGACTGAGTCCTGAGTGCAGTGAGGGGTTCAACCGCCCAAGACTAAAACAGTCTTATCCCCGAGGTGTATACTCTACTTTTCACACCTTATGCGAGACAAAAAAACAGGCTCAGTAGATAAATATTCAAAATAGACCAGAAGCACTGATTCAGACACAGACTTTACGCCTTTTACAGCTTTCCATTTGTCAAAATCGTTGTAGGCTTTTAGGTATTTTTCCTTTGACTTCTCTGGCAGCAGATTGTTGACAATGCCTATGGCATCTAATTTGATAAACTCAGGAGTCAAAACACTTTCATCACTCGACATTTTCAATATTATTTTTGAAATTAAATCTTCTATAGGCACCTACAAGAACTCGATTTGTTCGTCACGCGTGAACAAATGAAGGCGCGCGACGTTCCAAATTCGAAAGCACAAGCCGTGGTCCTAGATTCGAAATTCGAATTTCGAACACCGCGCTCCTCCGGACCGGGGTTCACACGGAGGCAAACTTCATTTATTTTGTCAAATCAAGTAGGCCATGGCCTAGGACAAATTGTGTTTAGCAAAATTAAACTTTATGCATATAGTAATAAGAATTATGAAAAGTGAAATCATATTATTAACCAGCGGGTTATAATGAAATTCAGTACAACATTATAACCCGGCTAATACCAAGGGATTTAATGTCTTGCTTACGGTAGGGTTTACATGACCTATAATTCGGCATTGTCGAGCATGTGGTTTGAAATAGTTATTTACGATACAAGTGCCGAAAATAGGAAATTCGCAACGAGTGGTGATAAATTAAAACACGACCGAAGGGAGTGTTTTAAATCGACACGAGTTGCGAATTACCTATTCGCACGTGTATCGTACAACGTTTTACTGTACATATGGCTCTTTAAAGTTTCGACATATGCACGGAAAGTGCTCTTTTCCGCACTAGTGCGGGAAAGTAGCACCATATGTACTGTAAATATGTTTTCAACACATTTGCTTGTAGCGTACCTCTTATTATGTCGCTTTTAGGCTCATAATCCTGGGTATTAAACACGCGTGTTTTATAACATTACTACACTCGTGCGTGAGTTATGGTTATATCCCGATTAAGTCACGTTGGCAGCTGGCACCTTGCAGCAAGATGTATGCATGAACACGGTGCATTCTTAAATTAACCGGGTTGTAGGTACAGAGATTCTAGCTTTTTTTTAATTCTCGGCAAGTGGATTCTTACTCGACTAAATAAATTAAATCTTTTTTTGTTATAAAATTGACTATTTCTTATTGGACATGATATGGAAACGTTTAATTTAGTAAAACTATTCACTTTTGATAACATTTTACATGAATTAATAAAAATAACATTTTAAAACGAAAATATTTATTTTATTTTTACCCGACTGCCGAAGGAGGGTTATATTTTTCGAGCGTATGTACGTAGGTATGTATGTATGTGACCTTATTCTTTGGCACGCCCTGCAGCCTAAACCGTTCGACGGATTTCGACATATGAGGCGTCGTTGGATTCCTCTTAATCGTGGGAGTGACATAGGCTATAAAATTTGAAAAAAGCATTTGGGTTTTTTGAAAAATCTTTTAATATCACTTGTGTATTGGCTGTTTAGAGATTTCATCTAAGTCTGGCTTAACACATGCGCGCGCACTGCGCAAACTTCACGAAAAAAAAAATGTTGCGCGCCATTAAATAGTTTATTTCACAAATATTTGTAAACATTGTTAATGCGTGTTTGGTTATTATCAAAAATGTTGACTCGTGGTGAAGAGAAAAGTGATAAATAGAATGGACGTCACTGGAAATTCTTGGCGATGTACAATATGTGAGTAAAAACCTGTTGATCATTAAGTAAAGAAAATAGCTCGGCAGGCCTATAAAATTTTCATCTTATGAAAAGGATTTTTTCCTCGCAAAATGTGTTGAAAAACGTCGTATGAAACGCGTGAGCGTTGAGCTTTGGCGCACCTGCAGCTCGCGTGAACAATTTCGCCTCTGATGTGTTTATCAACATACCTCACTTTGTATCACAATGTACCTGTATGTATGTACTTATAAGAAAATTGCTGCGCCTCTCCAGTGGTGAAGATATTTTTGAAGTCAAGCCACGCGAAAGTTAAGTTGATAACGGCATGATAAGCGTAATAAATAAGTGAACTACTGCCTCAGCTTTTTTTTTAAATTAAATAAGCTCAGAATGTACAACATTCGCCATTTTTATGGTTCCGTAGGAATCACGCCGACAAAACAGTAGAACAAAATCTTGAGTATTTTATGAGTTTACTTTCCCCTCCCCAACACGTATAGTGGGGATGTCTTTTTTTTCTCATTAAAGCCATAGTGTGGCGTATCGTTGGATAGCTGGTTTAAAAATATTATGGGTTATTAAAGCCATTTTTTAACTCAGTGATTCTTTTGCGAGATATTGGGCTTTAAAGCCCTAATTTTTGTTCGAGTATTGTGTGTGACCTCCCCCTGCTGGCTCAATGGCTACTACTGGAAGTGTAAAAAAAATTGTGGCATTCGTACATATAATGAATTTAAAAGGAAAACTATCACGGCTTAATAGGCATAACTAGTTACCGAGTAATAGTCGACCAACTCAAAATGTTCTTAGAAATACCAACTTTCGTACAAATTCGCCGACGCAATCGCACGCACCATTTATTTGGCGTGCGCATGGCGATGTAATATAATTTACTTTAAAAACAAAGTTTTAACCGACTTCAATTTAGTACTCCGCCAAGCCACGAGAACATTTCCACATTTATTTTCCAATTTACCACATGAACTGATTTCCGAGAGCAAATGCGTTAAGAAAAAAATATTAGAGAAAAAAACCCAATCGCTGTATGTGGCCCGATAATATTTGAGGACTTCCGTCGATTCCACAAGGATCACCTTTGGTACTTCATTAGCTGCTATTTCAACGGAATCTTATCAGAATCTGTGACGTGCTTTTGTACTTTTAAGTACATAATTGAGGAATTCCATAATTCATCTGTGGTCTTCATCATCAATTCCACTCCACCAAATTTATGATTTCCGGGTGTAAATACACGAGATATACTTAGGTAATAGAAAATACCAAAATCACTACACGCGTGCCTAATATAATTGAGGAGTTATCTCAATTCCTCATGAATCCCATCATCCAACTGGATTAAAAAAAAAATGGGACCCACTTGGATGCATACACTTACAAACAAAAAAAAATTTTTCGAATCGGCTCATTAATGACGGAGTTCTGAGGTAACAAACATTGAAAAAAAAAAAAACCTTTAATTGAGATCCTTCTCCTTTTTTTTGAAGTCGGTTAAAAAGACAGACCTAGTCAACTACGGAACACGGACGGACAGGCACTTGGCCGATTTTGTAAATAACGAAAAGTTTGACACCTTCATTTTAATAATTGACTCTCTATTTGTTTCCTTTATTGTAATGAATTAAGATTTAAAATGCCAAATAAAAGGGCAGTATTGACCACTGGGACATGAAACTTGATGGCTGCATTGCATTACCTACATATCTCTTACTAATAAACTTAGATAATAAAGAGATATTCCCTACAAACTCTCCCTCCGCCGCTCCGACTGCCTCGTGCCCCCCAGAGGGAGGAGATGACGTCATCGAGTACGTGAGGGGGGCACTGAACTGGCTTCGTATTTAGAGCCCACCAACCTACACAAGCGAGTGATATTTCGATCATGCAATAGTGAACTCTTTGCCGTTAAGATAAGGACGTTATACCTACTACTTCAAGTCGAAGTACCGATTCTCACATAGGTATGATTCCCGAAAGATCTTATGGTAAGTATTGTTGTTTTGTTAAAGATTAAATCCCTAATCGTTTAATCAGTTTGGATCATCAGCATCACAAAACAGACTGTAACTTAAAATTCCGCCAATTATGGGGAAAAAATGGGGCATTCGATAGCGATAGAGATATTAGGTATGGTTGAGATTATTTAATATAGCCCACTTTTTATAAAACTGTAATTGGAAATGCAATCTTTTACTTTGGACGATAGAGTTGCTTTTTGAATGGACTAGGTACGTTGTGCAATTCGGTCAACTCAAATAATATCTAAGTTAGTACTGTTGCTAGTTCATTAATTTAATTTGTAATTTTGGTGGATAAGATCAAAACTTTATGTTCTGGAAGAGCGTCGAGTCCTCCTGACACAGGCACAAAAGTACTTACTAGGAGGCCTCAACCTTAAGTATTTAAAACACCACTGTTTAAATGAAATACATTTTATTTTATTTTATTCATTTTAATTTTTATTAAAGTTATATACCTATACTCGTATTGTAGATATTTACGATTTACTGCCGTTTTCTTACTAGATATTAATCAATGGAATGGATACACGTATGTCTGCCCTAGGAACGAATAATTAACATTATATCATAGTTTTAGAAATATAACCTCCTAAGACCCAGGCTTTTAAAATATTACTTGTTAGAAAGACCAACCCAACAAGAAAATGGCAACCATTGTTAAGTCTTGACGATTCGAAAATGACAGATATCATTATGAGCGAACTACCAATTAAAAGAACAATTTTTTTTTTTTTTAATTTACCGCGATGTTTTAGACCGAAAGGACATTATCTCTATGCTGATATATTTGTCCCTGTTGCACGCGTTGAATGAAATGAAAGCCAGTCGCTATATTTGTGGTGGCGAAAGTGGCCACGAACAGTTGACAATGGCAGCACGTCGGAAACAACCTAAGTAAATCTATTAATATTTTATAGAAATATTCTTGGAAAGGAAACTTTGTTTTTTCTAATGATTTTATAATGTTTACCTGTAATGTATTATTTTTGACAAACATGCGTCGTAAACGATGTTTTTGCAGTGCAATTTAATTTCTCCTTTTAACCCTTTACAAGACAAGGCTTCTTGTAACATTAACTTGTATTGTATTACATTAACTAGTACACAATAAGCACGAGAGTTCTTTAAAAAGAACATAAGTATGAATTAGTTGACTTACTGCAAAAAAAGGTGTCTTAATTGTATAGGCTCAGTTCAGGACTCAATGACTATAATGCTTATGATCTTTTTAAAGGACATTCGGTTATGGCACAGAATAAGTAATAGGTAGTACTACGTTATAGTGACATCTTCTGCGTAGCAATACCAAGGACTTGAACGTTATTTTGTTCTTATAGAAGGCACCTGGGAGTTAAGAGGCATACCTGTTTAAATACGCAGTAACAATCAATAAACAAATATTGGAATTATCCTTTAATAGACATTTTGAATATTCGAAATACAATATGGTTAAATAGTCACACACACTATCAATAATAATGGCATGTACCCATACCTAATATTGTCATTCGTCTAAATTCTTCATTCCAAGCCCAACACGTACCGACCTACTGTCAATTGTAGGTACCTATGGCTTTTCTGGTTACAGTGATGTGTTACGTGAAAAAAAGGTAATAAAACCACGCAAATCACAGTTAATATGACATACTTATACCTATTCATTTACCTACTTAAAAAGGTATGTCCTATTTTGTTGTGACACAATGATATGACGAAATGAGTGCCACCTATTACGAGGAACAAACGATGTATGCAAATAAGCAGGTCAAGAATGAGAGTAGGACGCTGTAGGACTGAGTGTCGGCGCCGTTTCCGCAGACCATTCTCCGCGAGGCCACCGACAGGTTCTTGTTCTGGAGGAGGCCGTGCACCGACTCCACCTCCCAGCGCGTCATGCTGCGCGGGTCGCGAGAGAACAGCACAGAGTACAGCTCGGCCGGCTGCCCGCTGGTGCCCTCTTGGCAGAAGTTCAGGACCATGTGGTCGTTTACCGCTTTCAGTACTTGAACAGTGCCAGTGAACTGCCGGTATGTGCTGCGCTGGCTCATTGTACCTGTAAATACGGATTGCGTTATGTTTGTTGACTTTGCTCCATTTTTGTGTTTCCGTTGCGTGTTGCAAAATTTTATAAATATTTTTAAAAAATAGGTAAGTACAGTCAGTAGCAGAAAGCGGGTCAAGTCCTCAAAATGACACACGACTCTAATGTCAATAGGATAAGACAGTCTTAGATCATTTTGAGCGTGTTATTTAGTTAGCTACTTCTGCTGCTGACTGTACTTAACGCATTTTTGCTAAAAATACTGTAAACCAATAAAATCATTTTCATAATCAAAGAATTAAGGTATTTAAGCGTCAAATCAAATTATTAATCTTCGAGCATCGGTATAGGAACGCAGCGTTTTTAAAAAAAGTGCAAGAAGTCCGCAGATTTTTTTTTTCACGCAGTAAAAAATCCCAGATTTTAGTATGTACTAGTTAATGCAAGTATCTTCTTCCAGTGCGTCACGACTCACGACCATATAAATAAAAAGGTTGCATACAATAATGTGACGATCTGGAATGGAATATTTGGGACACATTTGTATGCGGGGAACCATATTACGGTCAAGATCTTTAATTGATGGGCCGTTTAGGTGTCAACTAATTTTGGTAATAGTGGCTTTGAAGTGTCCAGTATAAAGTGAGCTCTAAATGGCTCAACAATGAAAATCCTAGACTGGCTATCAACAATTTTATTCCGAGTAAGAAATATGGTACCCAAACAAATCGAAGATGAAAAATAATTGCTTTGTAAATAAAAACCATCATAAAAACTTAGTTCAATCCAATCATTGAAGAGGGCGGTCTCTTTTACTACCTAAGGCATGGATTAAACAAGCTAGTAGGTACACTACTCATCCAATGAGATGGACTCGGGCGCTTCCCTGTGGATGAAACGATTGCAATGCTTTCACAAAGTGAGTTGTTTTTCACTCAATAGGTAGGGGAGACCTAGGGGTTTTGAAACAAAGGTGAGTTGAAACATCGTCAATTTCGCGGAATCTATGACCGTTAGCGAGCTGTTAACAACGCTGTTTAGCCGCGCCCCACCGCCCGCGGGCCCCTTAGTATGCGTCCTTACCGCATGGCGCGCGGTTGTGGAGATACAGTACCCGTGCACAAAAAAACACGAAAAGTAAGTTATCATCGTTTTATTTAGATGCCCGTAATTTGCAAATGTGTTGAGATTTTACCTAGTATTATATATTTTTCGAAAGCTTATTAAATTAGCACTGTGAATAATAGCGATATAGCAAGTCATTGCTTGTAGCTTACTTTTAAGTTGTGATTTTATAACAGCTGGGAGGATTTTTGCTACTGAGGGGTTTTGAAACAGACTGTTTCAACACTCCTCGGTTCTATTTTGTATGACTGATTTTCTAATGTTTTCTGGTTTTAGCATGCCTACCGAATACATAAGAAAGTCCGACAGAGATGTCGAGTCAAGCAATATACGATCTAGCGGCAGAAGAGGTGATGCTGCGCAATAAAAGTCTTCGGGATGCTGCCTCCAGCTATATTCTTAACCACACGTCATTATGTATACAAGTATATTAAGAAAAAAAAGGCTTATGACGCGAACAAAACGACTACACCTCCGACTGTAGCGACTGTATGTATATCTGACTGACTGAAAATAGTTTATAAATGGAATGGCTACCTTCAAAGAGAGGTTTTTACGTTTAGAGAATACTTACTTAAAGTATTTGAATGTTTGTTGAGTTTCTGAATTATTACATAAATTATGTCTCTAAGACAGAAAGTCCAAGTTGTGACTGTTTTTAAGTTTGTTGCTTTATTTAATTAATCACTTGTGTAATCTGATCGCACGTAATAAAATAATTAATAAGTGGAAAATGTATGGTTACCCTAAAGAGAGTTTTTTGTTTGTAGACTACTTAAAAGAATTGAATTTTCGTAACTGTTTTTATTATTTTAATAGAACCCTTTTAATTGAAACGATTATTTCTATTACATAACCCTATTTCTCCAAAATCATTAAATGTTTCAACTCCCCTCGACCTCTGTTTCAACTTACCTCAGCATGAGGGGGGATGAAACAGAATGACTTTTCACGCTTAAGTTTTTTTTTTGCGGAAGCGTTCATGATACCGCTTTTTTTGTTGATCTCACATGAAAGTGGAAGAAATGAGCTATCGATTGGTACTAATCTCGTACGATTCTAGCCTATAGATTTTTGTATACAGGACAGAATGTCAAAATTGTTTCAACACCCCTAGGTCTCCACTAGTCAATATAAGCAGACCGCTTAGCCACATTAAATAAAGCCAATATAAAACGTTCGCAGCGCTTTAAACAGGTGTAGGCAATATGCATGAAATCATTATGATACTTAGGTAATAAACCAGTACAAGTTACTCGCTAATGCGTACATGCAAGCTTCTTGTTATTTCCATGGTCACTTGACAAAGGCTAGTTATTCAATAATGCATCATAAATGGAAATTGTATCGCAGTATGTCCGCACGATTGTTCTGCGGAAATCCACTGCGCCAACTTAATTATTCAGTCAGATCGATGACAGAAAGACATATGCCCGTTTCCCATCAAATAATATAATCGATAATAAAGAATAAAAAATCTCTAAACTTAACATACAGCAGAGTCAAGCTCACTTCTTAGTCAATTTGGATCAAAAACTTAATGAAATAAATCAGTACTTACATTATTTTTCATTTAAGTCATGGATCGATAGATCTAATTAGACACCGTGGCTATTCACGAGCCGGTCGATTTGTACTCGATTGTGAGCTCGTCTCAATTTCAATTCTCGCCTCGGCGCGTCTCGTCTCGCCCCTCCGGTGGAAAATCAACTTGAGACTGGTATTTGTGCAATTAATAAATTTAAGGCAGATACTTACCGTTCTGGCCACCGAAGGCCTGCCAGTAGCCGGCGGAGTTGTTGTTGAAGTAGAGCGCGTACTCCACGGTGTTGCCCTCCTCGTCCCACAGCAGGCGCAGGTAGCGGTACATCTGCCGGAACTGAGCGTTCAGCGCCTCCACGTGATGCAACTGCTTCTGCGTAGGGAGCTGGAAGCCACGACACCACATCAAACACAACAATGATCAAAACAATTGAAGAATTAGTATCTTTTTTACTTGTTAAGTGTAGTACTCTTCCGGCTATTACTGGTTGTTTTAGTTGACTGTGGAGGGACACCACTATGGGGCCACCCGACTGGTCGATTACTATGCACTCTAGCGACCTGCGACTTCGTTTGCATGGTAATGTGGTGGGAATCAACGCATTTCTTCTCTTGGACATACATAGGAAACGTGCAGTTCTTATTTAATTAACCTATCAAGTAAAACGTTGCACTAACCTATTTTAGCTAAAATGCCGTTAAAATTCGTCTGATATTTAAATCCGTAAGAAAGGGACAAAACACATTTAATTTATCGAAGGAATTTTAAGATTTATGAATAAGAGGATAAAAGTTTAGTAGATGTTTCTGGCAATAGATCCAACAGGCAGGACATAGGTTGCAGCATTAAAGTTTATATTGAGCTTGTTCTCTACATATTTTTAGCACTTTTTCAGCTTAAATGTTTAATTTAAAAACACACGGTGACTGAAATGGACTTGAGTCACTGCGACTCTCAGGTAAAGATGTATTTAGGAATTAATAATAGATAATTCTTTCGAGAACTTACCCATTGACCGGTAAGTCTTTACGCGGAACAAAAGATCTCTTTATAAATTATCAGACCGCCAATTTATATTTTCCGAACTATGCCTAACCTCTTAAGTTCTACAACCATAACGCGACTCCGAGCCCCTTTGTCATACTCGTAATTACTCTTTTTTTTTCATTTCAATAAGAGCAAAGTGTATAACAATACAAAGGCATAACTATTACGATAAAAGTATTTCCCTTATCTTGGTCAATTTCTGTGTCTCTATCTCTATATTGGCTGAATGTCAACTTAAAGGCGCGAAGTACGAAGTTATAATACTGACGCGATTGATAATTGATGTTTATAAATGGCCTGTTTTATACCGATTTAATACATACTGTTTATTGCTGATACTTAAATATAATACTGACAAACCAGTATCGTGACAAATACTCAGCGTGTAATCTTGCAGAAACTCAAATAGACTTTTTGGCTAAACGCAGTGAACAGCGCGATGCCATGTCATAAAAAAACAGAAAGATAAGATACCTAGTCAGACTTTTGACGTTTGACGTTATTTTGTTGAACTTTGTTGATACATTTATGGAAATTCCACCTCAATACGAATTTAGCGCATATAATTCCCATATAAGAATCGATATTTTTTAATGCTTTATCGTTTAGTATGCGTTTTGTGAAAGTTTCATTTTTTTTCGTTCATGGAAAGCTGAGATCATTCGTGACAGAAGAATGCTTAGTTTGATACTGGCTGATTCTTTTCAGGCTTCCGTAGTCAACAAGGAACCCTTATAGCTTCGCCATGTCCGTCTGGCCGTCTGCCCGTCCGTCTGTCCGTCTGTCCATCCGTCTTCGGCTTAGCTCAGTAACAATTACTACTAGAAAACTGTAATTCGGCATGGGTAAAATGGACAAAACAGAAGAATAAAATCTTGAAAAAAACTACACGTAAATTGGGGATGTGATTTTTTTTCACGATAAACCCATAGTATGGCGTATCGTTGGATAGCTTGTTCAAAAAAATTATGGGTTTTTTCAAATTAGTGATTCGTTTGCGAGATATTGGTCTTGAGATTGCCAAATTTCGTACAAATCCGGCCTACGCAACCATTTAGTTGGCGGCGTGTCGATTTAACTAAGAAAGACAGGAAACTACGGAACCCTACACTGCGCGTGGCAAAACACGCACTTTTTTTAATTCAGAGATTTATTATAAGTGTAGATTTTACTGGGGTAAACGCATGAAATGAAGATATCTCGGTGTCGAATCGATCGACACTGTCGATTGGAAAATCATTTGTAATAGTAGTTTATCCAACTATCAACTGATCCATAATGAGAGGCCTTAAAATATGAGTTCATTATAAGATCACACGAGCGTTTTAAGGCCTAATTATGTACAGTTGCATACAACTTTATCTACACACATGTCATAAGTAGGTACACTAAGGCCAGGCGCGCACTACGAGCATTGGTCGTGCGATAATCGCGTCGCAATCGCGACGCGAACGCGAAAGTGGCGACGCGATTACCGCAAGACAAAAAATCGTAGTGCGCGCCTGGTCTAAGATGAGTTCACAATTGTACTTTCGTAAAGCCCACATCACACTGGCGCGGCCTGGCCGCGGCGGACCATAGTTAAGGCCTCTCACAGACTGGCGCGGTCTATCCGCGGCGGTCAATAGTAAATTTGTCATTAGCTGTCAAGTTTACTATTGACCGCCACCGCAGGCCGCGCCAGTGTGTTGCAGGCTTAACTTGTCATTAGCTGTCAAATTTACTTTTGTCCGCCACCGCAGGCCGCGCCAGTGTTGCAGACCTTACAGCATAAAACCAACAAAAAAATGACAACAGCAATGGCGGCAATTCGAACCTCCGTCAAGCCGAATGTTTTTTTTTAATCATAGACAAACGAATGAAGTCCCTTTACTCATGTCACTCGAGATCAAAATGTCGTGCGTAAATATTAAAAAAACATACTGAATTGACGTTTCGTATCGATAATGTTTTAATATCGGATACTAGAATATAGACCCACTTGAGTTTTGACAGCTGTTCCAAATTTAAACTCATCACGTTACAAAAGTTTAAAGTACCTACAGAAGAGAAAGTTCTCATAATTATACATATCTATCATGAGACGGCCGCGACATACCTACTCTCGATTTTTCTCGCACTATACCTCTTGTTCTAAGAGTTCTAATAAGAGAGAGACCGATAGTGCGAGAAAAATTGAGAGAGCTCGCGCGCCGTCTTGTGATAACCGTGATGGTCATATCCTACGGTTTCTGAACGCATTTTAGAGCACTAATGATAATTATGTGCGTTAGATAAAAGTAGGAATTATTATTTAATTTGGGATAGATATCACAGTTTCTATTCACTGTCAAGTGTGGACCAATTTTAAATATTAAATATTATTATTATTATTAAGAGTATACTTCTGAAATGGTCCCATTGTCACCAAGTTAGGATCTGATGATGAGATCCCATGGAAATTAAGGGGTAACCATCAAATTTTCTAGGCACTCGTGTAGTGATATTTTCTATTATAACTCGTACTTATATACTTCCTCGGAAATCGCCAGTTTGGTGTAGTGGAAAAAAATGGATCTCGTCAATGACGTAAAGTACGTTAAAGATTCTGATATGATTGCGTTGAAGTAGCAACGAATGAAGTGCCAAAGTGATGCTGAGATCTTTGGGGAATCGATGGGACCTCAAATATTATAGGAAATTTGCTCTCGGAAAGCATTTCATGCGGTAAAGTGGAAAGGAAATCAGGATAAGTTTATGTATGTGGCTGGGCAAAGTACTGAATTGAAGTCGGTTTAAACTTTGTTTTTAAAGTTTTGATATTCCTGTCTTACACGGTAGGTAGGTATATTTTTCGGCTTATTCATCCTAGAAACAAAGATTAAATTCAGCCAGCGGTAGACAGCCAAAGGAAATTAAAAAGTTTTTCTCAGAATAAAATGAATTTATTCTGAGAAATTGGCGGTTAAGGCGCCAAGAAACAAACAAAACATGTTAGCAAAATATGTTAAAAAAACATGTTTAGGTGCAACTACCCGTCCATTGCGACTTTGGAGTGAACAATGTATCTATTGTTTGTCTTAAGCTTGAAACAAATTATCGGACGCGTCCGGCGGACGCAACTGACGTCCGCGACTGATAAAATGTGCACACTCGAACGGGATCTAGCGCGCCAGATTACGTCCACGGCTTACGGTTACGTCCGGTAGTTTGCACAATTCAGTGTAGTGTAGATATTAATTATCTAGATACCAGCTGTGTGCCGCGTCCGTCGGACGCGTCCGATAATTTGTTTCAAGTTTTAACATTTTTATCTTTTCTTTTAACAGCTTCGTCATCCCAGTACAATTTGTCATCTTTGATTATTGAATAAGTAAAATAGAGCGTCTTTTCTTTATTCTACTCCATTGCAAATAATTATAATTCTTCACTGAAACTCAAAACTTTCAAAAGTCAAAACATAGACCCCCTCCCCCGCAGACGAACCCAGGCAATATTTTCCAATAGTGGCAATATTGGCCACGCCCCTTTTCGGTTCGAAAAACATGTTAGATGTTTAAAAACATCGAAAACACGGCGCAGCCTTTAATTTTCGATCGTTTTTATCAACCGTATGTTTGAAAGCAGTGTTCTGACACTTCTGACCAAACGGATCCAACTTAAATAGGTCGTCCGTACTACGTAAGTACATTATGCTGGCATTGTCAGTATTAGTACCATGACTATGTACCTACCATGAATCTCAAAATTAATCGATCATTAGCCGTCGCGAGCAACGCAACCTGGCATAGAGTAAGACTAATCGACCCTACAGCATGACGGCGACAGCCGTCTGGAACAAGAGCAACATGGCTCAATAATGTCTCACCGTCTCGCGTTCATTAAAATTTACTAAAGTTGCATTGCAACAAATATTGCATTTTTTTTAATAATTGTCACCTACTTTGTATGATTGAAAAAAATACTCCGTAAATAGAACATTTATTAGAATTTTATTAACATTAAAGATACCTGAAGCAGTAAACGTGCGTTCTACACTCAATATACGGGCCGTTCATTTTTAAAGTGGATGGAAGAGTTTGGGCAACTAATCCCAAAGTGCATTTCCTAGTTTAGTTAAGGTTAGTCCTTTTATGTCCTGAAAGCACTTATTGTGCAATCAATGTAGTTAAGCGCATGAACGCCGCTAACGGCTCGGGATCACGGAGATAAAGTGGGTTAGTCAGTTTAACCTTTTCAATGCCACTCGTGAGTCAGCCCGTGACTCGCGTAGGAGTTAAGGTCCTGACCTGACACTGTAGGTACTTACTTAAAAGTAATGAAATTGTTCTCGATACAGAGAGTACCTGAGTTATAAAAACAGAGTGGCTGCTAATGATTGTGATTTCTGCTGATATTCCAAAAGTAGGTATCTATTTTGACAAAAGTGTGTAAGTACTTATTTAATTTCTGTTACAGGTAACCTGTAACCTAGCTAGTACCTACCTACCTAGGTACTCCAGGAAAAATACGGCTTTGAAAAACATTAATTTATAATAGTGTTGTTTTTTGTTGATTTCATTTTAAAACATTAAGTTGCTTCATTCAAGGAGATCCAGCAAACTTTCCACCGGGATTGAATAATATAGTTTTAAATGTAGCATGTATTGTCTTTTTAGGGTTCCGTAGCCAAATGGCAAAAAACGGAACCCTTATGGATTCGTCATGTCTGTATGTCTGTCTGTCTGTCCGTTCGTATGTCACAGGCATTTTAATCGAAAACTATAAGGTGTATTTGAATAAAATTTTGAGGATAGGTCTATTTTATTTGTAGCCGCTACATAGTTTTGTAATTAAATTACTAAAAAATTAAAATTTTTAGGGGTGCACTCCATACATATAAAACTGAAACTCAAATATTTTTTTTTCATTGCAAGCCCACGTGTGGCACATCAATCGATAGGCCTTTCAAAATAAATATAAGGTTTATCAGCATTTTTTTGATTTAAGTTAATAGAGTCGGAGATAATCGCCCCGAAAGTCACTAAAATTGTCTCCCCCCCCCCTCTAATTTTTGAACCGTGTATTTAAAAAATATGAAAAAAATAATGGTCATAGGGTTTATTAAATTCTTTCAGCGAAAATTGTTTTGAATAAGATCGGGTAAAGGTTTTGGAGATATTTCTAAAATACTGCCTTCCTTAAAGAAAAGGATTTACGTGCCATAAGATTTCAGTAACGATACGACTTTTTTATAGGCACGGAACCCTTCGTTGTGCGTGGTCCGACACGCACTTGGCCGCTTTTTTTTTTGTATGATTTATCTTTAATATTGTCTGTATAGTAAATTTATTTCGGTTCTTTTAAATTTGCTGAAAATTTAAAAGAACCGGACTCAATATAAAAACATTTGTTAATATTTGTACTGACTTTTCAGAAGCTACTTAACAGTTCTCATTTTTTATGTAATTTTGGGCATTGTTGGATTTTGTCTATGTAACTATTTTATTGATAATGTATCCGAAATGTATAGGAAAAATCAGCTATTATTATAAATTATTTCCAAAAATGTAATTTTGACTATTGGGTTCAGTATAGTAGGTATCAACTGCTCATGACCACAGGTTTTAGGTAATTTATCTTAGGTATTATTATGTGCCTAGTAAATAAACATTGCGGCTATAACTAGGAAGCAAATAAATATTATAGTTGAAAACTAGCTTAAGATGATCTTATAAATTATTAAGTTAACTTCAAGAACATTTATCATAAAGCAGTTCAGCATAGCCGTAGAAACGTGAGTCTCCGCGGTATCTGGCAAGTGCGCATCGGATCGGAAGCAGGGAGTTGATTAGCCAAATAAGCCGGATGACGCACCCGGGTCGCACGCGGCCCGTATCGGCTCGGCCTGCGCGTACAGTCATTACTCGCGTCTACCCCGGAACGACACTTACAATACGTAACAATTACACTGGAAATACGATACAACACGTTCTTTTTCCTAATTTTAACCAGATTGCATCATTTTGATGAAGAGTTTCTACAATATTGTTCATGAAAGCGATGAGGCCTGGACGCACGTTCCCTATAAAAAAACCCTTGTAAAAATCACCTCTCTTTATAAAGTTCCCTACTTATATAAAAATTACCTACGTCTTACCCTAATAAGTAAATAGTCTGTCTACAAACTGTTTCTATATTTAACCGACTTAAATTGTAGGAAAAGGTTGCTCATTATTACGTTTATATTTTTATCTACTGTACAGCTTGGCAAAAAAGTCTACAAACAGAATAAATAAGGGGCTACCCGAGGTTTTCATCGATTTTTGACGAGTTTTGAATCGTATCTCCTACTTTTGCACTACAGATAGAATTATATTATAAGATTTATAAGTCAAACGGTTATCGGTGCTTCAACCTTTTATCTCCATTATTGTCTACCGGATTTTGAAAGAAATAAATAAGGTCAGTGTGGGCAAGTCCGTCAATAAGGAAAGCCCGTCTATACGCCATAACTCTTGTATTTGTATACGCGCGCCACTTATAACTCTGTCGGTAAAGCGGTTTTTCGTCCTAGTTTTTTTCTCTAACATAGATGTCGCTATGACGAAAACTATGGTAGCAACTCAACTGTCAACTTCATTCGTGTTTCGAACTACATAAGCGAGTTCAACGTGGTCCAGAAAATAAATCGTAGAAAATTGAAAAAATCGCAGTATTTGTTAATGAGGTGAGTAACTTAGCAGTTTAATAACCGCTTTTCCTGTCTAACGTTTTTAATATAGCCAAAATGCTTTAATTTTGTAGTTTTAGGTTTCGAAATGTCTAACCTTAAATTTTATCTAGTTGGAAAGTCCGTCTGAAATGATCAAGTTCCCTTGATGTGCCGCTCTTGCCTTAAACCAGATCTTGCCAACCTTTTGCGTTGAAATATTCTCATTTCAAATATTGTCATGATAAATGAGATACTTACAAGTAAAACTTTTTTTAAATTACTTAAAACGTATACACTATTATATTGATTTAAATTTTCACGATTCTCACACATTATTTATACTAAACATCCAACCCACACAACTGTCCCGTGACCATGGATGTTGCAACACATCCGAAACGTCGGGAGACCTCAGTGAGGTAAATAAAATAAGTTAGTTATACGCGATTAAGTCCCGTTTAGTATCAATAATGTATACACTATTGCTTTTTGTGTACTACGCTATTTACGTACAGTACCGGCCAATAATATCGCCTTCAAGTTTTCGGATGGTTTCCAGTCAGAGTATCGGAAAGGGGTCCCGGTTTTTGGACTTAATTTTTTTTTTGATATATTTTTATTAAAAAAAAGTATTTTTGCGATCTAATAGTTTACATTTAATTAATAAGTATGTAAGATGAATACTTTCATAGTATTTTTGGGATCTTATACGATTTTAAACAACCTATTGTAATTTTTATTAAATTTTTGCGTTTATCATGTTTTTTTATTTTAGACTTGAAAAGGTTTACAATCTCTTCTTCCACGGATATGCCGATCTTGCCTTTATAACAGAAAAATATGTATATTTTGAAATTGCAACTCTATCTCCCTGATCTCAAAACATAATTTGGAATGGCATAAAATTACGATACCAACAATGTAATCTACATGCCTATTGACTTTCAAATAGCGCGGCAATGAGTACTAGACTGAGCCGGACTTACCCACACTGACCTTACTTAATTTTGTATGATTTTTTTAAACATTGTCTAAAAAACACTTAGGTATTTCGTATCTCTATTGACGTGAAAGTTCTAACATATACGAAATCTACATATTTGGGATCGTCTATGACGTCTCTACAAACGTGTCTAAGGTTTTCATTTTAAACTAATTAACACAAAAGTTATGGCCAGAAAACCAGTTTTGTGGCCTAAAATTGTTCAATTTTGATGCCAAATATCTCGAAAACAATGAACTTTGAAGTAAATATGGGATACTATATTGCTTAAAGCCGCTGTTGTTAATATAATAAGCTACAAAAAACATTAGAAAACTCAGGGGTTCAGATCGAAGGTCATTGGCGTATGGGAGCCCCTTAAACTTCTCATGTTGTTTTGTCATCAGATAACAATACGTCTACTTCTGTGTTGTTATTGTAGTACCTATTTATTAAATTGCGCGAATTTATTATCATTCAAATGCAACAATAATTCCATACAATGAGCAAGACAATACGCGGTTCCGCTCGGGAAGTAATTTAGGTAGGTATACCTAATGTAGCTATTCAGGCGATGTCTTGCGGAATATCAAGCCGGAATCATTTGGTCGGAATTGGACAATCATTATATATAATTATTGTAGACTAGCAAAAAGTTTTAAATTATGAATTATTATATTAAAATTATTTATTATAATAACAGTAAATTGATAATTTTCGTCTTGTTTAAATAGTCCATTTTAGAGGTTATGTTTACCTACATAAAACCAACTTGGTACTTGCAATATATTTGATGAATTTTATGTTTTAATTAAGTGTAATTGTAACCAAAGTGGAATATTTGGAGGAAGAAGTAACAGTACATTGTACTATTTAATAAAATTGCTAAACAAAACTTGTATTTAAACATTCTGTCTACACAAACATTTATAAGTAGTGGTAATGTTTGTGAATGTGTATGTCTATAGCACATATGTATTTGATTGTCATTTTTCTAAATTAGGAACCAAATTAAATAAGGTCCTTGTAAAAAGTGAAGTGTCAAAATCTCTAGGTACTATTCGTGTTGCCATTTGAGCGATATAAAAGCGCCGCTATTATTTTCTAGACATTTTTGCCAGACTATACTTTCAGCTTCAGCTCTTTATCACGTTTTACGATTATGATAATATTTGTGTATATTAAAGTAAGTAGGCATTAAATGCTCAGTGTGCTTCCATATCGATTTGATGAAGAGGTGATGACGGGATCCCCGCGATAGCGATTTGGTATAAGTTACTGTAGTAACATATGCATGCATTTTCTCTCGGAAACCACACATTTGATGAAAAATCTACGAAACTGGCATTCGATGAAACATTTGTTGGTAAAGGGCCATTTTACGGAAAGTTGTACACACGACTTTTTATTTTTATTTTGATGTAATCGGGTTTTTTCTACTCAGAATCGAAAGCACTTTCCAAGCAATAGGAGAAAAAAAACTGTCCAAAATGTTACATATAATTTTCGGTTTTCCGTTCCGTTACCCACAATACAAGCTTAGTATGGAGACTGTAACGGAATGGAATATAAAATCATGGGACACTTTTTTTCTCATATTAGGTTCGAAAGTGCTCTCGATTCTGAGTAGAAAAAACCGAATTATATATCAAAAAAAATAAAAAAATCGTGTGTACAACTTTCCGTAAAATGGCCATCAAGGTATGTACAACCCAGGAGATAGGTAAAAACGGCGGCAAGCCAAGGGAATATGCAATATTTTCATTTTTGCGTTCATTTGAATTAATTGAATGCAGAATACCACACTGCACAGGCATCATGCCGGCACCACACTGCGCTATGCGCTATGCGCTGCCGGTAAGGCATGCCAAATATGTGTGTGTTGTTTACGTAATTACAAGCCAATCACAAAAGCGGCGATGTACAAAATACCGCCAAGTGAAATGCCACTATTATGCGTGCGAATAAAGCAAACATAGACGAAAACCGAAACCGTCCACACTGCGTCGAATACAGGCGCATAAGCCGAATGAACTGTTTTGTAAAAACTTAACCTGTATTCAATTATTTTTACAACACACTTGCTCGTAACGTACCTCTTATAATGTCGCTTTTAGGCTCATAATCCTGGGTATTAAACACGCGTGTTTTATAACATTACGACACTCGTGTGTTAATAGCAGCAAAATGTATGCATGAACACGGTGCATTCTTAAATTAACCGGGTTGTACAGAATGTACAGCTCGTCGGCAAATGAATTCTTACTCGACTAAGCAAATTAAATTCTTTTTGTTAATTAATTGGCTATTTCGTTTTTGATATGATATAATAGAAACGTTTATTTTAGTACTTAAAACTATTCTCTTTTGATAACATTTTACATGAATGAATAAAGATAACATTTTAAAACGAAAATATTTATGTTAATTTGTATTGGCTGTTAAGAGATTTCATCTAAGTCTTGCTTAACACATGCGCGCGCACTGCGCAAACTTCACGAAAAAAAACTGTTGCGCGCCATTATAGGTTATTTCACAAATATAATACTTAGTACATTACGTACCTAGGGCGGTGAATTCGTGAATGGCCCAGATCGCAGGTGTTTGCGTGATCGTAGGTGGCTCACCTTCGGTTCGGGCCATAAATATGCGATTTGCGAGGTGTGACGTAAACATTGTTAATGCGTGTTTGGTTATTATCAAAATTGTCGACTCGTGGTGACTAGAAAAGTGATAAATAGAATGGACGCTACTGGAAATTCTTGGCGATGTACAATATGTGAGTAAAAACCTGTTGCCACCATTAAGTAAAGAAAAGCAGGCCTATAAAATTTTCATCTTGTGAAAAGGTTTTTTCCCTCGCAAAATGTGTTGAAAAACGTCATATGAAACGCGTGAGCTTTGATAATTACATCCTCGGCTCTCTTATCACGCTCACCTGCGGCTCGCGTGAACAATTCCGCCTCTCTTGCTCATACCTCACTTGTATCACAATAGTACATTTTCGTACAAAAGGTAGCGTCTCTCACCCGGGGCATAATTTCGAATCGATTGACACGTAATTTATCAAAATCCGTTCAGTATCTTAAACGCTCCGGTGCAACACATGTAAATACAAACATAGACTGCTAAAACCATATCCTTTCGGCTCTGCCGTAGTCAGTCATTATAAGTAAAGAAAGAAAGAAAGAAAGAAAGAAGACATTTATTCACTACACAAAACACACACAGAGGCAAAGGGAGTATTGTGTGTGTCTTCGCGGCAGTGAATCGGTCGCTGTCTCAGCATTATGCCGAGGTGTCAGACAGACACCTACAGCGCTGATTTTCAGACAGCACCGTACGTGACCCAAGGAACGCAACACAACATACTACCGATAAAAACGTATGTACACATAATAAATAAATAATTAATATTATACATGTAACAGTACATGTTTAGTCTCTACATATCTTCACTACCTACCCAAATAGTAACAACTGGACATTTGTTCACAACATAAACTCCTCGCCTCGATATATGCAAAAACACTTCCACCACGTTCCACCTCCCCACTAATTCACTGATGTCCAAATCGTCATACAAGTGTTCATTGCGACAAGATACCACAAATTCATTTGTTTTATTACTAAACGTTGCCACAGCATTCATAATTAAGAGCGCTAGCTGTAAGCCACCTCTAAAATTCATGTTCATTTTCACTGTCACTCTTATTAAATTATTTAAGACTGCCTATAGTTGTTTTAACATCTTCGTCGTACGCGAATATACGTTAAGTATCTGGTTGGACTCCGTGGATCGCGGTCCAACTGACAGTCGAAGCGCGCGCGCCTGCCTCTCTCAATTTGATGTTATCATTTGACCCTACAACGCTTTAATAGATCTAGAAGTGCCATTTGCCTTTTTAAATTCGTAGCGTAATTATAATTACCGATGATCTCGCCCTGATTTGATATGAATACATATGCATTTCCTTGCATATATAACGTAACTAAATTACAAAAATCGCGCCAGTCGCAATGTGGTGGAAGTCAAGCGACGCATACTAAGTGAAGAATTCTATCGTAAATGAGAATAATAGACCGGTCACATCTTTACTCTGAGTAACTAAGTTAGGTAGGCGTTCATTCAAAAAGCTTTTGGCCAAACTTCAAAAAAAAATACTTGAGTTGTGAAATTCCTGCCCCGGTTTTTACAATTTTTCAAATAAGTAATTTAGAATGATGACGTAATTACATGGAATTAGAATGCAGGTACCTACAAAAAAATAAGAATATTCATATTCATAAATCCAATTCATTTCGTATCAACACCTACATAACAAAGAATGCGAACAGCACACAAAATACAATAATTCAGTTAAAATTAAAATTGTTAGTCCAGAAATTCAGCTACCGATTAATGGGCCTTATACATCAGCAGGGATTTAAGTTACAGAGGAAAAACAAGGCACGTCTTATAGTTTTTAATAGCTGTCGGGATTTTGTTGTATATCCGCGGACCCAAGACATACATTCCGTTGGATGTTTTCATGAGTCGGTGTCTTGGCACCTCCAGGTCATGCTGCCTTCTATCCTGAAAACGACAGCTGATACATTTCCTCTTTGGGAATGCCACCATTTTTTTCAGAACGTATTTGTCAACCTCAAGGATGAATATAGAAGGAAGTATTAAAGTCCACTCAATATCTGGCGAGCCGGCGTAAGTAGGGAGAGAGAGAGTAGGTACTAATGAATGGCGTGACACACGTTGATTTTTGATTTGCGTTGAAAAAATAGTTTGACCCTCAACACGTTTCCGGTTTGTCTTTCTCAAGTCTACAGTGCCAACTGCTGCGCAACTGCAAGCTATAAAGCGGCTCGCATGATCAAGATGCGAATGAATTCTAATTGTCATTGTTGGCCTATTTATTTCGCCACAACTCGATCATATACCTAAGTTCATACTTAGTAGGTAGTCGTTAATTAACAAAGCCATACAACTGGAACATTAGTAATCCTCTACTATTATATTTAATGTACCTACTTATATTTGATTGTAATCTTTTTTTTATTTTTCTTCTCCGGATTTTCTCTCACGAGGTGGAGCCAAGCTCGAACTCTTAGGTACTAATTAATACGAGGGGTGATCCAAAAGTAATGATAACTGAATACTTATTGAATCGGATTAAAATAAATAGGTATGCCGTTACTGGCCATAAAGACTCCTTAGTAAATTAAAAAAATAAATATTAAAAAATATGTATCTGTCAGAGTTTCAGGTGTTTTTCACGAGCAGTCGGAACAATAACGCAAAAATCGGCCAAGTGCGTGTGGGGCCACGCGCAGTGTAGGGTTCCGTAGTTGCCTGTCTGCCTTAGTTACATCGACGTGCGGTGCGGTTGCGTCAGCTGGATTTGTACGAAAATTGGCCTTTCCAAGTATACATTAAGTTGGTCGACTATTACTCGGTAACTAATTATGCTTACTTATACTTTGTCCGTGAAAGTTTTCCTTTTAAATTCATTATATGTACTACTACCATGAAAGACACATGACTCGAACAAAAATTAGGGCTTTAAAGCCCAATATCTCGCAAAGTAATCACTGATTTGAAAAATGGTTTTGAAAACCCATAATATTTTTGAACGAGCTATCCAACGATACCCACACCATGGGTTTAACGAGAAAAAAAATTACATACCCGCTTTAGGCGTAAGGGAGGGACGGGGGAAAATACGATGTGAGATTTCGAAGTCTAATCTTGACAAATATCAAACTGATCCCGAAACATTTTTGCGTCGGTTTGTCACCATGGACCAACGAGTCTTGGATCCACCATTTCGATCCTGAGACCAAACAGCAATCCATGACCTGGAAGCGAGCGTCTTCCCCTACACCGAAGAAATTCAAGGTCGCAAGCTCCGCTGGTAAGGTCATGGCTTCAGTGTTTTGGGATGCTGAGGGAGTCATAATGATCGAATACCTGGAAAAGGGAACCACTATTACGGGCTCCTACTACGCTGACCAAATACGCAGATTGAGAGAGGCAATCAAAGAAAAGCGGCGGGGTAAACTTCGAGCTGGCATCCTGTTTCACCAGGACAACGCACCAAGGCACAAGGCCGGCGTTGCGATGGCTGCCATCCGTGATTCAGGGTTCGAATTTCTGGAACACCCCCCATATTCGCCAGACCTAGCCCCCAGCGACTTTTATCTTTTTCCACGGCTGAAGGAAGATCTTAGAAGCAAAAAAAAATTGTATGATGGCGAGGTAATGGCCGCTGTGGAGGCATTTTTGGAGGGTCAAGAAAAATATATTTTTGAAAGAAATTCGTGGTCTGGAGAAACGATGATCTAAGTGTGTTGGAAGGAGATTACGTAGAAAAATAAATTATTCTATTAAACATTTTATGTGTCATTCATACTGATTATTCATTACTTTTGGATCACCCCTCGTAAGTTAAAACCATGTAGGTACATAATAAACAATCCGAAAATCGCGGATAAAAGCTAGTAGGTATCTGATAAAGAAGTCCCTTTTGTTTAATTATTTATTTACCGCAAATTCACATATAAGGTAAGGTACTAAAAAAGTCATAAACACTCTCAAATTATTCCCGTAACATCCCATTGATGACTTTATTTATATATCCATACTAATATTATAAATGCGAAAGTGTATGTGTGTGTTTGTTTGTTTGTTTGTCCGTCTTTCACGGCAAAACGGAGCGACGATTTGACGTGATTTTCTAAGTGGAGATAGTTGAAGGGATGGACAGTAACATAGGATAGTTTTTATCCCCGTAATCATCCCCTAAGGGGATGAAATGGGGGGTAAAAGTTTGTATGGAGCTGCGATATAAACAAGTCCCACGCGGACGGAGTCGCGGGCAGAAGCTAGTAAGTATATGTATATATTCATCGTATGGTTATTATGATTAGGTATGTATATATACCGTATTATTATGTCTCCGTAAGATTGTGAACACCGTCAGTTTATAATCTCACTCGAGATATTACCCGCAGTGCGGGGCGGGGGCTTTCGACACAAAATAAATTTAATAAGTTGTTTAGTTAAGGGGCTACCCGAGGTTTTCATCGATTTTTGACAAGTTTTGAATCGTATATCCTACTTTTGCACTACAGATAGAATTATAAGTCAAACGGCTATCGGTTTTTCAATCTTTGATCTCCATTTTTGTCTACCGGATTTTGAAAGAAAAATTATACTTCATTTTTTATGACTTTTTTAAACATTGTCTAAAAAAACACTTATTTCGTATCTCTATTGACGTGAAAGATCTAACATATAGGAGTACGAAATCTACATATTTGGGTTCGTCTATGACGTATCTAAATACATGTCTAGAGGGTTTTCATTTTAAACTAATTAACACAAAAGTTACGGCCAGAAAACCAGTTTTTTGGCCTAAAATTGTTCAACTTTGATGCCAAATATATCGAAAACAATGAACTTTGAAGTAAATATGGGATACTGCCTACCTATATTGCTTAAAGCCGTTGTTGTTAATATAATAAGCTACAAAAAACATTAGAAAACTAAGGGATTCAGATCGAAGGTCATTGGCGTATGGGAGGCCCTTAATAAAAACAATCTTATTCAGATGTAAGTGGGAGCTGACCACATCACACTGGCGCGGCCTGGCCGCGGCGGTCAATAGTAAACTTATCATTGTCAGCCACCGCGCGCAGGCCGCGTACAGTGTGGTGCAGGCATAATACGTTCAACATGCGTTCAACCAATTAGCGCACAATAGTATGCCAATTTTATCACAGTTCACAATTTGACGATTTGACATTGATAGATTAGGTATAAATTAACGAAAAAGATGGTGTAAAATTCTGAACGGTTTTGACAGTTCACAATTTTGAAACTACTAACTACTTACGTATTTATAAGGACCAATCGACAATTCTTTGTTGCGCGTTGCCATGGTTTTTTTTTTTTTTTTTTTCCTCCTAGCTTCCTAAGTTGGGCCGCGTTGCCATGGTTACGATTCCTGTCTCACTGTTTAAAACTATGATTGTAAGGGGTTTAAATCCACTAAACACGTGTTTTTGTACTATCGGTAAACCCATTCTATGGAGGGGCGTGAGTCCAATTTCTACATTTTTTCTAAGAAACTGTCACTTGTACCGAGACAGGACAGAGTACAAACAATAAAAAGTTGATTGAGTCATAACATAAGCACTAGAATTATGGTACAGTCAGCGTCATATAGTTAGTAGCAGCCAAGGTAGCCAAATATTTCGGTACACGGCTTTATTACTGTAAGAATAAGGGTGTGTTAGAAATATTTGGCTATTCTGCCTGCTACTGACTATATGACGCTGACTGTACGTCATGTGTAAAAACATGGGTGCATACAAACTTAGTCATATATAGTTAGCATCGCTCTTATGTCAGCGGATTAATGTTTTAGTACATATTTATGAGCGGATTAAACCGATACATCTTTTTGCACTAGTTTGACTATACGACTATGGGTGCCTAAAATACAAGTAGGTACCTACCTCATCAAAATACATAAATAGTGAATGTAAGTGATAACTCACCCTGTCCTTGGGCTCCGATATATGTACGACGATGCAAGTCCTCCCGTAGTCGACCCTGGAGTCCCCGGCCAGGTGCTCCACGCGCTCCACGCCGTACCACATGCCCATCAGGTTCTCCACCCAGATGCCACTCTGAGGCATTCTGTTAATACAGTAGTCTCGGTTGTTCCTCACAAATGGAAATTCATACGAACTGAATCCTTGTCCGTAGCTCTCGCCGTAGCCTTGCCCATAGTTCTGTCCATAGTTTTGAACATAATTTTGGCCATAATTTTGCCCGTAGCCTTGACCATAGCTCTGTCCATAGCCTTGACCGTAGCTCTGATCGTAGCCTGGCGCGTACCGTGGAGTGCTGTACCCGGGGTACAAATTATTACTCGATCCCTGACCATTGTAACTGGAAGAGGAAGAATCCAGGTTATAATTGGGATATCTGGTACCTGCCGGCATCCCGGCTAAGTCGTCTCCAAAGTTTACGTTCCTCTGTCCATTTTCGTCGTACGGACTAGAAGGGGTAGAGTAGGCTGGGAAGCCGCTGTCGTCTCGTTGGTAGCTCGCGCACGTGGCTGCGCTTATTAATGCACTAATTATTAATATAAAAATCATTTTTTTACAAAATAATTCGTATATATTCGACGCGTGAACCACGTCGCGTGATACTTAGTGGTCAATATAATGTGTGACTGCTTGAGGCCGCTCACCGACTAGGATGTAAATTAACTAAGCTTGATAATACACGTGGGTGGAATGATAACGGGCGAGAGACCCGCCCGTGGTTGTGCGTGGATATGAGCCTTCTTCAAACCTGAATTAAGCTGGGAATTGAATGATGGAAATCGACCTAAACACGTTTGAACTAAAAGTCGCCTTTTACGTGTTAATCAAATCTAGGTTAATCTTTAATTGACCATTAAAAGTAAGTACTTGAACAATTTTATCAATTGAGGGATGTTTACAAAAACAACATAACTGAATTACTTTACGAAATCAAGTTAGTGGTATGATTATTTTCGTCTGTAAAGACGCTACAAGTGTGCAGTAGACTTTGTTTAATTAGGAACCTGTTTTCCCAAAATTAGGGGAGATGCACATAAAATGATCCATCGTCCTCCTAGCGTTATTCCCGGTTGTGCTCCTAACTAAAGGAGCCCGGGCTCCGCTTTGACACCTAATCCAAGATTTGGCATATACACTAGTCTGACGAAAGGGCTGCCACCTGGGTGAGGACCAAATTCTTGGCCAGTGGTTAGCCTAGTTAATTGGTAGTAGTTAAAAAGTTCCGTTGTGACACGATAATTAGCCATATAATTCTATGGTTAATTATCGTGTCACAACGGAACTTTTTAACTACTACCAATTAACCACGCTAACTACTGGCCAAGAATTTGGTCCTTATCCACCTGATCTTCCAACCCAGAGGGAAAACTTGGACCTTTTAGGATTAGACCCGTTTCCTCACGATGTTTTCCTTCACCGAAAAGCTAACAGTAAATATTCCGTACATAAGTTCCGGAAACACATTGGTACGAGCCGGGATTCGAACCCTACGACCGCCGCTTGGGTTCGAATCCTGGCTCGTACCATAATCGTACCAGTGCATAAAATTATCCCTAGAGGTAAATGATTCCCCATCGTAGACGAGCTACTAATAGTGCCATCTATCTACATATTCAATAAACGTCTGGCCCGCGACCCCGCTAGTTGCCTCTTGACGTGTCATGGCGGTGAGAGCACAGTGTGGTTTTATTAGAAAATATTTAAAAAATGTGTGTAATGCCTCGAATTTATGTACGCTAAACCACTCGTCAAAATTGGCCTGATGAAGCAATGTTAAAGGCTCTTAATGACGTTAAAGATGGAAAACCTTATTAAACAGCAAGCGTAAACAGCTGCACTTATGTGTTTTTAAGTACAAAAGGATCCCTGGGATTATATTAACCCTACCCTAGCGATCGTTTTATACATAGTTAGGTATAAAATGATCCTTTACTAATCTTTTAGAAAACAACGTAATTAATAAACTACATACAAAACATGAGAAATTAGTATGCAGGTGAGAAAATGGACTATTCATAAAGATCTAAATCTTGTGTTTTTGTCTTCAACTTTGAACACAGTAAAGTTTTTCCTTTAAGGGGATCACTTTGCTTACATTTCCCCTACCCCTCTATATCTGTAAAATGGATAAATGGAATTACTCAGCTCTACGGAACTTATAGTACAATAATAATTGAATTATCTTATACATTTATGTATATAATATAATTAAATGATGTGTTTCAGAGGTTTGACGACCTGGACCTATTCAGTGCAAGTGTTCCCTCAGTGTGACAACGTTTATCTCGAGAATTTTTCGGTAGAGGTAGGGAAATAGTTTAGGTGACTCTTTTCTGTCTATTTAGAAATAAGTACTTATAAATTATGTAGCAGTACCAAGACGCAAAAGCGCTGTGTTCTCGTTTGGCTTTTGCTCACTTATTTTTTGCATATTTATTACGCTATCGGTGAGGATCTGTTATTAGCTCACTGTCACTACTGTTTTAAGTTACTGTGTAGTATTTAAGCTGATGATCTTCCTATATAAATAAATAAATAAAATAAATAACTAGCTTTTGCCTGCGGCTTCGCCCGCGTAGTAAGTGTAATTTTGCAATAACTGTTGAATTGTTACGCCGGCAACGGCTTACTTTACTACTTACTTCCCCTATATGAATTTAACCCTTCGTCAAAACCCGTTATGGTAAATTATTTTTTATTTCCTATTATTTGTATGCTCGTGTGGTGTCGGGTTAGAATTTCACCACCCCCTTTCTTCCCGTGGGTGTCGTAAAAGTCGACTAAGGGAGCAGGGTTGAAGTGTGTTGTGGGCGATGGGCTGACTACCTATCACTGCAATATCACATTTTGTCGATCTTTTATACCCACATTTATGCTAAAAGTGGCGCTGGAACATAAGTTTCATGTGCTCTGCCTACCCCTTTTGGGAATAAAGGCGTGAATGTATGTATTTATGTATGTTTTTTTTTAAATTAAAGTTACTATTATGATAAATGAGAATCTGTCCTCTGGAATAAAAGCTAGTATTTTTTCATGATAATACCAAAATACGAATTTCAAGTCAAATTTGTGGCCCGGACATTGCTTCAGGCTTGTTTCCTAATTTTTTTTCGATGCCATTCGAACCAGTATTTGGAGAGGAACAAAAGATGGGAGCCCAAAAATTTTCTACAAAGATTGACCTCGCTGGCGGCAGCTGAAATGCTTCATACTAATTGACATTAGATTGTGACGTCACAGTTGCTATTTGTACTAATGTTTGTATGGAAAACTTTGTATGGAAAATCAAGTAAATTCCTGTTTGGGTCGCGAAATACTGCGTTTAGGTCCATAATAGTTGTCCACCTATATAATAATTATTTTGTCATTATATATATAAGAAAGGTCGTCGTATCTATGAACTTTTCCTATAATTTTTTTGATTGTAGAAGAAAATAAAATTGCGGTTAGATGGTCAACCGCAATTTTATTTTCTTCTACAATCAACCAATAATTTATTTGTAAACATTGATATACAGGTTTTACGTTTTTAAGTTTAAAAAGAAAACTGTATAGATCTACTTATTATAAAATAAACCTGCTGTCCTGCTTTCATGTTTCTAGCCACAGTTTATCATTAAAAATCACACTATCTTAACCCCTTCAAAGGATGAATTAGAAAAAAGACCCTTATCAATGTTTTTGACTGTACATTAAGAGCTTGTGACCGAAGTTTTGAATGGCT
Source organism: Epinotia ramella (assembly GCA_947578815.1). Lineage (NCBI taxonomy): Eukaryota > Metazoa > Arthropoda > Insecta > Lepidoptera > Tortricidae > Epinotia > Epinotia ramella. The sequence goes on from OX388200.1 coordinate 39,775,907, forward strand.
AACTTTTAAAACCACATGTTTCCCATACAAACTTTCAACTCTTTTTTAACCCCCTTAGGGAATGAATAAGAATGTATTTAATTAAATTGCTACACCTGCCAGGGTCCATTACCCAAGCTGCTCGTTCGATAAAATAACTTCAACATCTCAGGAACCATGAAACCTACACTGAATACTTATCGGTTGGGTATTCTACGTCTTGTCGACCGTGAATAACTGTTATTGCTATTATGGATTAGATGTTAGATCATCATCCTGTCAGAGTATAGCAAGGGGGGGGGGGGGGGGGGGGCGATTTTTAACCGACTTCAAAAAAAGGAGGTTATCAATTCGGTTGTATTTTTTTTTAAATCATTTTTATCATTTTTTTGAAGTGAAAACTTCTTTAGCGGCGCTGAGCATTTTTTGGGATGGGGAAAAAATGTAAAATACGCGGCAGAGTTTTGTGACGTCATATGTGAAGGAGGTCACTTTTTGCTGCTAGCCGATTCGACTACATTCAAAACTGAACGCTATTCTGCAAATAAATTTGTAATTTTAACCAACGCGTCCTTCACCGTTTTGCTATTGAGAAAATTCGAATAGTTCGAAAGTGGGCGTTATTTTTAAAGAGATAAAGCTTAGAAAAATATTTACCAACGGCAAAAACAAATTGATATTTTGGTCGCCACCGCCGTCTGCTGTTCTTGCAAATTCGAATAGTTCGAATTTAGACGTTATTCCTAAAGAGATAAAGCTTTGAAAAATATTTGGCAATGGCAAAAACAAATTGGTTTTCATTAAATTTGACCAACTTCTGCTGTTCAGATTTTTTTCTTTCCATACAATGAAATAATCCTTACATGAATCAGAGCCGACCCGCGTCAAAAAAAAAATTGACCAACTTTATAATTTTTTAAGAACAACTCACGCTTGACCAAAAATTTTAATGAGCCAACTTTGTTTACATAAAAAAACACCTAATGTCTCCTTGGACACTTTTCCTCTATCTCCTTTAGATTCGGATTTCCCCATACTGTCCCATTTAAAAAAAAACACTCTGTATATATTTTTTTACAAAAAAAATCCAAGTAAACCGCCCCTCTTTTCCTATACCCACCCATCATCCTCTTAGCATTTTCCCGTACTTGTACCTTAAAGGAGCCCGGTATCCGCTTTGGCATCTAATTTGGCGTAGGCAAGACTGCCACTAAAGGAAAACAAAATTTTAAAACCAGGCTAGAGGTCACGTCTCGTAAGCAGGATGTAGGTGGTAATTCTGACCAGGCTCTTCATTATTACTAAGACTGCTAAATGGTATAATTGAATATGATTAGTTGGCTAGCTATCATCCTGTAGCCCGAGTCGCGACCCCGTGTCCGGAGCACTCCCGCGCCAGGGATCACGTGCTCATCGTCATAAACACTCTAGTTAACGTTTATTAGGAACACCGGGTTCGAATGTTTATACCTCTGAACCATGACCGGCATTAGATCATGATTCACAAGTAGGCTGCGTCGAATGGGAAGACACTCCAACACACCCACATTGTTCACGTGACCAATTCCTTATGTCGTAAATTAGGGTGTTAACAGGGGTGGAATGGTTAGATTATAGTACATCATGGAAGTCGAAGGAAAACGTCTATTTACAAAAATATACTGTACGATTCCCCAATAATAGCAAGATTCGAAAGTTGAGTATGTTTCTTTTACAAAAACGGTAGGTACTTTTTTTTTTCCTTTGTGTTTAGTTTTTTTTAGGGTTATAGGTATATACTTAAAAAAGTACTAGCAACCGATCGTGTGTCCATCTGAAGACCTACTCTTATGAAATCTCTTTTGGAGATTTCATTACTTTAATTATATTAAAACCTGATGGTTAAATAAATAATAATCAAACATTACTAATAAATAGTTATTTGTTATACAAGAGTGTAAAGTTCTATATTAACCGCGAGTGTGGAATTGTAACACGAGCTAGCGAATGGATTCTATTAGGGTTGAACTACAAGCTAGCGAATGGATTTTGTGGTTGAACCACGAGCAAAGCGGAATAGAATACTAAACGTTAGCCGGCAGAGGGGGGGGGGGGGGGGGGGGGACATAACTCGAACAAAAATTAGGGCTTCGAAGCTCAATATCTTGCAAACGAATCACTGATTTGAAAAAGGGATTTAGAAAACCCATAAGTTTTTAACGAGCTATCCAACGATACCCCACACTATGGGTTTAATGAGAAAAACCGCCAACTACAGGCCTCCACACACCGAACGCGGGTCGTGCGAGGCGCGGGTCGGGCGCGGCGCGGGTCGGGCGCGGTCGGTAGGTATCTCTCTCACTACCAACGCATTTAATATCTCGGAGCGGGCCCGCGCTACTGTGCGATAGAGATAGAGATACGACCCGACCCGCGCCGCGCACGACTCGCGTTCGGTGTGCGGAGGCCGTTGCGTCGGCCGAATTTGTACGAAAGTTAGCCTTTCTAAGTATATTTTAAGTTGGTCGACTATTACCTGGAAACTAGTTATGCCTACTTAAGTTTATTATATGTACTACAGCCACGATTTTTTTCACATCACCAGCAGTAGTGCAGTATAGCCATTTAGCAGGGCAGCAGACACACGAGTCGAACTAAATTTGGGCTTTAAAGTTTAAAGCCCAATATCTCGCAAAAAATCACAGACATACCCATGCCGAATTTCTATTAGTAAGGGTTACAGAGCTAAGCCGCAGACGGACAGTCGGACAGATGGATAGACGGACAGACGGACAGACGGACATGGCGAAACTATAAGGGTTCCGTTTATTCCGCGCAGCTGTGGGCTTCCGGCTTCCGGCCTACGGCAAGGATCGAAGAAAACACAATTATTCATACATACATTTTTATTTAGTTTCTAAAGCCATTTTCTGTCTCCACAATTAAGCACAACATTCTATCATTCTTCCCGAACGAACGTGTCCTACCACGTTTACCAACTCGACAGGTAAGACCAGTGGCCAATTTCACTAAGCCACAAGTTACAGTTCAGCATCATATTAAAAATAACAGCCAAAATAGCCAAGTGTACCGTCACACGTCCTTAGCTGGTATTCGCTACGCGCTAATGCGGCTCACCCCGCCGGTCACCCGTCAAGAAACTAGAGCTCTGCCTACGCTTAGTTACTACGCATTGCGGTGTCAAGATATATTTGTGGTTGAGCGTTGAGGTGAGCTTAAAACAAGTTACAGAATAGGGGGACAGATCTTGTAGGTAATAAAGACGTGACGCGATATTATATTTGGTTACTTTGGCTGCTACTATTTATATTATACTGACTGTACATTACAGTGACTAATGTGTATATAAAGTTATATTAGTGTTAGTACCTAGTTAGTACTTATCGAGAAAATAGCGTGGAATAAAACCTATCATAAAATATGTTATACTCGTAACTGTAGGCATACATCGTAATGCCGTTTAGTAAAGGCGTTATTAGATGGATAGATCTATGGCTGCGGTGTTCTGAAAGATCACCAACTTTCATCCCTCATCAGTAACTGGAGAAGTAATTTCTGACCAAAGTGGGAGCTGACGTAAGTGGAATAATTCATCACATAATGGGTACTGTGTGATGGGACGATAATTCGCAATGTCATTTTACCCCTTTCTTATAAACCGGCTTTACAATAGAAATTGTCAATTTAAAAGAAAGTATCCATCTATGTCAAAACAGTTACTAATTCAAATTTACATTATTTTATTACATTCGTTGCGATTTCATCAAAGCCCTCAGCATTTGTGTTGTTAAGTGTGTTTATGACTTTTAAAATGGCATGGTCCCTAAAAGGCATCAAAAATATGCTATTAGAGACACTACTGCCCATATCCAGTGTCCTTGCAGCATTATGATTCAATATATTTGTGGATTGTATAAAGTAATCATTAAGTGCTTCGGCCACGTGGGAAGGCCGGGTAATATTGTTTCCATTAATAGCGAGTTTGTTAATACATTCATTTTCCTGAGTATTGTTTACTTCAGCTTTTACAACTTTCCACGATGCTCTAGCTACAAACGTTTTTACTTTTGCGTATAAATTTACTATTTGAGCCAATACAATGCTTTTCCTCAATAATTTTGTGTATCTTGTGTATTTTATTTTATTTTCTAGAGTCTAATGCGAGAAGAGTTTTCAATCATGTTTAACATTATTTGTTAATATTAACATATTTATTTTTATTTACAAAACAATCTAACAACTAAATATTTAAAAAGAAAGCATAAAACATTGGTGTTATTGCTATTTTTATTTTGCTCATTATTAGCAATTATTATTATTTACCATTACATAAATTTTAAGTTTATTTTTTAAATAAAAATAAATATGTATATATTAATAAATAATAGAAATATGATTGAAAACTCCTCTCGTATTAGTATTTATCGTCCTCAGTGTCTAAAATTGAACCATTCATACATGTTTCAACTAATTGTGATTTTATCACATTTTGTAATAGGTATTAAAAAATAAAAATAAAATACTACATGAAAATATTTTCAAAATTGCTTTTTGGGGTTGGATATGAGGCTATTACATATAATTTTAGGTATATTTTACAAATAATGATTCGTATCATATCTGTAGAGCCCAAACTTGGTAGGTATGTTTTGAAAATGATTATTAATTTAATTTAAAACAAGTGACTGAAATATAATGATGTGATATATTTGTAGAATTGGCTTAAGTAGATAGCCCTTTCATTAGATAACACACGATAGGTTTCAGCACAAATCCTTTTTTTCCATTCTAAAAAAAGACGTCGTCATAACTCCTCTCCTTTTTTGTTTTTTTTTCGTCAAATTGATTTGTACTTATGGCCTAAAGATCAATCGTTCCGATTTTCATGATTTTAACACCATTTGCAGCTTTTTTTGGCGTACCGCTAGGACTAGCGTTTTTTTTATAACCTTTGGTCAAGTTGACGAACCTGTTGCACAACGTTCTTCTATATAAATACAATTACAGCAACCTCAATATAACGGCAGTGGTCAATAAACATGGTAGAGAACTAATAGACGCGCAAGCGTCGCAGACCGCTATGTACCGATGCGGGTGGGGGAGTCCATAGCTCATCAGGATCTTCAGCCACTCGAGCCTTTCCCAGCGACCCAGCTTCACCTGAGACCTGCGCAGGACTAGGGAGAACATCCCTCCGTCTCCCAGCTCCGTGCAGTGGTTGATTATCATCTCGTCCGGAGTCAGCTTCAACACCCGGATCACTTCGGGATGTCTCGGGGGGTCATCGGGGTACCAGAAATCTGGAAATACAATACAGGCTGCTAATAACATATTCATGAACGGAACATCGACTATGATTCAGAACCACATTCGCTGTGCGCGAACGCGTGAAAGCGTGAATGTGGATTCGATTCGCATATTTTTCGCGCGTTCGTGCTTTGTTAACCACTTTTTGTCGGCGTTTGTTTGGCCCGCTTCAAAGAGCCTGCAAACGCGAACTGTTGTGACAATAGGCATGACGACTCATGTTCAAATTGATAACGCAGTGATGCTAAATGGATAGTAAACCATCAAATTATCGTAATAAAGTATAAAATATAATTAGGGCCTGTTTCACAATCTCCAGTTAAAACATATCCGTCAGATTTAAATGTTGGCTGTCACTTTTCTTTTATATGACGGGAGAAAAGGATAGCAATAATTTTAACTGGCATCCGGCGATTGTGAAACAGGCCCTTAAAATCATAAAAAGATATAAACCTTGAAAGTTTAGAAAAATTATGCATTTTTTAGGGTTCCGGAGCCAGAATGGCAAAAACGGAACCCTTATAGTTTCGCTATGTCCGTCCGTCCGTCCGTCCGTCCGTCCGTCCGTCCGTCCGCAGCTTAGCTCAGAGGCTCTTGGTACTAGAAAGCTGTAACTTGGCATGAATATACATATTAGTCATGCCGACAAAGTGGAAAAAAAAATCTTGAAAAACATTTTTTTAGGGTACCTCCCCTACATGTAAAGTGGGGATGTTTTTTTTTTATTGTCGTCTACCCCATAGTGTGGGGTGTCGTTGGATAGGTCTTTTAAAAATATTGGGGGTTTGTGAAAACAATTTTTCGATTAAACGATCCGTTTGTGAAATATTAAGCCTTAAAGTGCTAATTTTTGTTAGACTCCAGTGTACCCACCCCCTGCTAGCTAAATGGTTGTTTTGGGATATGTGAAAAAATTCATGGTAGTAGTACATATAACGAAGTTAAAAGAAAAACTATCACAGCTAAGTAGGCTTTACACGTTTACGAGTAATAGTCGACCAACTTATAAAATGTACTTCAAGAAGTAATAGTTTCGTACAAATTCTATTGTAACTTACTTATAAAACGTTGTTAGGTGTGTAATAGAGGTAATAAATATAAGTGAATGAACCATGTAAAAATATTGTAATATAAAATCATAATATCCTTAATAACAATAAATAAATAAATAAATAATAATGTTTAAGCTCGAATGCTTTCGCATAGTGGTCGGCGCGCGGCAGAGCCGGGCGTGCGCCGGGCCGTTAGCGGGGATTTTATAACTCCTTGTTCAGTTACCATCGTCCTATGTGGGCTCGTTTTTATTATATATAATGGTACGGAACCCTTCGTGCGCGAGTCCGACTCGCACTTGGCCGGTTTTTTTATTGTCTAAGAGTAAATTTAAAGCTGCCAATAAAATCCTTACGCTTTTATAGAAACAAAATTGTATGACAAGTAACTTAAACGCAGTATTTCGCGACCGAAACAATCATTTACCGGATTTTCCACACGACGACACAACTACTTTGTACAATTGTGACGTCATACTTGTGTGTCTATCAGTATGAAGCGTTTTGCGTATTTATGTTCTTTAATTGTAGTTGCTCCCATACAAACATTTGTTCCTCTCCAAAAACCGGTTCGAATGACATCATAAAACAATCTTAGGCATCATGCCTATTGTAAACACTGCGGATGTGGAACCTGGGGAGGGTTCACGCGCGATTCTCTCCGCGATACGCGCCGCAATTCTCGCCGCGATACGCGCCGCGATTCTCGCCGCGATACGCGCCGCGATACGCGCCGCAATTCACGCCGCAATTCACGCGCGCGCATGTGGAGCGGGCAATACAAATGTCTGAAGAATTGTAGGATGTAATCTACAGTCAACGAGAAGGATATTTACAGTCACGTCTATAAATATGTATACGTTTTCGAACGTATGTCGTTGTCGGTGGAACATAGTAAAAAATTGGATACATATTTTTAGAACCGACCATATATACTGTTTTCCTCTTACGATAATGGAATAAGGTGCAAAAGTGTAAACACATATTTAGCGTCGACCATAAATACAAAGGTATGTGCAAAAAGCTGACAGTGGTGTTTTAAAAGATTAGTCATCTGGTATTAGACTCGTAAAGCAAATAATATCAAAAATCCCTATGCTCAAGTGCGCGACGCAATGGCTTAAAAATATTATTTAAAATATTAAATTCCATATTAGCAAATGATTTAAACTAGGTAAGTAGGTAGGTAAGGTGGAGGAGCACCCTCAGACCAGCCACAACGGACCGCTTTAGCAAGGCAGCCATAAGGATGCTGTTTAACAAACACAACAACCTACTTAAGGGGTCTTTGTTGATTACGGTACCCTAAAACCGGATTGGACCATTACTAACCTACACCCATAGCCCTCATATCTCTCTCCCCCGGCCTCCACTGTTCCGTGGTCCACAGGCCGGGCTCCTCGGGCGAGTAGTCGTAGGTCTGCTCCATGGTCTGTCCATCCTCGTCCCACAGCACGCGGACGCGCCGCTCCTGCAACGCGTGGCGCCTCCGGCGTACGGCGAGCCACGAGCTCCATGGGGTGGTAGCTGGCATCCACTCGCTCTCATTATGCCTCTGTTTCGTCTGATGACAAATCAATAATAATTAAGTAGTTAACATAAGGGAAACTCAGACCTGTGCCAGAATAAGTCAATAATACTAGGCCCTATGCCAACATAAGTAAATAATATCAGAAACATTTACCAAAACAGACTAATCCTTTAATGTCTTCTTGTATGGGGGCTACGAGTAGCACAGCTGAATGTCATGTCGCGAGCCAAAGACTCTCCGACTTCCTTCTTTCTCGCACTTTGTTATAATTAGGACGGATGGTGTTGTTCTGGTCGCCAAAGCTCCCGCGCGCATGCGCTATGTTTGAAGTGAGGAACGCGGGTTCCTCACTTCAAACACAGCGCATCCGTCTCTAACTTTCAACACAATAAATCATTAAATCAACAAATGATCGGCAACGCACTTGTAATTCTTCTGAGTCTGCGGTGTCTGCTTACCAGGCAGACCACATGCAAGTTTGCCACCTCATATTCTTAAAAATAAATGAACCTAGATTATGAAGTAACTTACAGTCCAGTCCAGCCAATCATATTGGTAATCGCCGGTAGCGTCGCTGATGTAAAGGGTGACGCACCCCACCTCGATGGGCTTGTTGGTCATGTCCGCGGTGTGTTGCGCGAAGCCCACGCCGTGCCACACCCCATAAGCGTTTACTATGCTTCTTAAACGATGCGACCAACGCACGTTGTCGCCGCAGAAAGATTCCGCCCCAGCTAGCGCAAGGACGATGAAACAAAACGGCGAGACGGACATGATCTCGCGGGACACGGAAGGCGTGTGGGGCGAATCGTGCATCTCGGGCGCCTATGACAATTAACAAACTCATACCTACACTACACTCGGTCCTCAACTACCTACTCTATTACAATGCATTACGTAATTTATGCAGCATCGAGTGCGGTGTGACCTGTTTTCTAACACCCTAATTAAATGGCAGACACAGGCATTGTGCCACTAACATTAGGTATATAATCTATAAATGCCTTTGTCCAGACTGACTCACTCACTCATCAACGCACAGCCAAAACTACTGGGACTTGAAATTCACACCAGAATTTCCTTTTATGACGTAGGCAAGGGATAAGACGGGATTTTCGTGAATTCCACCCCTAAGGGGGTTAAATAGGGATGCAATGTTTGTATGGGCGAAACATTATTTAATAAACTAGAGACTTGAAACTTTTTAGTAAGATTACTTATTAAGATACAAAAAAGCACTTTCAGCGTTTTAGAAAATTCCACCCCTAAGGGGGTTAAATAGGGGTGCAATATTTGTATGGGGGAAAACTAATTTTTTGAACTAGAGACTTGAAACTTTGTAAAAAGATTACTTATAGAATACAAAAAAGTACTGATGCAAAGTTTGTATGAAAAACACTATTTTTATTATAAAGACATAGTCCTAGGAAGACCGTGACGAAAAACGAAAAAGACTTATTAAGAAAGAGACAGGCTACATAATTGGACTTAAGACGATAGGGACATATAGCGATCGAGACGAATAAAGAATTAGTGACGAACACAGAATGAGACGGACATAAGAAATGAACGAAAAATGAATGGGACGAATTACGCTGATACCGTCAGTATATAACTGATTTCAGAGTTTTTTTGAATTTCATCCCCTATAGAAAATAAAGGGGGTTCAAAGTTTTTACGGAGGGACAGAAAGACAATTTAGACTGCTTGAAATTGATTCCATAAGGGAGTTAAAAACATTCATCCCCTAAATGAGCTAAAAGGAGTTGGATGTTTGTACGGGGAACAAGACAATTTTTAAGTAAGGGATCTGTAACTTCGGTTAAAGACTAAACTATTTACAACGTTTCTTAAAATCCATCCTGTGAGGTTAAAATAGGTTGGAACTGGAAGTGTACTGTATGAGGAACAAGTAAATTTTGAAGTTAAGGAATTCTTCACGACCCTTACAGAACCGAACAGCTACCAGAAATTAAGGTTAGGTTAGAACTGCGATGCTCCCAGAACCGAAAAGAAGGTAGTGTTTCATTTAACCTGCGGATAATTTTGTTAATTTAAAAAGTTTTTTTTGGATAATCATAATAATTTATTCTCAGTGTTAGAGAATAAATTATTTTGAGTATCCATTTTTAAATTTTTATTAAATGGGGACAGCGGGTGGAGTTGGAAAGTTCTACGTCTTTTAGCATTAGATAAGTTTGCTATCAAAACTATAAAGGTATATAAGGCCCGGACTAACGTGAGTAAAACTACTGGACGCAATTAGGCAAACATTTCCAGTAATGTATATAGCTTTCCTTAATACATTATGAAAAAATATACAATTTAAGCAGAAAAGTCTGTTGATGATTCTTAAAAAAATTACATTTGTAAAAACGGAGTTTTCAATTTAAATTTAGCAATTGATACTAATTAACTCATCGCACTGTTACCTTTTACGCTTAATCCCTGAACGAATTTCGATGAAATTTTCCGTACAGATAATTTGAGACCCTTGGAAGGATATAGGATAGTTTTTATCCCTGAAATGATGCCGTAAGATGGTAGAACTTTGTTTGGGTCGGCGATAATTAAGGTTCCACCTACAATAATTTTAATTGCAATCATTTTTCTAAGGCGGTAAGAATTTCTACGCGGACGAAGTCGCGGCAACAGCTAGTATATACATATACGTATACATTTACTTGTTTACCATAAGTAGGTATACCTTCTGTATGTTTTTACCTTATTCATTTACGATATCTATTGTGTACTTAAATACAGATTCAAAGAAAAAAACACGCATTCATAATCGATACCTGGTATTTACTCATTCGTAATAGGTATACCTATTTGCAAACCTGGCGCACCTCATTGTGAGTTAATTTTCCTAAAATTTGTATTAAAAATCATTATCCGCCTAATCCCAATAAGGTCTAGTTTTCCTTCTGGGTTGAAAGGTCAGATGGCTGTCGCCTTTGTAAAACTAGTGCCTATGCCAAATCTTGGGTGGGATTAGGTGTCAAAGCAGACCCCGGGCTCCTTAGGGCACAGCCGGGAATAACGCTAGGAGGATGATGATGATGACCCGCCCGCGGAATACAGTTTTAAGCGTGGGAGATGCGGGAGACACATAGGTATGTAACTATCTCATACGCAGTTATAGTAAGACTGTCTAATCTGCTTCTGGCGGCATTCGATCGCCGATAACCTGGACCGGGAGGGTAATGGCTGTCCGGGGGTCTGCTGGAGTCCCTGAACCTGGCCATCTCGTCGTACGTCTCAATGCGGCTCGGCCTTTCTTCCTGTTGATCTCCGACCTCCACCTCTTGTTTCGACTCCTCGGGATTACTATCTACAGTTGTCTGCTCTTCGGGGTTGCTCTCTGTAGTACTATTCTTTCCATTACCATTGCTTTCGTTATTTAATAAACGTAAGTAATTAGGAAAAATGTCGTATCGGTAATCTTGTAAGTTTATGATATGACTGCAGCGTCGCTGTATGACTGACTCCAACTGACTAAGCACAATCCGGGAACATCTCTGGTTATGTTCACTCATACCGACTATACTACTATACTCGCGAGCGACGACACAAGGTAGAAATATTGAATTCCGCTTCAAAATAATGAAAAGGATAATATTGAGGGAATTAATCAATGCCATTTTTGGCATTTCTGTCGTACTGTCATCGGTCTGCTCTATAATCTACACGTTAGTCACCTTGACAGCGCGGTGCCGAACGATTGAAAGGAAGAAGATTTATATACTAGAGACTATTATATTAGAGGGAAGATGCAGCTATAACATTTACCATTATTTTGTGACCAAAATGTTAAAAGAACATAAAACGTTTTAACATTAGTTTATACTAATTTAACTACTGAAACGTGTTTACTTTAGTTTATACTAATTTCAAACAATAATTATGAATTGAAGTAATCTAAAACGGTACGTGTTTTAATCCACCAATCAGCGTCTGGTGACGTCACTCCTGTTATGACAACTATGCAACTAATTAAAGGTTATAAATGTTATAATTGTAAAGGCAAACTTTGTGTCATTTTAAAAAATAGCAGCTGTATTGGAATAAAAATGGACGTAGGCTTTACTTAATTATTGGTCTAAAATTGTTTTGTTGAAAGTGCGGAGTATCCCGGCGTGGAAACGAAAGGAACTGAACTACTACAGTATGTTGTACAAATCACAGTCTGTACGAAAAATTTCATCTAAATCCGTTCAGAGATTAAGCGTAAAAGGTAACAGTGCCATGAGTTCATTAGTTTAAATTGCAAAATTTAAATTGAAAACTCCGTTTCTACAAATATAATATCTTAGGAATCATCAACAGACATTTCTGCTTAAGGCGCTGTCAACACCAAAATGGCCTTGAGGATTTGGGATAGCGCGCACACTGTCTATTTGTATCGGAGTAAACGAGAGCGAGTGTCACTGGGCGGCCCGGTTTTTGAATAGTGCATAAATATTGAAATAAAAAAAAGTGTGGATTATTTGAGAAATGTCTCGTTAGCGGTTTAGGTATGAATATGTTGACTTCATATTTTTAATTGCAGACCCATACGTCAAAAAAATAAACACAGAGAACCGTTTAAGATGATTTTAAGACCAATCTTAGCAATTATTTTCTATCGAGCCGATTTCGTCCAATTATGTATCGAGCCCGTCCACGCTCTTTGAAATATGGTGAATATTAACATATATTTTTTTGATGTGCTAGAACAAGTAGTTTTTCAACAAAATTAGGTCTTGTAAGCCCCTTAAATTGTATATTTTTCATAATGTACTAAAGAAAGCTTATCTAATGCTAAAAGACGTAGAACTTTCCATCTCCATCTGCTCACCCATTTAACGGTGTTACACGGTGTCATACATTATTTTGATTAAGTATCCAAAATGAACTTTTTCAATGAACAAAATAATCCACAAGTTAAATGAAACATTACCTTCTTTTCGGTTCTAGGACTTCTAGGAGCATCGCAGTTCGAATCTAACGTAACCTACATTTCTGGTTGCTGTTCGGTTCTGTAAGGGTCGTGGTTCTAACTGAACCTAACCTACTTTTCTGCTAGCAGTCGGATTATGTATTTTGAATGGCTATTACCAAAGTATATCTATGACCTAAGAATTCCCTTACTTCAAATATTACTTGTTCCTCATACATACTTCCAACCCTTTTTAACCACCTTAGAGGATGAATTTTACGAAACTAGATTCGTTTCCTAGTCTTTAACCGAAGTTACAGATCCCTTATTTTAAAATAGTCTTGTTCCCCGTACAAACATCCAACTCTTTTTAGCCCATTTTGGGGATGAACGTTTTTAACCCCCTTATGTAATCAATTTAAAACAGTCTAAAACAGAAGTTACAAATCTCTTACTTTCTAAATTTCTTGCTCTCTATACGAACTTTGAACCCCCTTTAACCCCTATGAATTACAAAAAACCTATGAAATCAGTTTTGTAGTCTTTTAACATACAGGCTATAAGACCGAAGTTACAAATCTTTTACCATAACATTTTCTTAGTCGCCATATAAACCTTGAATCCTGTTTTAACTCCTTAACATGTAAACTTTGATGTACCTAGTTAATTCTATTATGAATAACTAGCGACCCGCTCTGGCTTCGCACGGGTACTATATTGTACATATATTATAAACCTTCCTCTTGAATCACTCTATCTATTAAAAAAACCGCATCAAAATCCGTTGCGTAGTTTAAAAGATAAGATATAGATATATACATAGGGACAGACAGCGGGAAGCGACTTTGTTTTATACTATGTAGTGATGTACTCATACTATTTAGAGTCTATAGATAGATATTTTGACTTGTAAAAGTGCCCTTGTGGCCTATTTGTTGAATAAATATTTCGATTTGATTTGATTTGACTTAGGAGTGTAATTTTTCCAAAACGGTGAGTTTTTTTTTTACTATGATAAGAAATCTTTATACAATTCTCCAGCTCAAAAAAGAGTGTTTCTCATCCAAAGCTTGCACCTTTTTAACCCCCTTAGGGATGTAATTTTCTTAAACGCTGGAAGTACTTGTTTATATTTTAATAAGTAATCTTTCTACAACGTTTCAAGCATTTAGCTCAAAAACAAAGTGTTTCCTATACAAACCATGCACCCCTTTTTAAATTTTTAAGCCCCTTAGGGGTGGATTTTTTCTAAACGCAATAAGTAATCTTTCTACAAAGTTTCAAGTCTCTAGCTAAAAAAAATAAGATTCCGCCATACAAACCTTGCACCCCCTTTTGACTCCCTTAGGGGTAGAATTTTCATAAACGCTGAAAACACTTTATTTGTATTTTAATAAGTAGTCTTTCTACAAAGTGTTAAGTCTCTCCCCCCTGGAATATGATGAATTTCAGAAATCGCCGTAGGTACTCAGCATGTTTGACTATACATATAAAAGAAGCCTATGCGCAAAGTTTCAACTCTCATATTATGTTTTCCATATGGCCTTTCCACCCCCTAGGGAATGAATTTTGATGAAAACACTATATCAATTATATGATTTATAAATAAAGAACGTATATACGAACTTTCATATTTTTAAGTTTTTAAAAGAATGTCTTCTCGGTACAACTCCTATTTCACCCCTTTAGGGCGCAAGTTTAAAAAAAAAAAAACTAGATAGATCTACATATTATAAAAGAAACCTGCTGTCCTGATTTCATGTTTCTAGGCACAGTTTATCATTAAAATTCACACATTACTTATGTGAACTTACAACCCCTATCTTAACCCCTTCAAGGAATGAATTAGAAATAAATCTTTTATCAATGTTTTTGACTGTACATTAGGAGCTTGTCACCGAAGTTTTAAATGGCTAATTTTAAAAATGACATGTTTCCCATACAAACTTTCATCTCTTTTTGAATCCTCTTAGGAGATTAATTTTAATAAAAACGCTAAATCAGTAGTTTTGTTTTTTAGTAAGAAACCTTCATACAAAGATTCAAGTCTATAACTTTCCAAATGAACGATTTCCATACAACGGTTCGACCCCTATTTCACCCCCTTAAATTCAACCCGAATTTCGAAATATCCTTCCTCAAAAAAGCAAGTAAAAAGAACACTCATTTCAAATTCCTGGGCTGTTATTCGCTACGCGCTAATGCGGCCCACCCCGTAGGTCACTCGTCACGAAACTAGACCTCTACCTACGCTTAGTTACTACGCAGCGCGGTGTCAAGATATATTTGTGGGAGAGCGTTGGGGTGAACTTAAAACAAGTTACAGAATAGGTGGGCTGCTGTCGTTACATGACGTGTTGTTGTGTGCGTATAATAATTTACTTTAAAAACAAAGTTTTGACCGACTTCAATTTAGTACTCCGCCAAGCCACGAGAACATTTCCACATTTATTTTCCAATTTACCACATGAACTGATTTCCGGGAGCAAATGCGTTGATTATTAGAGAAAAAAACCCAATCGCTGTATGTGACCCGATAATATTTGAGGACTTCCGTCGATTCCACAAGGATCACCTTTGGTACTTCATTAGCTGCTATTTCAATATCTTATCAGAATCTGTGACGTGCTTTTGTACTTTAAGTACATAATTGAGGAATTCCATAAGTCATCTGTGGTCTTCATCATCAGTTCCACTCCACTAAATTTATGATTTCCGGATAAATACACGAGATATAATAGAAAATACCAAAATCACTACACGCGTGCCTAATATAATTCATCATCATCCAACTAAATAAAAAAAAATTGGGACCCACCTGGATTACTTACAAACAAAAAAAAAAAATTCGAATCGGCTCATCAATGACGGAGTTCTGAGGTAACACACATTGAAAAAAAAAAAAAAAAAATACAACCTAATTGAGAACCTCCTTCTTTTTTTGGAAGTTGGTTAAAAATCAACTAAGTATACCTAATTATCTAGGTTTGATATATACCTAATGCAACGGTGCGATAGTACATTCTGTTCTGTTATTTGGTAATGTCGGCTTCCCGATTTGTTATTCTGAACAAATATGACACCAGTCATTGGGAAAATAAAGGTTTTACTTTAAACTAAGCCCAACTATGCAGTTGCCAGGTGTAATCAGGATAGGAAACAAGCGTTATATAATAATATATTATGAATGTGAACGTTGAATCCAACTCTAATCTGCTATTTATTAATTGGGAAGCGTCAGAAAAACTTCTACACTACGCACAACGTTTCACTGACACACTCTTCATGCTGGCACTCTTAAGGGGGGTAAACTTAATATTGAAAACCTGAGCAACCACGAACGTGACCAACTTATGCTGTGGCAACTTAATATCCATATAAAATGTCTGATGTGGGCTATATTAATAACGCTCTATATAGCTTCAAAGCCAGTTTATTTGGCAAGTTCATATAGTTGGACTGAGTTTAAAGTTAGATGAGCTTTATTTTTACAATTATTGCCTCTATTCTATTTCAGCAATCGCTCGATTTCTATGAATAAGTAAAGTAACTCAAATCTGAGAAGTTGGAAATAAAAGTTTATATTACCGAGCGAAAACAGAGCCCATATTTTTTTTACCATGTACTGATTTTTTTATATTGTACTTAATTAATAACAGGTATTATACAAATAAAACACCAAAACTATATTATAAATGTAATTAAAAATATATTTATAAAAAACAAAACAACACGCACACAAATCATTATTGTTGTTAAGACATTTATGAACTTATTCATTGAAAACTTTGCGCATAGGAATTACTCGTGCTAATATATGGTCTGATTCAGACCTCTCGAATATACCCGACGAGAGATCTGCATTATCTTCAAATAACAATTATTTTTCATTGTTAATTATCCACCGGCGCGGAAAGGCGAGACGATACAAGGGATTTCAGAGTGTCGTCAATAAAACAAAAGACTTCAAAATTAATCGCCCATAATATAAACAATCTCACATCGCTTCTCTCTCATCCTCGCCGGTGGATTAACTCCACAGACGAGTAAGTAGGTCCAACCGTTCGAGGCAAGTACCACAAAGTTCTCGGCTGTTTCCACCTCCAAAATTCAATATATATAATATACCTTATTTTTCATACACATAAATTACAGAATGATAAAAAGTTTGTCTATGTCTGCTGTTTTTTTTTTACTTTGGACTCCTGCACGGCTATCACAAGACGGCGCACGAGCTCTCTCGATTTTTCTCGCACTATCCTTCTCTCTCTTATTAGAACACTTAGAACAAGAGGTTAGTTCGAGAAAGATCGAGAGTAGGCTGAGTAGGTATGTTGCGGCCGTCTCATGATAGACGTGCAGGAGACGGTAATCAAATGACTCAAGAATGGTAAATGATAATTAGTAGTTGTATTGACTCCATTTAATAACTAATTATTACACTAAATGACTGTAGTATCAAAACAGACACAGACGAACGCTTAATTATTCACACGTAAAAGTCGCAAGTGCAGATTTAGCCTGTAACGCGTACGTTTACATTGTTTAGTAAGTAGGTGCAGGTACTTATTATTCAGTCTCCGCTTTCATTATCAAATACATATTCCTTGGGTATGTATAATACACATATTATAAAAGACTTATGGTTCAGATATTCGCACCATAAAAATTAGGGCAGACGCTATAGGTATTACATATTATGATATTATGCACCCGACCCCAAAATTAAGAGACAAGTCAGTACTAACATGATTGCGGAGAATCCAAACATTGTCCCAGAATTGTCGCAAACTCGTTTCAGAGCCGAGGTGGAGAGATGTTTGCTGGTGAAGATGCTGTGGATGCTAGAGAGATCCTCAGGAGTCAACTGGTTCTCGTTCCTGGAGAACACGACGCTGTAGAACTGTGGCTGGGGCATCATCGTACAGAAATTCAGAACCAAGTGGTTGTTGGCTACCTTCAGTACCTGAATCACGCTGCCGAAATGGCGGTACATTTTTTCGACGGCTAAAAGACAAAAAAATACACATTAATGAACAGTTCTTAGCTACCAACATTAATCTCTACTTGCAAATTTCATCGTTAGTTTAGATCCTCAGTCTAGGAAGACTATTAGACGGAGCAAATACGCGCGCGCGTTCGGATTTTACGACAGAATTTTCGCTCTTTACGACACGAACGTACAAAGTATAAGTGGCCGCTAAGGCGTGTTACGCGCGTTTACTAAATCTAGCCTTGTACAGGTTCACTACTGTAAAATTGTCCTGTAAGTTTTAGAATATTTTCCTGCCACGGGAATCAAATTATTACTCGCAGCAAAAAACAACTATGCTCTATTGTTGCACAAATAATTACTCCTGCGTCATTTACACTCGCACCGTGGATAGAAGCTATGCCGATCTTTGTAAGCTAAAGAAAAAGAACCAATGCTCACTGCAATCAGTGACGCCACACTACGAAGATACTGAACTTCAACCTATACAAAAGCCTGTCAGCCATTAAGTACCTTAAAATTAATAAAGCATTTTGTAACTAAGTGTAACTTAACTCCTCCGTTCATTTAACACAATATCCAAGTGTATGGGCTCACACTAGGGACTAGATGAGAAGATTCCAGAAAGCTTGTTAGTAAATTGAATATAGAATCATGAACTCTGCTACAAGTGCTACAACGGTCAAACCGTTTCTCAGTGCGCGCCCCCAGGGAAATTGTGTGTGTTGAATGTAGCGTTGAGGCACGAACGACTACTCTTTTTAATTTTAATGTCATACTTTACTTTTTACCCAACATAAATATTTCATCTCGGAAAATGCGTGAAAGGAAAGGGCAGTGCTGTATTGTAATAGCTCAAAAACGTGGCCCAATTAAATACATGGGTTTACTTATCGTTTCTTAGATGAGATTTACCTATTATATTATTTGCTCTAAATCTGATAATGCTAATGTAATATAGTCAATGCCTTGTGTAATTATTATTGTAAAACGGATTCCTATTGTTACAATTTAACTAACATAGGTGTAAATATTTTACTTTAAATGTTAATATGATTTTGACCACTAAACGAGTCTGTTTTGGAACGGCCGATGAATTTACGTTACGTTGAACCGAATATTTCGGCCGAATATTCGGTTCGAGAAAAGCTGAACCAAACATTCGGTCGATTATTCGTATTCCGCAAAACCCATAATCGCCATCTCTAGAATCCACCATCCAATTGACTCCGGTTTTGAAAGGCTTAACCCATGCCATTACCTATCCTCCTCAAACAAATCTAGGGTCGGCAACGCCCATGTTCTCTCCTTTGGAGTTGCATGCGTCTATTAGGCTGCGGTATCCGCTTACCATCAGGCGCGTACGCTTGTTTGCCACCGTCGTTGTATAAAAAAAACCCACCTGTGCTAGGTACATCCGCCATCCAGAATCCCTTGTGGGAGGTGTTGACTTTGAAATGGTATTCTTCTGGCCACAAGCCCTCGTGCCACTCGAGCACGAAGTACCTCATCCGGTAGTGCTCGGGCTGCCCGTACCCGTAGCTCGCGCTCAGGTACGCGTAGGCAAGAGGCGCGTACGTGGTAGGAGTGGACTGGACAACGAATCAAATAACCTACATTAACACATATTCAATATTAAGATTGTAAATGAGATATATATCCTTTACAATCGTTTAATGTCTAATGTAAAGTCTAATGCTATCTAGTCAACTAGTGCCCTTATTGTCGATTGAACCAATTTTAGCTAAAATGCTGTTCAAATTAGCTAAAGAGGGCCTGGGCTGGACATGGGTGCCTGATGCAACGGAGCGATGTGCCAAATTATCTGTGGTGATGGATCTAATATAATATAACGTATTCCCAAAATGGCTTCGTCGGTCAGGGATTCAATAGATTTACCGATAGTTCATCTCAGGCGACCTATTATAAGTCCGACCTCTGATTTAATTTATAAATAAGCAGTTGTTGTGTAGCGCGGGGACAATTTATACTTCGAGGGAGTGGTGAGACGATTCGTGACTGGCTGCATGTGAATCGCATAATAAATACAAGGCGGCCTATCTGACTAGACGTATTGGTTGGATATCAGAACAAAGTTACATTTGGCAAGTGCAGTCGACCTGAATACGTCAAGCGTGTCAAATCCGCGGAAGCGAAAGATACAATGGAATTATTTGAGGGCAACAATGACTATTTTCTGAATAGCAGGTGTGAAAATATAATTTCTGATTTAATAGCAAATCAATATGCCAAGTCAGATAGTGCGGCGCTAAATTTCAAAGTTGCAATTCATTCGCAACGCAAGCTTCAAGCATTATTAGAGCGACAACCAACAATCATGTTAAGGTACCCAGCAAAATTGCAATGAGTGCTATGTAAATGCTAATGGAATTGTGGCGTAAGAAGGAACCCAAGAGCGAAGGCTCCGCCCACAGCTTGACAACTGTTAATCAGCGACCGAGACTGTGGCTGCATCTCTTGACCCCGCTAATGAGGCTGAACCGGTACACCCCCGACCAGGTCATATACTAATTAACAATTCTCACAGGGAATAGTCTTAATTGATAGAACACTTAATACTTCATTACAAAGATAATTCAGTCATTATAATAATTAATTACATATCTACTAAAATAAAGTGTGCAGCTTTGTGAGTTTTGTATGTAAGGGGTAATGTCCCGAACTAATGATCCGATTTCAAAAATTCATTCACCAATAGGTATACATAAAATGGACTTTCGAATTGGGCCCTATCTAATACCGCGGCTTCGCTCGCGTTCTGTGGAACACGCGGGCAGATTGCGCGGCCAACTCAAACATCTGTAAGTACGCTCCAAAAATCACAAGCCTAACCCATCCAGAACTTTTTTGAAGTGAATATTCTTTAGCGGCGCTGAGCACATTTTGGGATGGGGAAAAAATTTTAAATACGCGACAGATTTTTGTGACGTCAGATGTGAAGGAGGTCACAAACTTTTATATTTTGCTGCTAGCCGATTCGACTTCATTCAAAACTGAACGCTATTCGTAAGAGTATAAAGCCGTTAAACACTTTTTGCAATAGCATATTCTGCAAATAAATTTGTAATTTTGTCCACGCAACCTTCACCGTTTTGCTATTGAGCAAATTCGAATAGTTCGAATTTGGAAGTTATTCCTAAAGAGATAAAGCTTTGAAAAATATTTACCAACGGCAAAAACAAATTGATATTTGTACGATAAAAAAACTGTACGTTGTCAATCGCATAATAAATTCGCACTTGCACTGTATTTTATCGAAGAACCTAAACTTCTTTTATCTCATGTTAATACAGTATTGTCTATTGGCTACTTTTCATACTTAAACCACTAAACTTTATATGTTGAGAGTCTCGCCCGGCGAAAGACATATTAGAGGACCATTTTTTTATCCTGGAAACGATCGCCTTAATAGGAACGATGAAAGCTTGTATGCGAGGGCCACGAGTTCTAATCTGGCTATGTAACTACAGTATAAAATAATTAGAACACTTTTGTCTATAGGTACTTTGAATATGTTCCATTTACATACATCAAAGGTACGACTACTACCTACCTGCAGACTGAGTCTATTTGAATAAACACAATATGCTAAAGAAAGTATTCTGTATATAGGTATAACACAAACACCTGTTGTTCGTAAAAGTATTACCTACTTAAATGCCTAAATATCCCACGCCGTAACAACAAAGTAATTACGATGAAAATAAGCCCTAATAATTATACCTAACATAAATAAAATACATATAAACGGTAAAATATTATCAGAGTTAGTAACAAGATTAGTAAGTAACGAGAATTATTGTTATTACACTGCAGAATATATTAGAGTTAGTTTAAGTTGGAAGACGAATTAGATTATTATTCCAGTAACATGCAACAGTTTGTGTCCATGTGATAAATAGTGAAGTAGTAGGTATTATTGGATATTCTTGCTTAGATACAAACATTAGTTTACTGACCTGAATGTATTGCTCCTTTATGTCAATGTAGAAGCATTCCCTAGTGTAGTCTATTTTGTACTCCCCTTTATTGTGCGGTATTTTCTCGACTCCATACCAAACGCCGGAAATCTGATCCAAACTGATATTACCGTAATAAGGAGACAGGTCGTCGCAGAACCGGTTGTTTTTGTTCAAGTTAGGATTATAATTGTAATTATTATAGTTGTGACCCAGAGCGTATGCTAAGCATAGAGAAAAAAATATTATTATTTTTTTATTATCCATTTGGATGCGTTATCCAACTGATCGTAATAATATCTGTTAATGCGTAGTGGGTCTACCAGGCGACCAAACTCAACGGATGATACCCGACAGATTAACACGGGAAAATCGTCGCGGGCGAGCCGGCTCGCTCCGTAGTTTAGTAGGAGGGCAAAAATAAACTTAAGCAATTGACGTCTCTACGGAAAAATTAAGTGCCATATCAAAACGGCCATTACTACCATTAGTCATTGTAGGTAGGTACTTAATAAACGACGAAAGAAAAACAATAATTGTCTAAATCGTCACATAAAATATATACCTATACATACAAAACCGTTTTAAAAACCGGTTGAAAAAAAGTTATATTAATAACGAAGTAAAGCTTAGACATACACAGATTTTGTAAAAGTCTGTGTAGGTATAACAGGCAGATACCTAGTAAGGGATAAAAACAAACGCACAGTTTTTGTGGGGTTTTTTAATTTTTGTTAAAGATCACGATTAAATGTCACCCACACTTACCCCGGCCTATAGTAGACTCGACCGACTGATTAGGGTGCACATCCACCAGAAATGTGCGAAGCTGTGTTCTCATAATATTTAAAATCTAGCTAGTAGGTAGTTGTAAAATGTCAAAGAATGGAATGTATGACCTGATCACCATGGGACCACCAGAGAACGAACCCTTTTTTTTAAAAAAAAAAGACCGGGTTGCACTCCGGGAGTGCCGGCAGAAGTGAAAACTCAATAACATTGTAACAGTTTTTCGATCAGGTCACGTGACATATTACGGTGTCACCCTAAAAATGAATTTGACGCAAATTTATAAACAATTATCAATTATTAGGCGGACGGCCCGCGGGCGCGTTGGGTGCGACGGGCCGCCGGCTCCGGGCGGCGGCAAACACAATACCAATTTGTTTTTGCCATTGCCAAATATTTTTCAAAGCTTTATCTCTTTAGGAATAACGTCTAAATTCAAACTATTCGATTTTGCACAGCAGACGGCGGTGGCGACCAAAATATCAATTTGTTTTTGCCGTTGGTAAATATTTTTCTAAGCTATCTCTTTAGGAATAACGCCCAAATTCGAACTATTCGAATTTTCTCAATAGCAAAACGGTGAAGGACGCGTTGGTTAAAATGACAAATTTATTTGCAGAATATGCTATTGCAAAAAGTGCTTAACGGCTTTATAATCTTACGAATAGCGTTCAGTTTTGAATGAAGTTGAATCGGCTAGCAGCAAAAAGTGACAACATCTGACGTCACAAAACTCTGTCGCGTATTTAACAATTTTTCCCCATCCCAAAAAGTGCTAAGCGCCGCTAAAGAAGTTTTCACTTCAAAAAATATTTTCCAAATCGGTCCAGGCCTCATCGGCATCTCCTTTTTTTAAGTTGGTTAAAATTATATTTTGTTGATAATTTCTGTAGTTAGTTCTCTGTGAAAATATCATAGCTGTCCAATAGGGGTGTAGACACTAAATAAAATAATCAATAATGTCATATTTTCTCGAAAAAGGATTAAAAATATAGACAAATGGAGAGAAAATCAACGCAAGAGGTTAAATAATCATGAAGTTATAAGTGTCAAAAGTTTTAAGAAGGGGTATGTTCTGTCCCTTTTTCGCAAAACGCAACTTCATACTTATGAAACGATGACGCTTGTAGATTGTGACGTCACTAGACGGCAACGTGCCGTGACCCATCGTGTTCGGTGTGACGTCACACACTGTTTGCGTTTTCTCTCTCTAACAAGCAATATTCAACGGTTGTAGCTTCGTAATTCTTTGAGATATTTGAATGGGATTTTCGTCACTAGGCATATTTTTTTGCCTTCTTTCTTTTGGAGTAATAGTAGATTGCTGCAGAGGCCGTGAAGTAAGGGATTGCTGGACAAGATTGGGGTAGACGGCCGAGTCGTAGACGAGGCCGGATACAACGAGTCCAGAAATCCCTGTTCCGGCCGAGGATTGTATAGTACTTTTCTCAAATGATGTGAGGAAATCCATATCCATACTAATATTATAAATGCGAAAGTGTATGTGTGTGTTTGTTCGTTTGTATGTTTGTCCGTCTTTCACGGCAAAACGGAGCGACGAATTGACGTGATTTTTTAAGTGGAGATATTTAAAGGGATGGAGAGTAACATAGGATAGTTTTTCTCCCCGTAATCATCCCCTAAGGGGGTGAAATGGGGGGGGAGGTAAAAGTTTGTATGGAGCTGCGATATAAACGAGTTCCACGCGGACGGAGTCGCGGGCAGAAGCTAGACCGAAATCCGACCCGACCTGACCCGACCCGATCCGACCCGATCCAACCTGACCCGATCCGACCCCACCCCATCCGACCTGACCTGACAGTCTAGTGGTGGTTGGCAGTATGTAATTTTTCCTTTGTCAGTTTAATATTAGTAAGCAAATTTAAAAAGTTAGAGTAGCGGATATTAATGTTTTTACTTAGGGTTTTCATACATTACTTCTTGGCCTAAGGCCAAGAAGAAATGTAGGGAGCCATAAACAAGAAACTTCATGTCCTCATTTCGTGATATTAACGCGTACATTTCCGAGCATGTTTGAGAAATAATAATTTTCGAGTCTACACCCGTATTGTCAAATCACCGCTGCCGACGCTTTCCAATCTCGCATCGAGTTTTCCACGAGCAAACGATTTTCGCCGCGTCCACACGCACCAGGAGCGCAGACGAGGGAAAAGTACGGGTGGAAAAATCAATGTGAATGCCGTATGACGTCACTCGGGGTAAGCAATGTAAGCATCGATTAGATATGAACGCAAACGATTTTTATTGGACTAATACACCGATTAACAAACAAACTGGGACTAATTCCTGTAGCGCATCAAATTAAGTACCTATGAATGGTAACTATTATGTTTGTGAATGTATCGCATCATTTAAAGTTTCAGAAGCATAAAAATAATGTAAAGACATAAGTATCTAGTCTAGTGATTATGAGCTTGAGGAGTCGTAATCTTTGTGTAATATAAGGTGCTTAGCAGATTATTTTCGCTCAGCAAGGAAATGACCGCTTACTGTTCTAACTAGGTAGGGGTATGACTAGGAAGCTGAGGGCCGCGTGGTCGTGGCGCTATTCTGTTACTCGTTTTAAGCTCACTTTACCCCTCACCCACAATCAGAGGTCTAGTTTCGTTCGGCGCGACATGTGAGGTGATGCGAATAAACGTGTTCGGCATATGTGTAAACAACCCGTTTATTCGCATCACCTCACACGTCACGTCTAAAGAAACTAGACAGACCGCCCCTAAGTTTCGTTAGGCGTGACGGGTGAGTTGAGGCGAATGACCGTAATCAAAATAACAGACCTGTCCCGCTATTCTGCAACATGATTTAACATCACCTCACCGTTCAACTACAATACTAGATTGTATGACAAGGGGCTAAAATGAGCCATATTTCCAGGAGATGGTTATTTTCCCGAACGAAGTGAGGGAAAATTGTTCGAGGGGTAATATGGCTTTTAAACCAGAGTTATACACTCTACTTTTCTCTTCGACTGCGAGAAAATAGTAAAAACGAAGATTATCTATCCATAATCAATAATAAATTTCACGGCGAAAAGATGGTTCAATTTGGCGGCTTGATTTTTTTAATAAACTGCTTTGACACAGATACGAAATATTGACTGACAACACGAATAAACGCCTCTCACCGTCTCTACAGACATCCAAACGGCCGAGCGCGGCGGACAGCATACGGGGCATAAGATAAAGCGAGATAGACAGCAGTCTATCCCGCTCAATCTCAAAGCTTATGCCAAGTATCTATGTAGTTAATTAATCACGCTTGAACATTTGGACGCGGCTATTGACGGTCAGAGCCGTTTTATTTTTAATGATTGTTATTTAGGGATTCAAAACACCTAATGTTTGACATGAATACTGTTTTCTGATTGGTCGATTTCAATAATAGGGGTGTAGGCTCGGTTATTACTCCAAAAGAAAGCAGGCAAAAAAATATGACTAGTGACGAAAATCTCATTCAGATATCTCAAAGAATTACGAAGCTAGAACCGTTTTAATATTGCTTGTTAGAGAGAGAAAACGCAAACGGTGTGTGACGTCACATTACAGGATGCTGCCGGCCCCCTAGTAGCATTTTCGTTGGCATTTCGTTGGGCCAACTCGGTGATCAATGGCCCAACGTGGGGCCAACTTAAAATGCTACTAGGGGGGGGGCCGCGACGACGGCGGCGCCGACCACGATGCGGTGCGGCACGTTGCCGTCTTCCCTGACGTAAGATCAAATAAAAAATAAAAATAAATAAATTCAATCATCATCTTTTTCCTAATCCGTCTTAAGATGCGTTTTGCGAAAAAGGGACAGAACATACCCCTTAATAAACCTTTGGACACTTCGTGATTATTTAACCTTTTGCGTTGATTTTTTCTTCTACATTTTTAATCCTTTTTCGAGAAAATATGACATTATTGATTATTTTATTTACACCCGTATTTAGCTGTATTCTGGTTAGTTGATAGCAAATACCAATGTTTTTGAAAGAGTTGTGATTTGATACGGTGAAGTGTTTTGAGTGTGTTTTTTAAATGTTTTAAAAATCATAAATATGTCTACATATTTTCCCTAGAGGCTAAATGTACTACTTTAGCCACGCTTGCTAAGCCTAATATGACACACTTTTCGAGCATGAGATGTGAAAAATATCTTAACGCTGCAATTCATGGAACTCAACGTAATCAGAGGTATAGTTTCGTTATATTATATTATATTAGTTGGTGACGGTGTGGTGAGGCTAAAACAAGTAACAGAATAGCAGGGCTGTCTGACGCACGTGGATAACCAAGAGTAAACCAGAAAACCTGAAAGTTAATGTGAACACGGCGTTTCAGTTCTCAAATTGATGTTTATGTGTTCCTTAACAAATGCGATTGCAAATGCAATAATGGAAGAGGTAGTAGGGAGAGGTAATTCAACTATCTACCTATTCTATCATCGCTCCTACACTTTTTAAAGAGCAATTTCTTGTATATACGAATACGAGTAGATATTGTATGTGCAATGGTGCTCCAAATGTATTGTAGGAAATGATGCATTGACCTATGAAATTCGCAATGAATCTTAATTTTTTTTGCGTTTAGTTCAGATTTTCGCCATTTTCTGCCGCTGCACCCGCTTTAAAAGTGGTCCGTTAAAGGTGCGACGGTGCCAGCGTGTCTACACAGGTAGCGTCCCACACAAGCATCCGTCCCAAATTCCACGGAACCAGAGACATCAGAGGCTCTAGTATAAGTTATACTGAAACAAAACTTTACGATCGCGTTTGCGTTTTACCCTCAATTTGTATGGGATTTGACAGCTAAACTCAAACGCGGTCGTAACGTTTTGTTACGGTAAAACTTATACTAGAGCCTCAGGTATTTTGCCATCATTTCTGACAATACCAGGCGGCGCAAGAAAAGCAGGCACATTGATGGTGGCAAGAGATGGATTATGTTATGATATTAAGAGTCGCATGTCTTGAAAAGCGGCCTACAGTTTTTTGACAACATAGTCCGTGGTGACGATGGCCCAGTCGATCAACGCCACAACACAAGGGCATATGTGTGGAGTGCATAGTTGCATACTGTGACCCCAAACCGTAGACCAGTCGCCAGACAAAGGCAGGTTAGATCCAGAAAGGTACCGGTATTTGGAGAAGGATGGGCATCCAACCAGCCGCTCTGGCTCCGACCGCCAAAAGCCTTCCTCCAGCTTTGGGGGGTTTTGGGCTGTATTTGGCCAGTCGGTAGCTACTTTACGGAGATCGTCGGACCACCTTGCGTAAAGTAGGTCTACCCAATCTTCTTTTTCCTATTGGCCCCGCCCACAGAGTTGCTATCTTCGTCCATCTTTCTTCATGCTTTCGGACTACATGACCAGCCCATTTCCATTTTTATTTTGTATGATCCAGCGCATCTATTATTTTAGTTTTTGCCCTGATATCGATGTGTCTTATCTTTTCTTTCAGTTTTATTTTCATAATATTGCGTTCTATAGCTCTTTGGCATATTTTAATTTTGTGCTTGGCTATATTGGTGTATTTCCAGGTTTGGCTGCCGTACGTCATGGTTGGGATGGGAGTAAGCACGAGTCTATGACTTTTTTTAATTTCAGTGGATATCTTACTAGGGACATAGCTATAATACGAGCAAGATGGACGACGCGCGACGCGGGCCCCGCATCGGAAGTCGCCCCGACAGCCGGACACCTAACGCGGCGTTGCTAAGGAGTGTTCATGTATGGTTGAGATTATTTCATGTGGCCGAATTTTTATAAAACTGTCATTGGAATAGGGGTGTAGACACTAAATAACATAATCAATAATGTCATATTTTCTCGAAAAAGAATTAATAATGTAGTCAAATGGAGAAAAAATCAACGCAAAAGGTTAAATATTAATCACGAAGTTATAACTGTTATAAGTGTCCAAAGTTTTAAGAAGGGGTATGTTCTGTCCCTTTTTCCGTCAACTTCATATGAAACGATGACGCTGGAAGATTGTGACGTCACTAGAAGACGGCAATGTGCCGTCGTGCCCATCGTGTTCGGCGCCGCCGTCGACGCGGCCCCCCGGCAGCCTGGTGTAACGTGTCGTCACACCCTGTTTGCGTTTTCTCTCTCTAACAAGCAATATTAAATCGGTTGTACCTTCGTAATTCATTGAGATATGTATGTATGGGATTTCGTCACTAGGCATATTTTTTTGCCTTTTTTCTTTCTTCTATCTTCTACCTTGGACAGTAGCAACTCTTTTTGGATGGACTAGTTTGATGCAATTCGGCCAACCCAAATAAACTCGAGTATAACATGCGTGAGCGTTGCCGTAATCTGTCAGGTGTTATGGTGTCTCCCGCCTCCGCCACCAGCGGCCATAGTTGCCTGTAAACTAGCTGTCACGGCGAGTTGCGCTACATTACGCTTGTAATAATGAGTAAACGGTATTAGGTAGGCGCCTATCGTCATATGTCTTGTTGCAAAAAAGACATCAAACAAAAAATCGTCACTACTTTAAAAAAGTTGTATCTGAAAATCGTTACATTTCGTAAATGAACTCGTTCACTGCTAAGGTACGCTCGTAGCGCTACGCCGTAGTCCGCGTAGCTTAACACATTCATTGCCCAGAATCGCTACGCGCTACGCTCGTAGCCGATCCCGTGGTTTTTCTCGTATGTAGCGGAAAGCGACTACGGCGGTCTGACGCATATGTGTCGTCATGGGCCCTGAATGAGTTAATGTCCATATGTAGCGAAAATCCCACATTGCGCTCTGAGGCTTGTGTGTCGTGATTGTTGCAGTGATTGAAAAGTTGCAGAGAAGACGATCATTTTGCTCAAAGTCAATGTATTTAATATTTGCACACTATTACAATTTATAGGTAGGTACCTGTACCTACTCGTACATGTAATAAAACGAACCCCATAAGGGCACAGCAAACAAGCCTACAGAGATGTATTTTCACGTAATATGCGTAAAAAACGAAAAGTCTGTTGTTTAAAGTAGTGACGATATTTCGAGTGACGCAACGATTGGCTACGCCGTCACCAGGGCCCCATGAGTTGAGAGCGCACACGGCGTCGCGAGGGGGTGCCGACGGTGCTACGACCGGCTACGAGCCGCCCCGCGTAGCATAGTGCACTAGAACAGGGTCTCATGACAATGAGGACCTATAAATAGTTACACAGTAAACTATGAAATACTATTGGCGAATACGAATATCCGCTAATGGGGTAAGAAATGGTATTAAACATAGGTATTTAATTTGATTGCATTTAACAGAGATCATCAATATTTACTTATGTAATGACAAACTATGTTTAGGCAATAGGGTAGGGTTACGCGGTCCTTACAGGTGTAGGTAAGTATATTTTTTTATTTGATATTAGGTAAGGACGACCGCTTTAGCTTAGTTGGTAGTGACCCTGCCTACGAAGCAAGAGGTCCTGGGTTCAAGTCCCGGTAAGGGCATTAGAATAGAATAGAATATTTTTTATTTTATAACTGTGTACATAAGTTGGACGTGACAGAATTGGTTTCAACAGTTACCCAATATCGGGCATACAATAATTTGTATTACTTAAGTATTCTCTAAGGTTATAGAATACTCTCTGAAGCAGCCAAGCTCGTTCGCCCAGGGACTATATCCTATCCTATACTATTATACGAGCAATATTTATATATAGGTATTTGTAACCCGTTCTCGAAAACAGCTGTAACGATTTCAAAGAAATTTGGAATATTGGGTTTTAGGGGGCGGAAAACCGATCTAGCTGGGTCTAATGTCTAGGAAAATTGGGTTTTAGGGGGCGGAAAACCGATATAGCTGGGTCTAATGTCTAGGAAAATTGGGTTTTAGGGGGCGGAAAACCGATATAGCTGGGTCTAATGTCTAGGAAAATTGGGTTTTAGGGGGCGGAAAACCGATATAGCTGGGTCTAATGTCTAGGAAAATTGGGTTTTAGGGGACGGAAAACCGATCTAGCTGGGTCTAATGTCTAGGAAAATTGGTTTTTAGGGGGCGGAAAACCGATATAGCTGGGTCTAATGTCTAGGAAAATTGGGTTTTAGGGGACGGAAAACCGATATAGCTGGGTCTAATGTCTAGGAAAATTGGGTTTTAGGGGGCGGAAAACCGATCTAGCTGGGTCTAATTTCTAGGAATATTGGGTTTTAGGGGGCGGAAAACCGATCTAGCTGGGTCTAATGTCTAGGAAAATTGGGTTTTAGGGGACGGAAAACCGATCTAGCTGGGTCTAATGTCTAGGAATATTGGGTTTTAGGGGGCGGAAAACCGATCTAGCTGGGTCTAATGTCTAGGAATATTGGGTTTTAGGGGGCGGAAAACCGATCTAGCTGGGTCTAATGTCTAGGAATATTGGGTTTTAGGGGGCGGAAAACCGATCTAGCTGGGTCTAATGTCTAGGAAAATTGCTTTTCCGTGTTCTCTCTCCACCTATTCACTCTACTCAGGGCCGTACCTAGTCAGAGGGGAGGACATTTTTGGCAATCAACCTATCATAAAATATACCATCCAAATAAGATATTAAGCGAGATCAAGTAGGTACTTTTTTCTAATACTTTCGCCCAAACTGTAACCATTTTTCGCCCTTACCTGTTATCAATCCTGCTCAAACATAAATTTTGTAGTTTCGGCCTCCCTGACGTTGAATCCCAGTCGGGTGGAATGGAACTTGGAAAACCTACGCGGCACTGTCGAATTGATGGGTGCCGAACCGAAGGCCAGTAAAGAACAACTTATTTATGTCACGTTTCGTGTTTTCTTACTAAGGCTTCATAGGAATAGGTAAACCCAAATAGATGTTAACGTAAATACTTAACCGTTGAAATGGCTTCCCGCAGGTTGTGTGCCCGCATATAATGTGGAAAGTAATCCAACGACAACGAGGTACTAACTAATGGATGTCAGAATGACTTAATAGCTTGACCGTTGATACATTAAATAATATAAGTATACCGGGTGTGGCCTGTAATAGGAGCAATAAAGGGTCTGTCCGGAATGCCTTAGTAAAATCGCCCCTGGCTGAATATGAAATATTTTTATGCACGTTTATTTGTCTTATTGTTAGATATATTGGTACCGAATATTAAGCCTTAAATGATTACGGTTTGCGAGAAAAAAATAATTGAAAATTCTTGCGAGTCAGCGACATCTACCATATTTTGTTATAGTATACGCAATTTTATATTCTATTACCTACCTAGATGTATTTTTTTCAAAAATATCGGTTTTGATCAACAAAGGCGAAATAATTTATTTGTATATAGGTACAGAATAGTACCTAGAATAATTTACTTTAAAAACAAAGTTTTAACCGACTTCAATTTACTCCGCCAAGCCACGAGAACATTTCCACATTTATTTTCCAATTTACCACATGAACTGATTTCCGAGAGCAAATGCGTTGATTATTAGAGAAAAAAACCCAATCCCTGTATGTGACCCGATAATATTTGAGGACTTCCGTCGATTCCACAAGGATCACCTTTGGTACTTCATTAGATGCTATTTCAACGGAATCTTATCAGAATCTGTGAAGAAGTTTCTTTAAGAAAAGGATGTAAGTGCCATAAGATTTCAGTAACGATACGACCTTTTTAATAGGCACGGAACCCTTCGTTGTGCGTGGTCCGACACGCACTTGGCCTCCTATTTATATTCTCAATAAATCGTCGCAATCACAAATATCACAATCGAGCCCCGCTGCTAATTCTTCCGAAAAACATACTTCATGGTACTTTTGGCAGATGTCACAAACGTCAACTGTCAAAAACAATCGCATGGTGATTTCAATTACGAGTGGGTAGGGGCACTCGTAAATCGATATCATAGGTATGACAAATGTAAGTCACCGGTGAGTTTCAAAAATACGAACTTTCGGAAATCACTCACATCGGTGAGAATTAGTCACTTGGTGAGATTCAAAAATCGATCCCCTGGCATGCTGTTACTGCAAAAAAAATATGGCGCCGCGGTAGCTGTCATTCCATAGAAACTTGTCAAACTTTCCATACGTTCAGATTTTAACGAACACCGCTTATAGTGCTAGCGGTACGCCAAAAAAAAGCCGCAAATGGTGTTAAAAGTATAATATGAAAATCGGAACGATTGATCTTTAGACCATACGAATCAATTTGACCCGTTGCTAAAAAATACCAAAAAAGGTGAGGAGTTATGACGACATCTTTTTTTCGTATGGGAAAAAAAATATGTTCTGAAACCTATCGTATACACGGAAAGAACATGCTTAGTCACTTTTTTTTCTATATGAGATTTTAATGTCAAGAAAAGTTCATAACGAGCTTTACTTTGAAAAAAAAAGTGACTAGACATGTTCTTTCCGTGGACCCTTTATTTATACTGGTACGTAACCCTCGGTGCGGTGACTCGCAGGGATTTATTATACCCACTTGGTATTTGATTGATTTACGTAACAAGAAGACGTTTTGCAATCAAGGCATTTCAAACTGAGTCAATTGTGATAAACAGTTTCGCTATTGAGAAGTTTTAAGAAAGTTTTAAGTAGTTATTTGTTATGCAAGACTGCAAAGCTGTTGTTTGGCGCAAGTACTTGTATTGAAAGCCGAGATAGCGAAGGAGTGTAAGATTAAGAGTGCAGGCGGCAGCTGCCCACCTCTAGAAGAGGCAGATGTCCCATTGCTCATAGCATTTACCTTATATATATATTTTTGGTTTGCCTACGCCTGCCCCCCTTAACAAAATCCTAGTTACGCCCTTTTCTAATGGTAACCTCCTGGTGTAGGTCTAGCTAGCGCTGTACAGTACATCGTATAGCACACAATGACGTTTCATAATACGGTCCGTTTAATTTTACCTTTTTCTAACATGACGAAAGTCATGTATATTTTTTACTTAGTCCTGACTTACCGGCCTTTTTTTTTACTATCATATCATCATCCTTGTGCCCTAAACGAGCCCAGGGTCCGCTTTAACACCTAATCCCAAGATTTCGCATAGGCACTAGTTTTACGAAAGCGCCTGCAATCTGACCTTCCAACCCAGAGGGAAAGCTAGACCTTATTGGGATTAGACCGGTTTCCTCACGATGTTTTACTTCACCGAAAAGCTAACGGTAAATATTCCTATATGGTAACTATACATCAATTCCGAAAAACTCATTGCAATTACTCGTTATGGTTCCAATGAGTGACGTGAGGTCTTTATCTTGTGTAGTTTAGGAGTTGGTATGACCAACTCCTGTCTCCATCGTCAGATCAACTCGGTACTGCTATCATATTATATGTTGTCACCGAATATTACACAAATGTCAGCTCTATCGGATGTGGGTGAAAAATGGTTATCCAATTTTGAAGGTTAACAAAGCAGACATAGGCAACAGTTACGGGTTCGGTACCAAAGGCCTAAGTTCCATTTAGCCTTGGCATTCAAAACATCTTAGGTTGTAAATTGTCTGGGTAGCAAAACGTCTTGGTCTGTAAAACGCCCTCATTGCTATAAGCCTTAGTAAGCGGAATGACTCGGCTGTAAAACGACTTAAAGTCGTAATGTCTTAATAGGTAAATGGTCTGGATAATCTTCGCGGCCAATATTATAGAATGTCTTGATAGCATAAAGACTACGTAGTTATATCGTAAAATATAAAAAATGTCTTAGTAGCAGTTTGTCCAGATTGTCTAATGACAATACTTTACTTTATTATCACCTCCTTAGTAGTTCAAATTCAATTACAGGCCACTTGATATTTAAGTAAAGTGGCCGTCAATAGAACTTGCTAACTATGTAAACAAACAATGTATTGAAATTGACATTTAATGTCAATTTCAGTATGACGGTTTGTTTACATAGTTAGCAAGTTCTATTGACGGCCACTTTAGATAGTGACATGACACATGACACTGACAAGTAAGTTCATTTTTCATACAATGAAGTCGTTTAGCAATCATGACGTTTCTACCACTGGCTCATTTTATAGCTAAGACGTTAATCAAACAAGATCATTTGATAACATAGTCCTTAATACAATCAAGACGTTACACAATTGAGTCATTCTGCTTATTGGTTATTTTCACGACCTAGACGTTTTGCTACGTATGTCTTTCTGAAACTAAGACAATTTTGTAACCGTGGTATTATACAAAAAAGTCATTTTGTACACTTGGTCAGTGTACTACTAAGATGTTTTGAATGCCAAGACTAAATGCAACTTAGGCCTTTGGTACCGAACCCACAGTTACCTACTTACTTACGTATTTACATAAGAACAGGGCTAGTTAAATAAAAGCTTAGTACCTATAATCATTACTTTTAGGCACCATTAAAATTTGATTAATATCTATAAGTCAAGTGTAAAAATATGGGTACCACACACAACTTACGTCAGTGGATTAAGGTTTTGGTACATATCTATGTAAGGATTAAATCGATACATATTTTTGCACTTGACCGTACCTACTTAAAGGTTATTTTTCAAAAATAAATACCCTTAGGATAATTAACTACCTACCAACTTACATCTAAGGTGCATGATGTTACTTCATGATTAAATCATTTTATTCTGAAGTAACGCAATTAAAAAGTAATTATTCAAATTACTTTCCATTACAGTCGGTGTAAAAAAAACTACGTTTTTAATGTACAACATTATGTAGTCCAATATTAAGAGGAAATACGGGATGGCGGCGTAGTCCGCTATTTCCTCTCGGATTTTTTTTTCTTACTAGTACTATGTTCCTAAAGCTACTTGCTTAGCTTGGTTTACACGCAGTCCTGCCTGCGTACCTACGTAGTACATAAAATAAATAAATTATAGGCTACTAGCCTCACAAGTTATCGCACGGGGGTCGATTGGTCACGAAAATCTGTTCCTAGCCCGCGGGCTATAAGGCCCCCTTTAAGAACTCGCGCTAATGGTTGCCCAAACCACTTCCAATTTCGTGAGCATGTGCAACTATGTACAGCCACAAACGAAATATCATTTTAGTTTTTAATCAATACGGTTTAAATTAAACTAAAACACAGTATGCAGTGCAGTAAACATGCGATCCCACCAAAAACATAAATGTAAAAAAGGAGAGCCAAGTTCAATACAAAAATTATTCTCTGCTGTGGGCTTCGCCGCAAAAAGAATGGAGATCTGAGATTGAGTGCCAAGTTCTATGCAAAGTCCAAATATGTAGTCTAAGGGCTGACTTGGCTGGTTTTCCCATACGAATTATTATTAAGTACCTACTTTTACACAGTCATGGAAGAGCCTTATGTTCGATGGGTAGTTTCTACCAGCAAGCCAAATTTTCGGAATAATAAAATAAGAACCGAAAGGTAACAGGTTTAGAACATGCGAAGGCTATATAATTCGTATGGGAAAACCAGCCAAGTCAGCCCTTAGACTACTTTTTCTTTATTTTTTCAATGTGAGGTGTCCAGGTGATTTGTTTGTCTAGTATAAGGCCTAAATATTTCTCATTATCAATTTTGTTTATTTGTTGATTGTTTATAGTTAGGGGTCGGTGGTGGGTGATTTTTTTGTTTTTAGCTGCGAATATGATGTAATTAGTTTTTGTGACATTTATTGTAAGTAAGTTATTTTGTAACCATTTATTGAGAATATTTAAGTCGGTCTGGGCGTCTGCAATTATTTCTTGAATAGAGTTTCCAAAGTAAAAGAGACTAGTATCATCAGCATAAAGAGTTGCCTTTTCCTTAAGAAAACTTAGCAATTTCGCAGCATAAATCGCAACCTTATAGGTCAGATATCGAGAGACAACCGGACAGCAAGACGGCGCTCGCGCTTATGAGCGCGGCTGCCGCTCGCTCGGCCACGTTCGCGTCAACGGTTCGATTCGGTTGTCACAGCGCCCCACCCACCCCGCCCGCGCCGCTCCGGCGTCACTCGGCGTGCGCGCGTCGTGTATATACCGAAAATCTAAATGCCTATTATTTTATCATTATTTATGAGTAGGTAATGATTTTACACTATTGATGTGCGCTAACTATAAAAATAATAATTAATCCCAGTTAATAACGTAGGTACTTTAAGTAATATTAGGTATTTATGTTAAGCGTTCATAATAGAATCTAATTATTTAAAAATTGCCAGTTTTTTATTTATTCCTTTGTATTCATCTAATTACCTATCTGCATACCAAATTTTAACTCTCTAGGTCATCTGGAACTGGGTTAGAGTTTTGGTCTATAGGTCAGTCAATGATAAAAATGAGGTATTTTGGACATTAATATCTAAATAACCGTTTGAGATAAGCTTATGAAATTTAGAACACATATGTATCTCGCAAGTCTCAATATATGAGCCAAATTTGATACGTTTATGTAAAATAGTTTTTGATTTTTGATTTATGAGGGGGTCAAAAGTGGCTCCAAATGGTTCGTGTAATTATTACACACGGTGCGGCTCGCCAGTTCTGTTTCTTGAACTTGGCTTGACACGCTCCCGCGTGTCTAGATATTTACACTGCGGCTGTGTCGTGCTAAAATATTGCACATCTTAAGAATTACAAAAATAAAGCAATGTTCGCATTAGGAATATTTTGTGAAATTTGGAGTTCAAACTGTTTATCATCAAACTAAAGGTTCTTTATCTCGGGAAAGCGTGGAGGTATCGAGTTGAAATTAAAACCATATACCCAGGTCCACAGTTCCTTGCAGCTGTGAAGAAATCAAACTACTAATACTTATAACTGAGAAATAAGATACGGCCGTTTATGCCGCAAAAACGTACCTATATTTCGCCACTCCCGGAATCAAAAATTATAGGGTACTTTCCGTTGACCCAGAACTATGTGGCAAGTAATATCGTCTTATACTGCAAGTGCAGGGAAAAACCTGAACACTTTACACTATGTGTACGGTTTTTTTAATTAAATAGATTCAAAGTGCATTTTACGACCAGTTCTAGACGAGAATAATGTTTAACATGTAAAGAACATTGCGGTGTTTTGACATATATTATTTTTGCTACATAAATTATTAGCAGTCCCATGAGTGGCCTTTCTTCATCAATCATACTGCAATTGTTTCACAAGGCTTCCAAATGAAAGTAGGCATTATTAGGTGCATGTGACATACCATAATCATAAAGCGCGTCCAATGACCCGTTTCGCGCAGCTATACAACTTACAATGTTAAAGTCTGGAGTGTGACAAGTGCATATAAGCTTTAAAAGTGGGCACTTAATGCTTTCACAAGTATGTGTGAACTACCTAAACATTTACCTTCACAAAGATTTAAATTACATGAATGATTTTTGCAAAGCGAAGAGTAAAACGTGTAGGTAGCATAGGTGTATAGTTGACGTGCCGCGGGTGCTAGGGAGTACGCCGTCGTAGGTCGTGACGCGGCGCGGGTGACGTCACTGGGAGGGTGGAGGGCGCTCGACCGCCGCCGCCGGGGCAAGGGTAGTTGTAGAAATCCCCTAGTGAAAGTCGACATGACGACGACGACGTCAGTACAGCCCGCCTCGCTAACCGTATCGCACGCGTTCTTCTTCGATACCACTATGTGCTACGAACAAAATAACCTGCAATCAACTTGTTCTTCTCGCTATTTCAACAACAAAATATAACTGAAAGTATCACTAAGGACGACACAAAGTTCCCGGATTTAACGTCTGAAGTAAGTCTACTTAATCATTTTTGTATTTACCTATTCAAATGTTTTCGAACCGGCAAATATTTATTTTACCGCGTACAAAGACCTCACCCAATTTATTGGTTTAATTTCCTACTGCTTTCTTTCTATAACTTACCCTGCTCGTGTACTACCATATTATAAATCAAATTAGTAAGAATTAAAATATTTACAAGTAGGTAGTATTTATTTTACACTTGATAAATAATTAGGGTAGACTGGTATATACCTAATAAACCGCTGGCTTATTTTTTTCCTGAGATAAATTTCATTGAAAGGAATTATGCAGTAAAGTATTAACGAATTTATCGCTACATTACTTCTGACCGTGGCCTACATGAGCGAACGTAAATCTAAACTTTTGTCTAATGTGTAATCCCCCGGGCACAAGAAAAATTGACACATTTGGACATTGAATATTTAGATACTGATAATCAACAACAATAGACTCGAGCGTTGTCAAGGAAGAAGAACATTGCCAAGCTTCGTGAAAATGGGGACTACGACTCCTATAACCCAAAATTTTTATTTACAATCTAATTTCAGCATCGATGCATGAGCGCAGCTAAAAATAACTGGGGTTCGCGCGCTCGAGTCCGCCCGCGGCCGGCTCGCGTTTTCACTCACTACACTATTTCTGTCTATAAGAAAGAAATACCATGTTGATTTGCAAAGTAAGGTCTGTGGACAGATCTCTTAGATAGTATGAAAAAAGTGCGTAAAAAGTAGACCGTCGCGACGCGGCCGTGCATTGATAGTGGCTGGTGATGTATCTAATGTTTACTGTCCTCGCAGACTAAAACTCGGCAGGTGAGCGTAGATCAACATATTCCGTAAATAAAAACTGCTGGATCGTGATCTATTGTATACTGGCATCTCCTCACGATCAATCCATCAAATGTGAGTCGACGGTGCATTCAAAGAGTTAATTAAGCATACGATAACGGTTAAACCGGAAATGAGCTGTGGCGTGTGGACAGTTAGACATTAAGTATCAATCGCAATTGCTTATTAGTAGGCATTTATTTTGAAGAAGGATAGTTAAGCTAAGTAAGCTAAGCTCGAAGAACTTGAACTTTGTAGGTAATACATACCATCATACAATAGTAATCATTATCTTACACAACAAAATCATCGCAGTCCTTAGTTACTTCAAAGCGGACTGTGTATGATGACATGATGAGCACTAACATACCTACTTATATCCGTCTCATCTCAAAGTCAGTCAGTTGTCATTTTCGACACAATATACCTACAGGTGTCCCATGGCTAAGTGACAAGTTGAAATACCTTTAATGTAGTAATACTGCATTCAGAGCTTTTTTAGGGTTCCGTAGTCAAGGAATCCTTATAGTTTCGCCATGTCCGTCCGTCTGTCTGTGGCTTAGCTCAGTGACCATTACTATTAGAAAGCTGTAATTCGGTATGGGTAAACCTATATAAATAAACCACGCCGACAAAATGGTAGAATAAAATCTTGAGTTATTATATATCTACACTACACTTATAATAAATCTAAGCCTTGTTCTGTGACGAATGATCACAGAACAAGGCTTAACTTTTTTTACAAGTACATTATTATTCTAGCTTCCGCTTAGGATAGTTTTTATCCGACTGCGACGAATAATTCATTTTCCCAAACATTTGACATCATTAAATTTTTCATTTCTTCTTCTTGAAATCCTAGCTGCCTATCTGTCAACTGTCAGTAACGTCAAAATGATGGGCTTGCCATAGCAATCCAACGTTAATAATTTCGATCCGGCGTGTGTGATAGACCTTCTCAAAACGCATACTAAACGATAGAGCTTAAAAAATAATTGATTCTGATATGGAAACAATTCGTACTAAGGTGTAATTTCAATAAACGTATCAACAAAATTCAACAAAGTAACATCAGTAAGTTTTTAGTGTACGGGGTTTTAAGGGTACCTAAAGTGGGGTGGGGGCTAATGTATATTTTTTTCTTGTTAAACCCATAGTGTGGGGTATCGTTGGACAAAAATATTATGGGTATTTTAAAATCATTTTTCAACTCATTGATTCGTTTGCGAGATATATATTTATTAGTATCATTTTAATATAGCTAAAACATTGTTAAAAATATGTAAAGAAGAAACTCAATATGAACATTTAATTCTGCAACCTATGTCCTACCTGTATAGCAACAGGTTTTTACCCACGTATTTATTTATGTACCTACGTCACCAAGTTGCCACATGGAAGAACTTCTCGGAAAGATGGAAAGCGTTAGCCTCGACTTCTTACTTAACATTAACCGGAATAAGACGAAAATTATGGTTGTAGCGACGGTATACACCCACTTGCCTGAATTTCATTTGCCATAATTTCATTTGCCATAATAGTCAACAGCCATTATATTGTTTCTCTGGTTTAAGAACTTTATTTTTCTCATAAAGAATTACAAATTCACTTAAATGAGAAATAAAAAAAAATTAAATATAACATTTCCTGTATACATGCTTAAAACTAAAAACGAACGAGCAGACGTTGTTAATTTTATACATAGTTATTTGTTGCAGTAAGAGTACAGTAAGGAAAAAGGAAGTGGGTAGAACTATATTCTTTAGGCGATTTATGCAGCGCGATCGTGCACATTTGCCACCGATAGCAATTCATGCGTAACATAACATAAGTGATAACGAGCTACGAATAGACCCTGGTAAACATGGATGCGGCAGTTGGTGCGTGTGTGCACTGGCGGTGCCTTATATTATGAAATTATATTTTAATATATTATGATATTAATTTAGATTGATTGTAGGTAGGTATATTATAAGATTATTATTGATTGTAGATGAATTTAGATGATCTAATTGATTTATGTAACTCATTTGGTATTTAATATTTTGGTATGCTTCTGAATGTATATATATATAAAAGATAAGCGAAGTACATTTAAGTACCTACGGTTCGTTTTGTACGTACGAGTATACCTAACGTATGCATGCAAGTGTGTAGATTTTTCGACTATAAATTAAATATATCTTATTACTAGATTCATTTGTTTTGTTTATATTGACTTGACGAGAACATAAACATCATGTTTGGAGTTTAGGTATATATACCTAAATGGTTTTTTATTATTTTATTTTTTATTAAGTAATATAATTGTGTTGTGAGTTGTAGTGTATGTATGTATTTATTTATATATAACATATATGATATATATTGTTCAATTCAATGGGTGTATATTATTTATGACATGGAACTTCATTCTTTTTTTGATACTGGTCATGGATTTGGAGTCTTTCACATCTTTGGGTAGCTTGTTGTATAATTTAGCACCTTCATAGATAATACTCTTTCTCCCGTCTTTTGTTCTAGGTGGTCGCAATATTAAGTGATCAGCATTTCTTAATTTAATTTTTTGCACTTGTTGTTTTTTTGTGAAACTGATGTGTGATTTTATGTCCTTCTGAAGAATTTTGCGGATTAATAGGCATGTATAATATACATATGATTGATGAATATTCATTATTTTTAAATCGTTGTAAAGTTTGCGAGTTGGAGTTAGAAATTTATAATGAAACAAGACTTTTAAAAGTCTGTTTTGTGCAATTTGAATTTTATTTAGGTTAGTCTTTGCTGCTGCTCCCCATATTTCAACTAAATAGTCAATTTGGGGTTTGACTAAGGAGTTATATATTAAATATTTTACTTTTCGCGGTAGGCAGCGACCGATACTGTGGACAGCACCCATAAGCGACGTTAATTTAGATTTTACTTTATCGATATGGGGTTTCCAGGTAAGGTGGCTATCAATAATTAGTCCAAGATATTTCTCGTTTGTTTTTCGGTTGATATTTTGATGATTAATTGATGGCGGTATAAAATCAGGGACTTTTTATTTGTTGCGGTAAATATAACATAGTTTGTTTTCGAGATGTTCATGGTAAGTACATTACGTTTCAGCCAGTTATCTATGATATCTAGGTCTCTTTGTACATCCAACATGATATTTTCAATATTTTTATCGGAGTAAAAAAGACTAGTATCATCAGCGTAAAGTGTAATTACATATGCAATACTTATTGTTTACCATATTAGTCACGTGCCAGAAACTTTGTTTCCCATAAAATCAATATCAATAATATTATTTGTCATCATCATTGTAAGCCATAATTATCACTAGCCATAATATAATATGCCATCCAAATTGCTTCCCAGAAAGTAGGTTAGGTCACATTTCTAACACACGCATAACGCTACTTACGCTAAACGACACTTACGAAGAATGACACACACGCAATGTGAAACTTACGCAGAATGACACACACGCAAAGTGACATTAAGGCAGGTCTCAGTTAGGTACGACGACGAGCGAAGCGAGGAGGAGTGTTAGATAGAACTGCGACCCTACAGCGCGCGAGCCGAGCGAGCGAAGCGAGCGTGCCGCGGCAGCGGCCGGCGAAGCGCCAGAACCGACTTTTTTATTAGTATACTTTTTTTTAAACGGGCAAGTTAATCAAAAAATTGAATAGTTATGAGCTTATGAGTAATATGTATTATTTAAAAAAAAAATATTGCTTCTGATGAGAGTCAATAGGTATAGACCCGACTTCGATGTTAGGTCTTTTTTTTTGCGCGCCTTTCTCCGGCTTTTAAGTATGGCGAAAGCGACTGCGTAATCGTAATCGTATGCCAGGATTATAGTGACAGGTAGGTAGGTATTATTAATAAAAACAATTTTAATATATATAATAATCAATGTATGTATTGTAGTGTTATAATCAATGCAACAAATTTTACTTAGTGTAGATACAAATTTGATGCTAAACTATTATTTAGTATGGCGTTTAAATATTCTATTAAATACCTAGTATTATTACAATTAATAATATGGACAACAACACGTATGGCACTCGTATGTTCTGGAATCTAATAATCGGGTAAACAAAGAGTATCTATGTCACATAATTTTTATGGTAAACAAACAATTCGGGCAAATGAAATTCGGGCAAATAAAATTCGGGCATATGAATATTATTTTATATAAGTTTCGGCTAAACAATAGACAACCGTAGACGACATTAATAACAATTCACCAGAAGTAGTACGACTTGCGTATTGCGATCCTACATTTATCTGGGAGCCTTAATCACGAATAGTGAAGGGTGCGTCGACGAAGTGAAGAGACATATGTCGTTTGCTAGATCACCGATGGATAGGCTAAAGAAAATTTGGAAGAACGGCAACATTTATAAAGCAACGAAAATCCGGCTTGTTCGAGCGCTTGTGTTCCCCATTTTTCTTTACGCCGCATAGACGTGGACACTGCGTGAAGAAGAGGGAAGGAAGATAGACGCTCTAAAATTTGGTGCTGGAGGAAATTGCTCAGAGTATTTTGGACTGAATTTCGTACCAATGCTTCCATTCTGAAGGAACTCGGCAACAAGCAGCGTCTATCATCCATAGTGCAGTCTCGCATCCTTACGTTTTTCGGGCACGTATGTCGTCGAGGAGACGTAGCTATCGAGCGACTTGTGATCCAGGGAAAGGTCGAGGGCCCCAGACCGCGAGGTACGTCACCAATGAGATGGACATACCAGATTAAAGCTGCAATAGATGCATCACTACACGCAAGCATAAGGAATGGGACTGTCAGAGAGGAATCTGCGAAGAGTGAAACGACGAAGAAGAACCATTAACACGAGTGCCGTAATGTTATATTATATAACAGTAATATCCAGGATAATGACCCTAAAAGGGGACGTAATAACACCTAAGACATACGTTACGTCGCGAGCAAAATTGTTGAATTTTTTTTTAGAAAAACCCGGACAGGTGCTCGAGTCATACTCGCTCAACGAGGGTTCCGTAAAATTTACAAATGTGTGCATGCATAAAGCATATTAAGCATAATGACCCTGTTTTTTTGTGATTTAATAAAAAAAAATAGTTTCCAGATTGTTCCCTGTATTTGTATAAGACGATATTACTTGCCAAATTTCATTGTTCTAGATCAACGGAAAGTACCCTATAAATTGTGATTCCCTTTGAGAGGTCGAAATATATACGTTTATTGAGGCATAAACGACCGTAACTATTTTTTAAGTTAACTTAGAAGTTTGATTTTTCACAGCTTCAAGGGACTTTAGATCTGAGTGTATATGAATTTAATTTCAACTCGATCCTCCAGGCGTTCCCGAAATAAAGGGTCTCGACAGACAGACAACGGCATAAACGGCCGTATTTTTGATACGTTAACTTAGAAGGTTGATTTTTTCACAGCTTCAAGGGACTGTAGACTCGAGTATATGGATTTAATTTCAACTCGATATCTCCTGGGCCCTATTTCACCACCTTGACAATTTTCACCTGACAATGACAATTCCACGTACATTGCTGGGTCAATAAGCTGTCCAGCAACCAACTTAACCTGTCGACGCAGCCATGTAAAGCGATTTTGTCATTGTCAGGCGACAATTGACGATTTGGTGAAATAGGGGCCTGGCGTTCCCGGACGGACAAACGGACAACAAAGTGATCCTATAAAGGATCCGTTTTATTCTTTTTCAGACAAGGAACCCTAAAAAAACAA
Source organism: Epinotia ramella (assembly GCA_947578815.1). Classification (NCBI taxonomy): domain Eukaryota; kingdom Metazoa; phylum Arthropoda; class Insecta; order Lepidoptera; family Tortricidae; genus Epinotia; species Epinotia ramella. The sequence continues at coordinate 39,820,661 of OX388200.1, forward strand.
AACATAAGAGCATAGTGAATTTTTTTATTGATCAATGTTAGAAAAAATATTAAGAAATTATGGGAAGGACTACCGCGCCTAGAAATGCAAGTTTTTGTAGCGCTAGCCCGTATTTTGTCTTAAGGGCAAATACTTAAGTTTACTTCAGTTATTTCCACAGTATCATGTGATATGGCTTATTGATCTGGGGAAAAGCAGCTGATATAGAAACGATCTTTGTCCTTCAAAAGGGAGCGATTCGATCGATTTATAATCTTGGCTCTCGAGACTCGCTGGAGAGAACGCTTTAAGGACAGGTATCCTCACAGTAGCTTCACAGTAGGTGCATACTGGACGTGATTATGTATACACACAGAAATATAAAGTCCTTCAAGAAGCAGTCTGATGTCCATAGAAGAAATACACGAAACAGACATAAATTAGCTGTCCCAAAATTTAGTTTGCAGAAAGTTAATAAATCGTTTTTGGCTAACTGTATAAGGTTCTACAACAAAGTACCCAAAGATGCATGGGATCTTCCATATTATTCATTTAAAAAATATATAAAAAATGCTTTTTTGAAGAGAGGATACTACAAGATCGAAAAATATATGGAAGACAAAGAAACATGGAAAATCCTTCGATCTCAAAAGCCGTAGTAACTTTGTTAGTCGTGCCCTGCACGCCTAGCATGGGACGGCCGCGACATACTCTCGATTTTTATCGCACTATACCTCTTGTTCCAAGTGTTCCAATAAGAGAGAGACGGATAGTGCGAGAAAAATCGAGAGAGCTCGCGCGCCGTCGCGTGCTAGCCGAGCTGGAGAGACTCGCGTGCTGCTTGGGACGCCGCTCTTACTGGCTGTCTTAATTCATGTCTATTTTGTTTTGTTTTTTATTGTAATGTTTATTTTGATTTTGACATATTGGTTACAGGCAAGTTATGTATACCGTAGCATTAGTTTTATTCCAACACAATAATTATTTGACCAGGGACAACAGATGTAAAGCATCTGTTATTTTATTTTATTTGACATTATTATTATTATTGTATTTCATTTTGACGTTGGAGACTTTACATCTCCTTATTATTATAGAATAAGATTATTGTGATATAATGGACCCGGAGACTCTATACATCTCTCGGGAAATGTGTGCCCAGGTATTGTCTATGTTTTCATTGTTGTTATGTATTAATGTCATTTAATGTTAAAGATTGACTGTAAGCTCGGACATGTGAAGCCCTTGAGGCCTACTTACAGAATAATATTTGAATTTTGAACTTATTTTGAAATGTAATACCTAGTAAGACTCTTGATACCTATTAACAGAAAGAGTGTATTGCGATATGCATGCACCTTTTTTTTTAAACTTGCCAATGGGAAAACTAAAATCCGACTCGCACTTGATCAAAATTCTACTAGATACTTATTACTTACGTTATTATTACTGTAAAAAAAAAAAAAAAAAATGTTAATATTCAAATTAACTAAATTTTTTTGCATGTTGCACTTTTCTCGCTACAGTGAGGTGAAAAGTTTTGTGTTACACACGGGTGCAAATGTCTTTTACTTCTCGTGTGTTAAAACACTCGTTACGCTCAGGATTCGAATTTAGAACCACTTGCTTCGCTCGTGGTTCAACCATAGAATCCTTTCGCTTCCTCGTTTTTCAATTCCACACTCGCGGGTTAAATACAACTTTGCACCATTGTATAACAAATAACTATTAGCGTAGCGTAAAAAATCCGCGTGAGAAGCGCAAAGGTTGCGCGCGCAGGCAAAAATGTATCTACTTAAAAAATACACTTTTGGTTTGGCACAGACTTCAAAAACTTAGTAAATGCCCAGATAATAGAGAGAGGATAGGGAGTGGATAAGGATAGGAATGGGGTGTATAATAGTACACTACTAAAGAGGCCGGGAAGTAAGGGGTTGCCGGCCGAGTACACATATAGACGGCCGAGCGTAGCGAGGTCGGATAGTTATGAGGCTGGCAACCCCTTTTCACGCCGAGGTATGTATAGTGCTTTTCTCAAACATGCAATGAAATAAATTAAAAATCTCTAAGAAATCATACTTTAGTTTCGCTACGTGTTATCCTCGCAATACGATTATATAAATGGTTCAGCATGTTTTGAATTCTGAGGATTACTGGGGCAGAAGGGTCAGCAACGTCTAGGTTAGACTGAATTTTAGTGAGTACCTCAAAACAGCCCTGAAGATCCTGTCTACTGTCAAGTGGAGACTCTAAAATGTGCTCTGAGGGATAGTCTTTGGCTAACTTTACAATTTGCTTGCGTAAGTCCTCTACGGATGACGCAGGCGTAGCACCTCTAATCCGAACCTCATACTCCAACTCTGACTTTTGAAGTGACAAGTACTTCACGGACAGCATGGTGAACCAAATATATGTTTTGGGTAAGTGGTGGAAAGCAAAAGCAACTACTTAAAACTATAATCAACTCCCGTTCTCCGATCTGTTACAATTCTGATTGATAATGATGAACGTCTGGTTTTTTTTTGATTGAAATTAGTAAAAATAAAAATAAAGTTGTTAGCAGCAACAAAAAAAATACTAATGTGTACTTCGTTCCTTCACAGTAATATTAGCAATCAATCTTTTTTAATGATAAGTAAAAATAACTAACAGTTTACAATCGAAATATAAATGTTCTTTACAATAATGGTTTATAAAATCTTACAAATGTATATAATATGTATATGTATTTATATCGTTTAACACAATTTTACTCAGTACACGTTAGCAGCAAGAAAAAACCAAAAATAAAACAAAGCTAAAGAAAAGCGAAAAACGTTTCACAAAAAACCACAAACAAACACCAACTACTACTACAAAGAAAAAAACAGAATCCGATGTGTATTACAACCACGTGTAAGGGCGCCAGTGTCCCGTCTTGACGTTCTGCCTCCTAACAGTTTCTTAACTATGGAAAGGTTTTAAATGAGGAGTCAGAAAAACGGTCAAAATAAAATATATATTTAAAGTTGGGCAGGCTAGCTCAGTAGCATTAAAAGTGTAAAAAAATACGTGGGTACGGGCGAATACACTCAGAATCGGATTCCGTTAATTTCCCGCAGCCGAAGTACTCCCCTGAATGCGCCGTGTAGGTTGGCGGCGGAATTTCTCATCGGCGCTGAGTTCAGCGCCACCCGGAAAACTGCTCCGCGGTCTGGTACCAATGGCCGGAAGTAAAGCGCAAGCAGGCGGCAAGCAGTCAGCCAATAATTTGTCACTCTGGACTTTGGACCCTGGAACGCGCCATAGAACAAAGGCGTTAGAAACGGTCCATCCATTCCTGTGAACGCCAACAGCATGTGGGAAAGCACTTAGGTAGTTGTGATGCCGTGGATGTTCACAAATCAGATACGGAGATTACAATAAAATGAAGTTGATTTGATATATAAAGAAATGAAATGATTTTATATTTTTATTTCTAATTTGCGGGTGGATTAAAAGTGACAACGATGAATAGCAACTTTTAATAAGTGCTAGTTATGAGCAAAGCTATTATGTAGATGCAATATTTATGTTCTGGAGTTAAAATAATTGTGAACTAGTATTGAGTTCGATTGGCAAGTTAATATAATTAAGCAATTAATCAGCACTAATGGTTCTAAGCTACTAGCTAGCAAAATATAACCACTTACCCAATTTGGGGTACACTAAAAACACTTATTAAACACCACAGTGATTTTTATATTGGTCGAGGAACACGCAGGGACGAACACAAGAACATCGATTACGGTTCCGTGCAGCGGACCGTAGCAGAGATCGATTTCCAGCGACGTGCGTTCCTGATAATGACTTTTGTCTAATCAATGAGCGGCCGCGCGCGGTGACCAGCGCTCGCGCAGATGACATACGTCACACATGCATTCGTTCATGTGCGAGTGAAACTAGTAACGAGTGAACGTTAATCGGTGCCGCGACATATTCAAACAGTTAGCGTGTTGATGATTTTATACATGTAAATAATTTATATTTAGGATAGTTTCATTATGTGTTTTAGTGTGTAGTGTAGTAATAAGGTATATATGTTATTTTTAATTACGTAGGTAGCTAGGATTAAGGTTTATTTATGAAGATATGTACGCGTAACGTTACACATGGCTAAACGCCGTGATCCTGTGCCACAAATTGTGGAATGGAAATTAAAAAAGACTATCTTGCAGGCCTAGGCCTCCAATTTTGTATGAAATGCCATTCCGGGTCTCTCGTCTCGCTGCGCCCGAAACATGACACTTCGAAGGCCATTATGAAGAAAACAACGTCAATATTTCCTTGCATGTTTGAGAAAAAAATATTTTGTGCTTTTCAGTGGGTTGGTTTTTTGAAGGTGGTTCCCATTTTTTTTTAAGTTTTATTTTAAGTAGGTATGATGCCTAAAGTGTATTAAGTGTAACTTAACCGCTCTATTAACATTTATCACATAGCTTTCCAAAAATAGGAGAAATCCTATAAAAACCATTTCTTGAACAATGACCAAAGTCTTACAGTAGAATATTGTATACTGCTTTTCCTACTTATTATTATTTATCAAAATTAAAGTTAGACAAGAGTAGTAGCATACATAGTTTCAAAAAACTAAAACAATCAGGTTGACTGTGGAGTCAAAAGTACAGCCCCATTCAAATTTATCTTACAGTAAAGTGTTGTAAATATCTATGATGTATGTGAGATACTCTACATTATTTTACTACGTACTTCAATATGCATGTGAGTAGGGTATCACATTAATGCTCCATAACTGCTGGACTGATTTGAATGGAATTTTATATAACCATTACATCTATAGCTATTACGAATCCTTACTAATATTATAAATGCGAAAGTGTGTCTGTCTGTTACCTATTCACGCTTAAACCGCTTAACCGATTTAGATTAAATTTGGTATAGAGATAGTTTAAGCCCCGGGGAAGGACATAGGATAGATTTTATCCCGGAAATCATCCCCTAAGGGGTTGAAAGTTTGTAGAGCTACGATATAAACGAGTTCCACGCGGATGGAGTCGCGGGCAGTAGCTAGTCTACACTAATATTATGGAGAGGAAAGATTTGATTGTTTGTTCGTTTGTATTGAATAGGCTCCGAAACTACTGGATCCATTTGAAAAATTCTTTTACCATTAGAAGCCGACATTATCCCTGATGAACATAGGCCACTTTTTGCCGCGGGAGAATGCTTCATTCCTACGGGAAAACGGGTAATCCGTGCGAAGCTGGGCCGGGCAGCTAGTATTACATAAAGATAAAGATAAAGTTTGTGGCTTTGTAGATCAACGGAACTATTCATGCAATTTGGGTTATTCTTCCACTACTGTATAGAATGGATCTGTGGGATAGATATTTTTTTTTCCATGTTTGGCCTATGGCCTTTGAAATAGGCAGGCAAAGTAGCTAGTTATAAAGAGGTAGCAAACAAATCTTAAATGAAAAACATTATAGTTAACAATGTATAATCAATATCTAAAGTCATAATAAATCTTAGGATTATTTGGTTACAGTGACTAAGAGGCCAATAACTAAATTATAAATTTATAAATGAATTGTATAGAATGCATTTGCATTTGCGTTTGCTAGAAATGTAAACAAAGTCCTGATTAGGTACTTTAAAATATTTGTATGCTTATCTACCTACTAAGTACATATTATTGGCTGTAATTAATAACAGATGTGGAAGACAGAGTCAAATTGTACTTATTTATAATGTAAATTGTCATAAACTATTTGTAAATCCGTAATACAAGTCATATGTATAATAATATTATTAATAAAAAACAATGTATTTGACAATAAACCATTCCAAATTTATAACTGACTAATGTTGCATAGGAATAGTTACAATAAGTCCAATAAAAACATAACGAAGACCACACAATAAAAACAGTGTATAACTTGTAGCACCATGTCTGGATGAAAAACTATTGAAACCTTTCAAGCTTTACTTTTTACCAAATATGGGATCTAAGTAGGCAACAATCTTTGGCCATATTTCGTCAGATGTGCGTCCTTCAAACTCTTGTAGAATGCCCATTTGTTTATAAAAATCAATAACTGGACGAGTAATACCATCATATATTTCAAGTCGCTTTCTCACTGCCTCAGGCCTATCATCCGGACGCTGAACTAAGTCTTCATTGGTGATGTCATCTTTACCAAGATTTTTTGGTGTATTGAAACCAACATTGTACACTCTGCCTGATGGGAGATGCACCCAGCGACTCTTGACCCTGTCAATGATTACGTCAAAAGGCACCACTAGGTTGAGCACCACATCAACAGGTTGAGTTTTCCACAAAGCATTCGCTTGCCCAACAGTCCTGGGAAACCCATCTAGTAACCATGGTTTATTTTCTACTTTTTTCAATTCAGTTATCATAAACTTTATCATTAAATCATCTGGAACTAATTTTCCGTCATTTAAATACTTTTTCACTTCTTTCCCCAATTCGGTTTGCTGCTGTATGTGATCTCTCAACTTGTCTCCGCTGGATACATGCGCGATGTTGTATTTTTTCACAATACGAGATGAAATAGTACCTTTCCCCGAGGCTGGGGCGCCTAAAATTAGCGTCTTTAATAATTTACCCTTTATCATCATGATTAGAAATAACCTTAACCTTTTTGTTCAATATTACAACGGTATTTCAGTCAACCCAACCGTAACAACCTGACTCAACAGTGCATTGATATCATAAAAATACTTTTATGAGTGGTTTTGATAAAATTATTGAAAAGAGTACCTCGCAAAACTTGCAGCATATAATATTTTGCGTCTTGGTTCAACGCAAACGTGAAATTAATTTCGTTTACTCGATTTCGATGTCACAGTCTTAAGAATAGTTAAAAAAGTCACATTAGTGCACTACACGGCTATAATCAACTAGATTCCACAGTGTAATTTGAATTTTGTGCGAGTTCAAAGTACAGTACAGTGCAAACTTCAAATGACACTTCGGCCTTCGCATCAAATGTCAAAGTGGAAACATTTGACAATCCGTCAGATGATCTTCGAGACGTTCGAGTAGAACCATAGCGATAGCTGTGCGTATGCCTGCGCGTCTAAAAACGAACCACCAACTCGGCTTACGGTGAACTATTATTATAATTGACTGCGATGCTCTACCAAATAAATGAGTACGCACCTACATCCCAACCGAGTTCTTGAAGAGCATTGGCACCGCACCGATAAGTTAGGCAGCAGCACGTCTAGCGCACGACCGCCGCGACATACTCTCGATTTTTCTCGTACTATATCTCTTGTTCCAAGTGTTCTAATAAGAAAGAGACGGATAGTGCGAGAAAAATCGAGAGAGCTCGCGCGCCGTCGCATGCTAGCCGTGCAGAATGACGTTTACCTAGACAATAATATGAGATGAGTATCACTTTACTTATTAGCATCTTCTAGTCGATACAAGCTTTATTATAATTATTATGCATAACATTAGGATAGCTCGATTTGATAAGATTTTCTCCTATTTAGGGAAACCTAAATATTTATTAAAGCCTTTACACGCCTTGCAATTTGTCACAACAACCTACTACTACTTCCAGTTTTTTTTTTTGAAGTGAAAACTTCTTTAGCGGCGCTGTGCACTTTTTGTGATGGGGAAATATTGAAACTCGCCACAGGTCACGTGACCGTAAGATGTCACGGGTAGGTAGGGTTACGAAAACCCCTAATCCTAGTGAAGTATTCTAAGTTGAGGTGGTCACGGTCTGTTGCGGTAAACTATGAGTGTTACAACAGAATTTTAAAGAAAAAGAAGTGAGAATAAATAAAAATAAAAAAAAGTGATCAAGAAATTGCAGTCTTATTACAATAGTTATTTGTTATACAAGGGTGCAAAGTTGTATTTTAAACGCGAGTGTGGAATTGATACACGAGGTAACGAATATGGGTACCGTTCTAAGGTTGAACTTCAAGCTAGCGAATAGAATCCATGGTTAAACTACGAGCGAAGCGAGTGGTTCGAAAATATAATCCTGAGCGAAGTGAGTGGTTCAAAAATTGAATCCTGAGCGTAGCGAGTGTTGCAATGCAACACACAAGACGTAAACTAACGGCACCCGTGTAAGTATAACACAAATCTTTTCGCCTCACCAAAGCGAGGAAAATACTACATAAGAAAAAAATATGTTTCTGTCAAAAACTTCATTTTTGGTACAAGCTTTTATAGCCTACTGTATTTTTCTGTGTATCGTCATCAACAACTCATTGAGACAATTCTAACGAGCCCAAACTCAACGGGGGGTTACATACGTCGGTTAAGTACTGAATTCCCATGGCCACCTTCTGTCTCCATCATTAGATTAGCTCCATGGTACCATAATATTGAATCGTCATCCAAACTATATTTATCTATACCCAAAATGTCAGCTCAATCGGCTACCGGGAAGTGGGTCAAATTTTACTTGCAAGATTTCATTACAGACACCGGGACAGGTGAAATAAATAAAAGCTTGTGGGCGAAAACTGGACTGGCCTTTACATATTATAATGTTTAAAAAAGTAACTAATCTTTGCTCTCTTGTGGATTTGCTATCCTACACCTACTAATATTATAAATGCGAAAGTTTAGATGTTTGGATGTTTGTTACTCAATCACGCTTAAACGGCTTAACTGATTTGGATGAAATTTTGCACGAAGATAGTTTATAGCCTGGATTACAATATCGGATAGTTTTTATCCCGGGTCCACGCAGACGAAGTCGCGGGCGGAAGCTAGTAGTCCATATGTTTATGATTTACTAGCTTCTGCCCGCGACTCCGTCCGCATGGAACTCGTTTATATCGTAGCTCCATACAAACTTTCACCCCCCATTTTAGAGAAGTGGGGGGTTAGAAAGAGACATAAAGTAGCCTAGGTCACTCTCCATCCCTTCAACTACCTCCACTTAAAAAATCACTTAAATTCGTCGCTCCGTTTTGCCGTGAAAAATCATCCCCAGTATAATCCTGTCGGGGGCTACAGACGAAGACGGTTTATTTTTCCATTATATTCTTTCTCTGTATCATATCGTTTATAAAATGATCGGGGTAACTTCCTCGTTAAAAATAACACGTAACAAAAATATTTAATTAAATAATTTGTTTCGTGAAAAGGGTACCTGTATTATTGTTGATATTTTATACTTTCGATATTTTAATCCTTCGGCATTTCTACTGTAGACTAATTAGACGTCGATATAATAACATTAGATATTCGACCGTTCGATATTCTGTTAGCTACACCAAATTAGTTAATTACCTTTTAAGTTAATTATTATAATTAACTACTCAAAATAAATATTTACTGTAAGAAATGATCGTTATCCTGTAGCCGTCCGTAGCCCTGACTCTCAGAATAACAAATTTGTCTAAATCTTACAAAGTCATAATAAAGATAAAGGTAGTCAAAATAATGTCTAATGATTCCTGTGTGCATTAGGTATGTACTTACTTAACGTATGAAGGTGACGGCAATTCATTTCCATATTTTTTTTTTCATAGCATACAGCTAAACGCATATTACGAGTATCTATACTAATAAGTATTATAAATGCGAAAGTGTGTGTGTTTGTTTGTTTGTCCGTCTTTCACGGCAAAACGGAGCGACGAATTTACATGATTTTTTAAGTGGAGATAGTTGAAGGGATGGAGAGTGACCTAGGCTACTTTATGTCTCTTTCTAACCCCCCACTTCTCTAAAATGGGGGGTGAAAGTTTGTATGGAGCTACGATATAAACGAGTTCCACGCGGACGGAGTCGCGGGCAGAAGCTAGTAAATCATAAACATATGGACTACTAGCTTCCGCCCGCGACTTCGTCTGCGTGGACCCGGGATAAAAACTATCCGATATTGTAATCCAGGCTATAAACTATCTTCGTGCAAAATTTCATCCAAATCAGTTAAGCCGTTTAAGCGTGATTGAGTAACAAACATCCAAACATCTAAACATCCAAACATCTAAACTTTCGCATTTATAATATTAGTAGGAGTAGGATAGCAAATACACAAGAGAGCAAAGATTAGTTACTTTTTTAAACATTATAATATGTAAAGGCCAGTCCAGTTTTCGCCCACAAGCTTTTATTTATTTCACCTGTCCCGGTGTCTGTAATGAAATCTTGCAAGTAAAATTTGACCCACTTCCCGTTAGCCGATTGAGCTGACATTTTGGGTATAAATGTAGTTTGGATGACGATTCAATATTATGGTACCATGGAGCTAATCTAATGATGGAGACAGAAGGTGGCCATGGGAATTCAGTAGGTACTTAACCGACGTATGTAACCCCCCGTTGAGTTTGGGCTCGTTAGAATTGTCTCAATGAGTTGTTGATGACGATACACAGAAAAATACAGTAGGCTATAAAAGCTTGTACCAAAAATGAAGTTTTTGACAGAAACATATTTTTTTCTTATGTAGTATTTTCCTCGCTTTGGTGAGGCGAAAAGATTTGTGTTAAAGTTACACGGGTGCAGTTAGTTTACGTCTTAAGGATAATCCTGTCGGGGGCTACAGACGAAGATGGTTTATTTTTCCATTATATTCTTTCTCTGTATCATATATTAATAATACAGGTAATTAAAATTACAAATGACAATATATCGACCATTCAAATAGCTTCGCCCAAATAATCGAAAAGTAAAACGTCGAACAATCAAAATAACACTTGCATACCACTGATAAAATTATTAATTTTCATTATTGGCGGATTTTATGTTCCACCTTGCGTAGTAGGTCCTACTTTTAGCGAGAACGAAATTGTAGAATTATTATTTTTGATTGGTTCAATCAAAGTAATTTCAAAGAGACAGGCAGGTCGGTGTAAGTACGACGACGTCGACGACGAGCGAAGCAAGGATGAGTGTTAGGAAGAACCGCGACCCTACAGCGCCAGAACCGAAAATGTTTTATTTCACTTCCTCATATTAGCTAATACCCTGGACTTTTATGTTCGATATTTTAATCGGTGGGTAAATTAAACTTTCGATATTTTGAATTTCGAACATGCAACTACTCGATATATCAATTTTCGATCTTCAAATACGTACCAGCTACAAGGATATTCCGTTAGGCAACCAATCAGTACGAAAATAACAGGACACATGCCTCATAGAGGGCAACCAATCAGTACGTACATACCAGGACACATGCCTCATAGAGGCAACCAATCAGTACGAGAATACCAGGACACATGCCTCATAGAGGCAACCAATCAGTACGTACATACCAGGAAACATGCCTCATAGAGGCAACCAATTAGTACGTACATACCAGGACACATGCCTCATAGAGGCAACCAATCAGTACGAAAATACCAGGACACATGCCTCCTAGAGGCAATCGGCTGTAGTCGGGTGATTCTACGAGCGTTCCAACCGCCTTCAGTCCCTGATCGAGGATACGATACTTTATTACGATAATTTGATGGTTTACTATCCATTAGATCACTATGTTATTCATTTGAATATGAGGCATCATGCCTATTATTAGGGACCATGCAGGCTGACGTTTTGGATGGTGTATTCTTTTAATAGTTAGTCGGGTTTTAGTAGGTACGTCAAGAAAGCTTACTAACAAAATAATGTGCCATAATAATCGTATAAAATATAGCGACAAAAATCATCAAATGGGCTAAAAAGTGGAACATGCCGATAACTGATATGGTCGTGCAGTTAGCTTCTCTGCGATTTACCTTCATTGGCGTTGAAAGCGGCCTACTTACTAAAAATAGTAAAAATACTTGCCATATGAGTTTGGTCTAATTATATACCTGATCCATATTTGGGGATTTTCGTCCCAATAAAATGATACCTAACTGCCGAAAACTAATGTTAGCTATCATGATACACTGACATTACTTACTTGATGATTCGGTTTGTGACAGGATGGCTCTCGTAATGTTGCCATGCGATCTGCCCTGGTGGACGTCGGTGCAGCGCCACCTGAAACACCTGCTTCTGGCTTCGTCTCCGGCGAAGCTCGCAGCCAGCATGCTGAAAATTCACGACATGTGCAAGTACGTATGAGTACGAATCTTTAGGTACTCTAAAGTAGACAGAGACAACCGAAACTCCCATTTCACCAACTTTACATTTGTCACGTCAATGAACATTCACCGTAGGTAAAAAAAATTTATTCTTCGAATGTGGCAAGCTTTTATACGGCCTGCCTGAAGTTAAACAGACATGTGATACCAGAGGGCCTACCGCGAAACGAAAACGAACTTCGTTTGTGTATCTCCCTCTCTGTTGCACTTGCTAGTTCGAGCGACAAAGACAGAAATACACGAACGAAGTTCGTTTTCGTTTTGCGGTAGACCGTCAGAAGAATAAAAAGCGCGCTGAGACCCTTTCTAGATTTGAGGATTCGTTGTGTTGACAGCAGACAATTTCAGCTCCCACACTCAACACAGCGCATCCTCGGAAGCGTCCACAAGACCTGGGTATGAATAGGTAACTAATTATAGGTACCCATTCATACCCAGGTCGCGCAAGTAACAAAATGCACCGGTAGATCGCGCTGTAGGTACCCATTACCCATAACGGTAACTTCTACTATGCGCTGTTAAGATTTTTCCAGAATGAATGGGATCGAGACGGGTATGGTGTAGGTATTGTAGGTACCTATGAAAGTTTGTACATAACTTACCTGGATTATTTCTTACTACCTACCAACCCGTATTTTGGAATCATAGCACATCATAGTTGCGTGAATATACGCATATATAATATACTATACTATGCTTATAATATATAATATACTATGCTTGTACGTGAAGTGATGCACTTTAAATAATTGTCGTTACTTGGGTATCTAGAAAGGTCGGTAATTTTTAGACAGATTTAATCGGGTTCAATTCCCGGCCGTGTATGAGGGTTTTTTGAAAATACGAATGCTTGAATGCGATTTAAAGTTTTTCTAATATTGGTCTCGTGACTTCTAAGAGCAAACCGTTTCACTTGTAGTTGCGGATTTTTCCTCACTGCCTCGTTTCAATAATACATCCTGTAGGTAAATGTACAATATATTATATGAATTCAACCAGTTAACACGTTGATGGACACTACTCCAGACACCATAGAAATAACAATAGAATTACGCCTATAGGCGTCTACTGTCCATCAATGTATTAATATAAGTAATCATTCCTTTTCAGCATTGGAATAGACTCAGAGGACGACATCAAGGATCCTGATTTAATGAAAGGGTTCGAGCGGTTCTTGACTGAAGAACTGGAAGCAGAAGAGAGCCGACATTTCCTAGACAATACCATGAGAATAATGGTGAACCGGGCGTTGCATTTGAAACGATGGCGGCCAACCAAAGGATTAATGTTCAGTTTGCAACAGCAGAGTAAGTATCTATTACTGCCTACTTATGCATTTTGCATGCATAAGTACCTATTTGCCGCTTCACTGTAATATATATATACGTAAAAAAATAGTTTTTATAATCGCAAGGTAATTCACAATTACTTTATGTACTTACTTATGCTTAATCTTACCTTGACAATTGAATTATTTAAGTGGGCAGGATTAACAGAATTAGAAAAGCTTAGCTAAGTAGGTATTTAATAATAAGTAATGAGACCATCACTTAGGTACATTCGAAAATAGAGACTTTTAATACATTCTTAAGTTTTTTTTTTCCTATAAGTATACCTACCTACTACGGTCAAGGACTTTAATCGTTGAGCCATTTAGGTTTTATAATAGTTAAGCTGCCATTTAGGTTTTATAATAGTTAAGCTTTGAAGTGTCCAGTATAAAGTGAGCTCTAAATGGCTTAACAATTAAAGTCCTCGACCATACCGTACAGTACGACGAAGCAGCTCAAACGAAGAAGGCCATTGATACCTACCTACCTACGTATAACCCTTAAATTTAGTACCTACACTTCTTATCGGCGCATTTATTAATCGTTGCAGGTGACGTGACTGAATTAGATTACAATTTTGTATCCTCCCTGGTTGCTCATGCTTTCTTCTCGACCCTTACCAAACGGACTCTCAAGACGCATCCGACTTTACAAGACTTCAACTTTACTCATTTTTTTAAGAATTTACAAAGGTATTTATTTGAAAACTTACCAGTGCCTAATGGACATTACCGTTTAACGTGCAAGTTTTTAAAGTTTTTTTTTTTTCAGCAAATCACAAATAGATAAGTTAAAAAGTTTACTCCATTATTTTGAATGGTTAGATAAGAATAACAATGAAGGAACTATCAAGATAAGCCGACAGGTAACACATGCTTCTTATAAACGTCCGAGTGCTCGACGCTGTACAGTCAGCAGCAGAAGCTGCTAAGCAGTTCTAGTGCTCAAAATGAGCTACACACGAACTCTAATGTCAAGGGAATAAGGATCTGTGTAGGTCATATTGAGCGTGTTATTTTGCTTAGCTACTTCTGATGCTGACAGTACATGGCATGGCACATATGGCGTGGTATATGGCATGGGCACTCTATGTCAAAAGTGGCTTGGCTTAAATTCGAATGAAGTAAAATCCTCTCTGTTCGAATTTAGCCCATATTGCTTTGGCATAGAGTGAAGAGTGCCCGTGCCATATACTAGTACAGCGTCGAGCACTCGGACGTTTACCTTGACTTGTCTAAAATACTTAATAAGATTTTGGTAAAACGTAGGTAAGCACCTGTTTATGTAAGTACTTACTTGGAATCATCGGTATCGGTTTCGGTGGCAGCGGCAGTGAAGGAGTTTCGTGGTGACCAAAACGCTACGCATGCTTGTCTATCATCTTATGGATATTTATTAACATGTGTTATTCCAGTTCAGTAGGTACGCATTTAAAAACGGCTAGGAGACCAATCAATTTAAAATCAAACATTTCACGACAAGGAGCGACCGGCCTAGACCCTTTGTTTATGCCTGCACCTCTTCATTAGCCCTCTTAACCATTTTTATGACATTTTAGGTCATGACCTCGAAGCAGTGGTTGACGATTGAAGACTGGCTGGAATGCACGCTGCCGCTGTGTAAGCTTCAGGTTCGTAATTCTTATATTTAAGTAGATATTACCTAGTAAAGGAAATATTTGAACAGCAAAAATTTAAGTCTTTCAAACCCGATTTTGACTCGACTCGATTTGACCTCGGATACTCATTTGAGAATCTTTCAGAGTATTTTGATGTGGGTACAAAAGGTATGGTTAATGGTATAACAACATACTCTCTTCCGAGACTCGCGAACCACGTGACTGACACAAGCCTACGTCATCAAACGGCATTTAACAGCATGATGACGTAGGCTTGTGTCAGTCACGTGGTTCGCGTGTCTCGGAAGAGAGGACCTGTGTTGTTATACCATGGTATGGTTGGTGCAGGTACGGCACGAGGGTCGACCCGAGCGCTGCGAGGCGGAGGACGCGCTTCGCATCTGCTTCGCCTCCAGCCGCTTGGGCGGCGACGCACTCGTCGACGGAGATTCACAGGTATCCTGAGCTACCCAGGCAATGAGCAATAGCTATTCTTTTTATTTGACATTTCTTTGATGCATAGCGCTATTTCCTTGAAAAATATCACCTGACATTGTCAATTTACGACAAATTGACATTGTCCACATGAAGCCTTCGCGGAGATGAGAATAACTTAGTATTCTGATACCTATCTCAAACCAGAATTTTTAATGATCTCTATTTTTTCAGGAATCGCTGTCGATGTTCATGATGCCTGAGCTCCTGTCGATCCTGTTGTCAGTAGAGGCTTTAGAAGACAACGAGGTCTTAAAAGTTGAAAACGTGAGGATGATCAGCCGAATCCCCGAAAAGAATAATAAAAAAAATTTAGAATTATTAGAAGAGCCTAAACCAGTATGTATTACCGAAAAAAAATCCTGACATAATTTATTTTTTATTTTCCATGTTCATTTCAACTTCACGGGGATACCCCTACTCCTCAGGTCACAGTGTGTTTGATGGATGCCGAAGATTACAGCGCGCTGCCGTTCAGCCAATGGGAAGAAGACAACGTGCTGCGCGAACTGAACAAGTGTCTTCTCGCCTTTCAACAAACTCCCATGCAAAGTCGCGACTTACAGAGAGAGAGGCACGATCGAAGACTGTCTCCAATAGGTAACTTTTAAGTATTTATTAGGATTTTTCTTATGAGTAATATGACCATGAAATGCAATTTAAGTTACCTAATCTGAAAATTACTAGACAGAGAAATAAATATACCCCTGAAAAGGGAAAACCTTGCCAAACTTTGTCCGACCAAATTCGAAAAATTGTATAGAAAAGTCAAGAGTGAGTCATTCGGGGTAAAATCACGCTGTGGGTATACATACGCAGTTCCCCGTGATCCGACAGGGGTGAGGGGGTGGAGCTGCGTCATAGCATAATTCAGTGTCGTTTGCACCGCCATTACTTACGGAGCCACGCCGTGCAAAGGAAGTGCAAGTCGAGACAGATCGCCAAATAATGAAACCGCGAAATAGTTTTGGTTGGGGTAAGCCAAGTGCGAGATCAAAAGTACGTACACTTAATCTTACCCGCACTGCGTACCTATACCTTAGTTCAAAATATAATATTTTAAAATTGTCAAGTATTTCTTATTATTGGAGAATACAGCAAAATTTGTTGTTGTTGTTGTTGTTGATTATACTGTAGATCTCAATATTATTGATAAGTGATAAGACAACCCTTTCATGTAATTTTGAATGCGTAAGTTTACCCAGCACGCGTACTTTTACCCAACGGTTTGCGTAAGTTTACCCGCTTGTACGGTGAAGAGTACGGGTTGGGAAGGGAAAAAACTATTCAATTTTAAACATAGACTTGCCTAAGTAATGATTATATAATAGATTAATTAAGTATTTTATAAACTGTCAGTTTGGAAAATTATGTACGTTTTTAGGACCCGAGAAAATAAAGTGCGTGCTCTTGACCCGAATGACTCTGCCTACCTTAAACCGACAAGCATGTTAGAAAAATATTGTAGAAGTCAATTAACCCGTCAAGCCCGCTAGGCACGCCCGGTTGCGCCTAACTCGATTTGGTCTACGTATGGCGGCGCGCAAGGCACGTACGGTTGTGCCTAACGGCTGCGCCCTGATTGCCCTTGCGCGCGTGGGGCGACGGGCTAAGAGAAAGACTCACGTTTGACGGGTTAAACGAAAGAAGGGTGTGAGAATCCTAACAAATGGAATTCCGTGGTCTCCAGGAAACAGACTTGATAGTACCTATGTATGTCAGGTGTATATGTTTTATTCAGGGGAATCGTTTAGTCATACTCCTCCAGAAGTGGAGAGCAGCGTGGTGATCAAGCAGGCGTCATCGTGCAGCACCCTGAGCAGCTACAACAGCCGCAGCCCGTCGCCGCAGCCGCGCGACCGCCGGGACTGCGTCAACACACTCAACCTGAACGACCCAAGTGAGCATCTACAATCCCTACAAATACTTCACACCGAGGGTATTTATTACGTTAGCTAGTGGGGAGCAAGCAGGCGTGATCGTGCAGCAACCTTAAACAAGTAAAACAGCCGCAGCCGAGCAACCGCCACGACTGCGCCTACACACACAACCTGAACGACCCAGGTGAGTATTTACAATCCCTACCAATACTTTACACCGAGGGTATTTATTACGTTAGCTAGTGGTGAGCAAGCAGGCGTGATCGTGCAGCAACCTTAACAAGTACAACAGCCGCAGCCGAGCAACCGCCACGACTGCGCCTACACACACAACCTGAACGACCCAAGCGAGTATCTACAATCCCTAATACAAATACCTACTTACTTCACATCCAAGGTATTTATTAGACACGTTAGGACACGCAAAGAGAAAAAGCGGGAGAGTTTGCATTTGCAACAATGTCCGCTAAGCATAGCCTGAAACCTTGCAGCTCACATCATCGATAGCTTGCATAAGTACCTATGTAAGTACGAGTGTAAGTACGTGCCTGATGTAGGAGTCATATCACGGTGTACTTTTTGCTTCGTGGTTTTTCAATTTATCAATAATCATCTATTGATGTTTCTTATAACAAGTGACAACATTTTCATAATATTTTATTCTACTTAGGTATACAGAAAAAATACAAAAGCTAACCTTAACGCGATAGTCATTTTTTCAACGCAGCAAAAAAGTGTCCACTGATCTCTATTTTACTTTAATAAATATTCAATTGCCTTCTTTTAAATTACCGTAAAATGCTGCAACTTTGCCATTTAAACTCAATTTTGCCTATTTCGTTTCAATTATGACCTCTCGAATTTGCTTAGTTTTTTCTTGTTTTTTACCATTTGGTAGGAATTTTCGTTATTCTGGCAACACATATTTAATTTTTTACAATGGTAACTCCATTGTTGCTCCGCCAGTTACGCATCATAAGTCGGAGTGAGTGGCAGCATTTTTTTAGTGTCTCGCAACTTTTGAACTTTTATCTACAAAAAAGGTGTTTTTTGAGAAGTGGTAACGTCCCAGGGTAAGTAAAGACTGTCTATTTTCCGTAAGTTTAATATTTTCAAGAAAAGGACATGATTTCAGCATAATAACGTACTAGGCAATATTGGGCAGTGTTTTGGAAACTTGAATGACACAATTTTGCCTGGGTCTAGGGCTGTCACTAGCTGGGTTTTATAAATGTACAGAAAATAGTAAAAGTAAGCCTGCTTAAATGAGTTTATTTATTACAAGCTTTTATTGTTGGTTTAAGTCAAATCTTGCAAGTCGATTTTCACCAACTTTCAGTGTGGGTAGATCTGCTGACAATGCAGTAATAAACTAACGTTAACAAAAAAATCTTAAAGGTACTTAAGTTATTTTTATTGTAATTACTGGCAAATTGTATATCTATTGTATTATAATTATGTTGTATGTTTGTCTTTTAGTTCAAGATTTGCAATAAATTTTTCAACCACTTATTAGCGACCAATTGAGGTGTTTAACGTACTTATGTAACTTGGGTGACAGTGCAATGTTTATGGTACCATCGAGATGGTCTGATAATGGAGACCGAAGATAGAAACTTCTAACCAACACATAATAAACCCACTGTGTTTAGGCTCGTTTGATTTGTCTTGCAGTTATCTTTCTTATCAAATGGGTTGTCAGGTCGATTACCTACAGTTGGAGTTTAAAGGTGATGGGTGATTAGAACTTTACAATGAAATAGAACTTTACACTATAATAATGCATTGTGAATTAGCAAAAAAGTGTACTTGCAATGTACTTATAATAAATAAATAAAAGACCGGGTTGCACTCCGGGAGTGCCGGCAGAAGTGAAAACTCAATAACATTGTAACAGTTTTTCGATCAGGTCACGTGACATCTTACGGTGTCACCCTAAAAATGAATTTGGCGCAAATTTATGAACGATTATCAATTATTTAGGCGTTATTCCGTTTAAAAAAAATAAGGAAAAAAATGGGTATTATTGTTTGTTGATTATTTTGTAACTAAAAATAAAAATATTTTATTTAAATAAGTAATGATCTTTTTTTTGGCACAACCCTACAGTTAACAATATTTTTGTATAGAAAGTTTGTGGAACCTGCTACAACTTTACCTATTGCCTGTGAAAAAAAAAGTATTAAGCTTATGGCAATAATTTGACTGCCAGGGACAAGCCCAATGTCTCATGCACACGAGTAAATATTATTACAAATAGCAACACATTATTTATTGAGATATCCGCCTAGGCAAAGTTACGTCTTAGGTCTACAACTTTGCCTGCCACTTTGATTGCTTGTAAATCGGAAATACAGTATGATTAGGTAATGAGATTTGAGTCTTATCTGGCAAGACATAGGGTATGTTTTCCGACTAATACTCATTAAACTCATAATGAAAAATAGGTTCACAGATATAAGAAAAAAACGTCAAAATCCAGGCAAAGTTGCAGCATTTTACGGTATACACTAAAATTACAATAATTAGGTTTGTTTATATTGTTATAAAAGAGAAAAATGGCAGCTCTCTTTGCCATGCTATGGAAACTTAGAACCTATTGCAAATCCAGATTTTGATTGAAAACGGTGATGCCACCTACTCGGCAAACTTCTAGGTAGCTGTTGCTGTAGCGAACTAAAATATCAGTGTTGTTACATTCAAATATTTTATTTGATGTAGGGAGATTGATACGTGCTACGTAAATGAATATGAGGAGTTAAATAATGAGAAAACCTGTAGTATTCAGGTTTTAATAAACATAAAATTGTACATTATTTGAAATAATACACGGAGCAATATTGAATGACAATGACATGGCAGGCAGGAGTAAAATTAGAGGTTGGCAAGGAAGGAGGTTGCAAATAGATCATATCACGTCAAGGAGAACAGTATATTGTATAATGGTAACACAACATTGTGTCTGCTTGACATAAGTATAATGTCGTTTTGCGTGAAATATGTTGACATAATTTGCGTCAATAAATCCAATTAAAATTTTAATATTTAACGAAGTTTGTTTGTGATTTGTGCATTTATCTATTACTGGAGGACCTGGAAGGGCTATAGACACCGCTAGTCGACCGAGCGCGGCGGTCTGTTGAGAAATATCTAGGAAAATGTAGTACCGAGTGACCTTGGTTTTGGATGAGCGTGTCGTTTTAATGTTTCTTGCTTTATATTAATAATATGCTCCTTTCCATGCATGAAGTTACTAATGTATTGTTAATAACTTAAATAAATCTGTGTATTCCTCATTTTTACGTTTCATTTCACAACAGTTATTACAAACATTTAAAATACTGATTAATAAAATACGACCGAATTGAGAAGTTCCTTCTTTTTTTTTATCGTTTGAAAAGTTTTATCCGCCACAGCACAGATGGCGCTTGTACGCAAGCATAAAATGCCTTCTCAATTTGGCTGAGTTGCCTGTCTATCTCAGTATGTATATTGTAGTCTTTGCTCTTTGCCAGAGTCAGTAAGCGTATAAATTAACTAAGATGGCGACAATCCTAGGTTTGTTTACTGTATTTTGTCAAGCTTTGACTAGGTATTTAACAGGGGCTGGAAACTTAGAAAAGAGGCGATACGCCGATTTATTGTATGGAAAGTAGTGACATCTCTGGCGAAGCGGATCGCTGTATTTAATTTAGTTGACAGAAAATGGAAATAGATGTCAGTACAATAGACCCACGACAATAAATTTTAAGATTTTGAAATGAAATAAAATATATTTTTATGTTTTGAGATAGAATTTATTAAGTATCCATTTTATTTAACTGAACATGAACAAATATCTCATTAATATGGAATTGTGTTTGTTGTTCGGCCTTTGTGGTTTTAGATGAAGTATACATACCTACGCGTCAGTCAGTAAATAAATGTCAATGTATTGTCTATAAAAACATTGAATGAAAACACATTTAAATCATATTTAAATAAAAACAAGAATAGTTTTAGCCACAGTATCTATTTATAAAAATAATATCTAGGTATTATGTGTGCAGACAATAGTTTGAGGTTGAGTAATATGCAGTGTAGATCGGCTGTACGTGGATTTGTTAAATCTGGTCTAGGAGATTTAATCTCATGTTTTGAAGCTAAATCTCGTCCTTGTCTCGTGTTTTTTGTTAAAAAGGTTGTGCTTTGTTAAGTTCTTGTTACATAATTTGTTATTTGTTAAGTTGAATAAATACTTTTATGAATGTTGCATGTTTCACTTTTCAGATCCATTTCATAGCTGTGTGATTATTTTGAAACGTACAATGTGACTGGCAAAGTATGAAGGGAAGCGTACTTATATCATGTTTTAGAAACGTTTTCTTCCTAACTTTGATAGTCGCATTGTAGGCTTCAAAGTCAAAACAGAGAATACAACTTTTGTATACGTGTGTGCGTGGCGCGTGAATATGTATGTTTGCGTTAGTGTGTATGTGAAGCGTGCACGCTGCACGCATGCGTGCGTCAGAGTAGTTCAATCCACTCGCTGCTAGGCGGCTGTGGGACCAGTAATTTCTTGGTGTTGCCACTCTTTACATAAATATACTTATTATAGGTACTCTTTGGTATTTAATTGACACATTGACACATATTGACACGTGATTGACACCACCTCCCAAACAGTATTTGATCCCCATAGGTTAATTAAGTAGGTCATCACTATTCACTATGGACAGTAGTCGTCGTGTGATATATTTTTTAACACTTGTGCACCTTATTCCCTCATTAGACGGCGAAATATGTACCGTATATATCATGCGCATACGTATAGGATTGCGTCTAGGTATAGGGGGGTAACAACCGTGGTTTGTTATTCATGAGTCAAGTCAACAAGCATGCAAAAATAATCGGCCAAAAGATTTATAGGACAATCAGTTTTATGCCTCACAAAAGAAACCCGTTTTTACAACGATTACAGACAGTGGACTACTACTGCACCTGACCCGTGATTTAACGTAACTGCTTGAAGTACTTTACCATGCGAAATTATTCCATCGGCAATTAGTTGAGGGCCCCTTCGTAACCCAACTTAGAAAGTAATGTAAGGAAAAAAAAAAGCGAAATTATTCCGCGTTAAAATAAACAACATATGTCACACAAACACACACAACTCAAATGTCAATTTACAATAAATGTAGCTTTAGTGTTGGCTTAACTTAGGTGACCACGCACGACTCGACGAGTTCGTGCGACGTGTGCGTATGTTTGTTTGTTTGAATGTATCACCTGAACAAGTGAACATAAACACAAAACCAAGGCCCAAGCCACATTATAATCTGTATTGCGCGTTTGTTTCAAGGCGTGGAAATACTAAAGCACAAGCGCTGGTTGTCGGCCGACGACGGCGCGACGCTGAACAACCGACGGGGCCGGTTCATCGTGCTCGGGTCGTCGGGCGAGTGCCTGCCGGTGACGCGCGCGCCGGCCGCGGGCTCCGACCAGGAAGACAGCCTCTACTCCAGCTGCAACTCCAGCGACGAAGAGTTCCACAGTGCCAACGATAGCTTCGACTACGGAAAATGTAATGCCGCATACCATTACATATACCCTATTCTGCTACCATTACATATACCCTATTCTGCTACCATTACATATACCCTATTCTGCTACCATTACATATACCTTATTCTGCTACCATTACATATAACCTATTCTGCTACCATTACATATACTTACCCTATTCTGCTACCATTACATATACCCTATTCTGCTACCATTACATATACCCTATTCTGCTACCATTACATATACCCTATTCTGCTACCATCACATATAACCTATTCTGCTACCATTACATATACCCTATTCTGCTACCATTACATATACCCTATTCTGCTACCATTACATATACCCTATTCTGCTACTGTGATAATAACTTTCTAGACAAATAACGTAAGTAAGTGCACGGTGATTATATTTTAATCTCAAAGTAAGTAGGTATACACTATGGGTATCAATGATTGTCCCCAGACAAAAGCACACAAAATAACTATCAGCAATGTACCTACTTACTGTATACTTGGTTGCTGCGGCTGCTGAAATGTGATATTGGAAGCCGAGTCAGCATTAGGTACTACGTGTCAACAGAAGGAACATTAGTGTAAAATATGTTCAATTTCCAGATGGTAGCGTAGACGAAGGAAAGGGCGAGAGCGCTCGCCCAAACTCATTCCAATACTCCAAGGAGTTGTCAACCGAGGAGCGTCGGCAGAGCTTCGCGGGGCGGCTCCGGGAGGCGCTGCAGCGGGAGGCGCAGCCCTCGTGCACCTCGAGCACCGGCGACTGGTCCAGCGACAGCTCCAGCTACGCCGTCGGCATCAGCATCTCCGGCGCCGAGCTCAACGACAACGACATAAGGTGCCCTTTGATACACCATAGACAACCTGGGGTACCCATGCGCGGCATGCTATTATCGGTCAGACTGATTCGCATACTGTAGCGAATTTTTAGTACGCGGTCTGATTTGATGTCCACTTTACGATCAAAAGATGGTTAAATATCTAAGGATTGCAAATATGTGATGTAGGAGATGTATCTACTTCGAAATATTTAAGATACCTTGAACTTTAATGTGCGCAACACAACCTCATACTCGTATTAATCACTGCATTCATTTCACAGAGGTTTTTATTGATATTTTTTGTGATACGTTACAATTACCCGAGACACTTTTTTGTAGAGTCAAACGTGGCGGTTCCGTGGGGTTCGTGCTGACTGAAAAGGAATCAGTCAGCAATGGCAACCCTTCACCGCGACACGGCGCTATGGAACGAAAGGAGAGCGGCAATAGTTCTAAGTACAGCTTCAGTACGGAGTACACGTAAGTACCTAACTACCTATGGCCCGCGAGCTAGCAACAGATTTTCGTAACCAATCGACCCCCTTCCGATAACTTGTGAGAAGGTTCAGAATGTTGTATCATGAAGCCCCGTGCACGTCAGCTGCGGCTCCATCGGTGGGTTGACCAGCAGCAGCCTCCCAGCTCACGTCCGCGGGGCTTCGTGATACACCATTCTTAACCTTCTCACAAGTTATCGCCCGGGGGTAAGTGACTGACAAAAAAAGCTCCTAGCTCGTGGCGTCGATGCCAAAAAAACTAAGATAGGAAAATAAAAGGTGAATTTAGATTAAATAAACATGTTTGTGTTTCAGGTCTGAACTAGATGAAGTTTACGAACAATTTAATCAATGGCTGAATGATCCAATAATAGATAATGAAGGTGGCGACCATAAACGCGAAATGGACTCACGTGATTTAGCTGTCATAAGGTAACAAGCAAACCTCCGTTAGCAATTCCATTTATTACTTGCCTCCGATATCGTTGCCTGACACCGTTGATGTACTGGGTAATGTGGACATTGTGGACATTGAACCTAGTCATCATATACGTAGGTGACCTAGGTCCTAGCCCTAGCTGAGTTGATGCTAAGTACCTAGTTGGTAGTGAATCGCAAAGCTAATGGGAGGGGTCAGAATTATAACATAACTAGCTAGTACCTATTGCCCGCGAGTTCGTCCGCGCGCCCCTTTAGGTGATGATTTTTGGGATAAAAATTATCCTTTGTCCTTCCCCGGAATTCAGAGTATCTCTAATCTCTACGCCAAATTTCATCTCAATCGGTTCAACGGTTTAAACATGTAAAGGTAACAGACAAACGAGAGTTACTTTCGCATTTATAATATTAGTATGGATTGTATAAAACGAAAAGAGTCCTTATAGCTGAGTTACCTACACGATTTTATAGATTAACTTACTCCAAACTTTTTTTTTACAAAATTAAACTTCGGCGCAAACTTGGTTTTTGTGACCCATACGACCCGATACGACATATTATTTTGCATATTTTCTTCTCACGCGGCCGAAAGGTACCTTTTCTACCTACTACACCGTAGGACCAAATTAACGGACTTGTAATTTACATATACCAAAAATAAAACTACTTCAACAATTACCCTTCATCACGAAACAAATTATTTCATTAAATATTTTTGTTTTCGTGTTAAGGCGCCGTAGGTTCATGGTCTTCTCTCCCTCTCACTGAGCATAAGCGTGAGCGAGATGGAAGGGATATCATGTTTTTTAATTTAAATTATTTGCCCGTTTTAATAAATAAAAATGTAAACACTGATTTCCCTCAAACATGATATTGCCGATTTTTAGAAGCAATTTTAATATTTATAGGTTTTGTGCATAATTTGTTACGAATATTTTAAGTGTATTCTTGTGTGTTTTAGACCTATGTTCGTGATTTTTTTCTATCGAGCGAAATTTACTTAATCATGTTTCGAAGTACTGATTTGCCTGCAAAAAAGCCTCAAGATTACTATTCGTATTACGTACTATTTTTTGAAACCATATTATTATAAACAGACGCATTATATTGTTTCAAAAACTCTGTTCGCTTAACTTCGCTGAACCTACGGCGCCTTAAAGGTCGCAGGTTTGAATCCTGTCGGGGGCTACAAACGAAGATGGTTTATTTTTCCATTATATTCTTTCTCTGTATCATATCGTTTACTTCAACAAATGTTACCTACATCTTA
Source organism: Epinotia ramella (assembly GCA_947578815.1). Classification (NCBI taxonomy): domain Eukaryota; kingdom Metazoa; phylum Arthropoda; class Insecta; order Lepidoptera; family Tortricidae; genus Epinotia; species Epinotia ramella. The sequence continues at coordinate 39,846,614 of OX388200.1, forward strand.
TAGTTTTCAAAAAAAGGAAAACGTCTTTATAACCCACTTTTATACAACATTCAATACTTATCTCCGAAGCTACCGCCATAAGATACCTTTTCTCAAAAATGGCCCGCAAAGTGAACATAACTCGCTACATATTGGAAGGTAAAGTGTATAGTTTAAGGTCAGATCTAAATTAAAAAATAAAAAACATTGCAGGCCGCCTGGAATGTTATATATAAATTCCTTTATTTTTTTTTTAAAGTAGAATCTGGCATATAAAAGACGGCACAGCTCGTATTCAGCCAATTCAAGCCGTATTTTTCTGTTGCAAACACGACGTTTTTGTATGTTTCTCAAATAGTTTGCGTTTTTTTGGTGGAAAAATACACTTGCGATTCTGTTTAAAAAAAACGGCGGGAAATCGTAAATTTTTCATTTATTTGTGCAACGATATTTAAAGTTTATACAAATTTAGTATTTTTTATTCCCCCATTTTTGAGAAAAGCACTATATTAGCCTCAGCCGGAATGGCAATTGCAGGCTTCGTATTATAATTAAACGGACTCGCAAGCTCGTCCGTTTAAACAAATACTCAGCCTGCAATTGCCTCCTTCCGGCCACGGCAATAATGTACAATAATTACCCGTCACATTATGTTCCTCAGTCCCCACTGTTCCTTTTCCTGTATTTATTCGTTCTATTACTCCTGTAAATAGGTAAATGACTCATCCTTGTATATACCTATTTAAAGCCTTACCTACGAGTATTTATGTTTTGGTCTTTAAATAATATTAACCTTTAATATGTATATGTATGTATTACTTTATTGTACCTACATAAAACATTGCATATATTCAGCTTGTTGGACTTTCCCTTGTCTTCCAAAATTTTCATCCATCCGTATTATCTTTTCATCCTGTTCCTCGTAGGTACTTTGGCTGAATGCGAAAAGGATACGATGCCATTAAAAAAATACAAATTCTTGTTTAACTGTTCGAAATTGTTGATACATTTATAGAAATTACGCCTTAACCCATTACAGCCCAGCGGTGCCGTTTGGCACTCATTGACCGCGTTCATCGCTCGATGATTACTTAGCTGTCGATGCTGTGCTAGAGCTGTGTAGCTATCAGTTTTATTACATCGCTTCCACCTAAGTATGTAGTTGTTGCGACCGGCATTAGCGTCAACAATTCAGTGTTGGGAAATTATTAGCAATAATTTACTTTAAAAACAAATTTTTAACGGACTTCAATTTAGTACTCCGCCAAGCCACGAGAACATTTCCTCATTTATTTTCCAATTTACCACATGAACTGATTTCCGAGAGCAAATGCATTGATTATCAGAGAAAAAAACCCAATCGCTGTATGTGGGCCGATAATATTTGATTGAGGACTTCCGTCGTTTCCACAAGGATCACCTGGCACTTCATTAGTTGCTATTTCAACGGAATCTTATCAGAATCTGTGACGTACTTTTGAGTACATAATTGAGGAATTCCATAAGTCATCTGTGGTCTTCATCATCAATTCCACTCTACCAAATTTATGATTTCCGGGTGTAAATACACGAGTTATAATAGAAAATACCAAAATCACTACACGCGTGCCTAATATAATTGAGGAGTTCCCTCCATTCCTCATGGCTCCCATCATTCAACTGTATTTTTGAAAAAAATGGGACCAACCTGGAAGCATATCCTTACCAACAAAAAAAATTGTACGAATCGGCTCATAAATGACGGAGTTCTGAGGTAAAAAAAAACAACCGAATTGAGAACCTCCTTTTTTTTGAAGTCCCCTCTATAGGTTGCCGTGAAATTTTGTGACCGAGTTCGATATTTAACTATAGGGCAAAAAATGCTGTCGTATGTCCGTCCGGTTGTCCGGCTATCCCCTCTATAGGTCGCATCTCTCAACAGATTCTCATGAAATTTTGTTAGTGAGTTCGATATTTAACTATAGGGCAGAATTGCTTTCGTATGTGGTTGTCCGGCTGTCCCTTCTATAGGTAGCATCTCTCAATAGATTACTCGTGAAATTTTGTGAGCGAGTTCGATATATATAAGAGGGCAAAAGTGCTTTCGTATGTCCGGCTGTCCGGATGTCCCCCCTATAGGTTGCATCTCTAAACAGATTGTCGTGAAATTTTGTGAGCGAGTTCAATATTTATAGGGCAAAAATCGCCCTCGCCTAAGCCGTTCGGCCGAAGAAAACAACCGTCCACATAGGCTGCGGCGCGCTCGGTTCGGGCGGACGTTGCGTTGGTAGGTATTGTTATTAAGATGCATATGATGAATACATTTGACATAACAATTTTTATATTTGGTAACAAAATCCAGTTACAATTTTGTTGGCGAGTCAAAGTGCGATGACCCACTGTGCAAGTGTGCATACGTATATGCCTGCGTGTGCGGTGCGCGGGCCTCGATCGTTGTGAGAGGTAGCGCTAAAAACCTAAACTTGGCGCGGCGCGACTCCGAAACCGGCCCGAAACTCAATGTTTAGGTACTTTAGGTACGGGCAACCACTGGGGGCTGCAACACAGTGAAAACTAACGCAGTCTCCAGGGCTCTAATTATATTGTAGCAAATGTACTTTTGAACAATAAAGATTTATTATTATTATTATTAATTATATAAAGTTCTCATATATCAGAATAGATTCTTTTTTTATGCTTTATCTTTTGGTATGCGTTTCGTGAAGGTATATCCTAGACCGGTTCAAAATTTAATAGGTAAAAGACAAAGCAATTCCGCCATTTTGATTACGGCGATTTCCCTCAAGAAAAAGAAATTTAAAATTCAATGATGAATGGTCAAATCTTTCGAAAAATTTAATGTACGGTCGAGGAAAATGAAGGTTTGGCACATGTCAACTCTATTTGAATGACGTTAAGGTCCAAAAGTGCTAAACATTCAAATTCCTGGACTGTACCTAGTCGGATAAAACTATGCGGATGCCTAATAATCTACCTTTAAAAATGTTTAATGTTCTTCCTTTCATGGGAAGCTGAGATCCTTCGTGACAAAACATAATGTTTGAAATGATACAGGCTGATTCTTTTTAGGGTTCCGTAGTCAACAAGGAACCCTTATTTATAGTTTCGCCATGTCCGTCCGTCTGTCTGTCCGTCTTCGGCTTAGCTCAGTAACCATTACTACTAGAAAACTGTAATTCGCCATGGGTATATAAATCAATCACGCCGACAGAACAGACAATAAAATCTTGAAAAAAAATTTTTTTTAGGGTACCTCCCCTACACCTAAAGCGGGGATGCAATTTTTTTTCTCATTAAACCCATAGTGTGGGATATCGTTGGATAGCTCGTTAATAGTTATTTACGATACAAATGCCAAAAATAGGAAATTCGCAACGAGTGGTGATAAATTAAAACACGACCGAAGGGAGTGTTTTAAATCGACACGAGTTGCGAATTACCTATTCGCACGTGTATCGTACAACGTTTTAATGTACATATGGCTCTTTAAAGTTTTGACATGCACGAAAAGTGCTCTTTTCCGCACTAGTGCGGGAAAGTAGGACTATATGTACTGTAAAAACTATTATGGGTTTTCTAAATCCATTTTTCAAATCAGTGATTCGTTTGCAAGATATTGAGCTTCGAAGCCCTAATTTTTGTTCGAGTCATGTCCCCCCCTGCCGGCTAAATGGCTACTACTGGGGATATGACAAAATTCGTGGTAACATAGTAGTACATATAATGAATTTAAAAGGAAAACAATCACGGACAAATAGGCATAAGTAGTTACCGAGTAGGTAATAGTCGACCAACTTAATGTGTACTTGGAAAGACCAATTTTCGTACAAATTCGGCCGACGCAACCGCACCGCACCTCGATGTAACTAAGACAGACAGGCAACTACGGAACCCTTCACTGCGCGTGGCCCGACACGCACTTGGCCGGTTTTTTTAATTTAGAGATATATTATAAGTGTCGGTACCTAAGCGTTTTGAATTACCAGACTACCAGTCCGGTTGCTGATTAGATATCCTGGTTTCTAGGTTCGCCGGGTCTCTACTCAAGCGGACGCTGAGCGAGTCGCTGGCGGGCGGCGCGGGCGCCGGTGCGGCGGGCGAGGCGGAAGCGGCAGAGTTGTACCCCCGCGACGCGCGCGACCGCGCCGCGCCGCGCCGCTTCGCGCTCGCCGCGCGCTCGCTCTCGCTCGAGTTGGCGCGCCACCGCCACCGCCTCGCTGCCCAGCTGGTGAGTCACACTTCAACTTTAATGCCCACGCCCACGCACGCAGCAATAGCCATATCATACAATTTATTTATACCTACATGAAGTTCTACAAGTATTTGGACCAAAGATAATCATGGACACCTTAACGATTCATCGCACCTCGCGAAGGAAGTGCTACACTGATTTCAAATTTGAATGTGTTTTAACAGAAAGTAAAAGAATGTATACCGGAGAAGATAATACAGCATGTGCAGGCTAGATGCTCCGGTGACGATTCAGAAGCAGACAAACAAAATTTGGCGTCCATGAGCAATTCAACAGATTCGCACCCCACATCGCAGTCGAACCAGAATGCTAGGAAGAAAAAATTAAATTGGGTGATAAATATGATAGTTGAAACGATCGAAGAAAACGTAGAATGCGAACCGGTGACGATTAAGCTAAAAAAACCGAAGGTCAGGCCAAATTCTGCACCAGTACATCGCTAATGTCAATAAACGAGTCATCCCTGTGAAGTTAATTTTAATTCACTCATTATGTAACACGTTATTAATTATGTCTACCCATCGTCATTTTGCCACCACCTTCTTAGTAGGTTTCGCTTTTATTACAGCTAATACCAACAGTTTGCATGTGCACCGAAATTTGTTGTTTTACACTCTACAATGGGTAAGGTGCCAATGTTTGACACCTTAATTCTTAATAGTTGACCCCTTTTGTTCACCTCTCGCATTCACTGCCAACAAATTCGTAGCGCTGCGCTCGTAGCCGGTCATACCATGATCTTCCCGCTAAGAAGAGGACAGCGACTATGAACAAAGCACCCGCTAGGCGGGTTCCTGGCAGTGAATTTGTAAAGATTGCAAGTATCGAGTCGGTGTCGAGAACTAGGAGCGTTACCTTACTTACCGTCAAACGGTGGTACCTACCTACTGTCTAACTTATTATTATGTCTTAATTTAATTATACAACTTAAGTAACTTAAAGTACCTATACTATTTATAACATATTTAGTTCAGCTAAGTACCAAAAACTTTAATGAAGAATTAACAAATCATCACGTATTTTTTTCCAATGCAATTCAACATCAAGTTACCATGCAGGGGTGCGCAGCAAATTACTTTGCTGACTGAGCCAATCGGTACATTACGAGGACATCCTCTTTAATTGCATTAAGTGCGCCACCGTGATTCACACTTTACATAATTGTGCACTGAATGTGTTTTTATATGGGATGCTGAATGAAGTTACCTGATCTGCTACATGGGCTGGCAAATCCAATCTGAAATTACCTGCCTCCCCAGTTAGAATCTATCTACTTTCTTAACTTTCTGCCGAGATCTTACGAGGGGTGATTTAAAAGTAATGATAATCGGCATAAAAAACAGAAGTTATCCGTTATATATCATTTTTAATTATTAAATACACTCTTTATTAGTTTACTTACCTATATAATATATTAAAAATGTTTTAATTTTGCTACATATAAAAAAAAAACTTTGGATAGACGAAATGAAGACTACTTTTTACATCGACGCAATTCCACCGATTTTATTGACGAGTTTTCAATATCTAAGAATAAGAAGTAATAGTAAAAGAGTTAAACTAGATTATACTGTAGGTAACTAGTTTTATAGAATTCACAAGCCTGAAAAACAGTCCTGGTACTCGGCAAGCTCGGCCAAGAAAAAAACTCATACATTTGATACTTTTTTTTCTTTGGATTTTTCTGAGACGGCCCCACTTTATTGCTATAGAATTATGATGTATCACTCTTGCTTCGTATTTATATTCATATATTTATAACCTAAAGTTCACCCTGTTTAAAAAAAAAACTATATATTGATGGCCAGAAAAACCTACCTTGAACTTTGTTACGTGAGCTGTGCTTAAAAAAAACGATGACATGAGTTTAATTTATTAATTTCGTGGCATCAAAATAAATAAACTTTAAATTGTATTTTTGCCAACACCGCCCGCAACATGTAACAAAATATCCTCCGATTTTACTGACGGCAGAATATATTCCATACCATCATATTTATTTAGCTATTAAAAAAAAAACAAATGATTGAACCTTTTTTTTAAGTTTTTAGTGTATTATTGAATAATTGCACAATAGGAATGACAATCACAAATTATCATCACGAGACCAAATCATGCTGATTATCATTACTTTTGGATCACCCCTCGTATTTCTATATTTCTACCATGTTGGCGAGGGAAGGATCCTTTACGTCGGCGATAAATGGTACATCGTGTTTCTGGGGTAGAGTTGATAAGTTGACTTGTATGTATTGTCTTGCAATCTTTGACTACATCTGAATGTATGTCAATTAAGACCAGTTTACCAGACCGAGGCGACTTGACCCAGAGTTAATAAGTAAACCGAGTTAACAGGAAAACTGCTTTATTCTTTTCAATCGCTGTGTTACCTTTCCTTTCAATTAACGCCAAAGTTATTTTTAAAATAATTAATTTTGCACGTGTTTATCTGCAGCTAAGTCAGCTGGCCCATAAAATAGTGTCGGGCGGGTCGTGCCGGCCCGTTGCGACCGGCAACTGGGGCTGCGGGCGGCGGCTGCGTGGGCACCCGCAGCTCAAGCTGCTCCTGCAGTGGCTGGCGGCCAGTGTAGCCGGCGTGCCCGCGCTTATATACTACACCTATGGCAATGAAAAACTTTTCAAGGTAAGGCGTGTCAGTTAGCTGAGACTGGCTAGGCAGGCAATCTATGTTTGTCTGCAGCCGAGTTAGCTGATTTACAAGATAGATACGGGCAACTGGGGCGGCGTGCGGCGACGGTGCTTCGGTGTTGCCAGTGTAAACTTGTATTAGGTACCTTGCAGCTTTGTGAAACGGGGCCCTGATATCCAAGTTCTTGTTAGTCAAATAGAATGTGTTTGCAGTGCGACACACTGGTCCGCGTGCTGGTCGACCGCAAGTGGTCAGTCGGGCAGCTAGCGCGAGCAGTGCTGCGCTACGCGCGCACCGCGCTGCGCGACCCCCGCGCGCACCCGCCCGCCGACCACTCGCTCTTCGACGACCTCATCGGTATTGAGCGCACCCCGGAAGACCTCTAGCAGCAGTACCTCGCGCTCTTCGGCGAGAAGTACAAGGAATACCCATAATGGCGCGGCCTAGTGCGCCTGTTGCACTCAACTTGCTATCCTCCCCGTATCATTGTCGGCCTTATCACGCGATAAAGTGACAAGATAGGAGCGTCGTCTCGTTCTATCAAACGGTGTCAGCCAGTGACGGACGCTCTATCCTGTCACTTATCGTGTGATAAGGCCGACCATGATACGCGGTGTGATAAGAGTATATATAAGGATTTTTAAACTTTTTGATGCAAATCTGAGTACCATAAAGTCGCCTTGTACGTTAAAAACTGTTGAATGGTTTCATGTCTTATATTAATATAATTCATAATCTAGACTAAGCTTTTCACTTCTTTTTACATACCAACACTACTACCGCCGTTACTATCTATCACGATAATAGGTAGGTACATACATTTTGGAGCAAAGCTATGTTTCATTTAGTTTTTAGTGCGAGTGTTATAAAAAGATAGATATTTTATTGTTTATATATACTTACTGAAAGTCGGTGTATATGTTCTAATCATGAATAGACAAGACTTCAGTTTGATATTCGTCCTTACATTTATAGCATACATTTTGAAATTAAGTTTTTCTGAAACAAATCGGACCGACTAATATTTTCGGTATGGAAAATGAGGTGAAAGGAATAAGTTGAAGGTGTATACCAGTTGTTAAGCATTTACTGTATAGAACACTTCTCCGTAGAAGTTCCACTCCAGATGTGAAATAATACTACATTATTTACTAGGTACTACATGAGCCGACAATCCTGCTCCGATCGTTATAAGTATAATAAATATCAAGAGCTTTTCTCAAAGACGATAAAATAAAGATAAAGAAAAAAAGTGAAACACTGACATTAATAAGGCCGCGATTACGCATGTTGCGAGACACGTCGCACGCCTTTACAGCTGTAAGGCGACTATGGGCGGCGGCAAAGGCTAGAAACGCTATAGTGAACTGAAAGATTAACCTAATATTACGCATGTGCACGCGCCCTAAGCATTGATTCAATACAATTAATGCGTGCCCACAACCCCGCCTATGTTACGTCCGTACGGTGATGTGCGGCGGGATCGGGGGCGGCGTAGGGCACGCGGCGTGTTGCAGCTATATCGCCGGCCTAGGTCGGCAATGTTGAATTATGTTATACGTATCAATCAGAGATGCCGTTAAATACGAATCTTTGCGATCTGCTATCATGATATCACTTGTGAACGATATTTCCGAACATGTTCGAGAAAAGGCCTTTTCCAACCTGCTATAGTCTGTCATGCACATAGAGTCTGAGTCTGGACGTTTCATGGCTCTGCGGAAAGTAGTAGCCATTTAGCCGGCCGAGAGATTGACAATTGACTCGAAAAAAAAATTGGGCATTAAAGAATTAAAAAAAAACTCACTAGGTTTAAAAATAGCTTTTAAAAATCCATAGTATTTATGAACAAGCTATATCCAACGACAACACACAATGGGAATATCGATTATCGAGAAAGAAAAATTCATCCCCAATTTAGGGGCAAGGGAAGTAACCTAAATAAAAAGATTTCAGGAATTTATTGGACTATATTTGTCGGCGTGATTGTTTATATGTATATAAACGCCAAGTAACTGTTTTCTAGTAATAAGGCGGGTTTACTGAGCTAAGAGCCACCCGGCGACCGATTCTTTATATGGATTTGTACGGCTCACTACATCAACTCCGCATCAACTCCGTAGTTAGTACATTTACGAGGCGAGGCGCCGGGTCGGGCGCCGGGTGGCTCTAATGAGCTGTGACCTTAAGTGTTTTCTGTACAGGGTAATGGGGACACGTAATATTGAATACCGAAACGAGTTTGATATTGTTTATATGCTGTATAATGGCAATAAGGAAAATTGTATGACTAATAAATAATGTTTGTTAAAAGGCAATATCACTTATAGTACAACTAAAGCAATATTTGTAAGGTAATAGATATAGAACCCACGATATTACTAGATAATAAAGTTATTAATTCAATTCATTCAAAAGAGTAAATTTATAAGTACCGTAAGCAGCGACCGTTGTTGCTATAGTTTTATACAATTTCGAATAAAACTAATGATTAAATCTGTAATAGTACAATTAAGTTGGTTAGTCCACCACATGGAGTCGACCGCCCCATTTGTTTCAAACTCCCTCCTTCCCCATACATAATTAAGTTACAATACCGGCACAGCCTTACGCCACTTTCTTCGTAGTTCGAAGGATTCGACGGAGTCCCGCACGGCGCCGGCGGGGCTTTTATTGCTGGGCGGTTTGCCTAACATGTACCTATTGACAAGCCTATATATAAAACCTTGCGTTTTACGAACTTGCGAGTGCTAGTTATGTGGGGGGAAGAAGGTTCCAAACAACTTCAGCCGAGTTCAGCCTACTAAAACTTCCTACTTCCGACTACGTCCGTCTTGTCTACCTATATTAATATTAGGTACAGTCAGCATCAAAAGTAATTGCGCAATCGAAGACCTCAAAAGCTCTTATTCCCTTTTAATAAAGACTTTCGACGTCTTCGTTTGCGCAGCTATCCATACTAATATTATAAATATGCGAAAGTGTGGTCTGTCTGTCTGTCTGTCTCTTTACGCTTAAACCGCTGAACCGATTTAGATGAAATTTGGTGTAGAGGAAGCCGAGTGCAGGGGAAAATGGGGGTGAAAAATATTAAATGAAGCTACGATTTAAACGAGTTCCACGCGGACGGAGTCGCGGGCAGAAGCATAGCTAGCAGCAAAAATATGTATACACGACTTTATTGCCTTCACATTAAGGTCGCTATTAAGTTACCTCGCGGCTCCGCCTCGGTTCTCTGTAATGCGCAAGCAGAGATGCGCGAGCTGAAGGAAATTAGTTTGGGACGTGATATTTTGGGGAAAACAATTTTTCTCAAGTTATTCTAGTTTATACTGGAAAAGGGGGATTTTGCGCAAATGGAAAGCCAATTTCATTCATGAGTTTCATGACGCCGATAGCCTGCGAATGTCAAACAACGCTTTGTATGTAATGCCGGCTGTAAACATTGGGCCAACGTTGGCGCGTGAGCAGGATGCAGCTATGCAAACGCATGAGAACGATATAAAGCCCTCTTCCTCTAATGCATAGCTGCATCTGCTCACGCGCCAACGTTGGCCCAATGTGCACAGAACCACTTACTACACTGGCGCAGCCGTGTCACTCAGTCACACTCTGCGAACTAAACGATGAAGGTAAATTGCCCCAAGGACATGGCATCGCTACATTCGTCGGTGACAAGCTGGCCCTGTTCAAATTTGGGAAATGGTTCAAATTGATATCTTAACTGTGGCGCTATTCACAAGTAGAAAGTCAGTTTCTTTACCTGTCTCGATGCGGATGAATGAATAGATTTTTATCATACTTGCAAGCAAGGGACATAGTTTTTCCATAAATAATATTGGTACCTACTTAGTAAATTATATGTAGGTATATCTAGGTACTTAACTTAGGAAAATATCAACTTTGTATTTTTTATATATCACGTGATCACCACAACACTGTTAGTCTAAGATTATAACCGGTGATAGTCATTGCGTCAGGGGTGATATACGTTGGTATAGTTAACAACGAAAGTAGTTGATCATTTTAGTACCTTGTCATTTTCACTATTTGACGCATTCCAACCGTCGCGTCGCAGCATTGTTACGTTAAGTGCGACAAAGTACTGAAATGAACATCTATATTTGCTGTTGACTGTACATAAAGAAGGACAAAAATATCTGTACCTACTCGTCTTTATGGCATTGCCAATAGTCCTAAACAGATACGAGTATTTATGTACTGAACAGTCGACTACAAAGAGATCGATACGATCAACGTTACAAAAACATGTATACACGACCTTAATGTGAAGGCAATAAAGTCGTGTGTACATATTTTTGTTACTTTGGCCGTATCCATCTCTTATGTAGTCGACTGTACATAGGTACATATATTAATACCCCTGACTGTACCTTACCTTCATAAAATACTTAAATATTTAAAAAAAAAAACCTATCATGAATTAATTTTAAAACCATTACCAGTTAATAATGCATTGCCCGTTCACGTTAGGGTTCGCGCCAGCACTAGTTCGCGTCAGAGCGCTAAGGGCGTTTTTCGGTAAATATGTAAATTCAGCTGCGGACTGCACCGCGTTGCGGGGCGGTGAATAGGTCAAGTACCTGCGGACTGCACCGCGTTGCGGGGCGGTGAATGGGTCAAGTACCTGCGGACTGCACCGCGTTGCGGGGCGGTGAATGGGTCAAGTACCTGCGGACTGCACCGCGTTGCGGGCGGTGAATGGGTCAAGTACCTGCGGACTGCACCGCGTTGCGGGGCGGTGAATGGGTCAAGTACCTGCGGACTGCACCGCGTTGCGGGCGGTGAATGGGTCAAGTACCTACCTGCGGACTGCACCGCGTTGCGTGGCGAATACTTAATATTAGTACAGGCTAATTTTGGGGATACTTACATGCGAATATATATCTACTATCGACAACAGGAGGGACATTCAATTCGTATAGCCCATTATTTAAACTAACAGTAAAATCTAAGTCATGTATAAGATCACAGCACTTTCACACAAATGTTAATCCGACAGTCTTCCATTGCTTGCATCTCAAATGTGTCCAAATTTTATCGTTATTGTACAGTCAGCTGCAGAGAAACATGACCCCCCGGCATAGAAATTCACGTTTCCCTGCAGCTGACTGTACGTACTTACTGATACTTAACTGTTGAGAAAATAAATATATTGCTACAATAGGTATGTTTTATTACTCCTTCCATCATTTTATGGTTACCTTCAACACTCCTGGATGCGGTAGCACGCTCCACACGTGTTCGCTGAAATCGCCCCGAGCAGCAATCCATGAATCCACTGCCCATAGGAGCGTAAACAATTCCGAAGAATTATTTCTTTGGTTTACACGTCAACCATAAAAAAACGTCACCACTGGAGATTCCTGTCGATATCCGGCTCGAAGGGCCATGAATGCCATGCCATGATACTCACTATTCAATCCAGAGTGGTTTATTGGTGTTTTGATCTCGGGTAACAATACATTGTAGGCTTCTTACGTAAATTAGGAAAAATCTCTATATAGGGTTTGGTCACTTTTCAGCACTTTGATGGACAATTTCTCCCAACAAGTTGAGTTTGGGCAGCTAAAAAAAAATAAGTGTCTGTTATTTTAGACTAATCTATAACATATACAAATCAAATCAGAGCCGGACAGTTGGGTACCGTTCCTTATTAGCTTGACCCAAGGAACAACTTTGTTATCATTATAGTACATTCAGCGACATATAGTTAGCAGGGATGTCACAAATGTCAGTTCTATTACATTCGCATTCGCGAACGCGAATGCGAATATTTAGAATGCGAATGTGCGAATGCGAATGCGGATATTAAGGAAGTACACTAAAAACTCAACGTACGTAATCACTTTTTAATCATTTTATTTAACAATCACCAACATAAAAAGCAATCACAAGTCACTACCCAAGTATAAGTGCTTTCTATTGGTCAAAATTAATCACGTGCTACGGGTTGGCGCGCTTTGCGCATGCGCGAGTCGGCGGCAGGCGGCCGGCGCAGGCGAAACACGCCACGACTTGCACACATTCGCATTCGCAAAACATTCGCATCGTTTGATGCGTATGCGAATGTTGATGCGAATATTTAAAATGATGCGAATCATTCGCATTGCGAATGCGAATGCGAATATTCGTAACATCCCTAATAGTTAGTAGCAGCCAAGGTATCCAAATATTTCGGTACACGTCTTTATTACTGTAGGAATAAGAGTCTGTTACGAAATATTTGGCTACTCTGGCTGCTACTATCTTTATGACGCTGACTGTACATTAATTATATTTATTACGAAATAACATTGGCTTCATGACCATGCCTTGACACAACATAAAATAAAAATCAAGTTGCTGTTAAAAACATGTTTATTAAAAAATACAGATATACCAGAGTTAAACGCGAAATCCATAATTACATGACTGCGTAATAATTGTAACCTTGAAAAGTGCAGCAATTAGTGTTTATTTCACAAACACAGACATATTCGACCGAACAAATAATTATAATTATAACGCATTCAGCGATTTTGCAGAGATATTATTATTGTAACCACTTATCGAAAACTCGGGTTACTTTGGCCCTGATATGTAATTTTCACCTAGAGCTACCCGCAACTACGAAGTTGTACTTGTAAGTCAGTTTTTGTAGGTTATTTTATTACTTAAGCTAGACTACGAACCTACATACTCTTTGAATAGTTTGAATTCCAACGATGCCTAAGTTCCTTCATCATCTATTAGTTCAGTTATAATCATTTAAAAAGCCAATCCATCCAATGTTTTATGAACTTACCTACTAATTATTAATAAATGTTCATACTCCGATAATTTGTAAACCATCCCATCCTGACCGGGGTTACTATTAAATTTACCTTATCGCCAAAGGACACTATAGCTCAAACACCTGGATTGTGTAGTCAGTGTTTACTAAAGCACGCTGCCATTTTGAAAAAGAAAACAGTTTGGTGTGTCGTGATACCCGTGATACCTATAGAAAAAATATTGTCGTGAAAATATTGCACATTTTATATATTTCCAACCTTTACATATCAATTACATACATATTATTTACATATCAATCCAAATTAAGAAAAATAAAGCGAATTTAATCAGTATTTTCAGTGAAATTAGGTGTTTAATCTATTTAACATCCAAATATAGGCAAATATTTAATTTATTTATGTATTTTACGAGACTTCATTGAACTGATGTAAAAGTTCCCTATACAGTGAACCTTTTGTATGTATAACCTAAAAGCACGACAAATCAAAGGAATAATCATTTAATGAACAATTGATTTAAGTATAAATATTATGAGGAATATAAAGAATCTCACATAAAAATGTGTTTATTTATTCATTTTAAAAGTTGTTCTCATTTTACAGCAATTTTTCATTTTCATCCATGGTGCAACAACTCGCATACGAGTTTTATTACATTGCAGGGTTTGATTGCATTCGTCGTATCTCGGTAAAGAAAATCGCATACGAGTTGTTACACCATGTAAATCGCATACGAGTTGTTACACCATGTAAATCGCAATGTAAATCGCATACGAGTTGTTACACCATGTAAATCGCATACGAGTTGTTACACCATGTAAATCGCATACGAGTTGTTACACCATGTAAATCGCATACGAGTTGTTACACCATGTAAATCGCCCTTAAGAAGGCCTACGGCCATAATTTTGGAAACTATTATTGATTTTATTGAATAGATTTCATTAAAAAGTGTATTTTACGACCGGTTCTAGGCGATAGTAATGTTTAAACACTAATTAAATGTAAGTATATTTTAATTAATTTTAATCGGGCCTTATTAGGCGACCGGAACATTTTATTCAATAGGATTTTTTCAGTAATAAGAATAACGCAAAGAACATTGTTTTTTTGAAAATATTTTGTTTGTTAGATAAATGATTAGCAGTCCTATTAACGACTTTTCTAAGTTTAGTTCGTAAGTTTTTACAAGGCTTTGAAATTAAGATGGGCTTTATTAGGCGACGACGGTAGGTACCTTATTCCTCTACATAAAGGATGACGTGACTCAAGTCTCACGCAAGCAACAAAACCAATCATAAAATAAACTATAAAGGAAATATATCACCTTGAATTAAAGATCAAGGCAGGGTTCCGGGCCGCTTCTGACCATATAAGTACAGGTTAAATAAATGTACAAACAGTTAATTAATTAAACTCCGACTGCCAATTAACCATGGCAATTAATAATTGGTGGTGCCTCCAGGGACTTTTTAAAACTGTTACTAGGGTATTAGTACAATAAACATAAGTTTTTTGATATCAATGAATCTATTGTTTATGGGTCTCCTCTTAACCCATTGTATGCGTTGATTCGAGTCGACCACATTGACAGACACACGCTTTTGCCTTCCGCGCACGAGAAAAAGAGATGCAACACTCTTCGCGAATGGCTTTTTAGGGTTCCGTAGTCAACACGGAACCCTTATAGTTTCGCCATGTCCGTCCGTCTGTCTGTCCGTCTTCGGCTTAGCTCAGTAACCATTACTACTAGAACACTGTAATTCGGCATGGGTATATAATAAATCAATCACGCCGACAGAACAGTACAGTCGAGGTCATAAATATGTTTACACTTTTGCACCTTATTACAAGGCAATAAGGTGCAAAAGTGTAAACGTATTTATGACCTCGACCGTACAATAAAATCTTGAAACAAAAAATTTTTTTAGTGTGCTTCCTCTACAATGCAATTTTTTTTCTCGTTAAACCCATAGTGTGGGGTATTGTTGGGTTTCCTAAATCCATTTTTCAAATCAGTGATTCGTTTGCGAGATATTGAGCTTCAAAGCCTTAATTTTTGTTCGAGTCATGGGGGACACATCCTGGCGGCTAAAAGGCTACTACTGAGGATATGAAAAAAATCGTGGTAGTAGTACAGTCAGCATCATATAGTTAGTAGCAGCCAAAGTAGCCAAATATATCGGAACACGTCTTTATTACTATAGGAATAAGGAAGTGTGACGATATATTTGGCTACTTTGGCTGCTGCTAACTATGTGATGCTGACTGTACATATAATGAATTTAAAAGGAAAACTATCACGGACAAGTAGGCAGAAGTAGTTACCGAGTAATAGTCGACCAACTTAATGTGTACTTGGAAAGACCAATTTTCGTACAAATTCGGCCGACGCAACCGCACCGCGCGTCGATGTAACTAAGACAGACAGGCAACTACGGAACCCTTCACTGCGCGTGGCCCGACACGCATTTGGCCGGTTTTGTGTAGTTTTAGTGAAGTATTATTTATATTTCATTTAGATGAGATAAAATACTATAGTATTAACTTGATTCCGTCGTAAAATACTGTATTGTTTGAGTAGGCCGAGTAAAAAAAGGAAAATAAAGACCCAACTTTGGATTTTTTTTCTATAGAGGAAATTTTAGGCAATCGTGTACCTATCGATTAAATCAGATAAACAATCATATAGTCAAGAATCATATATCTGAAAATCAGACCTTATTGTTTCTTAATCTAGTCAGAGCGGCGTTTCAAAGCACGCAATAATTTCCCTTAAGTAGCGGTCTGCGACATACCTATATTGGAACCTATTGTCACGGGCACCACGCATGCTAGACAGCTAGGTGTCAGTTATAGAAAATAACAGCTTCTCTGCTGGATATTCACCCTTACTTGTGTGCTATTGTTTTTTATTGTCATAATTTAATTGTTGACAATTTTGACATCCGCATACAATAGGTAAGCAATCTAAGCATGTCAAGGGTTGAAAGGATTTTTTCTAGGAAACGTTCGCCGAAAGTTTATTCCACTCTTAGCCACCAACCTGACATAGGAACCAAATCCAAACTCCAAGCTTTAATCAGCCTAATACGTATGTGTTTCGTGCTGCGACTTGGTAAATCTGGCGTTAACTACCAAGTAAACATGTATTTTTTATTACATCACATATAAATGTAGATAATGGACTTCCGAGTAAATCTGACTAGGTAAATCTGGCGTTAACTTAATCTTGGAGAACTCGACTGTACATAAAAATTGCCTTAGCTCAAATATGCCTTATAATTATAATGTAATCCAGCACTAGTAAAAAACCTATCACTTATTATTCGGGGACCAACTAGCCATTGAACAAACTGCATGCACCACTGATTGCAACAACTATGACGACAACATTTAACGAGTTGTATGACTATAATATATCAAAAATTAGGAAATATCCATTTTGTACTTAGGTATATAAGACAAATATATTGCTGAGAGTAGGTACTTATTTATTATATTGCTGCAATAAGGGGTTTTGAGATTACTGTGTAGCGAGAGGTCTAATGTGTCAAAATGTTTAACATTTTGGACGCCATTATTTACGTACGAAAGTGACACGAACACGCCAAGTTTTTTCTATATATCATCAATATCATCATCATCATAAGGCCTTATAAATCTTGACAGATGATTTAAGCAGCGTAAACAGTGCGAATATGAAACTTGGTTAAAAGCATAACGTACGCCATGACATAAGTTCCCTAAGCTATATAATTACCTATACCTATCTAGTCGTTCTTGGCGCCGTGGGCACGACAACAAGCAAAACCTTTATAGGTATTTAATTCCAGATAACATTACACTCCAAACGTCTGGTGCTAATGTTTCTAGATCGAAAATAACACTTTTTTTAAACCCAGAGGCTCTAGTATAAGTTTTACCGAAACAATACTTTACGACCGCGTTTGCGTTTAGCTGTCAAATGCCATACATATTGAGGGTAAAACGCAAACGCGATCGTAAAGTTTTGTTTCGGTAAAACTTATACTAGAGCCTCTGGTCAATAAAACTAGCACGGCTACCACAGGACGGGCCACGAGCTGTATCGCGGCGACGTAGACTTTCCGTCCCGTCCCTTTCTAAGCGTTCTAATTAGAAAGAGACGGATAGTCTATATCGCGACGACACAGCTCGTGGGCCGTCCTGTGGTAACCGTGATCTTCTTAATCCATCGATCACTTATGAACAGTTGATGAAACGAACGACTTGTCTAACGTCTAGGTTGAATCATCATCAGCCGGAAGACGTCCACTGCTGGACATAGGCCTCCCCCAATGAAATATATAGAGGATAAGTCTGTGAGCTGTAGCTTTGTAAGTTTATATGTAATGGGTAATCTTCGGAACCGCTTTTTGTTACCTCTGGGAACAATATTCCTATCCGGGGAGAACTGGGGAAGAATCATTACCATTTGTGACCACTGGGGACAAATGGGAATGATTCTTTCCCAGTTGTTACCGTCCATTTTGACCAAGAAAATGGTTAAACATTAAGAAATACACTGAGGTAGGATATTACGAGTACATGCAATTGACCTACCAAATTTAAAAATTAAATAATTTAAAAGTATCTTCCAGTAAACCTTCTTTAACACGTTCGCAACCAAGAACCCGCCTGGTAGGCACTCGTAATATTTGCTCAGGTGCCGGCTCAGCCCGCTAGGCGGGCAGTAGTATGAACCTACACGCCTAGCGAGTTCTGTCGGTTTCTGGTGTATTGTTCCATTTTTAGTCCGGTTGCGAAAGTGTTAATCCAGTAATCCCATCTGACCCCGTAGCATGGTCGGCCTTATCACACGATAAGTGACAGGATAGAGCGTCCGTCACTGGCTGACACCGTTCGATAGAACGAGACGGCGCTCCTATCTTGTCACTTATCGCGTGATAAGGCCGACCATGATACGAGGCCTGGAATGACTGGAATAGAGTACCTATAATTGTTCGTGGCGTCCAAAAGGGTTAATCATTTTAATCATCATTAACTTGTTTAGTGGAATACTATCCCTAGATGTCTATATGACACAGCAGTCAGAAAATCCCACCTTGATCTAGTACTAATTTGTAAACTTCATTATTGCATCGCTATGGAATAGGTACATTCACAGTATTATTGCTAAAACGAGTGTTAGTAGGGTGAATCAACTTTTTCCCCTCATTGCCTCGGAAAGCCGTCTTTTATCCTTTAAAACAAGCGGGTAAAAACGCATTTTATCCACTAGTGGGGAAAGTAATTTGACCTTGGAGCGTGACTATTTATTGTCGGTTTTTGGCGCCGCAGCAAAGGAGCGTCAATGTATTGTTCGCGCGCAGTTGGGACGGATGTGTTGATTTTAGTTGGCTCGCACGGCCGCACATGGATAACGAAAAGAGTCATACTTTCATTAAATTAATACGGCTCTAAACAGCTTAAGTATATGTTTGTTGTGAATAATGTGATAAATAATTATGAAATCGGGAGCTGCACGTCGACGTGATGCGTCCATTATTGCCGAGTACAAATGAAGACTGATTTGTTATCTTAATTAGTTAATTACAATTTTCAATAATGTTATACTAGGTTATACTAGTTATATTTTTTTAGGTGCCTATAAGTTTGAATTTAATGTCAATTTTGAAAAAAGGAAAACCTAAGCTAGTCTTTCTTTTAAACTATATTGATGATGATTATAATTAACCTGATGATGATTGTGAGTACAAATAAAGACTTTTATGAGCTGTTTTTTTGCATGTTGCACTTTCCTCGCTACAGTGAGGTGAAAAGTGTTGTGTTACACACGGGTGCAAATGTATTTTACTTCTCGTGTGCTGAAACACTCGCTACGTTCAGGAATCCTTTCGCTTGCTCGTGTTTCAATTCGACACTCGCGGGTAAAATACTTCTTTGCACCCTTGTATAACAAATAACTATTAAAGTAGGTACTCATTTTGTGTCCACGAGAAAGGAAGTTTAATATCTTAAAATGCACGTCAAATTGAATTATATTTTATATAATAAACATTTTTTTTAGAGTAACGTAGAAGACAAAAATTCGCCTCCATACAACAATAGCCTGTCCCGAACCATAGGCAATAGCATAACCATAACTATTTCTTAATTTATTCATATGGTGACTTATTTATAAAATACCATTACAATGATCACCACTAAATTATCCACAAAACCCACCCCACCCCATGACTGATATTGATAGGTATTAAGGCTTAGAGTATATTTCTACTCAAACAAATAAATGTGACTGAATATAAAGTATAATTTTAGTGAAATATTATATACATGAGCCAATGTGTACTGTTAGAGTCTCTGTGTACTACAGGGTCAAGTCACAGTACCCCAGTACCCGTACACAGTGGCTCATATCCCATTTTTTTATAAAATATTGTCTGACTACTTTATTATTGTCTTGATTGAAAAACTGATAATGCAGGGAGAAAATTTAATAACCAAAGCACGTTGAGTGTGAATTTCAGCTCGCTACCACGACTTTTTCTTCATAATTTGAGCGTCCGAAAAAACCCGAGCCACTGTTACTGACCCGACCCTACGTAACGCAAGAGATTTTTTGACGGTAAGTACATCAGAAAAAAATTGTTAAAACGCACGTATTATCAGAGCGGCTGCGTGGCCGCTTTAAATGAAAAAAATACAATAATTAAGGTACGCTAATGGAATAAAATTAGTACATTTTTACAAAACTTAATTTGTGATTAATTAATTTGTGAATCGCTCCGAAATTTGTACTATAAAAGTTGGTTCACCCAGTAGTTAAGTCTATTATAGCATACCAAATAAGGTTTCCCCGATCGATATAGTTAGAGTACGGTATATTTATATAGGTACCTAGGTATTATACAAGTTAGCTTACAATTACAAGGCCAAAATGCTATTCAAGAGTGTAAGCCCGCTTTTCTACCATGTCTAAGCTAAGCTACGTTTCCATACAAGAAACCCATATCATATCTAACCCTGTAACTATCACAGGAGGGTCCGCGAGCTGTGTCGCGGCGAGATAGACTATCCGTTTCTTTCTAATTAGAACGCTTAGAAAGAGATTGCATGAGAACACACCTAAGCTTATAACTATGGAGGAAAAACCGCCTTACCGTTTCACCGACAAAACGCTACGCTATGTTTCATACTAATTGAGAAACGTTTCGAACACTGGCGTCGAAGTCAGTTGATTCAAAACTGTCACTGTAATATAAGCGAGACAAAGCGAGCGAGATGGTCGGATAAATATAATCTCGGTAAGTGTGACAGAGATAGTATATATAATTTGTTGTCTTTTTCAGAGATAGGAGGTTCTGGCAAACAAACCACAACCTCATGTTAACCCGACCCCAACCAAGTAGGTTGTTTGTTGGTTGTGTATGGTAATTCAATTAGTCAGCCATTTAAAAACATGTTCTCGATTCAGCTGCATAAGAGCCATTCCTTTCCCGACTGTGGCACGTGTATAGCGTCTCTATACGAATACTTACAAACGAAGAAACTGAAACTAAGGGTAAACAAACTAAACCGCGTGACTCAGTCGTTCTAAAATACGGTTTTCATCGAGACTTGGCGCTTATAACAGCTGCGATCTCAGCAATACTAAGAAAATGACTGTGATCACAATTGTCACAGGCACCAAGCCTCGGTGAACCGACATTGACATGAGACATTAGTAGATTGTGTCTCAAGCGTGTCTCAAGGGAGCAAAATTATTATGGGGCACCTACTGTTCACACCTCCTATGAGGAAAATTGAAACCCCTCATTTGAGGACAACAACAATGTCTCTTTTTTGAACAGCACGAGTGGACAAAACATTAAACCAGCATATTCCCACGAATAAAAAGGCTTTGTAGAGTATATCATTGGGCCAAAACATCTATAATTTTATCGTCACAGGCGTTACGAACTTTCAAATTACAATCTGATTAAAAACTACATCTGGTGCAAGCCATCGTTATAAAATAAATTAAGTACCCAGTTTAGAGCAGTTTCACTAACAAACATGATGGTCTAAAAGTTGATTGGCCGAATGAACCCCCCGACTGCTTACCTACTGAAATATTATATAAGTACCCTAATTTCTAAATATTCACCTTATACGCAAAGCTCGGTTTGTCACAACAAGTTTTCGCGTACGTCCAAGACTTTTGTGATACCCAGGGAATCATTATCATATACACTCCTCACCCACCGCTAGAGCATCGTCGAAAGCCGGGTCAAACAATAACCTAGCAACGTCCACTTGTACAGCACGCTTTACTGCACGCGGGCGAGCCTGATGAGAGAACTGTTCAAGGAAAATATATCTAACCTAACCTACCGAGCCTTTACATACTTGAGGTAGAACAATTTCTAAGGCAAATTTGAACAGCGCCATCAACGGTGATTATTGTTGGACTCGGGTTCCGTTCCGGTGGCGACGCCCGATTTTTGTAAGCAATTGCAGCTAATTCTGGACCAGACAAAACTTTGATATAATTTTAATGAATAATATGAAAGTTATTGTAATCGCAATACAAACTTATGCTGTAATTATCATTAATTGAATCATTATTTATTAAATTCAATAATTAATTAACTACTATCTACATATAGTTAGGTACAAGTCACCAAATTATGGCGCGGCGCATATGTAAATCGCAATGGATAGAAATAATTGATGATAATATACAGTAATCGTACGTTGTCATAAATCTTATAGTAAGCTACTGAAATTACCTTTTACCAGTAAAGACAGGTAACTTTAACATTTAGGAAGAGAGTAAGGACTTATTATACGGTGCCAGAGTTAAAGACACCTAAGATACGCTGTTCTTGGACGTCAAAATGCCAATAAAAACATGTTTAAGACAATGGTTTGCGTTGATGTAAACAAGTACTAAGTCTTACAATCTATTTCGGTTACCTTTATGAAGACGGAGCAAAATAAAATAAGGTAATCTAAATATGTATAACCCCTAGCCGCCCCCGCCCACCATACAAGGAAAATGATAGCAAAATTTGAAATTTGAGGAACAATAATAAAATTTGTTCCGTTTTAAAATCGAACGAAATAAAACATACCTATTCAAGTTTATTCCAATTTAGAATGATATAAATTCATTTAACGAGGTAACGTTTAAAAAGGCCTCAGCACGTCTATCATGAGATGGCCGCGACGTACTCTCGATTTTTCTCGCACTATATACCTCTTGTACTAAGTGTTCTAATCTTCTAATAAGAGAGAGACGGATAGTGCGAGAAATATCGAGAGAGCTCGCGCGCCGTCTCATGATAGCCGTGCTGGGCAGTTAAAGTTTAACAGTTTTATAACAGTAACTGGTAGTATTCTGGTAACCCGTATTGGGTTAATCACTTTAACAGTATTATTTTTCTGTAAGTTTCTAATTGAAACAAATAAATTCCTCATTTTCTTAAACACAATATAATCATTGGAAGCCAGCTCTTATGAATTGACGAATGTTAAACACGTTCTCGCCACGCAAACGCTGGGCGCTTAACACGTTCGCAACCAAGAACCCGCCTAGCGGGCACTCGATGTTTGCTCAGATGCCGGCTGCCGGCTGAGCCCGCGCTAGGCGGGTAGTAGTATGAACTTACACGCCTAGCGAATTCTTTCGGTTTCTGGTGAATTGTCCGGCTGTCGATCATTCAATATAACTTCAAATGTTGTAATAATACAGCGTGTGACATCCATTAGAACATGCTGAGAACCGTTTTATCGAACAAATATAACAATTACCTTTTCTAGTGGTGATGTATCCATTGTTTTTCTCTTGAGCAGCAATGTACTGCTAACATTTAGTTCACTGTTACTGTCAGTTGTCAGCTTTGTTGTACATTGCGTGCCGCATTAATTTGTATGAAAAAAGAAAACTGTTTTTCTTTTACTAGAGATACCAATTTGCGTTCGTTATACTTTCAACCCTTAAAATACCATGTTCTTATGGAAGTCACACACGGTATACACGTAAATGTATATATCTCAAACGAATACTTACTATTTATTGCGCGTACAGTGCTTAATACGCAACGGATTCGTATCTAAGTTTCTACCTAAACCGTTTCTCTAATTATATAAAATGGATTTAGCAATAAGGCTTCGCCCCGGCTCTGGCGTGACGGGTTCAGTCGCTAGTTGGTCCGTATTTTCAAATATGGATGTAAACCACTATTTTGTTTTCATTGCATTAATATAATGTTTTACTTAAAAAAAGAGTCCTCTCATGCGGCGACCAATTCCTTGCCTGTCGTAAAGAACATTAAATCGATTTACTAATTGGTTGATAGCGTTGCACCCCTTGGTGATGGTGCCGAGGTACGTCATGAGCGCCACGTCGTTGCATTGCTGGAAATAAAACAACAACTCAGGCCATGGCATAGTCTTATCAAACATACTTTATCACCTAATTTACTTATATTATATTTTTGTTATCGATACTACTCAGAGAAAAAAAAACGAATTGTAGGCTATAGTTAGTCAGCAGCACGAACAAGGCACATCAAATGCTTCTTGATTCATAACCAGGCCTCGGATTATTTTTCGCATGGTAAGATGAAAGAAAACTATGGAGTCGATATTAAAACTAAACTTTAACTCATATTCATACTCATACTCACTAATTTTCTTAGTCCCGTAATACTTTTGTCCCTTATGCAGGTTGACAGATCGAAAATGTTAATCGAAAATTAATCTTACTTAATGTAATTAAAATGAATTCATGTAGTATGATTTGGGAAGTGTTAAGCCTTTCGCTTAGTAAAGGGCTAAATTTACCCTGTAACTATATCAAATTAGTTACTATTTTGTTTGTTCAGACTACTTTGTTGCGGTAAACGTAATGCCAGGTTTATCAAAAATCATGTGCGTGTCAATGTCATGTCAATATTTCACGACACGACGTGTCACTTAATTATTGATTGCAATCGGTGCGTGCAATTATGTCTGATCCGCAAGTTTCTGCAATTTTGTACTGGATAGAGCCTTCCAAAGATCTAAAATACGATCATGAGAAATGTGTTGTGACGTGTGTGTGTTGTGGAGTAGATACATAGTACTGAACAATTTGAGCGAGTTCTAGAATATGCTACACTAACTTCCGTTGACGAAGAACGATCTTTTTCAAGTCACAAGTGGGTTTTCTACCAATACATAACCAGTTTTACCCCAGACAATATGGAAAAAGTTGCCATTATTTACTCGTTTTACAATTGTAATTTTGAAATGGACAATACACATGCCATACCTTGTCAAGATTTTGAGGCACTCATTCCTGTATCTACAAGCTCTATGGATATTGGAAACTAGGAGCACATTACGAAAGTAATGTTTTATTTTTTTTATTTAAAATATAATTTATTTCTATTCAAAATATTTATTTTATTTATAAATTAATTTCGTTCTTAATTAAATGAATGAGTATGAGTATGAATATAAATAACAATTTAATTTTAATATAGACTCCATAGTTTTCTTTCATCTTACCATGCGAAAAATAATCCGAGTGGTGTCGGACAGACCTAGTTGGTAGACCCTGCCTATGAAGCTAGAGGTCCTGGGTTCGGCCCGGTAAAGGCATTTATTTGTGTAATGAGCATGAATATTTTTTCCCGAGTCATGGATGTTTTCTATGTATATAAGTATTTATTTATCTATTTAAGTATGTATATCGTCAACTAGTACCCAATACCCATAGTACAGTACAAGCTTTGCTTAATTTGGGACTAGGTCGATTTGTGTAAGATTGTCCCCACATAATTTATTTATTTTTAATCAAAGGTTTAATTTCAAATTGATATGGACTATCCTAAACGGCCCCTGAAAATGTTGAGCATTGCAAATGACATTTGCACAAAGTTTAAAATTTAAGAGTAAATGATTCGATATTTAAAACTTTATATTAATTTATTATCTTTCGTTTTCTGTATTAGCTGTCAAAGTGTTGTACAAATCATTCGCTTGTAGGATTTGTGTAAAAAAATATGGCAAATCTCGAAGAAATGCGTCGAAAAAACGTGTGAGTTTCGGGACACACATCCAGATTGGCCGAAGTCGAGGATTGTTAAACATTTTACAGAAATGGGGGAGAGCCGAAGGACGGTTTATAATATATTATCATCCTATTCCCTTCGACATACTACTAGAAAACCAGGTTCGGGCAGTGTGTTCTTTAAGCCGATCTTTGAAAAGAAGACAACTGAAAAAAAATACGGCAGGTCGGGTAGCTAAATCCTACAGAGTGTATCTACATGATATGGGCATTGCGAAACGAGCAAGAAAAGTAAAACTACAGAGTGTATCTACATGATATGGGCATTGCGAAACGAGCAAGAAAAGTAAAACCCACCGTGTCCGAAAACCAAAAACTTACCCGGAAGAAAAGACTTACAACTTTGGTCAAAAACATATTCTATGCAAAAAACGACGTAGAGTGCATTATGGACGATGAATCCTATTTCACCTTAGACGGCAATGAATGGTAGGGTAACTTTAATTTCCAAAACGCCAATGACCCAACTTAAGAATCAGTAAAATATGTGGAGCACACTAAAAAGGTTTCCAAAAAAGGTTTTTTATGACTTGCAATTAGCCCTCGCGGCATGTCGAAACCGGTGTTTTTTGAATCTGGTTTAGCAGTCAATGCTGAACGATAGATGCAGGGTTGTTTGCTGATTGTACGTGATTTTATGAAAACACATCACAGAGGAACTAATGTTGTGTTTTGGCCCGATCTAGCATCCAGCCATTATTCAAAAAAGACCCTGGCTAAAATGGAGGAGCTAGGAATCCGATATTTCATTCAAATCGGCCTAACGTACCACAACTTCGCCCGATCGAAGATTTTTGGGCCAATCTAAAAAGGCGTGTTTATGCGAATAATTTCCGGCCAAAAACTATTCAGGCTCTAATTCGAAAAATTGCAAATTTGATTCCGCATACGTTAGAACCTTGTCGCATCAAATTCCAAGCAACTTCGTTAATACTGAAATGTCATACATTTGAAACCTCCTCCGTTTAGGCAATGACAAGTCTACTCCTTTGGATGAATTTCATAACAATGTGTTCTAAATTTAAATGGTTGTCATCTAAGCGTCAGGCTCGTCACTCTTCCTTATCGTGATTTAATTTGACCAAGTCCTAAAGTGCTGATATTAGATCAGTTGCCGCGGAATACAGGTACGGCCTTGGGATCCTTACGTGATAGAAGTGGGTGCGGAACTGCTGCGTGGTGAGGAGGGGCAGGCGGTTGGCGAGCGCGCGCGCCTCGCGCAGCAGCCCCGGCCGCGGCGGCAGCGAGCCGTCGCGGATGGCGCGCACCGTGGCGAGCACCGCGCGCACCCGCGACACCAACATCTTTATCGCCGACCGCTGCGCTGTTAGGTGCTCCGCCACTATGCAAACAGATCACTCATGTTAACACCTGCCTTGTAGTGTAGCAAATGATCGCGTTTCGGACATCAACCATTGGTCTCTTACTAGTAAGTACGTAAGTAATTGCGAGGGACGAATTTTGGTATAAAACAATAGACCGATTTTAGACCGGTAAGGAGCAAATTCTTGGCCAGTAGTTACCCTGGTTAGTCGGTAGTTAGCCATACGACCTGAAAAAGTGAAAAAAGTTCTGTTCTGACCAGACCTCGGACAGGGTGAGCTGTTTTAAGAGTTTGCATAATATGGACATACCTACGTAGTCATTCAATGGCAGATGTGATGTAATTGAATAACGAATTAAATTATTCTATTTAGATCTTTACATAACTAGCAAAACAAATTAATTGTATAGCAAGCCTCTTTAAATGATAAGCATATTATTACATATATCCATATGAAAGTAATATAACTGATATGATATCATACCTCTTTAGATAGACAATAACCCAGACTTAGATCTGTTTAGGGACTATGCTGAAAAAATTTCGGAAGGAACAGATGTGGACGGTATTTTAATGTACAACTTCACTCCGCTCACTTCAGTGTCTTTTTCCATCTATAAGTGGATATTAAACTCAAGAAGAAGTGCGTTGAAAATTGAAAATCTAGAAAAAAATATAGTTCTTTATTACAATAACCAATAACAAAGAAAAATTTGAATAAATAAATAATACTTACTCGTTTTGTACATAATGCACTGTCATTTTTGTTTAATTATTATTCATGAATTCTTTTTAATATTTCATCTTGAGGCATATCTATATTAACATCTACACTTGACATTAATGACGTAAAAATGGCTCACTCTGTCCGAGGTCTGGTTCTGACACAAAAATTATCCAAAGAATTGTATGGTTAATTTTCGTGTCACAACGGAAAACTTTCAACGAAACTTTTATTGAGTGAGTTAAGCTGGTCAAGAATTTGGTCCTTACCCTTAACTCAGTGTCAGTTTTGTGACAAAAATAAGCATACAAAGTAAGTGAAAATTAACTTATTATTTATTTATTTATTTAAACTTTATTGCACAAATATAAAAATAAAGGTACAATTGGCGGACTTAATGCCTTAAGGCATTCTCTACCAATCAACCATTGGGCTAACAGAAACTTTAGTGGTGTTTAACATTTAAATAACGTGTATATGCATATCGTTTGTAAATTGAAAAGAAAGTTAATTTTTATACTAAATGCACTTCATTGTCGTCACAAAACCGACACTTAATTCAGTGTCATTTTTGTTTAACAACTCTCGCTAATTTGGTACATGAATATCGAAAATGCCCACTTCTCTATCCATCTTGCACATTCGGAGAAAATAAATTCATTCTTATGTCAAAGTTAACTAATTATCGCTAAAACGAAAATTTCTCATGCACTGTAGGGTATAAGGCTCGCGTAAATCGCATGGCGGGTGAGGCAACAGGCAATAACACAACAATAAAAGCAGTACCTACAAAAAATGAAATTTTTGACAAAAACTCCTTTACCTAACTATGACTAAATTACATTCTACAGACTAACGGGCCTAACGGCTGTAATCATAAACGTTCTACAACCCTCTTCTTCTTAGTCGCTTCACTCTTGGCAGAGTGGTCGTGATCGTCATGTCGGTAGTGGCAAGCGTGACAATCCGTCGCCATTCGTCTCTCAAGGCCGCCTTCCTTGTGCACATATGTAGGGGTGGTGGGGTATACCGCGGCCCTGATTTGGTCAGTCCATCTCATACGCGATCTGCCGCGCGCTCTTGTGCCCTCAATCCTCCCCCCTATTCTGTAACTTGTTTTAAGCTCACCTCAACGCTCGCCCACAAATATATCTTGACACCGCGATGCGTAGTAACTAAGCGTACGTAAAGGTCTAGTTTCGTGACTGGCGACCGGCGGGGTAAGCCGCATTTGCGCGTAGCGAATAACAGCTCTGCCCAGCACGTCTATCATGCGACGGCCGCGACATACTCTCGATTTTTCTCGCACTATATCTCTTGTTCTAAGTGTTCTTATAAGAAAGAGACGCATGTCGCCGTCGCATGATAGCCGTGCTGCACTAGAAGCCGCTCGACAGAGTCACCGCCTCGCCGTGATACGTGGTCGAAGAAAGTCAGAGTGCGTCTACAAGCCTATTTAAACCTTACTAAAATGGCGTTAAAATTAGTTTGTCTTTTCTGACATTGGTGTTCGTAGGTAAGAAGGGACAAAGTACATTTTATTAAGCAGAAGCATTTTAAGTTTTAAGAATAAGGGGGCAAGACTTTTGATAAAGGGTATATACCATTAAATTATCGCAGGTCGAACATGATACAGAAGAGAAAATTAAAAGTGCTTAAAATCTTTATATGACTAATTAAATACAACGTAAAATCAATAAAAAAGACCGGGTTGCACTCCGGGAGTGCCGGTAGAAGTGAAAACTTAATAACATTGTAACAGTTTTTCAATCAGGTCACGTGACATCCTATCGGTGTCACCCTAAAAATGAATTTGACGCAAATTTATAAACAATTATTAATTATTTAGGCGGCCAGGCCGCGGGCGCGGGGCCGCTCGCCCGTCGGCAAACAAAATACCAATTTCTTTTTGACATTGCCAAATATTTTTCAAAGCTTTATCTCTTTATGTATAACGTCCAAATTCGAACTATTCGAATTTGCGAGAACAGCAGACGGCGGCGGTGAACAAAATATCAATTTGTTTTTGCCGTTGGTAAATATTTTTCAAAGCTTAATCTCTTTAGGAATAACGTCCAAATTCGAACTATTCGAATTTGCTCAATAGCAAAACGGTGAAGGACGCTTGGACAAAATTACAAATTTATTTGCAGAATATGCTATTGCAAAAAGTGTTTCAGGGCTTTATACTCTTACGAATAGCGTTCAGTTTTGAATGAAGTCGAATCGGCTAGCAGCAAAATATAAAAGTTTGTGACCTCCTTCACTGTCGCGTATTTATCAATTTTTCCCCGTCCCAAAAAGTGCTCAGCGCCGCTAAAGAAGTTTTCACTTCAAAAAATATTATGGCTATTTTAACGAACGATAAGAAAATTCCCGGACTTTACTTTTGATATGATTCATCATCGAACTTTGCACAGAATCATCGGTTAACAATTTTGTGCATTTAACACATTTCCGTTGAAAATCTGGCAATGAAGTGGCCGGTTGGCAAGTTTTTCGCAGTTTAGTTTTTATATTAGCCCAATGTAGTAGCCCAAATAATGGCAACTTGCTAAATCTAGCCAAAACAATGTTGAGGATACTTTTCTTCATGAATGGTAACAGTCTCTTTTTCAAGCATTCTGATATATAAATGTCCCGGTAGTGAGAAATGGTGAGCTCCTCATGCCGCACTGGCATATAGCTTGCCAAACAAGGTATTTCTCAGCAATTTTTTGTACTGGGATAACCTTTTCCGATTCGTAATGAATGTCACGAAAGGAATAACACTGGTTACCTGGTAAAGACTTGAAGTCTGCCTCGACGTAGGTTTCATCGAAAAAATGTTGCCTAATTATTATTATTATGTAGGCAACATTTTTTTCAATCAACAAGGTATACCTACAATAACCTGGAACGTCTAACAGCACGATTATATTGATCCACAGTTCTCTTCGGAGCTTTTTTACTACTATTGTTTTTAAATTTTTTGGACATTTGCTTGACTTGTTTTCGCCACATCCCGGGAAGAGATAAGGTAAACGTCCACTGTTTCGGCATGTTAAGCCTCTTACGAATTTGTATTTTTTTTAAGACAATACAGAACATGATAT
The DNA here is from genome assembly GCA_947578815.1 of Epinotia ramella. Taxonomy (NCBI): domain Eukaryota; kingdom Metazoa; phylum Arthropoda; class Insecta; order Lepidoptera; family Tortricidae; genus Epinotia; species Epinotia ramella. The sequence continues at coordinate 39,877,523 of OX388200.1, forward strand.
CGCATTGAATTTTTTTGTGTGATGAACATTGATATCTTGCCTATTATTTAATGCAAGAATTATATAGTATTAGTTTCAATAACTATTTTTTTATAATTTATTTGTAGACCTCGTATTTGAACCCCATTTCGTGATAAAATTTGGCTCTGCTCCTAAGTTTGTGAGTTCTTGGCCCCTGTTTCGGCATAAAGTTTTCGAGTGCCAGGTAGTAAGAGAAACATTTTGTTTGTGAACCCTCATTTGTTATTTGATATTGAACAAGATTATTGAAAAGGTAATTAACATGATTATTGGAAAAATCCAATAGGGGGTCTGGATAAAACTCGGTATTTAAAATCCCGGGACATTTTTTCTTTCTCCAGGATGTTTTTTATGAAATGAAAGGTTAAATAACTTATCCATTAGTACAGGGTCACCTTTTCAAAAATGTGTCTCACATAGGTTACCTATCTACGAGTATATTAACCAAAACTGTTTAACGTAAGATAAATATCTAGGCAAAACCTTTTGGACGTGACATGTAGGTATCTGTAAACGATATTCTGTTTAATAGGGTATAAAGATACCTTTCACTTCTTAAAAAAAAAACCCTTAAAAATAAAGAAAGTCCCGGGGATAGCAAGTCCCGGGATATCTAATGTTAAAAAAAAAATTATCTTCAATCATTTTCGTCAATATTCCTTAAACGTATCTACCTAGTTAGATATAAGTATGTATTGATTATCAACGATTGATTAGGTAACCTAAGATTAAAATCTAGACAATGTTGTATGGGACACACGACACCCTTTTGAAAGAGCAATTCTATACTGTTTAATAGGGTAGAAAGTAAACTTTCATTTAATAAAAATTATCCCGCAAAAATAAAAGGTTCCCGGAATTTACCCAGGCAACACTATTCCATTATATCGATGCACATGTTACCTCTTCAAGAAGAATATCAAATAACAGACGAGGGTACACATTTGATCTGTGTGTTTGCCTACCACTATAGATTTCTCTGTCACGAACTTGGGGAAAAGTATTAAAAGTAGTAGTCCCTTGTTTCGTGTTACTATTTCTTGGATATTCCCGCAATCAATAATGTACATCACCTTTAAATTATGTTCAATAACCATTAAGTATCCTATATGTAATAAATAAACATAAAAATACATTACAGGAATCGAGCAATAAACAAAATTATGCTGCAAGTAAATATGCGAATTCACCTTCAAATTGTAAATTTAGGTCACGTTCAACCTCGTTTTACGAGAATTCAAGTGAATAAAACATATACCGAATTTAGGACAATGAAAACGTCATTAAATACAATATCTGTTTTTTAAATTAACATTTACAATTTCTTAAGTATTATTTAAATACCAAAGATACAAGGATGTATAAAGAAAGTCCTTGATTCGGTAGTAACACGAAATAGGAGACAGACGAAAAATATAATGACCGTTAGTTCGTGAGTCCATTTATTGCAATTTTAAGGGACACCTATACCAAAATATACACTTATTTCTTATTAAATCCATTGTTAAGGAACTAGACAAAGTACTGTTAAAAGTTTTTTTTCAAATGGACTTCTCTTTCTCTTTCAATTCCCTTAAGAAGTCGGAGCGAGCACCTTACGTCAACAAGCAGTTCGCGCACACCGTACAGCTGTTTTCGGCCGACTGACAGTTTCGAGCGTTGTGTTGCTATTAGTTTAGTCGTTAAATTTTTTTAATTTGATTTTTTGGAAAGGTTTAATGATAAAGTTTTTTTACAAATGTATAAATTAAAAAAAATATATTTCAGTTGCTTATTATAAGCCTCAGAAACAAAACTAACGAAATGACGTACTAGCACGAACTTATGGCCCGTTACCTTACTCGGATTCTTATCAAATAGCTTGCACACCTTTGATTGTAACTTAACATAGATTTTCTGGCGAGTCTCACGCTGCATCCTACCTATAGTTTCACCTTGACATATTTTTTTAGGGTCTGATGAACCGTCCTCCGCGTAGTTTGACAAGATTTTGCCAGATCTAAAGTTGGAAACTGAGAGATTTTTACTAAACTCTTGCAAAATTAATTCGCGGGCATTTTGATCGTGGAAGCGTTCCACGAACAAAATGCAAAAAATATAGATAAAAAACAAATGAACGTTATACGGTTGTCTAAAGCGGCGTTTTCACCTAGTGTTCTGAACAGTTATGAGAGAGCAATCGTTCGTTCTTGCGGTAGATGAAAACACTTGAGCGTTCGAACGTGTTCGTTCAGTGATGATCGGCTGGGCTCGGTGAACGATTGCTAAGCTCACTCATTCATTCAGTGAAAACGTCGTGACGGGCGAGCGAGCAGTTACTCTGTGCATTCGCTCGGCGTTGTACGTGCTCGGTGGGTGGCCGATCTTTTACCTGAACATTCTGAATTAGATCCTCCTCCTCTCGAGTCGCGATGGAATGGAATCAATAAAAAACGTTGCAACTGATTGAATATTATTGGATTCGTTCCTGCTTATGGGATCAAAAAAGACTTATGGCCGGTTCACATTCCATCACTGGATTGGATGCTGGACTGGAATGCTACTGGAATAATGTGAACCGACACTGGAATGCACTGGAATGTACCCATTCCAGTAAGCATTCCAGTCCAGTGACTGTCAACTTTTCATTCCAGCTCACCCAATCCAGCGCTACTGGAATAGTGTAGACAGCAGCACTGGATTGGATTGCTGGACTGGAATGCTACTGGAATAATGTGAACCGGCCATTAAAGGATATGCTCCAGTCCAGCAATGGACTGGATTAGCCCGCTGGATCACTGGACTGGAATAATGTGAACCGAGCATAAGAGATCCACTAATCTCATCAAGTCTTGGAATTCCTGTTCATTCATTCTGCAGAAATTATGGAAACGTCCATCTTTTCCTCCTCCTTCTTGTTTTTCTCTATTTAAAAAAAATTGACACCCAATACCTTCTTTTTTGTTTCTGTTTTAAATAAATAAAATATTTGAGGACAATCTTACACAAATCGAACTAGTCCCAAACTAAGCAATGCGTGTACTATATGGGTACTAGACGACGATATACATACTTATATAGATAAGTAAATAATTAAAATACATAGAAAACATCCATGACTCAGCAACAAATATTAATAAATGCCCTTACCGGGATTCGAACCTGGGAACTCCGGCTTCGTAGACAGGGTCACTACCAACCCAACTAGGCTACAGAGGTCGTCTTATCGGAGGTCGATTAATACAATTTCAAATATTACAAACGCTGCACTAGCCAAAAGCAAATCACCATCGTCCATGATCGCTGGTGAAAACGCAACTCCGCCAGCGAACTGTTTGGTACGATTTTTATACTAAACAATTGTCGTTTCCTTATTAAACGAAAACAGATGTTTGCCATTTTGAATGAGCATCGGCAGAACAGCAAAAGTTTGCTCAATACAAAATGTCTGTTCAGTACACTAAGTGAAAACGCAGCTTAATATTTCACGAGCGTTCTTAATTTCAAAAATACATATATTCAAAAAAGGTTCGATGCAACACGCTAGCGTACAAAATGTACGCGACAATTTAATAGTGTTCACCCTGTAGATAACATTATACCAGAACTAGGTTCTTTTAGAATTTATTATTTAAAACGTAATCGGGCAATATTTACAGGAACAAAAATATAAACTAAAATATTTAAAAAAAAAGAACAATAAAATAAAAATACTAGACACTGTCCCCAAGGTCACTCATTGGTGGAAATGACCCCAAGATGCTGGCGGCGTTTCCCCGATGCGCAGCAATGCTAAGCCTTTGGCCAAGAAACGCGCCAGCTCTGGGATCACAGGAAATACGAATGACCTTTTTAGGGTTCCGTAGCCAAATGGCAAAAAACGGAACCCTTATGGATTCGTCATGTCTGTCTGTCTGTCTGTCCGTCCGTATGTCACAGGCATTTTACTCGAAAACTATAAGGTGTATTTGAATAAAATTTTGAGGATAGGTGTATTTTGTTAGCCGCTACATACTTTTGTAATTAAATTACAAAAAAAAAAAAATTTAGGGGTGCTCTCCATACAAAAAACTGAAAGTCAAAAATTTTTTTTTTATTGCAAGCCCACGTGTGGCACATCAATCGATAGGCCTTTAAAAATAAATATAAGGTTTCTCAGCAATTTTTTGATTTTGATTAAGTGAATAGAGCCGTAGATAATGGCCCGAAAGTCACTAAAATTGTTTCCCCCCCCCTATAATTTTTGAACCGTGTATTTTAAAAATATGAAAAAAATCATGGGCATAGGGCTTATTAAATTCTTTCAGCAAAAATTGTTTTGAACAAGATCGGTTCATAGGTTTTTGAGATATTTCTAAAAAACTGCCTTCCTTAAAGAAAAGGACATAAGTGCCATAAGATTTCAGTAACGACCTTTTTAATAGGCACGGAACCCTCTTTGTGCGTGTTCCGACACGCTTTTTTTTTAACAGTCTCTCCACCGCAAACGGGACGAAAATCCTTTATTTTTAGACACAATTATTTTCTGCGCTTAGCCGCCTCCGAGTTTGCGGCCGCTCCACCTGGTTTTTGACACGTTGTTGCGACATGTGACGTTGCCAAAGTGTCCACACAGGTGGAGTCCCACACTAAGAGCCGCCCCAAACGCCACGGTCGTTTCTTTAATATAATTTCATCTATCAAAACTCTAGCTAACTAGTAGTCTCATGTATTTTGTTCGACGCTAGGATCTAGGGGAATCACAAATATGAATAGAATTGGCAGTTTACATTCTAAACACCCTCTGACTATCACTTGAGTACCTATCATGTTTTAGATCATGTAACTATACTGAAAAACCATCCCAATATGAAATGAAATTTTGGTTCATAAGTGATTCAAAACTAAATCACTTCTGAACTTATGTCTGTTACCTGGTGGCGCCCACGCGCCTTTTACAAGGCCGTGTCAGTTGATGAAAATTCAAATTAATTCCATTTAAGAGAAACTTCAAATTTCACTGTTCGTTTTTGCGTGCTGGGCGCCACGAGGACTTGATAAATTTTACAATGGAGTGGCCTATTTGAATACTTATATATTTCAACTTTACAAGTCTAAATTAGCAACACTGAAGTGCTTGAACAATAACGACGGGTTATTTGACCTGTCTTGCCTGTTTGGAGTGGTACAATTGCAACCTGTAGCTTAGTGAAACAGCCCATAAGTGACACATCCTTGAGTAACCGAACAATTCTTATTTTCACGCTAATGCCACATCCTGCAAAGGGGTGCTGACCATTTAACCAATAAGCAATGCTTCTGTCGGCTGGCGTAGCTTAAAACGGTCAATACAGTAAAGAGATGTCAACAACAAACATGTCAATATTTTATTGATTTTATGGTAAAAAATAGGAATTTTTACCTCTAATTTTCTACCAAGACTAATTTTTACCATTATTGAGAATACCATATTAAGAATTTCGCTTAGCCATCATAATTTCACAGTCACATGCAAGGAAAACCACTTTACACAAAGTTCAAAACAATAGCAAGAAAATGTCTTCACTCATCTAATATGGAATGAGGCTGATACAGTTTGCAAGTTCTGGTGAATACCAAGTATTACTCAATTTTAAACTAAACTTGAAATGAATGAAGGAGCAAAACACTCACCTAAACTATTGAGTGCAGCTTCTCCAGAAGATACCCTGGCCACATGGTCAACTCCGATTCTCTCTGCCTCCTCTGCTGCTAGCGTGTATGTGAGGGGAGCCAGAAGCATTGTGGCTCTTCCTTGTACAACATCAATTACAGACTCATACAATACTACCGGTAGTTGCTGTAACAAGATGATTCCTATAAACCTTACACTTTACAGAATGCAACCAGCAGGAAAGCAGGGGGAAGATCACTCACATCACCATTTCGTCCAGCAGGGTTTAACATTAACATTACAGGGCACTCATTGATGTCACAGATTTGCCTATGTACTGCTATATCCCGTTCTGTGGGAGTTTCTCCGGTGGTGTACCAGCCCAGGAAGTCCATATCAGAGAATACTTGTTTAACTGTAAACAATATTTAAAAATATATATTTATTCCTATTCAAAACTGTAAGTGCATTCTGAAAAATGAATGCAAGCTAAAAATGGCTTTGTGCTCTGACTTTACAGTGCTTTTATGCTTGCGTTTTTTGGGCAGGATGTACTCTAGCCTTTCAACTACATAATATATAACTATTTCGCAAGGTAAGTTAACACATTCACAGAAAATCAGTGACAGTACATATTGTAGGCCAAAATAAACTAAAGATGACTTGAATGCTATAGCATCCCGGTCAGTAAATGTGTTAAATTTTGTTGTTTGTTGAAACTACATGTTCTAGAGAAAAGTAAATCAAGCTTATAAGCTAATCTAGCTTACAAGCTTAATTTTTTAATCTTATATCCCATAGATTATACATTTGAGTAGAAAATGAATGTTTATTACTTACATTGTTCTTCCTTTAAATTATAATAGTCTCTTTCTATAATAATGTCATTCTCAATAACATTGAAAACTAGTTCAAAAGAGTTCATAACTTCAATGTTACGGCCTTTTTGCTTTCCTATAAGTGCCCCAATTACTGTGAAACAAAAAAAGAGATTTAAATAACTAGTTGAAATTACAACTATACATTCAAGTTGTTTTTAGCACCTTCATTATCTAGTTGTGTAATATAACATGATTATAAGTAATTGATTTATGAAATATGCGATGGCTGTATAAAGAACTATGTACTTATAATACAATACTTTCTTGAGTTTCAAATGCTAGTTTGACTTGACTTGAGGTTAAAAGTTAGGTTGTGTTAGTATAACTACGGAATTATAATACGTTACCAGTTTGTGGCGAGCCCTCTTGTGCCCGGAGCCGAGTCCAATGTTCAGAAACATTCATAATGACTAAGGGATGCAGGGAGACGGTGACCGAGCCAGACGTCGCGGTCGTTACTACCACGCTCTTCGTGTCCACGGCTGGAATCGGTGCCGCCGGAGACGTCGGGTTTGGGGGCTCCGCCGCGGGACCCGAAGATGCACTCTCAACTTCAACTTCCATTTCAAAGTCAATCCGATCCGCACTCGAACCATCCATAATGCGTGATCAGTCTAAAATTTCTCAGTATTTTCCTTATCATGAAAGTCAAACAGATTATACTACTATATAAGCAGAATTTGTGATTGCAAGAGGAGAGTATTTTACAACTCACGTTCAATAAAAAAAAAATACGAAAATAAGAAAAACAGAAAAGGAATGCATTATCCTACCTTATATTTTTTATGTCAAATCAAATTGCATCATAGACTAGGTTAGTGTTTTTTTTAATGAATTATTTTATTTGTAGCGGAAGCAGCTAGATTACTATCCATCCAGAATTATTTAATGGATTATACAATGAATATTTTAGATAAATTTAAATAAAGTAATTCGCTACGAAACTTATTAATAGCACTTGAAAATGTAATAGTGACTACTTAACAGGTGCGTACACACCTTTTCGACGAATATGCCTTCCAGTCAGCCTTCTGAATTTTGTTTCTGAAATTTGTATACATACAATTCTTACCTCGATCACACCGTACATTACTATTCCGTTTGTACCCCCAATAACCCCATAGGTAATCGAACGTGTTGTTTAGGTTAGGTATTTGTTAGGCGTTGTGTACGCACCATCACATGTTGGCAAGGCATAGACAATATATATGCACTCTACAAAAGAACCGCCGTCCAATCCAACAACCTACGAATCGCTATGGGCAAAAGCCCGCAAGTCCATTAAAAAAAAAAAAAAACCTTCGAATCCATCATACTTGTGCTATGCCATCCAACCAATTCCATTCACCAAAAATAGTTGGTTTGGTTTTGTCACCGCGAGTCGCATCGAAGCCCTCGAAATAACGTGTTTATCTTGACTTAAGGCATTCAGTAAATGATGTATACTGACGGTGTAATTTGTGATTGATTAGGAATTTAATCATTACGATCATGATTTTTTGAAAAATAGTTACTAGATCGATATCTATACGCAGCAGCTACGAACCATCTACACTTCGAGCAAGAGATCGTGTTCAGCGTTAACAACGCGACACACGTTTAAATCCGAATAACAGGTCAGCTGATAACAAAGTAATATTAACTGTAAACACCAAGTATTAAAATGACTGCCACCGGGATAAAATTGGCAGGCATAGCAAAAGATGTGTCCCCGCTGTACTATAGAATCCTCACGAAATTTCCACAAAATTTTACATTTTGTTTTGCGTATGGATCAGCTGTGAAACCTCAAATAGGCAACGTGAAAAAGCACAACATGATTGATCTCATTTACTGCGTCGATAACTCTCACCGATGGCATGGAGCAAACATTGAACTAAACCCTTCTCATTATTCTGCACTCCGGTTCTTAGGCAAAGGATTTGTTGCGAGATTTCAAGAGAAATGGGGAGCCAAGGTTTATTTCAACACTCTTGTGGAACTCAAAGAAGAAAATGTTACTATTAAGTATGGAGTGGTTTCACAAAAAGACTTGATTGCTGACCTACTGGATTGGAATGACTTGTATCTAGCTGGTCGCCTTCACAAACCTGTGGAAATCATAAAGGAGACAAAAAGCTCCCAGTTACAAAATGCCCTGCAGTCCAACCTGCGCTCAGCTGTGCACACAACCTTACTGATCTTACCTGAAACATTTTCAGAGTATGACTTTTACTTTGCCATTTCTAATTTAAGCTATGCTGGAGACTTTAGAATGACATTTGGAGAGAATAGAAACAAAGTAAGGAATATTGTGCAACCACAACTAGCAAGTTTCCGTGAATTATACAGACCAATCTTGCAACAATTCCATGCCTATGTAGACTTTCCATCTGGGGAAGCTCAGTGTCATCAAGATTTACATCCAGAAACCAAACTTCATCACTTAATGCAGCTGCCCATGGTCCCACAACAACGGATAGTGAAGTTTTGGAATCATGGGGGTCTTCAACAAGATATGGAAGATGTTCTCCGTGCTGTCGCATACGACATAGACTGTGCTGTCATATTAAGACAAATTCTAAAAGATTTGGTGTGGCAGTCTAGCGTGAGGCAGTCAGTGAAGGGAATTCTTACTGCAGGATTTTTTAAATCCATCCGGTATAGTGCAAAGAAAATAGCAAAAATGTTTTAAATTAAACTACCTGATATGTTAAACATTCAATAATAGAATATAGTAGTAATAACTTCAATGTAATAAAGCTAGTATTTGAAGTATATGTAGTCTATTTTTACCTTTTTAGTTATTAAAAAACCTTTTTTGCTTCTAGGTTCCAATATGATTTCTGATGAATCAAGCAGTGATTCTGAGACAGGTAGATTCAAAGGTAGATCTGAAAAACAAGATCATCAAAGCAGAACTACCAGTCAAAGAGATAGCAATTCAAGGTTCTCAGGAAGAGATAGACATTCAGGGAATGACAGATTCCATAGAGACACTAATAGGAGAAGAGAGGACAAAGACAAATTTGATAGACTACCCAGAGAGAGACATAGGTATTCTAGAAACTCACCAATACGAAGAAGACACTCTAATGACAGAAGCCCTATTAGAAAAAGATCGCGGGAACGGCAAATGCATAGAAGAACATCTAGTGATAGATCAAAAATAAAAGAGCATAGGAGTAGTAGCAGAGACAGACATCATCAATCTAGGGCTAGACCACACAAGTCTTTTGAGCAAAAGCGAGATATTAAAGAGGAGATAAAGCACAACTTAACATCAAGGGAGGAGAAAAGTACACCATCATCTACAAAACATAAAAGCACAGATAAATTTGATAGAGGGACTCGAGATAAGGAATCTTCGTCACCAGAAATGAAAGTCAAAAGATCCGAAATTCACAAACCCACTCCCACAGAAAAGAAGAAAATAAGTGAAAGTCCATTAATAATAGACAAAGATTGTGGAAGTAATATGTCAGAAGAAGTACAACCTGGCTCTTACTACAGCCTAATGCCTACTGTTATCAAGGAAAAATCTGAAGGGTCCAGTGAAATAGATTCTTCTGATGACGAAAAGATTCGTGCTAAACTATTAAACTTAGAAAAAGAATTAAATCAAGCTAAAAAGAAAAAACACAAGAAAAAGCACAGGAAAAAGGGAAAATCCAGTAAAGAAGAGAAAGACATAGGCATAGACATAACTCCAACTTCTGTCGAAGTAACCAGCACAACTGATATAAATGATAAAGTGAAAACTGACTCTTCTAGCGTTAATGTTGATGCCACAGAAGTTACATCAACACAGAAAAACAGTCAAGTAGAAAGCAATGAGGAAGGTGAAATCTTAAGTGATGACTCCCATAGCGACCAAGATATTGATCCAAATGACTTGAGACATAAGCTAAAGAGGTCTGTTGTTAAAGTTGAGCCAGTTGAATTAATAGACTTAGGGGGAAAAGTCAGTTCAAAGATTGATGTTTGCGGGCCGGCTCTCCCTTCACACTTGGAGACACGTTCAAATAAACATGCAGCAAGCAATGCTGAAGGGCCTGCCTTACCGCCGCATCTTCGCGAAGGAGATAGAAAAATAGGTACAAATTATTGCTCAGCTTGAAATGTCTGCTGATTTTACTTATTACTAATATGTTCTTCTTCACAGGCCCATCTATACCTGATAATCTACGCAAAGAACTGGCGCAAAATGAATGTGAAATTATCAAATGCGAGAGTTCCGATGACGACGGCATTGGTCCGTTGCCGGCGGGAGCGGAAGACAAGTGGTCCGACGCTCACCGGCGCCTTGAGGAAAGAGCTTTGGACATCAAGATACGAAATATAGACGGACATTCGTTGCAGAGTTCTAAAGTTAAATCTCGAGAACAGTGGATGCTAGAGCTACCTGAAGGAAAAACAAAATATATGGGGTTGGAAGCACGAACATTTAGGGCCAAAGAAGGCCCCGACATGTCCAACAGGTAGAATTATGAATACTGAATTCTTGGTAACGTTATTAAGAGTAATTAAATAAATATTACCTATATATATGTTTTTAGATCTAGCTGGACTGACACGCCAGAAGAAAAGGCTCGAAAGAAAGCTGGTCTGGATAAGGAAGAAGACCCTGAAGTAGTCCTGCAGAGGGAAGCGAGAGCCCGCCAGCTGGCGAGCAGGGATGACGACCAAGAAAGGGCTGTCAAGTAAGTTTTAACAAAAAACGAACACCTATTCATTTGACTTAAGGGGCTACCCGAGGGTTTCATCGTTTTTTGACAAGTTTTGAATCATATCTCCTACTTTTGCACTACAGATAGAATGTATTAGTCAAATCGGTTCTTTAATCTTTTATCTCCATTTTTGTCTACCGGATTTTGAACAAGACGAATACTTCATTTTGTATGATTTTTTTAAACATTGTCTAAAAAAACACTTATTTCGTATCTCTATTGGCGTGAAAGATCTAACATATACGAAATATACATATTTGGGTTTGTCTTTGACGTCTCTAAAAACGTGTCTAGGGTTTTCATTTTAAACTAAATAAAATAACACGAGTTATGGCCAGAAAACCAGTATTTTGGTCTAAAATTGTTCAACTTTGATGCCAAATATCTCGAAAACAATGAACTTTGAAGTAAATATGGGATACTATATTGCTTAAAGCCGTTGTTGTTAATATAATAAGCTACAAAAAACTTTAGAAAACTAAGGGATTCAGATCGAAGGTCATTGGCGTATGGGAGCCCATTAACATGATACATTTATAGGGCGTCTCAAAAGGCGTTTTTTTTTCAGTAAATGATTTATTTTGTTATCATAAAATTACAGTAGAGTAAAAATACAGTATGGGATTATGTGAAGAAAATTTCCCTGCCCATTTTGCATACATGTTTCTGCCTTAGCTGATCGCGTTTATGTCGGACAAAAAGCATTCTTAGCAAGTATATTAGTGCGATAAGGACGAATGGCTTATGTGCGACATAAACGCAAACATACTAGCTAGGCTAGTGAAATAAATACATTAATTTGTTGGTGTTTGTTGATGTTTCGTTGAATTTCCTCTTATAATGCATGAAAATGTTTAACCACACTGTATTTATGTATGGGGTTATTTGAAGCCACGGGTCTAACCCAACAGGCTCTATTGACGAAATTCGTAAAATCTATGCAAATTAGTCATGAAAAATTGCGACGTAATAGAGCGTATGTGATAGAAAAGCCGTCGAGAGTCCCCGTTTTAAAATGACAGCGAAACTATGTTTGTATGGGCAGCTGACTTGCGGCGAACGTCCTGGGGATTATTAAGGTCGCCGATTGGCCCATATGCCTTCAAAACCCCATAGTGTGTAGGTACTTTTCTTTTTCATCCAAGTCTAGCCTGATTTTTAAGATATACTATACCTCATTCTACTCAGTCCATATAACATAAGAATTGTAATGGACAAATTTGTGCACGTTTCTTCGCTTACCTAGGCTAGGATATCAAAGGGAAACATTGTAATAGTTTTACTTATTTCGATCATTATGTGCTTTTCCAACATAAAAATACAATATTCTTGCGTTTCAAAATGGTTTTCCTTGAAATCGAATGACTATTAACGTACGTTTTTTCTAATGCTATATGAAGTGGGGTATAAATTATTATATGTATGCCTGATTCAGTCATAGGCTTTACAAACATCCAAAGTTAGCTAACATATTATGGAATGATAATCTTGTTACAGGAAACATAAGAAAAAGCATAAAAGAGACGAATCTTTACTCGAATTGCATGAAAAGAAAATTAAGAAGAAAAAGAAGGTAAGCATCATTACACCTAAATAAGTTAATATAGGTAATTTTTCACAACAGGTTTATCTTGTGTAACCCAGTAGGGCTAGGACGCTAAGTTTTATGTCGGACATAAATCATTCGTCCCATTCTGGCAAATATGCGAGTGCAAGAGGGACAAATGCTTTACGTCGGACATGAAACCTAGTGTGCTAGGGGGGCAGGAGTTCCTATGGCCACCTTCTGTCTCCTTCATCGGACCAGGGTTATGATACCATAGTACTGCATTGACATCCCATTTGATATAACTGTACACAATTTCAACTCGATTGGACTTCAGGAAGTTGATCAAATTTGATCAGCAAGATTAGACTTCGCACTGACTAACATGAAAAGTTAATATAACGCTTGTAAAATACAGTTGTATCTCGTGGGCCCATTTCACAAGGTAACATTTTACAAGTCTCATCAGGCAACACAGGTTAATTGGCCAGTTGTCATTGCCTTGGTCAACCGCTTCTGTTTGGCCAGTTTAATTTTATGTTCAACAATAATACTTATATTAAAACTCCGCAAATTAAACATTAGGCCTCTCCACTACACTACTACGTACACTTGTTCAATTTCAAACAATTTACCCAAACATACCTACTGATTTATTGGCGAGTTCGTAATGCGTCTTCCGTTATGAATGACACACGAAAGCGTGATATCTCTATTTATGTCGTTAATTTAATGATAATGGTTCACAAGTTATGACCCCTTACTTGACACGTTGTTATGATTAAAATCACGCGTAAGATGAGAGATGATTCAGTTCGAACCGATTGTGTGAGTGAGACTCGCACTTGACCAGTAACAACAACATTTTGATAAAATCCAATTAAAAACGAATGAATGAACCCCGAATTTACAATTTCCTAGAAATTGTCGATCAAAGTTATGCATACATATACTTACCCTGATTATCAAATTAGACCCCAGACCAATTCAGTAAAAAGCTGCAAATGGTGTTAAAAGCATGAAAATCGGAACGATTGATCTTTTTGACCCGTAGCACGAAAAAAAAAAAGACCGGGTTGCACTCCGGGAGTGCCGGCAGAAGTGAAAACTCAATAACATTGTAACAGTTTTTCGATCAGGTCACGTGATGTCACCCTAAAAATGAATTTGACGCAAATTTATAAACAATTATCAATTATTTAGGCGGACGGCCCGCGGGCGCGATGGGTGCGACGGGCCCAACGCGCCGCCGCGGCGCAACGGTACGCGGCAAACCAAAATATCAATTTGTTTTTGCCGTTGATAAATATTTTTCTAAGCTTTATCTCTTTAGGAATAACGCCCAAATTCGAACTATTCGAATTTTCTCAATAGCAAAACGGTGAATGACGCGTTGGTATTATTACAAATTTATTTGCAGAATATGCTATTGCAAAAAGTGTTTAACGGCTTTATACTCTTACGAATAGCGTTCAGTTTTGAATGAAGTCGAATCGGCTAGCAGCAAAAAGTGACCTCCTTCACATCTGTTGTCACAAAACTCTGTCGCGTATTTAACAATTTTTCCCATCCCAAAAAGTGCTCAGCGCCGCTAAAGAAGTTTTCACTTCAAAAACATAAAGGAGAGGAGTTATGACGACTTTTTTTTTTGAATGGGAAAAAAATATTTTTTGTTCTGAAACCTATCGGTTGTGGTATCTAATGAAAGGGCTTACTAAGCCGATTCTAACAATATATCACATCATTATATTTCAGTCACTTGTTTAACTTAAAATAAAAATCATTTTCAAAACATACCAAGTTTGGGCTCCTCCAGATATGATACGGTTGGATCATTATTTGTAAAATATACCTAAAATGATATTTAATAGCCTCGTGTCTAACCTCAAGAAAGCAATTTTTAAAATATTTTTTTTTGGCGTACCGCTAGGACTATAGGTTGTTTTATACAATTAGATAGTTATTGTGGATCTCCAGACAGATGAATACAATAGACGGTGTAATATGTTTGTAGAAAGCAGACAAGGAGGAGGAGAAGCCGGAGCGCCGGCCCTTCAGCCGCGACGTGGACCTGCAGGTGGACCGCTTCGACGAGGCCCAAAAGAAGTCAGTCATCAAGAAAGCGCAACTCTTGGACACTAGATTTTCTCGTGGCGAGGCCAAGTATTTGTGACATACGTCATCCAACAAACTTGAATCAAATACGCTAATTTGACGATTTTATTAACTTTGACATTTTAATAATTATGTATTGTACGTCTTAAGATATTTTACACGCTATATTTTCAAATCTTCAGTTACTGCAATAGACAAGTTGTTTTAAAAGGACATGTTTCGCAACGAAATAATTTGTGGTACATGGTACAGTCACCTGCATTAATATCTGGCGTAACAACGCGCGCTTAAAACGACACGGCTCTATTTCTAGGGACAATGGGGAATATTCATGTTTTTTTTTTTTTTATCTATTCTATAAGTAATTATATAACCGGAAAAAATACAACACTTTCACAACAAAAAAAAATTTAATTAAAACTGCTATCATTTTCGGACAATCAAAACGCCACCATTTTGGCGCGCTCATTTGTAACGTCACCGTGCACCAAGAACAAATTAACAACAAAGTGTTTGATTCACACTTTTAATAAATGTGAGTGATGAAAGCTTAATATACGATCAACTTATTGTAATGGAAGAGCAAACAAAAGCTTATTATAAATATTGTATTGTCCCTATGTGTGAAAATAACATTAAAACTGCAAATATTTTCATATGCCCAAAGGTGCAAATATAAGGATAAAGTGGTGTAAGGCGAAGAGGAGAGATAATGTATCGTGCTTGAGTAGTTTAAAGATCATTTCGACGTGAGTATTAAATATGTATGTACCTAAATTTATTTTTATTAGGACCTGCGAACAATATAAACAATAACCTAACCTCAAAATTGTATTATATCATAATAATATGATAATTGTATCATAAAACTTGCTATGGAGCAGAAGATGAAAATTATAAATACACTTTTCTACAAAAAACCCAATAGAAGGTGGACATGGGTATCTCCAAACCAAAAAACAAGAAATGAGATAGACTACATACTCACAAACAAACCTAAAAACTTCATAAACATAGAGTTTTTTAACACCCCTTTTCCGTCTGATCATAAAATGGTACGAGGAACCTATATGTCCAACGTCAGTAACAAAAAAAGCAGAACAACATTTAACACATTGCCGAAAACACCTAATAGCGAGGATGATATAAAAATGTATACGAAAAGACTAGATCAGAACATATCGCTGCTGTTACATGAGCGCCCAAGCACTGTACAAGATTACTACAACCAATTAGAGAAAAGTATAACCCATGCAACGAAGACTGAAATGTCAAGCAACAAAGTAGTGAAAAGACAATGCAGTACAATAATACAGGAAGACACAAGACTCCTCATTTCCAGACGAACAGAACTATTAAACAAAAAGAACCGTACAAACAGTGAAAAAAGAGAACTAAGCAATCTATTTAAAACTTCAAATAAAGCCATTAAAAAAGACTACAACAATCACAGAGTACAAACAATAGAAAAGAATATTATATCCCACAAGTATGAAAAGAGCATTGAAAGAGCTTGACTCGACAAAGACCTGGATTAAAGAGCTTCACACCAACAATGGAGTAGTTAAGACAAGAAAAGACATTTTGAACTCTGCTACAAAATTTTACGAACAACTATACGAAAACCAGTCACCAAGTGGAAATTGAAGCGAAACATCAAACGAGAATACAGACATACAAAGCGAAGACACACTCATTGACGCAAAGGACAACACCAATATCAACCCCATTGAAGAAACTGAAGTCTTGAAACAAATCAAAAGCTTAAAAAAAGAGAAGAGCCCAGGGCCAGATGGCATTCCTAACGAACTACTGAAAATGGGAGCGAACCTGCTTATCAAACCACTCACCGAACTATTCAACATGGTACTAGAAACAGGAAAAACCCCTCGTCAGTGGCAAACCTCAGACATCACAATCTTATATAAAAAGGGAGACCCTAAGGATATTGCAAATTACCGACCAATCAGCCTTTTAGCAAGCACCTACAAACTCTTCACAGCACTACTTATGAACAGAATTACAAAACAAATAGACGAATGCCAGCCCATAGAACAAGCTGGATTCAGATCAGGATTCTCAACGACAGACCATATACATACAGTAGAACAAGTACTAGAACGCTACCAAGAATTCAACAAACCCCTCTATGTGGCATTTATAGATTATACTAAGGCTTTCGATAGTGTATCTCACAGTGCGATTTGGAATTCTCTAAACCACTGTAAGGTACATCAAAAATACATAAATGTCCTAAAAAATATTTACAACAACAGTACAAGTAGAGTGAAATTAGAGGAAAGAGGAAGAGAAATTAAAATTAGTAGAGGAGTCAGACAAGGTGACCCAGTATCACCAAAACTGTTCATAGCAATACTACAAAACATCTTTAACCAACTAAACTGGGATCAATTGGGCATAAAAATATTCAGTGGACGCCTAAACCATTTAAGATTCGCTGATGACCTAGTGCTAATATCGGAAAATATACAGCGCTTACAAGACATGCTAAATAGCCGCAACATAGAAAGCCGAAAAGTAGGACTAGAGATGAACTACACCAAAACAAAAATTATGACTAACAGTGTGAAATCCAAAATTCTCATAGATAACAAAGAGATATGTAGATCAATATGTAT
Organism: Epinotia ramella; assembly: GCA_947578815.1. Classification (NCBI taxonomy): domain Eukaryota; kingdom Metazoa; phylum Arthropoda; class Insecta; order Lepidoptera; family Tortricidae; genus Epinotia; species Epinotia ramella. Next base: position 39,895,045 of record OX388200.1, read on the forward strand.
ACTTAGGCAAACAAATATCATTTGGTACAGATAGCCACATAGAAGAAATAGAGCGCAGGATCGCTCTCAGCTGGAAGAAGTACTGGAGTTTCAAGGAACTTTTAAAAGGCAACTTCAATCTACGCCTCAAGAAAACAGTGATGGACACATGCATCTTACCAAGCCTTACATATGGCTGCCAAACTTGGGTTCACACCAACAAAATAAAATCAAAAATTCGGACATGTCAGAGAGCAATGGAGAGGAGCATACTGAATGTCAAAAAGAAGGACAAAATAAACTGCAAAAGCATCAGGTCACAGACAAAACTTACAGACGCACTCGACTTCATACTCAAACAAAAATGGAGATGGGCTGGCCGGTTCTCTTATTTTTCGCAGAAAATTGTTTGGCCAATTATTAGTTCCCAACCAACGTTTCGCAGAATATTATTTCGCCAAATAATCACTTGCCAACTCGTCATAAGATTTCGTTTCGTTTCCCAACCTCACAGTTGCCAACTGTATGTTTGGTCTGATGATTATAAAGTAAACTTTCAAAATGCCAAAAATCGTTTAACAGAATGTTTTAGTTGGCTGAATAGTCATTTCGTTGTATACAATTGTATTGTATACGTTATAACGTTTCCCAAATGTTTCACGCAGTAGGGTTCGTACAGTTACTATGTAATATAATTTACAATGTGGGTAAGCGCAACTGCTCACTTCTTTTAATAACTTTGTGGGTGAGTAAGAATAAACTGACTTATTAGCGATAAGTGTTTACGTTATTACTTGCGGGACGTTGCTTTTGGAATGTTTCCTTGTTATTATTTTAATACAAAATTATTTTTCATTACTTATTTTGAATATTCAATAAGGCGATTTTGGCACTCGCCGGCCGCTGCCGCGGCACGCTCGCTTCGCTCGCTCGGCTTCGTGCGCTGTAAGATCGCGGTTAACCTAACACGCTCCTCCTCGCTTCGCTCGTCGTCGCACCTATCTGGACTCTTGTCACAGTTATTATTTCTGTTGCTATACTTATCACGAAACTGTTCTTTGTTTCAGGCAAGTTCAACAGATGGGTTTCGCCAAAAGATACGCACTTCTTAATTTTATTTTCACCGAAAGAGTGGGTACTTTAATCCAATACTTAAAAAATAACTTATATTGCTAATTGAAATAATTCATCGTAACTTTTAAGTTGGCTTATATGTTAAAACGTAACTATTGCACTGACGAAACGTTGTTCGTTCAATAGTTGTTTGGCCTAGTGAAATAGTTGGCAAGTGATAAGTTTTCCAAACATTTTTAGTCATTGTGATATATTCTGCTTTATAAAAATTCGACCAAGTGTCAGGTTGTCATACAAAAAGTTGGTAATGGTTAGTTGTCAAAGTGAATCATTTTCGAAATGTTGGTTGGCAAGTGATGTTTGACCAAAGGAAATTCTGCGAAAAGGCAGAACACCGGGCTGGCCATATAGCAAGAATCACCGACAAGAGATGGACTAACGAAGCCACTAAATGGCCAGGGCCACTAGGAAAAAGACGAGTGGGTAGGCCCAAGGCAAGATGGTCTGATGACATAATAGCTGCAGCTGGACCGAACTGGATCAATAATGCTAAGGACAGAGAAAAATGGAAAGACATGGAGGAGGTCTATACCCGTCAGGGGTCCCTTATATAACCTGAAACACTTTGATAAACAATCAATCACTATATAATAAGGGAATCAATAAAGGCTTAATAATAATAATCATAATACTATTCTGATTTCCAATTTTTTTAGTTATCATTGTTACAAATATTATGATTTTTGTTGATCAACAGCTGACTACGAGTGTTGATTTTGATCATGAAACGTTTTAGCTAAGTTTCTTTGTTTGCACTGTTGAAAGTTGAAAGAATTTAATCTTTTTTACTGAGTGACCTACACAAAGTTTTATTATAAGCCTTGACGAAAACAACCTAGTTTGTTAAAGTTCATAAAGATGTTCTCAACATTTAACATTCCTAATAGGTACCTACATATCTTTGATGATATAATACTAGCTTCTGCCCGCGACTCCGTCCGCGTGGAACTCGTTTATATCATAGCTCCATACAAACTTTCACCCCCCACTTCATCCCCTTGGGGGATGATTTCCGGGATAAAAACTATCCTAAGTTCTTCCCCAGGACTCAGACTATCTCTATACCAAATTTCATCCAAATCGGTTCAGCGGTTTAAGCGTGAAGAGGTAACAGACAGACAGACAGACAGACAGACTCGCATTTATAGTATTATAATAGTATGGATAGTATGGATAAATATGTACTAGTTTTTTATTCCGAAATCGAATTACTTATGACTAACAGCTAGTCATAAGTAATTGGATATCGTTCGAGTTATTGACTAACTCGTAATTATAATTATATTTGCACGTAACAATCATTTCATTCACTTAGATTAAATTAATTTAAGTTCACTTAACTCATGTTTTCGAATACAGAACTACCTTAATAATGAACAGAAGACCTTTCCAATCTAAGTATAGTAATAAGATAGATAGATTTAGTAGTAAGCTGAAAACAAACTATGTTTAGTCTTATTTTTAACATGCTGTTACCACCTGTATGAAAGAGCGTTTCCCCCTAATACAAGTGTCTAACTTAAAAGGGAGAAACGACTAAAACTACTAAATGTAAAAACCTTGTTGAAAATAAATAATTTTGAATTTTGAATTCCACTTATTTAACAAAGACACTTATTTGAAGTAGTATAAAAGTCTAGCTATTTGAATCGCCAAAATAGGTTATAATTAGTAATTACTTAATTGACCAATCTCACGAGTATAAAAACAAGGAATATGAAAATTTATTGAATATCTTTAAGTTATTTACCTTGCAGCTTTTACTCCTCTTAGTTCAGCGGACGTAAAGTCCCAAATATTAGCGAAGTACGTATTTAGTCATCATGAACACATCAATTTTAGGCAGGTTATCCGACTGTGCCTTGACAAAACCGCTTTCAGTCATTGTGGCGAGTTTTTTTTCACAAGGAGTCACTGCTTTCAGTTAACATTTACCAAAAAACACTGATTATTTATCATAAACAGCGGCAAAACAATGCGAATAACTTTCAATAATCATACTAATGACCTGTTAACAGTAGACACCGAGTGCATGGTGACGTCACGTTTCGCTCCGCCAATAGCGTTGCGTTTTGGAAATTTGCGAGGGAATTTGAAAAATAGTACTTTTAAACAATTAAACTTATCAATAGAAACATGATAATTTGTAAAAATAATCATGTGTGTATATTTATTAAGCAATATAGATTACACATGATTTTTTTTGTCCATTTCTAAATCACATGCATATTCCCTATTTACCCGCTTGATGCTGGTGACTGTACCGTCACGAAGTCGTGATATTTGTATGTTAGTTTTATCAATCTGTAGTAATGTTGTTTTTTAAGCATACAACAATGTATTTTTAAAAGGAATAAGGTAAAATGGTCTTGTAGAAAAGTTTTTTATTTAAACTTATATTGCAAATGAATCTATATCAATGAATGATGGATACGTAAAGTGTGATGATATGTGGCGGTTAGCGGTGCGCCTCACAGCGGGGCTGCGGTCACGGCCCCGGGCTCGCCGGCGGAGCCGCCGGCGGCGGTGGCTAGCTTGGCGGAGGCGCACTGCTTCGGTTTCGAATTTTCGCAGCACAGCGCTTCTTCCGCGGTCATGTTGGCGTACACCCACTGACCATCGCAGATCTTGTAGAACACTGACAGCTAAAATGCAAGCACAATTATCTAATTAATCTCAATCATCATTATATTTGACGACAGTAAATCGGCGACTAACAAAATTGAAAGCTTAGAAACCTTCCATTGTGTAACCGCTATTGTTCGTTTATCAACACTGCTGAATCTCATAAGTCTCATAACAAGTTGAATGCGGTATCATTTTACAAAGATTTTACAAGTGTTCAGATGCGCGATTAAGCGACCTTGAGTTCGTCGCAGTCCTTGAGCCGGTTGCACAGTATCTCGGGGCCCTTGGCGCGGGTGGCAGTGGCGAGGGCGAGGCAGAGGCTGGCGCAGGTGGCGTTGCCCGCGGGCCCGCACGGCACGGCCAGCCCGGGTGCGTGCGCCAGCAGCGGCGCCGCCGCGCCCGGCCGGCTCGACCCGAACCCGCCACACGAACAGTTCCCTTTAAGCGGCTCCTCTAAACCCACTTTCCTGTAACATATTTATACCGTTCACTAATAGTACATTACTACAGAGGCTCTAGTATAAGTTTTACCGAAACAAAACTTTACGATCGCGTTTGCGTTTTACCCATCAATTTGTAGGGGATTAGACAGCTAAACGCAAACGCGGCCGTAACGTTTTGTTTCGGTAAAACTTATACTAGAGCCTCAGAGGCCGGGAAGTAAGGGGTTGCCGGCCGAGTACATATAGACGGCCGGATACTTATGAGGCTGGCAACTCCTTTTCACGCCGAGGTACCTATGTACGAGGGGCGTCTGAAAAGTTCTAAGCCTAAGATAGAAAAAAACAATTTACAAAAATGAACTCGTGTTTATTTTTCAATATAGTCTCCTCCTAAATCAATGCATTTTTTACATTTTTTATACAGTGCTTTTAGGCCATTAAAAAAATAATCTTTATTTTGCCCTTCAAAATGCTCCTGTACAGCCGCCTTCATCTCTTCGTCACTTCTAAATCGCTTTCCCCTCAACTCTTTCTTCAAATTATTGAATAGAAAATAATCGCTTGGGGCTAGATCTGGGCTGTAGGGTGGGTGGTCAATTTCCTCAAAACCAACTTCCTTCAGAGCACGCCTCGCAACATTAGCGGTGTGAACGGGTGCGTTGTCTTGCAAAAACAAAATGCCTTTCCTTAGTTTACCCCGCCTTTTCTCAACTATGGCTTGTCGCACCTGTCTTATTAGATTTGCATAATAAGTTCCGTTTATCGTAGAGCCTTTTTCTAAATAATCGATTAAAAGAATGCCATCACAGTCCCAAAATACCGTAGCCATTAACTTAGAGGCCGACTTTTGCACTTTAAATTTCTTCAGCGGCCTTTCACCCTTTTCAATCCACTGCATCCACTCAGACTTACACTCCGGATCATACTGTCTGATCCATGTTTCATCAACAGTTACTATTCGGGAACAAACTTCATCTAAATCATCTTCGCACAATTCTAAAAACGCCCGAGAAGTTTCCACACGACGTACTTTATCGAAGGCCGTTAGCATTTTCGGTACCCAACGAGCACTCACTTTACTCATGTACAAATGTTCATGTAAAATTTATCCGACTCTTTCTTTACTAATACCTAAGACCTCAGCTATTTGCCAAACCTTAATTCTTCTATCTTCTAATACCAGCTTTTTGACTTTTGCTACGTTTTCTTCGGTCACTACCGATATTGGCCGTCCTGAGCGGGGGTCGTCTTCGATCGATTCCCGTCCGAGTTTAAATAAGCGACTCCACTTTTTGACTGTGGCATAAGAAGGCCCAGAATCACCGTAAATAATAGCCATTTCCTCAAAAATACACTGCGGTGATTTGTCACTTTTTGTAAGGAATTTAATTACAGCACGGTGCTCAATTTTCGTAATATTCGTTGGTAATTCACACATGATGTACTTTTCCGTTGAATATCTCGAAACAGAATAATAAAAACGTGACATGTTATTTTTTTATAATTTGTTTTTAAATGGCCTTTCTAGTGGCCAGTATCATAAACGCATATATAACCTCGAAATACCTTAGGCTTAGAACTTTTCAGACGCCCCTCGTATAGTGCTTTTCTCAAACATGCAATGAAATAAATTAAAAAGTCTCCAAGAAATCAAACCTTAATTTTCATGGGTGAACGCCGTGATCCTGTGCCACAAATTGTAGAATGGAAATTAAAAAAGACCATCTGGCAGGCCTAGTCCTCCAATTTTGTATGAAATGCCATTACGGATCTCTCGTCTCGCTGCGCCCGAAACGTAACACTTCGAAGCCCATTATGAAGAACACAACGTCAATATTTCATTGCATGTTTGAGAAAATATATATTGAATCTTAGATACCTCCTAGTTTTCAATTTGTCCCTATGGATCAATTTGTTCTTCTCTATAGAAGGTACGGTCACGGTCATTTTTGAGCGTTTTAGAGCTCACTTTATACTTCAAAGCTTAACAATAATAAACCAAAATTAGTTGACACCTAAGTAGCTCAACAATTAAATTCGTTGACCGTAACGATTTACATATTAAAATATTAGATAGGTTCGAGTTGGTTATCCTTTAACAAATAGTAGAGATTATTTGCACTTAACACATCACCTTCAATAAAAAAACACGGATTTTCTGAAAAGGAAAAATGTTACATTACCCCACAGTTTTGTCATCAGGAATCGCAAAAGCGAGCGCGACTAAAATGATGAGGCAGGCGTCGCAGAGGAACAGTTTGGCTGAAGACATGGCGGCGGCGGCGGCGAGTACCGACTGCCGACTGCCGCCGGTCCGTCACCTTATAAACACCTCGCCAGCCACTTCGCCAGGCGACGACACCTTACACCGGAATTAAACCGACACTTATTGTAAGCACCCTTTACAACACACCACATGTTATGTTCCTGCTTTGTGTAACGTGCAGTTTTGGTTTTCGTGCCCTGAGGCGCTAGTTTTTCATTCCACTGATTAGTGATTCTTGTGGCGATTACGCGACCAGCTTCATTTAGGGTACGGGTTCTTTAACTAAAAACATAATATTTCCACATACTGATAATAGTACATTATTGCCGAGGCGCGGAAAAAAAGGGGTTGCCTGACGAGCTGGTTGGTAGACCTGCCAAGAGACGAGTCAGGCAACCCCGGTTTTCGCCAAGGTAAATATAGTGCTTTTCTCTAACATGTGAGGAAATAATACAGACATTACAAAAAACATCTTGTGCCATACCTAATAACGCGGTGATACTTGTACCTATGATTTAGCTGTAAGCATTCTTTCTATGAATTCTTTCAATGGCGGTAAGGTAAACGTCCGAGTGCTCGACGCTGTCCTAGTATATTGCATGGGCACTCTATGTCAAAGTGACATGGCTTAAATTGAAGAAAAATCCTGTTAGTTCGAATATAACCCATATTGCTTTGACTTAGAGTGCCCATGCCATATACTAGTACAGCGTCGAGCACTGGGACGTTTACCTTATTCACTTCACACTATATTTTACACACAATGGGGTGTTTCAAGTAATTAAGTGTAACACATTTAATTCATTTCATGTTTCATTTATCTCAAATAAATGAATTTAGTTACGGTTTAATACTTTTTTTCTTCTTCTAACCATAAACAATAAAGAGCGATTTTTTAAAAAAAAAAGATCACCATGAAAACCGCGCGGCTCGAGGGTGATTTTCTTTGGCTGAACATGATTTTTCCTTAGTCGTCTCGATTTAGTATGGCGCTATCAGGATTTTAAAAAGTAACGCAGCAGGCAGGCAACGCGCAGGTTTTGTATGGGTTATTAATTTATTATACTCCTAGGCAGGGAAGAGACTTAACTTTTTAAATGTTGGCGGATAAAAATTAGGCACTTCGCGTGTTCGTTTTTCAAACAAAATGCGACGCTTTCCGAGCATGTTTGAGAAAAACCATTAGCTTAGCTTATGCAATGTTTTAGTAGTGATATAATAATGCACTATTAATAAAACCGGTTAAGTGCGAGTCGGACTCGTGCACCGCGGGGTTTCGTATCGTACTCATATAATCTGTTTTGGGCCTAGCTAGTGTAACATGAGCTCCCGTCACGAACTATGTACTGGGTGTGTTCTTACGACTGTTAAATGCAAACCGTATTTTTATGCAATACAATAACAAATTCATAGTTTACAGACTTTTTCTTGATTTGTAATGTAAGACCTTGCTTCATGCCAAATTTTGTGATTCTAGATCTACGGGAAGTACCTATAGGTTTTTGGGTCGGTTTGGTTATTTTTTTCACTGCAGCAGGTTTTAGTAGGTAGAAAGAGAGTTAGAGACACGTAAAAAGAGCTCTGAGCGCCATATTAAATGTATGGCCACCAGCACGGCTAGCACGCGACGGCGCGCGAGCTCTCTCGATTTTTCTCTCACTAATTAGACCACTTAGAACAAGAGGTATAATAAAAATCGAGAGTATGTCGCGGCCGTCGTGTGCTAGACGTGCAGAGCTCTTTTTACGTGTGGCGACCTGTATCATATATCATATGTATTATGCTTTTCTCAAACACGCAATGAAATAAATTAAAAAAACTCCAAGAAATCAACCTTTAATTTTCATGGCTGAACGCCGTGATCCTGTGCCACAAATGTGGAATGGAAATTAAAAAAGACCGTTTTGCAGGCCGCCCAATGCCATTACGGGTATCTCGTGTCGCTGCGCCCGAAACATGAAACTTCGAAGCCCTTTATGAAGAACTACACAACGTCAATATTTCATTGCATGGTGAATCCCCCAGATCGCAGGTGCTTGTCGCCCGAACCGTAGGGCCATAAACATGCGATCGGGGGCTTTACGAATTACCGCCCGTGGTGCGTACACAATTTTACGTCTTCTCCTGGGTGTGAAGGGAGATTTGCCGCTGCGCCCGTGGTCGATATGTAAATCTCACTTACCGCCCGGAGTGACGTAAATATATATAACCATAAGGTATAGGCATTACGCGGTGAATATTATTGCAAGATCTTGATAGCCACATCAGGGATGCCGAGGATGCGATTTTTTTGGCATCCGCGGATTCGGATATTTGGTGGCACACATCCGCGGATGCTGATGCATATTTTGGGGTCAACCACTAAAAACGCAAATAAACAACGTCAATTTTATGATATCACGCAATCATCTAATATGTTGAGACTAAATTACAATCGTAGCGAACAAATGAAAACCCGTCTGTCTGCTCTTGGTCACAGAAACGAAAAAAAAATTTTCTACTCTACCGTTATCTGTCATTTATATAGGCTCTAGCTCAAATACAATGACACCGATAATATGTCGTCGAAAAACTCTATGCTCTATGGCCCATAAACGCACTGTTTAGTGTACTTTTATGGTTCATACATTTTTCATAAAAGCACTGTTTACCACGAGTTCAAATCATCTAACTTTTTTTCAATCGGCCACCATATTGCAGTGGTACCAACTTCATAAGCAAATTTTTCGGATTAAAAAGTTTTGCTATCAAACATTTGTAGAACATAAATTATTTACTAAAATAATAATAAATGGTCATGAATTGTGTGTATACATATTTTACCAATTATTGGTATTATTTATAAATATAAACCAATCCGATTAGGTTGGGTTTTCTAATTCAGTTTGGTTCGGATGGCAAGTTCAAGGAAATTAAAAACAAAACAGACCATAAACAATGTGTAATATTTCTAATTTCCCACCAAAGTTCCAATTCACAATTATTAACTAAATTCACAAAGACGAAATATGATAACTATTCGTTATTAATAACATATTATTAAGATTTGATTCGTGTTTGTGAATTGAAGAAAACTGTGTACGTTCCTTTTAAAATGGACGAAGAAGAAAATAACTGCACCGCTGAAGAAATTGCGTGAGTAGTAATAGAACGGAAAAACTACTGCCGAAAAGTCAAACAAATGCTATTTATTTAGAATTAGTCGTAGAAAAAGTATTGTATGCAACGGTGTATAACTTGGTCTTATACAACATATGCATAAAATACTATTTTTTACTAATGGCGAAAATATCTAAAACGCGCGCAATAAGCACCGCTCCTTTCTTGTTGTGAATTTCACTACTAACTCCTATTGTGATATGAGGTATCGCGTGATAAATTGATAATATTATAGGAATGCACTCACTTCACTATATATGTATAGATACATATACCGGGTGGAAAAATCGAATGCAACATGGATGGCAACTACCTTAAATATTGTAAATAGCACATTCTGTGTAAAGGAAACATTCCTTTGTTTTTAAAAACAATAAATTCTGCATTTAAGGATTTATGAAAAATCGCTTGCCTTAGTCGGGACTCGAACCTAAGTGTGTATAATTCGGCCCCTATGGATTAAAAGAGGTAGTTATTATGTTATGACATTTATGACTAGTAACGTACGTTTAGAACGTAGTGGTTATATTCTCTTTGCGTACGTATTCATAGGACCAAATGGCCGTCGTTCGCTAACTTCCGTACGTGAACTTGCATCCCCTTGGCATACCTACTACTTACCTATTTCATAGTTGTAATTCTCATCAAAAAAAATTGCATGATTCATTGATTGAGTAGATAACAATTATTCAAAACTATAATGTGGCTGTGAGCTGTAGAACTCGCCAAGAAGTCATATACCGTAAAATGGGGTGAGTGGGGTTCGCGGGGAGAGTTGGGTTATGAATGGGGAGAGAAGGGATGCAAGGGGATGAGATGGGGTTTTAAGGCTACCTACTGCTACAAAAATAATGTATTCCAATTTAAAATGGAGCTATAGTAATACTCATAATCATAATAAAAAAAATCGATCCAACAATCTTCCAAAATCACCTTTGTATTAAATCCCATCTCACCCCAATTACGAGGGACTACGGGGTTAGGTGGGATTTCCTGTTTATCGTCATAGTTATGAAATGGAACTACCCAAAATAAAAATACAACCGAATTGAGAACCTCCTCCTTTTTTTTTTAGTCGGTTAAAAATACAAACGTCCGGAACACTTCTTATATACACCATTCAGTTTGCATAAGTAAAAATAAAATGTTATCGAGGTTTGAATGTCAGTTTTGCCCCTACTCACCCCATTATAAGGTACTTACGAAAAAAATTTTTTTGAAAAATATCCAAAAATGAATAACAAATAATCAATATATATTATAAAAGAAAGTGTCCGCTAAAACTCAGAAATGAGTCCCGGTACGATCAAGGGAGTTATATTGTGGTAGCCCTCTATCTCCCGTCCATGAACAAGGTTCCCGTTTTTACCTGAAGGGCGTGCTTTTGAAGATATAAGGGCTTGAAGCTAGAACATTCGACCGCATTCCACAACATTCTGGAATGTTCGGGAACATCGTACGATACGTTGATCATTGTGGGACATTATAGAACACTCTCGAATGTTGTGGAATATTCTGGAACATTTTGGACCATTCGAAGACTTTTTCTATGGGTGAAGCTACCTTTTGATAGGAGTATATAAAGCAAGATCTGTTTGTGAGTTTGAATGTTCGGGACTAGTCTGAAAGGTTCAGGAATATCCCAGATCATTCTGGAACGTCTCAGAACACTCGAATGTTTTGGAATTCTGGATCATTGTGGACCATTCGAAGACTTTCGTATGAGTGGAGCTCTCTATTGATTATTTATAAAGCAGGACCCGTCGTGGGTTGGAACGTTCCAGAACATTCTGGAATGTTCGGGAATACTCTGAAACTGGACCTATTTTATAGAAAAAATAAAAATTCATGGATAATATGGCAAACGTTGTCGATGGTTCATATAGCTATTCGAAATGTTTGAATGATCGGGGATATCCCAGATCATTGTGGAACATTCAAAATCTTTTTTGTATGGGTGGTACCCATTGGTAGGGGTATATAAAGCATGATACGTCGTGGGTTTGAACGTCAGTTTCTCCCCAGTGAAGTGCAGCGAATGAATAAAAACAAACAGTGAAGTGTGAGTAATCAAAGTGATACATTGACTGAATATAAATCGAAAATATAGTGTAAAAAGTGATTAAAGTGTAGTTACTTCGTGTATTTCTTAATAAAAAGCTTTGATTCACGTTTTATACAATGCCTAAACGTAAAAGAAGTGGAGATATTGCCAGTTCTGAAGCAAAACAGCGAAAACAAAAATAACGGCGAAAAAACGAAACGGTCGAAGAGCGCGTAGCACATTTACGTTCCCAAAGAATGAGCACTTTGAGAAGCAGAGATACCGAAAACAACGAAATGAATGAATTGAAGCCACCCATGAAAATATCACTACGTGAAGCGCGGACGAGGACAAGTAAACACAACCTAACAAATGAAGCATTCCACTACGACCCGACGAAAGAATATAACAAACACAAACACGTCGTAATCAACAAAATGGATAACATCTGCCAATTTTACAACGCAAAAAACAGGATCTGTTGCATAAATGGAAAAATTCGATTACCACCACTGGAAGCACCTGCGCGGGAATTTCTACATTACATGACCGGGGAAACTCCAGAATCAAAACTCTTTCTTCTATATACTATATTAAATCGGCCAAGTGCGTGTCGGGCCTCGCACAGTGGTTCCGTAGTTGCCTCTATCTTTCTTAGTTACATCGACACGCGCGCGCCAACTAAATGGTTGCGTCGGCCGAATTTGTACGAAAGTTGGCCTTTATAAGTAGGTAACTAGGCAGGTACCTACATTTTAAGTTGGTCGACTATTACTCGGTAACTAGTTATGCCTACTTAGCCGTGATAGTTTTCCTGTTAAATTCATTATATATGCGGCTTGAAACTAAGCCTCTCATCCAGAATAACGCCCAAATACTTAATCGTTTCTGATCTGCTAAGAGTTGGGCATTTGCAGTTGTGTGGGCTATTTGAGCGGTGATTGTGTGCGGTAATGGAATAATTATTTGCTGATAAAGTAACGCTTACTGTAATTGAGAAGATCACGAATTTTGTTTTCTCCACGTTTAAAGACAAAGTATTGTTCACTAGCCATGTATTTACTTTATCGAAACCTAGTTGTGCTTTACAAAAGGCATCCTCCCACGTATTACCAGAGAAGATCAAGGCAGTGTCATCTGTAAAAGCTACTAGTTTACCTCCAAGAAGGTCAATGTTACACATATCGTTGACATAAAGTAAAAAGAGGGTAGGTCCCAGAATGCTTCCTTGGGGGACTACTATCTAACTCTAACTATCAACTCGCCACTTGCAAGTTCACCCACTTTAACACTCTGTGTACGATTTGTCAAGTAGCTCTGGAACAATCTAAGTTGTGCTCCCCGCACTCCTATTGATTCGAGCTTATTCACAAGTTTAGGAATAGATACCGTGTCAAATGCCTTTGCTAAGTCAAGGAAGATGGAAAGGCATTTGTTTCCAGCATCCAGTTCGCCAACTATGTGATTGGTGAGTTCATGAACAGCGTCATTAGTGGATTTACAGCTTCGGAATCCATACTGCCTATTTGAAAGTATGTTATTATTTTCTAAGAAGTTTTTGAGACGACTGTTCATGATCTTCTCCAAAACTTTAGATAGTGAAGATAAAATAGATATGGGTCGGTAATTATTTACTATGTTCCTTTTTCCAGATTTGTGAATAGGATGAATCAAGGCTTTTTTAAATTGGTCTGGAAAAACGCCAGTCCTTATACACAAGTTAAGGATGTGAGTTAGGGGTTGTAGCAAGATTTCTTTATGTTGCTTTAGGAAGGCAGATGAGATATTATCATGTCCAGTCGCACAATCAGAACGGAGCGAGTTAAGTATTCCTTCTACTTCGATTTCATCCGTTTCCAGGAACACTAATGAATTACGGCTACAAAACGAGGGAACCGTATTATCATACACGTTGTCGCTTGGAATTGCGTTTGCATGTATGTTCTGAGCTAATTGTTTACCTACATTAACAAAATAGTTATTAACGAACGATAGTGAGTTAGCAGTAGAATGCTTTAATGTGAGTAGTTCTTCGGCTGTAGATTTGATTTTCTTGGTGTTAGTTATTTCCTGAATAGTACTCCAAAGCTTTTTAGAGTTAGTTCCTGCTTCCTGTAGTTTATTTTTCTCGTATTGGTTTTTCAATCTTTTGAGTAGGTTATTATTATTACAAAAGTTTCGATACCTTTTGTATGACACATTAATGGGTTGATTATGTGGTGATAATTTAGCTGCTTTGTGCATTCTGTCCCTGTTTCGTATACACCTTAATAAACCAGGGGTCATCCATGGTTTAAAAATACGCAGACGATGCGAACGAAAATAATTTAATAGCAATAATTTTGCTACGATGATAGATAACATCTTCTACGCGGACGAAGACGCGGGGACCAGCTGATTATATTATAATTAATAAACCTACTCACAAAATTTCACGAGTATCGGTAGAGAAATGCGACTTGTACCTACAGGGGAACAGGCGAACAGCGGGACAACCAGACATACCAACGAATTCGGCCCAAGCTGAAGCATAGAACTTCGTTCGCTTCGCTCGCTCGTTGAATAATATTTTTTAGAATAGATTTAATGACATCGACTGTACAATGTTCGGGAAACATGGTTATCGTATTGTCGCTCGAGGAGAATGTTATCGTTTCATTTGAGCCCGAGAGCGTGTTTTGATTACACTACCCAGTCGGTACAATAAGCGATTTGTGCACTTGTATTAGTAATCACATGACAATATGCGACGCTTGGTATCAAGTTGGAAACTATAGTTCCCTATTTATCGTTACCGTGAGCTGCCTTACCCCTTACCCTATTACCCACTGGTGGGTTTTATTAGTATCGAGTCATTGTTGTGGCATCTTGTTTACTGGCTCGATGGTAAAGTGTAAAGTACTAGTAACCGTGACCGTCAGGATGGCTGGACCTCGCGAGATATTGCAAGTTTGAGCTAACCCACATTTATTACCTACCTATTTTATCTACGCACATGTCATTAGTGCTCTAAAATGCGTTCAGAAACCGTAGGAAATTACCAGCATTATTACAACCAATTTTACTATAGTGGGGGCGTTTAGAGACATAAAATGGCCAAACCTTCCTTTTTTTGATACAAGTATGAAACTTGGCACAGTTATTCCTTGTGTCAAAATAAGCCGATTAAGATCGGTAGCCCTCGGGAGCCCCCCCTCTGGGGCCGGGGAGGGGGGTTAAAGTCCCGCTCTACCCGGCTTCATTCTAAAAATTCTAACCATCCATGGCTAGCTAATAGGTCGTGTTTGGTATCAATTTCGGATAAATCAATAACGTAGAATTCATTTCTGATATAAAAAATATGCATTTAGTTAAGTAATTTAGAAAAAAATGCTATAATCAAATTTCTCAATTATATATTATTTATTTTAAGTCGTCGTAAATATGAAACCGCTAGTTTTTTTTATAAATAAAAAATATGAAAAGAAAGGCAATTATAATAGACTAAAAAATACAGTACTTTGAAGTACCTTGAGTAATTAAAAATAGAAACAAAAAAAGTTGCACGTCACGTGCCAGATCTTCATTTTTATCGGAATCGTTTGAAGATGTAGTCGAAGCGAGTGTTTTGTGTGGACTAATTGTGTTACAAGAAGTACTTTATAGTTATCAAGTTTATAATGTTTCTGTGACATGGAGATATCCGTTTATCTCTTCAACAATACGCACACATTTCAAAAGTACGGCCAATAAACTTTTTGGTCTAGAGGTGAACGACCGCACCGTTGCCGGGCACGCCATCTTCACAGAGTACTTTTCTATATATTAGTCATCTTAGAGCCTTATCACACTTGCGATTTCCAAGCGTATTTTGTATGAAGGCGATCACGCAGCGTGTTCGCCGCGACTGATAATTGTATAGAAAACACGCTCGCAAATCGCAAGTGTGATAAGGCTCTAGTCGGTTTTGTCAGATGTTGTCAGGCGCAGCTGCTATGGTGGAGGAATTCGAAAGCGAAATATAAAGCTTGTACGACCCTATCAAACTTAATAAATATCCAATTTTTTCAAATGACAGCAAGGAAAATATTGACAGCAAAGCAAAAAGTAAACTAGCTTTGCTTAAAAACGATTGCAGCCTTTTCAGCAAATTATATATTGCTACAAGCGAATACAGAGCAGGAGATCTAGACACGTTTTTTGCGCATGAAAATCAATTCAGCCCACCTGCATTATCAGTTATGGCAAACTTACGTTCTTGTGTGAAATCGGATCTCCTAAAATGTCTTACTGACATCCCAAGCGAGAACATAATGAACCGGGGAAGCGCCCCAGAAGTTTCTGCCAAAGTACTTGATGGACCTGCTACTCGTATTGTCCATATGTTAAACCCAGGTCTGTCACGAACATTTGCAGAATAAGCCTGATAACATTTTTGTACATTTCATACGGAGAGAAATGACAAATATTTTCGAGGCTAGACCTGAGGGGCTAGTACGCTAAGTTTTATGTCGGACGTAAAGCATTCGTCCCATTCTGGTCAATATGCGAGTGCAAGAGGGACAAATATGCTTTATGTCGGACATAAAACCTAGTGTGCTAGGGAGGCTGGTATGGGATAGATATGACAAAAACAGTTTAAGAGGCCTTACGCTTACAAAAGCAGAAGCGGAAGCGTATTTTGCCAAATGCTTCCTTTTTAGGGTTCCGGAGCCAGAATGGCAAAAACGGAACCCTTATAGTTTCGCTATGTCCGTCCGTCCGTCCGTCCGTCCGCAGCTTAGCTCAGAGGCTCTTGGTACTAGAAAGCTGTAACTTGGCATGAATATACATATTAGTCATGCCGACAAAGTGGTAAAATAAAATCTTGAAAAACATTTTTTTTAGGGTACCTCCCCTACATGTAAAGTGGGGATGATTTTTTTTATTTTCGTCTACCCCATAGTGTGGGGTGTCGTTGGATAGGTCTTTTAAAAATATTGGGGGTTTGTGAAAACTTTCGATTAAACGATCCGTTTGTGAAATATTAAGCCTTAAAGTGCTAATTTTTGTTAGACTCCAGTGTCCCCACCCCCTGCTAGCTAAATGGTTGTTTTGGGATATGTGAATAAATTCATGGTAGTAGTACATATAACGAAGTTAAAAGGAAAACTATCACAGCTAAGTAGGCTTTACACGTTTACGAGTAATAGTCGACCAACTTATAAAATGTACTTCAAGAAGTAATAGTTTCGTACAAATTCTATTGTAACTTATTATTATATATAATGGTACGGAACCCTTCGTGCGCGAGTCCGACTCGCACTTGGCCGGTTTTTATTCATTCAAGATTACGACGTAGGTAGCTATTAGTATTTATTCAAAAATTAAATAATCATTCCTTAAACTAGGGGCTAACATAGTTCACGGTCTGCTTCACAGATGGATCAAAGAAAGAAATCAACAAAGCTAGTGGGAGCGGGTATATTTATACCCAAACTGCGTGAAAGAGTATCTATCCCACTGGGGAGGTATGCCAGCGTTTTTCAAGCAGAAGCGTGCGCGATAATGAGTTGCGCACAAATAATAAAGGAGACAACACAGCAGACTGGAAGGGTAGTGATCTATCTATACGGACAGTCAGCAGCATTGAAGGCACTAGGAAAGGCAACGGTAAAATCCATTAGAGGAGAGGGAATTGAGGGATGTCAACCTTAAATATGTCCCTCTGTTCTGCAGGAAAACGAGAAGAATGGAAGAGTTTGATGTGGGAACGTCGCCAGGACAGTAACCTGAGGCTCCAAACTTAGGGAATGGGGCTGAATGAACGCGACAAGCGATCGCCTGCCCGCCTGTTACCGGCCGGGCGTCCCTTCAGAACATCAACATCAATAGTTACGTCGAAATCTTGAATGAAAAGGCAAACATTTTGCAAAATACGCTCGTCTGTAGGCGTAAGGAAGGACCCTTAAAGCAAACAAGAGCAACAAGAGAGAAACGCGGGGCAGGTCAAAGAACTTGGGTTGACTTGAACACAAAAATTCCAAAGGGATGGGCAAACTTTCTTCAAGATGACCAAAATAGGAAGAATTTTTCGACGTTTTGTCAACACAATGTCACAAAATGGAATTACCTAGTGGGTGGTATATAGTAGTGATGGTTAGTCTCGTAAAGTTTGGAATATTGGCTATCAAAACTTACCCAGTCCCTCTGTCTGGGGATGGAAGCAAGATGCTGGCCAATGGATCCCACACTGGTCTGACAAACCTGCTGTGGCCAGCATCTGCTTAGAGTCGACAAGTTGCAAATGCAAAGTTGGTTGCAAAACGAGATGCAGTTATGTCTCTGTGGAGCAAACTGCGATGAGTCCCGAGACGCTTAGTCTGTTTGTACGTACGAGGGCTGCCTTTTAAGTTCTGTCGTTTGCAAACCTCCCGTGATTGCATAAAAAAGAACTAGTGTCACGTTAAAATATTTGAATTTAGAATTCGAAAACAAAAGAATGACTCGAAATCGGCCCAACCGTTTAGTACAGCGTTCGTTCAAAGTTGACAAGTCAGTTGTTAAAATGGAAATTTCGAAGGAAAATTTACATGCGATAATTTTTTACAACTTCAAAAGGGGCTTAACGCGACTTCAGTGCTTCGAAGAGTTGACTACGGTTTTCAATGATAAAGCACCATGCCTTCGGACTGTGGAACGCTGGTATTTAGAATTTCAACGTGGTTGCTCTAGTCTTGGTGATAGACATCGTGAAGGTCGACCAAAAACAGCCGTAACCCAGGAGAACATTGATGCTGTACGGCAACTGATCATCGAAGATCGCCATGCGACATACCGTGAGATAGAAGCTTCCTTAAGTATTTCAGGGACCAGTGTTCACAGTATTTTACATGATCACTTAGGCGTAAAAAAGTTGATCTCACGCTGGATACCACATTTACTCAGTGAAGACCAAAAAACGGCTCGCGTTCGATGGTGTCGCAAAACTCTGCGGCAATTCAACCGAGGAAACTCGAAACATGTTTACGACATTATCAGTGGTGACGAATCTTGGATATATGCCTACGATCCCGATTCTAAACAGCAGTCGACTGTTTGGGTGTTCCAAGATGAGCCAAAACCGACCAAAGTAATACGCTCACGGAGCACTTCGAAAAAAATGGTCGCCACGTTTGTGGCGAAAAGTGGCCACGTTGCCACCATCGTGCTCGAGGATCGTAAAACGGTTAATGCTGACTGGTATACCACTGTCTGTTTACCAGAAGTCATCGGCGAGTTTCGAAAAAATAACCCAAGACGTCGTATAAGACTGCACCACGATAATGCGAGCTCGCACACCGCCCGGCAAACTATTGCGTTTTTAAAAGAGCAAAACGTCGAAATTCTGGAACACCCGCCGTACAGTCCAGACTTAAGCCCTAACGATTTTTTTACTTTTCCAAAAATCAAGCAACGACTTCGTGGTCAACGGTACCAGACGCCTGAAGAAGCGGTTGAGGCATACAAAACGGCCATTTTGGAGACCCCGACTTCGGACTGGAATAAGTGTTTCGAAAACTGGTTCGATCGAATGAAAAAGTGTATTACATATCACGGTGATTACTTTGAAATACAATAAATACCATTTAACACTTAAATTGTCTTTAGTTTTTCCAAACGACACAACTTAAAAGGCAGCCCTCGTAATATTGTTCACTTTTCCGCTCATTAGGTCTTTGAGAAAGGGAACTTACAGTGATTGACGTTTATTGTGACGCTCTTTTCTACAAAGGCGACGCTCCGCGACGTAAGATGTTCGGGAATCTTCTAAGGTCCCTTTTCTCAGAGAACGCCACTTTTGTTACGCGATTGCTCCATCATGTATGAACCGATTAGTACAGTAATTATATTTAGGGTTCCATAGTCAGCAAGGAACCCTTATAGTTTCGCCATGTCCGTCTGTCTGTCCGTCTTCGGCTGAGCTCAGTAACCATTACTACTAGAAAACTGTAATTCGGCATGGGCATATAAATCAATCACGCCGACAAAACAGTACCTACAATAGGTAATTTTTTTTTAGGGTAGACCCCACAACTAAAGCGGGGATGTAATTTTTTTTCTTGTTCATGGTGTGGATCGTTAGCTAGCTCGTTCAAAAATATTATGGGTTTCCTGAAACCATTTTACAAATCACTTTGCGAGATATTGGACTTAAAGCAATGTTTTGTTCGAGTCATTTTATTTATTTATTTATTCAAATAATATTTACATAGCATTACAGTTGAACCAATACGCTATGAAACTAAATTAACTAAAACATAATTTGAAACAACATGAATCACGTACAAACACTCGATTGCCTAACATCCATCACTTCGCAAAATCTTAAACATTCACAGCACACAGCCGCCCAACTCCATGCAAACAGATCGCATTCCGGTGCTGATGCCAGAAGCGCATTGAGCGCCACAAGCGCGCGCAACAGCGGCGAGTTTTTGCGCGACACGGTGCGCGCTGCCGGCACCGCCAGCAGGTCGCGGCGCCGCGGCCGCAGGGTTACCCGAGGGATGTCCGGGACGAACAGTCTCAAGAGTTGTCCGACCAGATCCGGACAGTCCATCTGCCCACGCAGAACCCGACACGCAAAAATTAACAGCCCGTAGTTACGCCTTACTTCTAAGGAGTTGTAACTCAGAGTACCTAACAGATATTTCGTGGGGTACAAAAACGGGTAGTACCCGTACATTTTGCGAAACAAAAACCTAAGAAAGGCTTTCTGTACCTTCTCCAGAAGCAAGACGTACGTGGACTCGTGTGGACTCCACACTAGTGACGATGACTCCAGCTTGCTTCTTACCAACGCGTTATAGACCATTTTTATGGCCCCCGGGTCGTAAAAGTCACGGGCGTTGCGGATTACAAAACCTAGCCCCGATAACAATTGGCAGCGGTCACATTAACGTGTTCGTGAAAACTTAAATGTGTATCGAAAATTACTCCGAGATCCTTCACTGAGGTAACACGATTAATAGGTTCCGGCCCAAGCATATAGTTCGCATGTAGCGGTGCACGTGCGCGACTAAAAGAGCACACACAACACTTAGCAGCGTTAAAAAGAAGTTTGTTTTCCAAACTCCACCGGAAAACCAAGTCTACGTCATTCTGCATGGAATCACAATCCTCCTGCTGCATCACGCCATAGACCAGTTTCAAGTCATCGGCGTAGAGAAGACATTTAGCAGACTTGGGGACTAATGGCAAGTCATTTATCATTATCCCAAATAAGAATGGTCCCAATATAGAGCCCTGACTCACGCCAGATCTAGTGTGATATGGAGGAGATACAAAACAACGGTGCTGAACATACTGCTGCCGATCACGTAGATAACTAGCCAGTAATTTGAGTAATCTGGGAGAGAATCCAATGTAACACAATTTTTCCAATAGAATGTCGTTATCTACGCGATCGAAAGCCTTACTAAAATCGAAATAGAGGACGCCAACTTGGACTCCCTTATCCAGATGCTCAGAAACAATATCCACCAGAGCCAAAAGATTTGTGTTGACAGAGCGATTTGGTCTAAACCCATGCTGAGCGTCACTTAAAAATGGCCTAACTTGTGTTGAAAGGGTCCGGTGAAGTATAAGTTCGAACAGCTTTGCTAGGGTGGAAAGAACTGCTATTGGCCTGTAATTTTCCACAGCCGAAGTGTCATTTGATTTTGGAATAGGACTAACTCTTGACACCTTCCAAATCATGTGTCATGTCTCATACTGGCAATCCAGCAACAAATGCTAGTCTATTGCGGTCTATAACAGAATTTTAGCCATGACGCCGATTGTATGAGATGAGCTTTTGGTGTTGCAAATTCCTTGACAACATCTTAGTTCAGTATATCACATTACTGAAACAAGGTTTGCTTTTTTAATTTAAAGACAGCAGTGTAAATGGAAATCTACTATAATGAAAGCATCCATTAGGTACGACGACGAGCGAAGCGAGGAGGAGTGTAAGGTAGAACGCGAGCCGAGCGAGCGCTGCCGAATCGTTTCTGGCGCTTCGCCAGCCGCTACCGCGGCACACTCGCATCGCTCGCGCGCTGTGAGGTCGCAGTTCTTCCTAACACTCCTCGCTTCGCTCGTCGTCGAACCTAACCAGCATTAGGGTGGAATAGGTTGGCAACTAGACATTAAAGACCCAGATAATGGTATACGATTTGAATAATATTTTAAATGATATTAAAAATTACCATTTATATACGGAATGTTTGTTACAAGAATTTATAATAGGCAGACTCTTTGTAACAGATTTTATTACCCAATATAACTCAAATATGTTTTAACATAATTTCCTTTTCTTATATTTGCACTGTACAATATCTCAAAATCAAAACAACGATTATCTAAAGTAAGGCAAAAATTGTGTCGAGCAAATACGATTGTCATAAACAAATATGGCGGTAAAACTCTACTCGACTAGGTTTTGCTCGTAAATAATGTTTGAAACTATCTTCATAAAAAGCTAATCCGTTTGAGTGAACAATCGGTACTGAAATAGATTAGATATTGTTAAATAATATGCACAAACAAAAGCTCATCTGTTATAATTTTACTCGTGACTCATTCAGTATAGCTTTTGTAAATTAGCTCCCCGGATCCCGAGTATCGGTTATCATGATAGAGTCGGACATAATAGATCCAGCCGGCAGCACTAAGACGTCAGATCCCGGCACCACCAGTTGAAACATTTGTTTTTGAAAACTCATTGGCGTGAATTATCTGGTATGCCTACGGGACTAACATAAGCATGGGACACAACAAAGTTCATTTTTTTCAATGGAGCAAATGAACTAATACTACTACTACTGCTGCTAACAACTCTACTCCCTTTATAACGCAACTTTTATACCACATGATATGAAGTCGCATAATTGTCAAGAGTGTCAAGACATATCTGTATTATATCTGCTAAAGCCCCACATAATTGCCTTAAACATTTCGATAGGATTAATACATTTTTTTAACTGAAATTAAATACAAAGGCATCTCATAAAATACAAAAGCTGTTTTATATATACACATGACGTGCTAGGTCACAGACTTATATTATATCCTCTAATGTGTTATGATATCAATTAAAAACACATTATATTTTTTCAGTATAATTGTGATCAAAGTTTTTAATAGATATAACTTTTAATTTAGAATAAAACATATGCATTGGATTCTCGAAATAAAATATTATGAAATTGAATATAGTTACAACTCATAGTTTTGAGCCGGACACTCAATTGGTATGTATAACATTTAAGATTGCAATTAATTTTACTGACAACACCTTAATGCTACATCAATTAATCTTGATCATTCTCGATTTATGTATATTAAGGAAATAAGTACCTATGTCAAATTATGCTATAATACTATAAGAAATATATACAAATAAAGACTACACAATTATTTTGTCAATTCATTCTAAGTTTGTAATATTACAATTTACTTCTAAAGTGGCCGTCAATAGAATTTGCTAACTATGTAAACAAACCGCCATACTAAAATTGTCTTTCACTATGGCGGTTTGTTTACATAGTTAGCGGCGACTTTACTTAGTATATGTGTCGGCGGCAGATCGTTAAATACGCCAGATCACGAAATTCCTAGGCATATCGTGAAACGGTGCCATTTCATGATATGCCTAAAAGTCGGCTAGGCTTATCACGATGTGCCTGATAAACAATACGGCAGATCGATTAGAGCAACGCATTCGTCGATATTCCTAGCTCTATACCGGGCACATCGTAAAATAGTTTCTTTCTTGGCCACTGGTGGCGCTGCACATGCGATGGCGGCCGTTTTTGTTGGGGGCTAATAATCAGGGCGGACAAAAATGGTTTGTCATAAGCGAACTCTGTCTTAGGTCGGTTAGGTTAGGGTTCACTTGTGTCCCTCAGACCAGAAATAGACACCCCGCGCAGCGGGGTGGCGTCGACTCGCTGGAGATTATCAGTCCGCACTTCTTATTTTTTTTAATTTACCTAATTCAATTTTGGACACCCTACTTACGTATAACGGTGAGTATTGAACGATATGCCGGCGTTTCATGATATGCCTAGGAATTTCATGATCAGCCTAAACGTCACTGGCTTGGCCAAATCATGAAATGCCGGCGTTTCATGATATGCCTAGGAATTTCATGATCTGCCTAAACGTCATTAGACAAATCGTTAAACGTTAAGTTTTGAACGATATGGCGGATGTCCTTTAGCCAAATCATGAAATGGCGGCGTTTCACGATATGCCTAGGAATTTCGTGATCTGGCGGATTTTACGATCGGCCGCCGACATATGTATGACCTAGTCCGTCTTCAAGGACGAACTTAATAGTAATAAAAATATTCCAACATTCATACACACAATGAGCATGCTGTGGGGTGGGACCTGCCTACCCTTGCTGGTATTGCACATGCAAACAGTACAAAATCAATGGATTTCTTTCCTTATAGTATCTAAAATATTGACATTGCTACAAATCAAACTGAAAGAGAGAATAAGCTGTAATCTGAGCATGAGGTTACTTTAATATTGTGTTTGACCGAAACATTTGCAGCCAAAACCATTTCCAAAACCGAATATCGTCATTTGCTTCAATATCGGCTGAAACCGAAACTTTTCCTGACTTATTGCAGAGCTCATTTAGAAACTTTGGTCGGACACTACTTTAATATAATCAATGCTTGGCTGAACTGTCCTCTAGTGTGTATTTTCCAAGCCTATTCTAATCATGTTTATCACTATAGAAAAAGTATGTGTGAGAAACAGACACTATTTATGTAGAAAGGTACAACAGCCCCAAAACATCCATTTCCAAAACAAATACCTTATTTAAGTTATTTAGTATAAACTTAAATTAATGTTCATAAATGAAACCCAATGACCACACTATCACCGTTCCATTACTGCACATCACTAAAGTATTGGTTCCTGTTCTAATATTACTGCATTCAGAGTCACAAAAATTCACTAGTGTCATTCATCTGATCAGTGTATCTACAGTGAATTATAATAACTCAAAGTGTCTACTGTAGATATGATCTTGGATATTATCTCTGTGGAGCCGGCTTTGGTTTAGGCATTTTGCCAAGTAAGCCCTGAATTTCCTTTTTTTCGTCATAACTTTTCCACATTTCATACAAGTTGATAATGGATCTCACAATTTCCTGTATCTGCAACAAATAATTCAAATTGTTTTTTGAATAACTGACTTCATTGGAGTAAGAACATCAGAACTAAGAAATATCATTTGGATTTGAACTCAATTTCATAGAAAAATAGAGGATTACAGTCACTTGCTTTATGCAACTGTGTTGCAGGTAAAGAGTATATTGTAGCTTACCTTGTCCAAGTCCACATTCAACTCGGCAAACCAAGGCTTTAGATTCTCTTTTCCCAACATTACACAGGCAATATGGAGAGCTGCAATTGCAATCTGAAATGACAGTTGCTTGTTAGACCAAGATAACGTATGGTGAAAAGTGACAAGTGAACAGGGATGTGTATTACCTGATATGGTGGGTAAAGCAAGCTGACATCTGTCCGGAGTGAATCATTAACTACTCGCCATGCATATGTGAGCAGTTGGTCATCCTGCCCTATATCTTGCACAAAAAGCAGCAATGGTCTGTAAGGCTGGTAGACTATAAGACAGCAATCCAAATTCTCCAGTAAATAGAATTCACACTCTAGTATGTGGTTAGTCCTGTATGGGAATTCCTGTTGGCTATAAGCATAGTTAAACTTGTTTTTGATCACAGTTTGGCAAGTGGTTATGAGACGGGAGTTCGATATAACCCCAAACTCTTCTACTTTAGATGCCAGGAACACGCATGTTGGAGCTAATAACAAAGGATCAATACATTTCAGAGAATTTTTAGCGTAAAATCTCTTAAAATACACTGTCGCCGTGGCGATCACTTGTTGGCGTAGCTTCAATTGCTCTCCGAGGATTTGTATTATGCTGGCAAAGAAATTAAATATTTTTTGGTACTCTTCTTCTGCCAAAATATTGAGGTCATGTTGCCGATCTCTTATCAAATCTTGTTTATCCAATATCCACTGCTGGTGGTGAGAACTTTGCCAGAAATTACCTGCCATTTTAGGACCAGAATAAGACAACCGAAATCAAGTATCGGAACGTCTTATTGATACTAGATATTGATTTTTAAATTATCATTTTTTTTAACGTAGTTTCTTTAGCTGAAGTTAACATCCACAATAACGTCAATAACACAAAATCTATGTTGAACCACAAAACGGATGCGACTAGTATTTTCAAAGTAGCCACAGCCAGAGAATGAGTCGAAGTAAGGTAGTTAGTTAGTTAATTGTGAAATGAAATGGCAGCCTCGGGCCCAAAGACTACAATATACATACTGAGATTTGCTTTGCCAAAGACAGTTTTGATTCAACGACTTCGACGCTTTTATAGGTTCATGCTTCGACGTCTGATTTGACGTTTAACCACAGACTAATTTTTCTTTAAGCCGGGAATACACATGCCTGTCGGTGGCACACTTGCATAACAGCTCCTTGCATGTGCCATCTACTTTCATATGTATACACTAACTGGCATGCCTGTAACTGGTAAGCAAATAGATCGCACACAATTTGATTTACTTTACTAGCATGCCCGTTGAGGGAGGGGTAGCGGGGGTTGCCGAACTGTCACGTGTGAACAGACGCGACAGCTACGGGCATGCCAGTAGATGAAGCAAAGGCACAACTTGCATGCCAGTATTACTTGCAAATGTATCCGCAGTGTCCCAGTTACTCGTACATGCCTGTAACTTTCATGCCTGCTACTTTGCCGATTTACGGGCAGTATTCGCAGATTTAATCTTATGGTATCGTTTAATGGTATGCGCGCCAATATAACAGTGTAAAATATTAAAACAATATTCTATAGTATATATTTTTTAATTTTTGATTAAAGGTCACTGGGCAACTTAGTATGAAAACTATACCCACGGCCTACAGAAAGAAAATTGGTATGGATGTTTAGATAAACGTCCCTAGTTTACGAATATATATGTCGCATCAATGTAGAGTATGGGAAACTGTCCAAAAATTAAAAAAAAAAAATAAGTGATATACGGTAGTGATGAGACAATTTCGACTATTTGCATTGAATTGAATTGAATGTGTGTCTTGATCACACGGTGGAGCAACTGAACTCGTCTTGTTCGTCTGCTGGCTCTAACAATACAAGTCTGTAGGGCATCTAAAAGATAAAAACTTATTGTCTCTTACAATTACGGTAGGAATAATCTGATGCATTTTAAAATAAAACAAATGTGTGTTTTACAGTTGTTTGAATAAAATTTGTAAGAAAAAAACATTTGGCAGATCATGCTAATTCCATGGTCCAAATTGTGATTTTCATGCAATTAGTCGGACAACTCCTTTGACGGTTGGATTGCAGCGCAACATGCATCCACACGATAGCAATTAGTCAGATTCTGATGAATTGGGGCTGACAAATCATGTAATGTATATCGCTCATGACTAATTGCATGAAAATCACAATTTGGACCATGGAATTGGCATGATCTGCTAAGTGTTTTTTTTCTCACAATATTCATTCATATAAATTTAAACGAAAAAAAAAAATATATACTAAAGAATATTGTTTTAATATTTTACACTGCAATTTTGTAATTTTTTTTAAACCGGTGTTTTGTTACTACAATTTCATTCAGTGTGGCCAGTTAATAGTAAGAAAGTGAACATTGCCGCATTCAAACGGTCCTGCGAAGCGGACTGCAAGATAAGATGAGATAGGGCGAGACAGCACGTCTATCATGAGACGGCCGTTACATACTCGTTTGAATGCGACAATTTTCACTTTCTTACTATTAACTGGCCATACTGAATGAAATTGTAGTTGCAGTTGTTACGTCTGTACGCTACGTCCAATTATGACGTCGACATGTTGGGCTGACAAATTGGGGTAAAATCACATAATCTGGATGCCCCGTTATAAGCCTGAGAAGTTTCTTTTTGACCCAAGCCATGTTGCGGATTTTTAATGGAACTAATTTATTTTACTGGCAAGGAGTACTCTTTGACAACACGTTAGAAGTCATCGAATGTCACCGATGTAAACAAAACAAAAACATGGACGTATATACATACGTCCATGAAACAAACAGCAAGGAAGACGAAATACTTCGCGATTGTAAAATAGAATACAATAAATATGCCGAAAGCAATCCGATAGCGCTGTCAGAAAGCTTATTTTGAATATTTACAGCAAAAAAAGGATGCCGGATTGTCTAGTATTTTCTATAAA
Source organism: Epinotia ramella (assembly GCA_947578815.1). Lineage (NCBI taxonomy): Eukaryota > Metazoa > Arthropoda > Insecta > Lepidoptera > Tortricidae > Epinotia > Epinotia ramella. The sequence continues at coordinate 39,922,986 of OX388200.1, forward strand.
CAATGTCTTGAAATTGGTAGTTGACATGATGATGATTGATTTTTGAATCTCACCAAGTGACT